>JARYHS010011408.1:29166380-29293985 GCA_031002005.1 Vandiemenella viatica
GCGATGGGTCGGCGGACTGGCGGCTGGGGGGCCCGGCTGCTGCTGTGGCGGGCGGTCGGCTAGGTTCCGATGTCTCCCATGGTCGTCATATTGGTGGTGGAACTGCCTCGTTGGCCGGGCGTCCGACCGCCCCCCTCTGAAACATAAAAAAAGAAGAAAAAATATTTTAGTATCATGAAAAACATAATTTTGTACGCATAAAATAATATAGGTAAATTACTGATGTACTGGACTTACCGATATTCCAGTGTGCTGGTGGTTGCGGTGGTGGTGGAGTTGGCGGCATGCTATGTGGTGGTGACATGCTCTGCGGCACATCCACGTCAATGCTCCATTGTGAGCAATCACAAGCTCTTTTTGGGCTACTTAATTCTTCAGAATTGCCCTTACGCTTCTCTGGGCGTGATGGTTCATCTGAAAAAAAGAAAAAAATAATGTATTAGCAATAGTTATAAAGACATCGGGAAAAAAATAATCTATAGATAAATACGTACTGAAATAAAAAAGGTCACTGCAGGAAATATCCAAATCACCTGCGAACAAATAAATTAATAATATAGACTACTGCTTCAGCACTATACATTTTTTCATAATCTAGTTACGTTAAAAAAATATTATCATTACCGAAATCATCCGCAGCGAGAATTTCATCAAAGTCTGAAGCAGAAAAAAAAAAAAACTCATCAGTATATGTGAAAGAATTTAAAACAGTCAGAAAAACAAGTTAAATAACAATAATTTACTTACCAATATCGGCGAATAAGCTAAGATCCTCAGAAGACATTGTGATGATCGAAGTGTTCAGCTCGGCCGCTCAGAGAAGACTGGATGGCTGAAGGGAGGTCTCTGCCCTATTTATACACGAGTCTGGAGCCTTGGCGTGAGAACGCAGTGCGTCCCCGGGCGCAGCTGCACGCGGCGGCGCGGGAGCCTTTGATAGCGTGGGAACACGACGCTTTGCCTGTGTTGTCTGGCGACATTAATCTCCCGAGGAATCTAAGGCCATATTTCTCGGGGTAAATTATATTCCTCCCGCACAATCGTGAAAGTTGAAAAAATGTTTTAGCTTTTAACACACACACATACCTTCCGAGGAGGTCAGGAGATAATTATGAAGCCTGGCGCGCGGATAAGGGAATATTTATGAGTGTCGGCCCCGCGAGCCGACTACTTAAAATTCAGGCCGGGAGGGTGGCGCGGCGGCGCGGGAGCCTTTGATAGCGTGGGAAGCGCTTTGCGTCCCGATAATTAATGGCTTGCAGCTGCGCGCGGCGGCGCGGCGGCCGGCTGCAAGGGAAGACGGCTGAGTAATGGCCTTGTTGACAGGTGTTGACATGACTAATGGCTTCCGCTCCGCGGTCGGGCGCGCGGCTGGCGAACACCTGCGCGACGTGGGTGGTCTGGCGGCACGTGCGCGGCGGGGAGGGGGGGGGGGGGAGGGGGGAAAACTGGCCGCTGACCGGCGCTCATAAGGGTAAACTGTCCGCGCACCGGCTCCCATAAGAAATACATGGGGAAAAAACTGGCAAGTGACCGGCGTCTAGACACTACTCTCGCCATTTATAAGTAACAGCATCTGACTGACCTGCACCGGTTTGGTGGCTGCGGGCGACGTGGAGGCCGCGGTGGTGGCCGGGGGCAGGTCGAACCGCACCCTGCGCACCGCCTTCTGCTGCGGCGCCGGCGGCTTGGCGTCGCCGCCCTTGGCGTCCCCGTTTAGTACCATGGCGTCCGTGTAGGTGCGCGAGTAGCGGCGGCGGCCGGTGATGGCTGCTGGGAGGGGTGGTCGGTAGTGGACGGTCACCCTCAGCGGAGACCCGGCGGGGGTGGAGGGGGGCGGCGCGGCCACCACCAGGCGCTGGCTCACCCCCAGCGCCGGCAGCTGCGCCATCTGCAACACAAACCCCGAACCTCACAGCTCCTTGCATCACAATTACTTTCAACTTGATGCCTACCGGTTAATTTTACCTTCCTTTGATTCTTTAAATTTAATTATCTAGTCAATTGATTAACTCAGGGAGCGGGATTTCGTTCTACAATTAAAGAATCACTACATCTACATTTAGACAAGTCACAGATTTATTCGTAACAACCAGAGACTATATTTAATACAATCAAACTAAAGTAATACCTTTCCGGGGACTGCACCACTTTCGAAACCCACGCGAAATTGGTGCTAACCTGTCGAAATTTGGTTTAATTGCTTCTTCAACATGTCCTCTTCACGTTTTGCGCTTTCGTTTTACGGAAAACTAGCCAGGAATTTAATTAAAAAAGGCGAAATTTGACAGTGACGCAAAGACATTAGAAGCCGCCAGCGTTTAAAAATCCGTAACACTACTGTCTTAAAATGTTGGTTTAATTCTTTGTTGTAATGTTTTCTTGCCGTTTCAGCTTTTCTCCGTTGTAAAAAGTTGCACAAAATTGACAAATAGACAGTATTTATCCGAGCTGTAATACGATGGTGCCCGCCATCTTATATCGAATCGAGCAATCAGAGATAATCGATTGCTTCCGTTTAAAACAAATACGTCACTTTCATTCCATAAATTTTTTTCTCTTGATCCAGACCATATTTCAACCTAACAACGCACTCTATGAGAAAACGAAACTTTTTGGGCTTATATGATCCCTGTACCGATAATTTTTATGTCAAATAAAAATAAATTCTCGGGGCTTCCAGCCGCGTAAAAATGTCTCACTTGTGGAAAGTTTCTAAGGCGTCTATTTCAGACCTTGGGGCGACTTTGCCGCAAAACAAGAGCGCAAAACGTGAAGAGAAGGTATTGACGAAGCAATTAAACCAAATTTCAACAGGTCAGCACCAATTTCGTGTGGGTTCCGAAAGTGGTATAGTTTCCATTTTTCCTTCCATATCATGAATCCTCAGGTCGACTCGGAAACAAAACCACACTTTTAGTGAACAATCTATTTATCAGTTCTGCCGTTTTTCGTGGCGGCGGTCTCCCTTCAAGTTCAGTGGTAAGTCGCGTTCAAATTGTTTTCCACATACCAACAGTACCTTCCCAACTGTGCAACTCTCATGGAAACACTTGGAACTAAAACCAAGTTAACACAACCAACATGCAATGTATTTATTTATTTCTCTGTGCATTCAGTCCCGATGATATCTGTCTCCAACCACATGACGCGGTCACACGAGCCGGTCACGTGACGCGGTCACCTCTGTTTTCTCTCAGAGTCACTGAAAGTTTTGAAAATTCCTTTCCTTCGCAAATGTATCATGACGGTACATTACAAACTGGACCAAAAACTGTCAGACGGAGCCATGTCCTGACCGCTAAGAGATTTAAAAATCCAAAATGATATTTTTTTGCCAGGCGCTTCCGATACTTGACGACCACTCAGCTACGAGGAAATTACGGACGGCAAAATTTAATTAAAATGGAGCGCATAATTCTTTGACGGTTTCCCAACAAACCTGTTTTCACATATCTTGTTTTTTATCTAGATTTCTTTCAGTTCGATTTTCCCACCCATCCAGTTTGCCCTTCCCGAATTTTAATTTTAAGTTATTCCAGTTTATGGTCAGTTGTTCAGCTCTACAATTCCAATTTATTCCAGTCCCTTATTCCCACTTTCTGATTACTTAAATCAGGTGCCAGCTGATGATAATGGTCACCTTTTCCCTTCCATGCAAAAGTATTTTATTTTGCTGTTGGAGAATTTTAAAAATATAAATCAATAATGAGTGAGTAGTGATAATATATATGTTTCTCTTTTTCAACAGCTTTTCCCAAGATTACGGATCCGCTACCTTTGATGAGCTTTACCCTTAATAACATGTCCTTGCTATCGTCAAGCACTTTGTACCTACCGCCATGTCGCAATACGCACTAATGCGGGAAGTGAAGTGTTGCCATCTGCTACGAAACGTGTAACTTTGTGCAACCTGTATAGTAAGTGTATTTTTTGTTTGTGAAATGTGTAGTTTATGAGGCGAAGATTGAACACCACCCCAGATTTCGCCTTGATGGCTGCGGAAAACAGCTGCAAAACCGCAGCTTGGACGGCCGATTGCCAGGAACATGGGCCCGTGGCCGGTCCCGTTGAACCTCCCAGATCCAGAGTGCAGCGCGTCAGCACCCCGAACCACACTGGCGGGTAGTAATAAAACTGCGTGCATAGTTTAAAATAAAATCCCTGAAGCGCGTTAGTCTGTCTATCTGTGTGACCACTCTAATTTTGAGAACCTCTGGACGAAATTTGATGTGGTTTCCACTGTTATGTACAGCTTGGGCCTGTCATTCTGAAGGACGAGGGATCAAATCCCTGTCCGGCCATCGAGCAATCGTCTTTCCACGATTGCCCGAAATCACTTCAGGCGAATACCTGGATGGTTTCTTCAAAAGGTCTTGGCTAAGTGTTCTCCTCTTCCTAGCTCCGAACCCTCTCCCATCCCTAATAACTTCAACGTAGAAGACGCGTAAAACGATAAGGAAACAGAAAGGAGAGACTTCGTTCCGGACAACTAGCCTCTCACGTAATATGCGTCTGAAGTGAAAACTTTTCCGCAGTATAATTAAAGTGTTCTCATTATATTGCTTAAATGAGATGTATAAACATGTAGCTACTCCTCTGATATAAGTATTCAGCGCTTCTTTTGGTATTAGAGACTTACTACTGATAATAGTGGAGACAGGCATTACAGGAACTAATTCAAAAAGCTGCTTATTCCGATTAAGGCTACAGTGAAGCAGAGAAAGAGAAAAGTTCATTACTTGAGAATAAGTTAATTTTTAAGCTATAATGTTAAAATTCTGTGTTCCTGTAGCATAAGGATTTGTTTCAATGCAAATGAGAACAGACAGACTTAACTGTCTTCTGTGCAGTATCCCAGATCTTGAGGCAGTAAATCGAAACTTAATCCTTCTTAGTCGTCTACTATAAGCAAGCATGATTGATTGCGAAGTTTGTTATTTATTTAATTTTTTTTATTGTAAATAAGGTCCGTTTGTGAATCATGTTTTGCGCGCGTTTAGACGCCATTTGTAGCCGCATCGTCTGTCTGTGTGCTGAGCTGTGGAAGTTTATAATGTTTAAGAAAATTGGTTCGCCCGCCGACTGTGAGATACGATCTGTAATTCGGTTCTTGAGTGCAAGAAACTGGGCACCAGCGGAAACTCACCGCCAGATTTGTGAAGTATACGGTGATGGTACTCTGATATTAATGTTCGTAAGCGGGTGAGAATATTCAAGGTCGTGGCAGGTTAATGTGCGTTATGAGCCACTCCAAGGCCGACCTGATCTAATTTCTGAAGATTTGCCTCGTGATGCGGACAACAAAATTCGCAAGGACCAACGATTTCTCAGTTATCAATTGTTTTTACCCTGGTTTCAGAGTCAGTTTTGTGCACCATTTTTGTCGAGAAACTGACGGGGAAGTGACAAGTTTTATTTTATTTATTTTTATTTATCAATCTTGTTTCATGAATCCTTGCTGAGGAAGGACCTCTGGGATGTGAAACATGTCATGGTTAATACACATACTTATAATATGAGTCATAATCATAGTGAAAACATTCATATGTTACAAACACAAATAAAGAGAACAAAAATAAATATTAATTTTTACAACTGAGTTTTGCAAAAGGTCATATTGATTACAATTAATTATTTGTTCAAATTCTTGAATGGAGCAGAAGGAGTTGTCAATAAGATAATTTCTCAATTTTTCTTCAAATATATCTTTATTATCTGAAAACTGTTTTATACTCTTGGGAAGTTTATTAAACAGATGTGTCCCAGAATAATTAACTCCTCTTTGTACTAATGACAGAGATGTTTGTGTTTTGTGAAAGTTATTTCTGTTTCTTGTATTGAAATTGTGCAGCTGTGAATTAGAAGTAACCAGGTTAAAATGATCTATGACAAAGCACATGAGAGAATATATATACTCAGAAGTCATTGTAAGAGTATTGAGTCTTTTAAAAAATTGTCTGCAAGAAATTCTTGGTTTTACCCTACACAGCATCCTAATAGCTCCTTTCTGTTCTAGTGCAGTCTTGGATTAGGGTTCTTCAAAGGCGGCTGAAATCTCTGACTTTATATCTCAAAAACTTGTTGAACAGTGTGGGGCGTAGTTATGGGGGTCTCGAAATATTTATTCGCACCGGGGCTCTTGTGGACAGTATGGCATATATTTGAACGAAAATTCAAATTATTTTGAAAATTAGATGAAAGTACGTAGAGTATGGAAATAAAGACATTTTTCTGAGATTTACAGAACTTTCTTTCACATTGAAAAACGGACCCCAACTTAAAAAAAAAAAAAAAAAAAAAAAAAAAAAAAAATGAAATGTACATTCCATTATGTCCTACGTTTCATATTGCCTTTTATTTTACATTGTTAGAAAGAAATAGCTGATATTTCATTTCCGAAACGTGTGTGTTAGGAGGAAGACTTTGTCATTTTCTAATTGCAACGAAAATTTTATTTCACGCTGACAAATTGTCCACGCCCCATGTTATCCATTAAGAACATTGACTTCGTCACCAGCAGATGAAAGCTGTCGCACTCCATTGTGTCTGAAATCGAATGTTAATTTATGGCCATGGTCCTTTATTCCTTTCCACGAAGTGCTTCCACTTCTTCGAACAATATTAATCCAGGAATCACAGCCAATGTGTGCCTTATACGTACTCGCCATTCGCTTCACCGTGTCCTCATTTAAGATAACTCTCAACCCGGCTCCTTTGTCCTGTCATATACTGAATGCATTCTAATATAATTTCGAGAAATAAATCTGTCTACCCTCTTTTGCATCCTCTGCAACTTCAGCATCTGATTGAAATAATAAGGTTTCTGTTCGATTCCATCATATTCAAACAAAAGTCTGATTAGCCTAGTGACCCATATTTCCCTTCATCGCAATGTGTAATAGACGCAGGACTTCGAAAATTTTCCCATTATATTTTGGGCCTTCCTCACATCCCCGCGTCCACTTTTTATTCTAAAAGAAGTGTTAGGTAATAACTATTTACATCTGAGTTTATTTCGATTAATAATTTTAGGAAAGTATCATTTCAAATGTTATATTCTTCTTGTATGAACGCCGTGGCAGTATCTTGACGTAGGTAGTTACGGTGAAGGATATTTACCCCTCCACTGCAATGTCTAGAACAAGTCTGCCCAACCACGAAGTGTCTCGCCAATCCAAAAGCTGCGGTCTAGAATATGCTAACTCAAAAACCTCTGCAAAGGTATCACTGATTTTTTTACTCTTTGATTATATTCTTTCTTTATAAACTATTGAAAGGTCTTATTGATGGTTTTTACTTTTTGATTGTAATTAAATTGTGTTACTTATATTTTTTTATATTTAAATATATATTGCATCTGCAGACAAGTATTATGTGACCCGCAGGCTAACTTAGAATAGAAATTGTGGCTCCTCTCCAAAATTGGTTCGGCACCCTTGGTCTAGGAAGAGGAACTGATTTTTCGATGCCTTTCCCAGTGGGATATTGTTCGTAAATTTTGTTGAATGTGTGTCTGACTGTGATGATGTGTGTGTTCAGTGTAGAGATTGTGTTCTGAGTTAGAGACAAAGAAGAGAGAGGGTGAAACGCATCAGGCCTATTCAGGCCTACTCTTCCGAAAGACACCCGAGGCCGCCTGGTCCCCGTCCTACGGACGAATCAGCATCAACAGTGTCGTGTGCCTCACGCCATACGCACAGCGGAGAGGTCTGGGATTTAGCAGTCTGCTGATTAGGAACTGTGCGCCGGCGAAGTCCTGATGAAAATTTCTTCCACTGCCAGGACCCGAACCAACTAACTCCGTGTCAACGTCAGTGGCCATCACGGTGCCTAACCAACTGATCCAACGGGGCGAGCCAGCGGCTATATTACGAAATAGTTAATTCTCTTTTCATTCAGAAATTAACAATTCAAGACAGAGAAAAAGTAAACGTAATAACAATCCAAATGCTGTTGTCGATAATTGTATTGCTTAACTTCTTCTCATTTAACTGAACAATCTTAACTACGTAGCTCAATTTTGGACTCCCCCCCCCCCCTCCCCCGTAAGTAGCCTGACGTGGTTATAGCCTCTACCCCCGTTCCTCCCCCCGCGTGGCTCGTAGCTTTCTTCCCTATTGATTCCAGGAGAAATTTTGTACTGTTTCCTCTTGTCAGACTATCGTAAATTACATACGGAGATAATTATATGATGTAAATAAATATTCACATGATTTTGTGTGTTCTGTAACCTTATTTTAACTGTGACAAATATAAGAATGAAAACCTACGTGGCTCAGCTCGGACCCCTCCCTCTAAGTAGCCCAGCGTAGCTTTAACCCCCCCCCCCCCTCCCCCAAAACAACAAATAACGAGCAACGTAGTTTATGGCTGCTCCGTAAGACTGCATAAAGCTAGTATGCCGTACTATTAGGAACTAAAACAGTTCTGCTTGAAAACTCATTTTACTCTATGAAAGAATTTTTTCTTCAAATTTGTTAATATTAGGATTGACTGATAAAATACTATATGTTTGGTGTATGAAAGTGGAGGGTGGCAAAGTTGTTTACAATCACTAAAGTGGTGTACTGTTTTTCTTTGTGTTGAAACCGTTTACAAACGCAGCAATTACATTATCTGGAAATTGCACTCATATATAGTAACTAACATGGGATAATATATTTTTGCCGATTACATAGGAAACTGATTATACTAATGGTTTTTTAAGCAACTGAACTGTTACCAGTTGTTGGTAATATTATTGACTTGCTAGACCACATCCCCGAGACTGTTCACACGGGATAAAAGTAAACATATCTAATATTGGCCTCTGCAGCATCCGCCATCACTCCATCTTTACAGCATTACCCCCTCTCCCCCCCCCCCTTCACTACTGTCAAGTTCACTCCTCCACATTACACCACCGAGGCTGATGGGTGAGCGGTAACCATCAGGCCTCGCATTGGGTAGGACACGGGTTCAAATCCCCGTCCGGCCATCCCGGTTTCTGCTTTCCTCGATCTCCCTAAATCACTACAGCTGAATACCAGGATGGTCTCTTCAAACAACCATGGCCGAATTACTTCCCGTTCCTCGCCCCACTATCTCTAACCGGCTCTGATGACTTCGAAGTTGACGAGTCATAAAGTCCGAAGCAAAAGTATAATCTCCGCACTCCAGATTCCATCTTCCCTTTACCAGAACCACATTGTAAATTTTTTCCTTAACATGCCTTTTCTGTTAAAATAAGTGAATGAAAGAAGGAATTAAGAAACCGTGTATTGAAACGAAAAGTGGTGATTACTAGAAACAGAGCGAATGATTCTTATTTTGCGAACAAAAGAACTTTCTGCCCAACATAGGTGATCAGAAGTATGCTAGGAGAAACTTTACTGGTGAATATTGGACGCTAATGAGAGCCTTTAGTCGTTAAACCCAAGTCGTGCGGCGGGAATGGAAGCAGCAGCATCATTAACTGGACCGCTTTCATCTCCAACACAATGGACTCTCCGTTCTTTCACATAGTAGCCAACCACGCTGAGGACTAGAGTGGTAGGTATGGCGAGACTCTACACTGTCGGCTAATAGTGAGGATATTTCAATCCCACACGTCCTCAGTACTACCAGAAATTTAAAAAAAATAAAAAAAAACTTTATTCTGGTCCTAGTTACAAAATCTAAGAGCCATCAATGGCTTGTGAAGTTTATTACAGCGCTCAGGTTGGTTAAAATTACTGATGTGATTCTAAATATCACCGACATAAAGCAGTCGATGTAGATATCGATCTGCAAAAGCTGCAAATTGTATCGGCACCAACACAACCACTAAGACAAACTCCTGCTACCAGTTTGAAAGGCCAACCTGCCTCGAATAGACCCTTCCTTCATCACGCAGTTCCCTCTCGGTCGTGAATACACCTGGCATTTAATGGAGGCTTTCCTTTCACTAGTGCGCGCTCAATTTATCTGCGAGCAGTTGGCACGAGTGACTATTCAATCGGTCCGTTTCCTGGGCGACTGTGAAAAGAGCAAGGGGTGTCAGCTTTAACGATTTCAAAATGTTAATTTACTTCTAACTGGCGTTTCTGTGTCAAGAACAGACAATTATTTGAAGCTCTTAATATAACTACTATCACAAATTATTTAGTTTTTGCAAATATAATAACACTTGCTGTGACGCACTTACCGAGCTGACGAAATTAATGGTAACTAATATTAACTTGTTTGTTTACTTTTTTCTTCTACGTTCTGTGACAGAATTAACTCTTGAAAATATTTTAGATCAGCTTAAAATTTATTTAATTGACAAAAATAGACTTGGCAAGGTAATTGTGTTGACACGTCATTCTATTTTTAGTACAAGACGATGGAAAATGCATTTTACATTTAAGATGTTGAACAATTCACAAAGTCGAAAAACCGGCAGTGAAAACATCAAACGGTTTCAAGTCTAATGCTAAGTCAAGCTTTAATGAAGGTAACTTCATTCTGTCGTTCAACGTTGATTTTCATGCACTTCACTAATTTTCTTTCTTCCTGCTTGCATGCTGCTTTTTTTTTTTTAAAAAAAAAAACCAACAGTTATTATCTTCGAATTTCGAAAATTTATTTTTGGGTAACGCAAACATCTTCGAGAAAGTTTAGACATCCTTCGGAGGAACAAGCTCAATTTCAAACAATGTTTGTTTGATGTTCGGAAGTTCTTTCTTACATTATTACCTGTACATACAACACAAGAACTTTTCTAAAAAACGGCGATAAAACACTTTGGCCCAAAATCAGAAATTTATAAGCATTGAAAATGACTTCAAACGAACAGCGAAACGCTGGCAAGAGGCCCAATTTAAATAGTACTTTCGAGGCTTAATTACCTTTGATGTTGTGATTTCCTACCTGTTAATCAATATTTGCTTAGTGCACTTCGACAGGATACGTGCTTCGTCTTTAAATAGTAACTCATTCAGTTTTTTCACTGTTAAGTTCTTGTAGACATACTCCGTCATATACAAAAACAAAGGCAAAGTGCTCAAGCGCGGAAGTGTTAATAACACATTTTGTATTGTGGCGCTGTAGGTGGTGAAAAGATTAGCTAATAACTTACAACACTCTTTAGGAGAAGATTTTATCGGGCTTGGTGGATGAGTGGTAGCGATCCGGCATCGCATTCGGGAGGACACAGGTTCGAATTACCGTCTGGCCATCTAAATTTTCGTTTTCCATTGTTTCCCAAAAACAGTCAAGGCGAATGCCGGAATGGTTGCTTCAAATACCATGGCCGAAGTTCTTCCTGTTCCTTTTCCACCTCTAATGACCTCAACAACGACGAGGCATAACGCCATAAAAAAAGAAAAAAAAAGAAAAAAAAAGATTTCACTATACTGCGTCCTTTGGGGAAGTTAATGAGACAATATAGAAGCGAAGGATGCGGCTGGACTTCAAAACCTTGGTTAGCTTTAATTTTTTTTTTTTTTTGCTTCTGCCTTTACTCTTCGTCGACGTCAAGGTCATTAGAGACTGGTGGCAAAGAAAGGGAAGGAATTCGACAATGGTATTTTGAAGGAACCATCCCAGCATTCAACGGAATTGATTTGGGGAAACGGTGAAGAACCTAAATTTGGATGCGGTGGACGATGATTCGAACCCTTGTCCTCCCGAATGCGAGGCCAGAGCGTTACTGCTCACCCACTACGCTCGGGAACTTGTTCAGGTTGTTGCTTTAGTATGACGGGATTCAATGGAACGCATATCTTTCTTGATATTTAGCGAGATCGTCTCTCCACGTTTTTAATAGTCTCTTCAACCTCAGCAGAAATTCTTCATGCATTCCATAGGATCAAATACGGATAAATTTTGTAATTCAGCCAGCTAAGACCACGCGGTTATGTTCCAACATATTTTCACCTTGATAACAATTGACTTTTAAATTATAGGTGTAATTGTTTGCACACTGATAGACGAGTAGTGCGTGAATTTGATGTTGGAGCGCGCGTGCCCAAGAATCTTAGAAGAATAAATACATAGCGATGAAACGAATTTTTAACTAAGCCAGGAATGACGGTATCATCGTCGGATCTACATACAGTATATATATATCTACATCTACATATATACTCTGCAATTCACAAAATTGTGGGTGGCAGAGGGTCTCTCGTATATTTGAGTTAAAATTTTGCAAAATTTTTGTTCTAAAAACAAAAACAAAAAAAAACAAAAAAACACGTTTCTATCCAGTAAACTGATGGTCCATCAGTCAGTACAGAAACAGTTTTCCAGCAGCTGCGGATGTATTACCGCGTGCCTGGACTTGCGCTGCCTCATTCATTATGCATTCGGTCCTTAGTTTGCTTATCTAAGACGGCGAGCATTGTATCTGAGCATCAAGCTTTCTCCTCGAGGTAGGCAACGCCCCTTCGACAGTAAGTGCAGACTCTCGTCTAGCCCTCGGCCTGTTTCCATCACTCAGTGTGCAGACAGTCACACACTACAAAGATTAAATCAAAGTGAAAATACGGACATGTTATTCCTAGGCCGCAGCCGCTAATATTTTTACTTTAATAAACTTCCTCACATTTGAAGTCAAATTATTTACATAATACTTCGGTAGATATTTAATAATCGTCCTTGGCCATGCTTCTCTATGGATTTATATTAGCATCCTTCTTAATGCGTCCATCGTAAAATTATCAACTCAATAGAATCGGTTCATCTTAAACCACCATTTCCATCTCAATTTGTCCATCTTCAAGAAACCGTTTTGGTGTTTCGCCTTGGCGACCGAGCGTCGTGGTGTAACGGATAGCGTTCTGGCCTCGCATTCGGGAGGACGGCGCGGGCGGTTCGAATCCCGTCCGGGCATCCAGATTTGGGTTTTCCATGGTTTCCCAAATCACTCCAGACAAAATGCCGGGATGCTTCCTTAAAAAGGCCATGGCCGAATTCCTTCCCATTCCTTGCCCCCATCCTTTCCCGTCCCTAAAGACCTCGCTGTTGAGAGACGTAAAACATTTAAAAAAAAGAAGAAAAAAAAAAAGGTTCTCCTTGGCGCCGGGCTTGCTCCTTGTAATAAATATGCTCCCAAAAACAATTGGTATCTAATATTCGTAATATTAATAACAAGTTCCTAGGTGACCGATCTTCACTCGGCATCTACCAAATTCTGTTCAATATTTTGCGTGAAGTTTGATTAAAGATAAACTTTAATTCAAGGTTTCCTAGGCATTTTGAGGTACACAGCTCACTTCTCTAACCAAAGAGAAGCTTAACCTAACATCAGTATGCTTACTGGTAACTGAAACTTCTACGAGATGATGTTAGCGCAATTGGAATCATTATGTAGTTTTCGATTTATTAATTAAACATATTTTCTGACTTACTGCAAACCACTTAGAAGAGCATAATAAAGAAGAGAAACGAATAAAACAATTGAATTCAGGACTGGCTATATACTTCCCAGTTTCCAGGTATGTGAAATTTTATGGTAAAAAATATCTCGAAGGCTAAATATGTTTTTGCCATGAAAATTGGAACATAATAGCCACTAGAATAAATTATACTCTAATTTTTTTTTTTTAAATGTGTAACACATTTTATCCGTTGCTTATCCACGTCATAGTGCCATTTTTTATGCTCGTCGACGTCGATGGGGGATAAGGAACGGGAAGGAAATTGCTGATTTCGGAGACCATGGAAGATTGATATCTGGATGGCCGAACGGGGATTCGAACTGGCGCCCTTCCGAATGCCAGTACCGTTCGTTACCGCTAGCCCAACAGAATCGGTTGGTGTGTTGTTAAATTGCTCCGGAGCATACATTTCTTCGTGAATAGTGATAATAATATAAACTAAGGACCACGAAAAGTAATCCCGTGCATTCATCTCGAAGCTTCTTTTACTGACTTTCAATAGTTCTTCATCCTTTCATTTGCTGTTTCTTACTTCTTGAGTCCAGATGTTATATCCTTTCCTCTTTTCATTCTTCTGCAAACTTTGTATCAATCTTCTGAAAGCTGCTCTATCTTGTGTCATATCCTCTGTTATTCCGATCTCTATCGTATCTTTCTTTACCCCATGGATTCACTGGTTGAAATCAATTCGGAAAACAAAACATGATATTTTCAGAAATCTTAGACAGGTCTTGGAGAGCGTGGTGGGTGAGCGGTTAACGTTCTGGCCTCGCATTCGGGAGGACGCGGGTTCGAATCCCCACCCGGGCATCCAGATTTGGGTTTTCCCTTGTTTCCCCAGATCACTCTACGCGAGTGCCGGGATGCTTCCATCAAAAGGCCATGGCCGAATCCCTTCCCGTTCCTTGTCCCCAGTCCCATCTTGCCTCTAATAACCTCGACGTTTAAAGCCATAAGTAAGGAAAAAAAGAAGAAGAAGAGATAATTTCATAGTGTACACATCTCGTAACTTTAAGTTTAAATGTTGGTCCCAGTCAAGTTTTGAGATGTTTCATTGCATCTCAGTTGAAAGGTGCAGTGCTTAGTAATACGTTAATGTTTCCTCGGCAGGCCTCGTCTGGTTGGGCTGCCAAGCAGTTATATTACTCGTCGCGAAGATCTGCAGACCACTGTGACTAACACACCGCCCGAGGAAGTCATGTTTCACGTGAGTCATTGCGGAGCGGACCAATATTTTTTTTGTCCGCTAACGAGCAGCGCAAACAACCAGTTAAATCTCTCCATTCAGGAGCACGTGACCGAGTTGAACAACCCTGACTCCTAAAGAATACGTGTATAATGTTTTTGAATGAAATTGTAGCAGGCTACCAGATTTGCGCAAAACGAGTTTTTCAAGCGATGACATCATAATCTGTATGTCGTATTTACGCTCGTACAGCTTACCAATCAATCCGAACTCCATTTTACATTGAATTATTTGAGTCATCTCTGTGAGTGTGTATATGTGTGAATAGTATGTGTATAGTTAAACGTTATTCTCGCAGTTTTTAAAGTGTCAGTACCCCGAAAATTAAATAGGGAGATAAAGCACGAAATGAATATGTCTTGCAAATGATGAGTAAGGAGAGATGTTAGAGGAAGGATGTCATGATAAAAAATAATAACAATTAAAACCAGTTTGCTTGAAGACATTTTAAGAGGATCTTCGATGGTTAGTTTGATATTGCAGGGAATAGTATAAAGCAAAAAGAGCAGAAAGATTGGAATATATGAATCAGATAACTGGGAACCTGGTACCGAGCTTAGTGGATGAATGGTAATGCTCTGGCGTCACAATTGAGAAGACGTTGATTTGAATCCCCGTTCGGTCATCCAGATTTTGATTTTATATGGTTTCCAAAAATCGCTTCAGGTGAATACCGGGAAGGTTCATTCAAAAAAGGTCATGGCTGAATTCCTTCCCGTTTCTTGCCGCCAGTCCAATTTCACCACTGATTTCCTGGATGGTGATGATTATAAAGAAGAAACGCAATGACGAGACAAAGAGATTAGTTCACAACCGAAAAAGATGGAGAAATGCCGTAGAATGTCTGAAGTATTTTTAATATCTCAGTTTAATATTTCACTGTATGGTTTCTTAACTAGAGCGCATCAGTGTTAAGCTTTAAACAGCCATAAGAAAAAGAAAAAAAAAAACTCCTGGGTTAAATACCAAACCTCTCCCGGTGCGTATTGAGTGATGGCATACTGGTGGTAGTGATTCGTCTACCAGTGATAAACACAAAGCTGAGGTATGTTTAGGTATCCTACATGAGCAAATATGAGTAACCATAAACACAGTCTCCCCCCCCCCCCCTCTTAACTTGCCTACTCTTCCCAGCTCCATGAAGGGGAAGTTCGCCGGGATGCGATTTTCACTTGCTCGAATGATTTCATATCATAACCGTCACCGGATGACTTACCTTATCTTATCAAAACATGTGTAATCTAATCAGTCTCCATTTTCTGTAGGAAGTGAGAATAATAAACACGTAACATTACCCTGTGCACATTAATGGAAAGCAATTCTAATTCGGAGTATTGTCTCATGGGCCCATTAGTCCGGAAGAGAATGCGGGGGAGAAGGGACTGGAAGGAATTCAGCCATGACTTTTTGTAGAAAACATCCCAGCATTCCTCTGGAGAAATTTCGGGAAACAATTGAATACCAGAACATGGATGACCGAACAGGGATTGGATCTTACGTCCCCCAGAATGCATGTGACAGTCATCTCTGGATTAAGAAATTCCTGCCGCAGAGAATGATACCCGAAGATTATGGCGGAAAACACTGTGTACCTACAGGAGGAATAGGTAAATGTTACGACGTTTCTACGGCTACTGCCGCTTATTTTTTTTTCAATTTTAATTTAATTGCAATGGTGCACACGCTCCGGTGGCAATTTCCCTACACACCCAACTTCCCCCTGTCCTACACTCACCTTCACTTGCCCTCTACAAATTTTAACTTTCAATTCTTTTAACGTTTTCGGTAGGTTATTCATCATTCCCCTTGGTAACTCATTCCAACCCTGACACCCTTACCTAAAAAAGAAAATCTTCCCACACCCTTGTGCCTGAAATCGAGTGCCAGCTTGTGGCCATGGTCATCTTTTCCCTTCCATGAATTACTTTTCATACCTACTGCAATATCTTTCCATGCCTCATCGCCAGTATACGCCCTGTACACTGCCATTACCCTCCTCATCCTCCTCCTGTCTTGCAATGAATCCCATTCCAGCTCCTTTATCATATCTGTCACTGATTGTATTCTGCTATAATTTCCAGAAACAAATCTAGCAGCCCTTCTTTGCACCTTCTCCAATTATTGAATTTGATATTCAAAATGTGGGTCCCATACTACACTACCATATTCGAGAAATGGTCTTACCAAAGTTTTGTAACCCAATTCCTTGCGGAGGTAGAGCTCCGCATTCCCATTACAACCTTTTGCAGCAATGGATGTGATGTAACGGGGTCAGCGCCACGCTTCGGCCATTCTTTGCCTTCCCGCGGAGTTTCCTCCACGGTACTCATTGCATAGCAGGCTGAGTCTCGGTAGAAAATGTATTTATTTCCAAACCGACATAGATTGTCTGATTTTCGCCCATATTTGTTGTGTCACGAATGTATCTTTGATGATAATTCTGTTAAGACAATCGTAGTATCTTAGGCATTCTGTTCAGAGCGTACGTACTATTTTTCTTAATGTTATATCAAGGTCTCGTGTTTGAAGTATTTTGTTTTGTAACAGAATGCACGTTGTGCTCAATTTTGAACGCATATATTTTTCTGTCAGCGGCATGGATGTATAATAACTAAAAACAACAACTATCTTACCTTTCCTCTCGCATGTTTTTTAGTCCAGATGACAAAACCATAAGCCGAATTTTTGTGAAATATTAATCTTTTAATTTTAGTTTATATCTCATCTTCCACGTTTGCACATTAAATTTTGCATTCACCTGTCGCGGATAATTTACAATCATAAATTTATAATGATATTAACAAAAACCGGGAATAGTAAGCTTTTTCCAAAAAAAACTATTGAGTTACCTATATCGTAAAAGCAAAACATTACTAAATCACCTGCGATAAGTCTTAAGCGATTGTGAGGTAATTATTTGAACGATTTGAACTTAACATTTGTGTCTAATAATTTATTTGAATAGGGGCCTTATCTCTGGTTAACGTGTAGTAGAGATCATCCCTGTCAGAGAGCTTGCTGCATTGTTGGAAGACTAAAATTGTATCGACTGCAGTTTTTAGAAAACTAATTAAACTAATATTCTATGAGAGAAAGGCCAGGAGTAAAAACATTAATCTGTTAATGTATGAAACAATTACACGCTTTGTGAAAGCTACAGAAATTGGGAATTATGTTTGGAAATTGTGTGAATAATTGCTTTAGTGTAAAGAGAGGAAGCAGTTGATTTGTTAGTAATACAAATGAGATTACTAATTTAAATTTTATTAAATTCAAAGTATATAGACGCTTATTAATGAGATTCTTTTCAAGCTTTTATTATAGATCACTAAACAACAGAACTTTATATGGTATTATACAACTGATAAAAGAATCATCAGATCTTACGTCCATTTACAAGAACCATACACTGTTTAAACGGTAATCGTAAGGATTAGTATCACCATATGCTGTACAGTACTAAATATTAATATAGTGTTAGTAGCGAATTGGTTATATTTCTCAGAAATCCACTCTGTTGTGACCAAGACAGTTAGCTTTGGAGCAATCTCCGTTAGTAGCAACAGGTTAGTTGCGTGGTTAATTCAGTACCTCGCCGCTTGGAGACGCCACATGTCTGACAGCTGACGGCGGCAGAGCGTCGATTTTGCGGCTCGCTCTAGCGGCAGCGCTGGAAATGTTCTCTGGCGCTCGAAACGGGTGCTGCAGTCTGGTGGCAACGGTTCGAAACATTATAATACTAAAACCACTGCCCAGATTAGGTAAACGTTATGCATTTATAGATGTAAACAAAGCGTTTGTATTTCAAGGTATTCAAATCCATGCATTAATTTTAGCCACCTTATTAATTCTAAATGTTGTGTTTCATATCAATGAATTCATTCCTTTTAATCTGGTTATCTGTAGCTAACTGAATTTACGAATTAACATGATAATTGTAACATCCTCTCATTTGGAAGGAGAGAAAAGAGAATTATTTGAAGTCGCGTCATCCCTTACCGTGTTTGCGGTGTATTTTATACGTGTTATTATGTATTTCAACATAGGCACTTTTTTCCGTTTTAACTTTTATTGTTGAAGGATGTGCAAAGGAGATTTGTTTGTGGAAATTACCGTAGGACCCCCGATCCAGTCAGTAACCGATATGATAAAGGTGCTGGACTGGGAGTCATTGGAGGACAGGACGAGGGTGAAGAGTGATAGGAGTATATCATACAACACGTATGTTGGTGATGGAGCTAGGAGGGTTAATAGTCAGAGAATTAGGAGTAATGGAAATATGACCATGACCACAAGCTGACACTCGTTTTCATGCATTAGGAAGTGACAAAATTTTCTTTCATGTGTAAGGGAGGCAGGGATTGGAATAAATTACCAAGTGACGAATAATTTACTAAAAACGCTGGAGGCATTTAACGTTAAAATAGGTAAATCGCATAAGTAGAGGGGTGGAGAATTTAACATTCAAAGTGTAATATCATTTTAAAAAATGAGAAAGAGGTAATTAGATGACTAGGAAAGTTTCCACCGAATCATGCGCTCCATTGCAATTAAATGCAATTCAATTCAAAGATGATACATCAGTCTGAGCAGTAGTAGTTATCTCTGACTTAAAAACTATTTTTTCTGCCCTAAAAATCATTTTATGTCCTTTTAAACCCTATGCAATGCATTTTTTAAAATTTAAATCAACCCTTAGAGTTCCAACAATGTTATGTGATCATGACCTGCTACTCTAAAAGAATCATCTATTTTCTCAATAACAGTAATTTTTGTCACTTTCAGACTCTGTGATAAGCATTTAATTTTTTATCCACGTTAAGAGGTCCAACAACAATAAATCGCACGAAATAGATCATATCAGGACAACACAGTCATGACCTTTGAATTCTCAGACCCTGGACAAAGTAAAAATATGCCTATCTGATCCCATCTGCAAACTGAATTATTTTAAATCCACGACCAGACTAAAACCGCTGTCATTAGTTTGCATTTAGTTCGTAAAACCGTAACTGTATAATGCTCATATCATTCGCATACGGCGCAAATGGAATAATTATACAGTTTCCGATGCAAGCTAGTTAACTTCAGGCACAGGTTTTAAACTGACAAAAAAGCCGAAGATTTATTAATGTCTTCCACTCTAAAAAAAAACTTGCAGCTCATTTCGATTTTAATCATCGCCTAGAAACAGATCCGCATTGTTAGGTATGTGTACGTCAGAACCGAGAATTGAACCTGGGCTTTCTGAGTGAACAATGACGGCAATTGAACGTTCGCAGATAAACTAACGTTTTGGTAAGTTTTATGCAGGGAAAATAGGACTCTTACAACCTGCCACTCAGGACTGCAGTCCTTCTCTCTGTCGATTCTGCTACACCGCGAGGAGTTATACACCACCTGACTAATTTTCTTTACGTCTCGTCGACGTCTCCAAAGAGGCACGAGAGGATGGGAGACAAGGAACAGGAACAATTCGGCCACGGTTTTTTGAAGTAATTAACCCAACATTCGCTTTCTGGAATCCATGAGAAACCTCTGACCTCTGGAACATTAGGGTCACCAGCCAAGTTCGAACCGCTAACCGTTGACGTAGCGTTCGGCTGTTCGTGGAATATGGAACGTTCCTACTCTCCAGACCATTGTTTTAAAGAGCCTTTCGAACGTTGTCTAATCTTTAACTACTTAATATACTAACCTTACATTACTACTCTAAGCCATGTTTCGCTACAATTATAATCATTTCACATTATTTCTCATCGCCTTTTCTGTATCCTCTTACCAAAGACATTATTCCGCACCGTCTGTTATTCTTTACCCATCTTTTGACGTGGGCTCTTCAGTCGTGTTTTACACTGATAGTACTACCCTTTACCTGAAAGGAAATAATCTTACTCCACCTTTCCTTTTTCTCGTCTACTCAGAGAGACCATTTGTTCAAAAACATTAATCATTTAGATTTTCACTAAGCTTCACATATATTACATCAACTTTTTATACAATTGTACTACACTCAATTTATTCCTCAATACAATTATACTTCTCGTGATTTTAAGTCCATGTATTTAACATTATTTCTCAGCTCCAACAGCCACCTTAAAAATGCACCCTTCGTATCATTATTATTTTTTTTATTATTATTATTTATTTATTTTGCCCTTTCTTTTCTTGTTACAAAATAATCTCCTTGTCATTACATCTCCTACGGCCCACTTTTCTCCTTCCTGCCAAGGATACTCGAAAAACAACATTATAGTTATTCATACAAAATCAACGGTATAATAAAATACATTGGCGTGATGTACGCCTGCTAAAAATGGAAAAGCGCGGTGAAGAAGAGGAAGGCTGGATTCAATGAAGCAGAGTGGCTGTCTGTGAGTTGTGAGGAGGATCCGACTGGGCCGGGGGCCATAAAGATGGCGCCCATCCGATACGGGGGCGGAAGATGGCTCCTCCAGATAGGCCACCAGTCTGGCAGTCAGCAAGTGGCTGGGTGGTTGCTGCTACTCAGTCATCGAATCACTGGCTTGATATGCAGGTTTCTATCCCGAACAGATAGCGGTTTGTAGGACACACATGAGCCTATCCCGGTTTTCCCCGAGATCATCAAATTATTGTTACATCTTCCAGGTCTCTTGCAGTAAATACTAGTAAAAGCAATACTTTCGTATCTGGAAGTTGTACATCATATTCTGATAATACTGATAAATAAATACTGCATAATCAATTAAATGTTTGATCATTTATTTGTTTTCCGAACGTCTATTATTTCTTTTATAGAAGCAAATCTTCAGTGGTTTCTCATTTTCTGTTTAAATTCCCTTAATTTTTACTTTCCAATCTTGATAATTGTAACATCCTCTCATTTGGAAGGAGAGAAAAGAGAATTATTTGAAGTCGCGTCATCCCTTACCGTGTTTGCGGTGTATTTTATACGTGTTATGTATTTCAACATAGGCACTTTTTTCCGTTTTAACTTTTATTGTTGAAGGATGTGCAAAGGAGATTTGTTTGTGGAAATTACCGTAGGACCCCCGATCCAGTCAGTAACCGATATGATAAAGGTGCTGGACTGGGAGTCATTGGAGGACAGGACGAGGGTGAAGAGTGATAGGAGTATATCATACAACACGTATGTTGGTGATGGAGCTAGGAGGGTTAATAGTCAGAGAATTAGGAGTAATGGAAATATGACCATGACCACAAGCTGACACTCGTTTTCATGCATTAGGAAGTGACAAAATTTTCTTTCATGTGTAAGGGAGGCAGGGATTGGAATAAATTACCAAGTGACGAATAATTTACTAAAAACGCTGGAGGCATTTAACGTTAAAATAGGTAAATCGCATAAGTAGAGGGGTGGAGAATTTAACATTCAAAGTGTAATATCATTTTAAAAAATGAGAAAGAGGTAATTAGATGACTAGGAAAGTTTCCACCGAATCATGCGCTCCATTGCAATTAAATGCAATTCAATTCAAAGATGATACATCAGTCTGAGCAGTAGTAGTTATCTCTGACTTAAAAACTATTTTTTCTGCCCTAAAAATCATTTTATGTCCTTTTAAACCCTATGCAATGCATTTTTTAAAATTTAAATCAACCCTTAGAGTTCCAACAATGTTATGTGATCATGACCTGCTACTCTAAAAGAATCATCTATTTTCTCAATAACAGTAATTTTTGTCACTTTCAGACTCTGTGATAAGCATTTAATTTTTTATCCACGTTAAGAGGTCCAACAACAATAAATCGCACGAAATAGATCATATCAGGACAACACAGTCATGACCTTTGAATTCTCCGACCCTGGACAAAGTAAAAATATGCCTATCTGATCCCATCTGCAAACTGAATTATTTTAAATCCACGACCAGACTAAAACCGCTGTCATTAGTTTGCATTTAGTTCGTAAAACCGTAACTGTATAATGCTCATATCATTCGCATACGGCGCAAATGGAATAATTATACAGTTTCCGATGCAAGCTAGTTAACTTCAGGCACAGGTTTTAAACTAAGAAAAAAGCGAAAGATTTGTTAATGTATTCCACTCTAAAAAGCTTGCAGCTTATTTCGATTTTAATCATCGCCTAGAAACAGATCCGCATTGTTAGGTATGTGTACGTCAGAACCGAGAATTGAACCTGGGCTTTCTGAGTGAACAATGACGGCAATTGAACGTTCGCAGATAAACTAACGTTTTGGTAAGTTTTATGCAGGGAAAATAGGACTCTTACAACCTGCCACTCAGGACTGCAGTCCTTCTCTCTGTCGATTCTGCTACACCGCGAGGAGTTATACACCACCTGACTAATTTTCTTTACGTCTCGTCGACGTCTCCAAAGAGGCACGAGAGGATGGGAGACAAGGAACAGGAACAATTCGGCCATGGTATTTTGAAGTAATTAGCCCAACATTCGCTTTCTGGAATCCATGAGAAACCTCTGACCTCTGGAACATTAGGGTCACCAGCCAAGTTCGAACCGCTAACCGTTGACGTAGCGTTCGGCTGTTCGTGGAATATGGAACGTTCCTACTCTTCAGATCATTGTTTTAAAGAGCCTTTCGAACGTTGTCTAATCTTTAACTACTTAATATACTAACCTTACATTACTACTCTAAGCCATGTTTCGCTACAATTATAATCATTTCACATTATTTCTCATCGCCTTTTCTGTATCCTCTTACCAAAGACATTATTCCGCACCGTCTGTTATTCTTTACCCAACTTTTGTCGTGGGCTCTTCAGTCGTGTTTTACACTGATAGTACTACCCTTTACCTGAAAGGAATTAATCTTACTCCACCTTTCCTTTTTCTCGTCTACTCAGAGAGACCATTTGTTCAACAACATTAATGATTTCGATTTTCACTAGGCTTCACATATATTACATCATCTATTTATACAATTATACTACACTCAATTTATTCCTCAATACAATTATACTTCTCGTAATTTTAAGTCCATGTATTTAAGATTATTTCTCAGCTCCAACAGCCGCCTTAAAAATCCATCCTTCGTATTATTATTATTTTCTTTTTGTCCGTTCTTTTCTTGTTACAAAATAATCTCCTTGTCATCACATTTCCTACTGCCCACTTTTCTCCTTTCTGCCAAGGATATTCGAAAAAAAAACATTATTATTATAGTTATTCATACAAAATCATAGTGTAATAAAATACATTGGCGTGATGTATGCCTGCTAAAAACGGAAAAACGCCCTGAAGAAGAGGAATGCTGGATTCTAAAAAGCAGAGTGGCTGTCTGTGAGTAGTGAGGAGGATAGGAGTATCTCGACACCAACTGGGCCGGGGGCCATAAAGATGGCGGCCGTCCGATACGGGGGCGGAAGATGGCTCCTCCAGATAGGCCACCAGTCTGGCAGTCAGCAAGTGGCTGGGTGGTTGCTGCTACTCAGTCACGCCGTCATTCAGTCATCGAATCACTGGCTTGATATGCAGGTTTCTATCCCGAACAGATAGCGTTTTGTAGGACACACATGAGCCTATCCCGGTTTTCCCTGAGATCATCAAATTATTGTTAAATCTTCCAGGTCTCTTCCAGTAAAAACAATACTTTCGTATCTGGAAGTTGTACATCATATTCTGATAATACTGATAAATAAATACTGTATAATCAATTAAATGTATGATCATTTATTTGTTTTCCGAAAGTCTATTATTTCTTTTATAGAAGCAAATCTTCAGTGGTTTCTCATTTTCTGTTTACATTCCCTTAATTTTTACTTTCCAATCTCGGCATCAGTGAAAAGCGATTTTTTTTTTTTTTTTTTTTTTTTTTTTTTCGAGCAGCAGGTAATTTTTTGCTTTGTTCACAAATAAACTAGCACTACATTACACTTCATGGTTTGTTAAACGATCTACCTTTTTATCCGGCCATTCGAAATAATCTACATCTATCAAAATTTATCTTTCACGATAGCACAATTAAACATCACTCAAGATAGTGCACAACTCAACTTACAAAGTCTTACACGCTCGCAAAAGTTCTCTTAAATAATTATTGTTAATGAAACTTCAGTTTATTCACGTATGAGGAAAGAGAGAGGTGTTCAGCTCACTCGTCGCATTGTGCTGTATTATCTCGCTGGCCATCACGTGACTGTAAGCGGCGTACTCACGTACAGACCAGGTCACTCAACCGGTGCCAACAGAAAGACGTCCCCTCTGTTGTGGAGGGCCCTTTCATCAGTTCAAAACTACCGGGAGTTAACTCTCAAGGTACCAACCCTAGCATTTAAACCTTAGAGGTTCACAAACAGTATCTGTGGCTTATGGGAGTTTCTGTAGACAGGTTATCGCATTTCTTTCTCTCGGCTGCGCTCACAAATGCTCGCGGATGGTGGGATTTAGCACATTTTACTCACAATGTTTGAAGAAATACATTCTGCTGACGCGGTCGCCAGTGATTCCGCCTATCAACACACTTTACCGTGTCAAGGAGAATCACACAAAGGGGAATAACAAAATTAACTTTTGTTATAAGAACTGAAAGTTTAATTAATGTTCAAAATCCCCCCCACACCAGTCGTGGCCGTAAGGTTCAACAGACGTCTATAGATCCGAAGGTTGCAGAATACTTAGCTAAAACGGCTCACACCAACAATTCTTTATAACTCCCACACGCCTCAAACTTGTATACACAATCATGACCGACAACGGTTCAACATTAAAAAGGCGGGTCGAAACACTTGCACATGCGTGACGCGTCCGATCAGCACGGCAGCTCCTGGAAGACTGGCTTCCACATGCCACATGACGGTTTCGCCGGCGTTCTTAACCGACTTCCGGAATCCGGCATGCATCTGGGATCTTCCTCGTTACTCATACGGACCGGCGGGAGATTTAACTACAAACATCCACGTGGGGGTATAGCATCGGCACACAAGCAAGATGTCTGCTTACTCTTATCCTCTCTCTCATCTCCGTAATATTAAATGTTTCTGCATTAAAATTATAAAATATTAAACTAAAATTACCAATATACAACTTAAAATTACCCAATATACAGTTCAATTTAAAATTACCTTTTTTTAACTGCTTTACGTCTCTAACAGCGAGGTCTTTAGAGACGGGAAAGGATGGGGGCAAGGAATGGGAAGGAATGCGGCCATGGCCTTTTGAAGGAAGCATCCCGGCATTTGCCTGGAGTGATTTGGGAAACCATGGAAAACCCAAATCTGGATGCCCGGACGGGGATTCGAACCACCGTCCTCCCGAATGCGAGGACAGAACGCTATCCGTTACACCACCACGCTAGGTTTAAAATTACCAATCTGCACTTGTCACATACAGACTGCTCCAGGTTGGTTCTGAAAGTTTTTTGTAATACGTCGCGACTGCGCGACATGGTTTTACCACTTGAGGTGTATAGCATAGATTCTACAGGATGATTACTAATGGACCACATGTGAATTTTTTGGGTCTCACATCGTGACTACTTGACATTTTTGTACCTCTTAAAGTTGATTTACGCCAAAAATACTTCCCACAGAGTCTAAGAGTGACAAATAATGAGTTTTTAGGGACAAAAAGGAGTTTAATGGACCAATGATAATGGCGGTGTTGCCTGGTATAGTTGAAATTCGAACATCATTTGTATTTGATCTGTTGAGATTCGGGAGGACGCCGGTTCGAATCCCCGTCCGGGCATCCAGATTTGGGTTTTCCATGGTTTTCCCAAATCACTCCAGGCGAATGCCGGGATGCTTCCTTCAAAAGGCCATGGCCGAATTCCTTCCATCCCGCCTCTAATGATCTCGATGTCGACGAGACGTAAAGCCATAAGTATAAAAAAAGGATCTGTTGAGTTTGAAAGGATTAAAAATTATTAAATGGTGACAGAGAAGATGTGCCTATACACACGGTGAAAATATAAAAGATTTCGTATCCTGTAACTGAGAAGTAACTGACTGTCATCAACAAAAAACTGAAGGACGATTTTTGACTAAATGTAAATCAAAGCAAGACAAAAGTGATTATATGTAGCAGAAATTATATCAATAATAGTAGATATAGTAAATATAAAAACACGACCGAATGCGATTGGAGAAGCTAGTGAATTTTGTTACAATGCCAATCGATGGCCGAAGCAGGAATGATGTTAAAAGCAGAATAGCAGTAGCAAAAAGAGCATTCATGGAAAATATATTTTATTTTTATTTTAAAATATCAACCTATGATTCAGAAAGAACTTTTTCAAACTTTTATGTGTGAAACACAACACTTTATGGGAGCGAAGCATGAATTTTAGGAATACCAGGAAGTAGGAAAATAGAAGCACTTGAAATGTGATGCTATAGAAGAATACTGAAAATTAATTGGACAGATAAAGAACGAAATGAACGAGTTTTGGAAATGATGGGTGAGGAAAGAAGTTTGTGGAAGAGGCTTACAGAAAGAAGAGACAGGATGGTATGTCATAGTTTGAGACATGCAGGATTGGTTAACTTGTTAGTGGAGGTAACAATCGAAGGTACGCAGTGTAGAAGAAAACAGAAATAAGAATTTATACAGCAGGTGGTTGAGGACGTGGGTTGTAACGGATATGTTGAGATGGAATGGTTAGCACAAAAGAGGAATACTTTTACCGGCAGGTGATTTTTCCCGTGTTTATATGGTAAGTGGCGCTCTGCTCCAAATTTCTGTTTGCGGAGTTGATGATCATACGAAGGGCCTGCAAAAATTTCGATCAAGAACGGGATTCTAACCTACGACCTATCGACAACTTACCGATTAACCACTACACTGGTACCCCCAAAACTAAGCGATATGTTGAACTCGTGAGGAATTTTTGTGAGCCGAGAAAGTCGCATTCTCTCTCCGACTCTGATCACTTAACCCACTTAACCCTCTTCAATAAAATATCCCACTCGCGATATAACAACCTATTGCTGGATGACCCAGATATGTTTGATCTTTATAACCTATCGGAGTCGATGCTACAAACGTTCTCGAAATTAGCAGGCGTATGCCTGTCGAAATAAACCTGACACGACTCAAGTACTAGCGTGTCACGCCTCTATTATTGTCTATAAACATTCAATTTAAAATAATTGTGTGTGTTTTGGGCTGTAATGAGGACTTCCTAGTGTAACGAGTTAATCGTCTCTTGCTATATATTCTTCACGGGTTTGCTGCCGGATTACATTTTCTGCTGACGACGAGCAGAAAATGTAATCCGGCAGCAAACCCGTGAAGAATATATAGCAAAGATACGCCGGGAAAGACTTATCTCTCATAATCGTCTCTTATTACTAGCGTACACTTATCCGTAATTGTGACTTTTATCCTTGCAATTCAATATTATATAAAAAAAATATATATTTATCCTCCAATTTCCAATGTCGGATCGGTACTACAGAACTTTTATTTATCCTCTATTTCCAATACTGGGTTTATTACCACAGCAAAAAATAAATTATCTTTTAAATGAAGTGCAATTACTTGTCCAATAATAAACTCAAATGGTTTATTAAACTTTCACAATGACAATTATTATTTACTTATCTTTTGGTATTAATTTTATATACTATATTTTATTTAAAAACAATGGTTACAATTAATTCGTACTATTAATCTATCTTCTCTGCACTCGAACTTATTTTCTCAAATATCAGTTTACAACTTTGCATTCTTCCCGCCACGATTTAGAACGTTTTCATGTGGCTGCCTTTCAATCCATCTTTTTTCCAACAACCAAATGGTAACCCTCTGGCTTGACGTTCTCTGACCTTGAAAATTTAAATACCAAAGTTACTCCAAATAATCATAATTATTTAATTAAAAATATGCTTATAATAATGAATTTCACACTAGTAACACAACTGCTAGTTACTTTCTTGATTATTTCACTGTTTACATTACCTCCTTCTTTAATCTATATGCTGTAAAATGCTCATACAGTTTAATAATAAAATTTGCGTTTCTTTTGATCAATAATCCCATGATGTTTCCGCTTTTCGGAAATTTCAAAAAATACCATCTTACAAAGAAAAACTTCAGTAATCGCAGCTTTTATGTTTTCACCCTATTGCCAACTTTTTTTCGCCTGTGTAATGTAATGCAGAAACAACATTATTTTTAGTTAATTGTAATGGACGATACCCTCCAGGCGCTAATTCCCAACACATGCAACTACGAGCTCGTATGTGCATTTCGGTTTTAAGTTCTTTCAGTGAACATATCGCTCAATAATTTATTCCACTTCTTACTTCTTACATACAAACAAAAATTTTCCCACTTCCTCGCTGCTGAAATCAGTTGATAGTTTACAGTCAAGGTCATCTCTTTTCTTGCATATATTACTCCTAATTCTTCTACCAATATGCTGCGGCCCTCATCATCAACCCGTTCCCTCCCTCCCCCTCCTCCCGAGCTATCGGTAACGCTATGGCCTCGCATTCGGGAGTACATGATTTCGAATTCCCGTCCGGGCATCCAGATTAGGGTTCTCTATGGTGTTCTGAAATCGCTCCAGAGGAATGCCGGGATGATTTCGTCAAATGTTCGCGGTCAAATTCGTTCCTTTCTTTGCCCCATTCCTTCCCCCCTCCAATGACCTCGAAGCAAAAAAAAAAGTGTCTTCCAATGATTCCCAAGCCAGCTCCTTTTTGATATCTCTTGTTATATGATAATTTTT
Source organism: Vandiemenella viatica (assembly GCA_031002005.1). NCBI lineage: Eukaryota > Metazoa > Arthropoda > Insecta > Orthoptera > Morabidae > Vandiemenella > Vandiemenella viatica. The sequence continues at coordinate 29,195,675 of JARYHS010011408.1, forward strand.
ACTTAAAAACCTCGAAGTTCACCTTTGCTCCCAATAAATGCAATTCTGACTAATGCTCTAAAGCTCAGTGGAACGATCCACAAGCTTCATGAAGCAACTAAATGTATGCAAACTCTCCATATCAATTTGTAGCATCATCTTTGTCTCATAAGATTTATAACATTTCTATAACTCTGTTTCCCTTCAGTAATTAATTCTATGCAAATAAAGATATTTTTCGTTTACTGCATATTTTTTTTAAATAAATGTGTCAGAACATATAGTTGTCCATAGTTAATTTCGGTATTTAATATTTTAATTTACAGCATATAATGTGTGCGTTATGCTTCGTGTATTTTCAATGATTATTATGCTCGAAGAAATGTCGAAATTCTTTCAATTTCCTACAGTTCTTTTTTAAAATAATTATCATTTCATTTCAAGTAGAATTAAGATTTTTTAAAATTATATTTAATGCTAACCTATTATCTGCACCATTTCTTGGTTGTCCAGAACAAGTAGCCTCGTCTGTGCAAGGTTCTAGAGCTTTCGCTGTTGGTAAATAATAGGGCACCCATAAATTAAGTCACACGAATTTCATGATTTTTGAAACCCCCTCCCTCTTTCTCACTGGTGGTCACATTTGTGTGACGCCCTCCCCTGTTGTGACATCACTTTTTCAGTTTTAAATTTAGAGATTATTCATTTAAAACAGCACTTCTAAAATTATTTATATATTTCTACTTAAAATATTTTTCATTAAATCAACAATAAATCAAACATTTTAAAAATTAATCATACAAAATTTAATCATCCATGGACTTTGAACCCATTCCTTTATATTATTTATGGCTGGCATAGCAGTCACTTGGTTCTCGATTTGGATAATGTTAGGAACAGTCAATGTTTCAACATCTTCTTCAGCCAACCATCGTTTACCAAACAAAGAACTTCCCTGTCTCGTCTAGTTGGAATTCTTTGAGGACGAATCTTCCTGATGGGCAAAACCTTTTGTTGTCCCTTATGAGATTGCTTGTAATCGTTACTGCTTTGTATAATGAAAGATATAGGCCACAGATTCCACACGATTGTTTAAATAAGTATGCAGAAGTCATATTTTGTGAATGCTTGGAAGGCGGTATTGGCATTTCGGCGTATGTCAAAGGCGGCCGACGTGCGACACCGTAGCTACAGCGAGCGTGAACTCGCCGGACCGCCACGTGCAATAAAAGTGGTACAGATTATATATGTGACGTCAAAAAGCCTATGACTCGTCCCCCCCCCCCTCTTGTCACATGTTGTTGACCCCTCCCTCCTCCTTAACGTGTGACGTAATTTATGGATGGCTCCTAAAATGTCACTCATTGAGCGCCCGGCGCATTTGCTCGGAACATTTTTAAGTGGTAGCTGCACCAAGTTTAGGTCATTTCGGAGACGGATCTATGTAATATTTTGATGCGACATGTTTTTACACTCGAAGGCGTCCACGGCAGGAATAAATACATTACTGTTTGTAAAAATTGCAACACCGAGAAGACATGTGGTCACAATGAGTTTTACTCCACAGATTTTGAACACAGCAATATAAGAATGTTTAGAACTACAGAACTGTAGAGACACTTTGATCGCGAGACTTCAGTACCGTGTGAAGCTGCCACGTGCTGCGTCAGAGCGTCTAGATGTGGCACGGAATTAAAGAGAGCCTGGATATGCCGCTGGGGAACACGCTGTCACACCGTTTATAGGCACGTCCACAAAGCATCGGCAGTGGTTGCAGGAGGATTAGAAAGAACAAGTTACCTACCAGCCAGATCACAGACAAGTTTGATGGACGGCCTTTCAGGCCAGGGAAGCAGTGGTAATCCGTCGTTCTTCGAAGAAGCCTTGCACATTCCTTGCCATATGTGGCCAGGCATTGTCCTGCTTAAATCTGGCATGTCGAGCTATCTGCAGGAGGCGCAGTGCCCCGGGTTCCAAAACCTCCCTGATGTGGCGATTGCTCTTTAGATTGACCTCAATACATGGAAGGCGAGATCGTATTTTATAACCAATGACATTCCAAACCCTCGCACGTAGCCGCTCAATAGTGCAGTCTACCCGGCTGCGTTTACCACTCTAATACAAGTTGAAGAGGCACTCTTTCTAGAACACTACATTTGATCGCTCAGGCCGCCAGTGACGACGTTCACGTGCCCGTTGCAATCTGAGGCGTTGGTGATTTGTGGTGAATAGAAGCCGACGCAATGCCTGCCACCGGTCCCGTCCTCAGCTGACGACGTCGAACCGTCGTCGATGACCTGTTGCAGTGCTCCAGCGTCAAGCCAATATTATGGACGAAGCTGCGCTATCGATTACGGCCATGCGGACAAGATGGTGGTCATCCACACTCGTCGCTGTGTTCGAACCTCTTCTAACCACCTGTTCCACACACGCATTCACTGTCGTAGCAGGGTGACCTGTACGAACCGCAATGTTACGGTACGACAAACCCGTTTCACGGAGAACAATCATCCTTCCACGTTCGAACTAACTCACTGCCCATATTTCGCCCTTTGACCTCGGCACTCACTTGCACGTTTCCACTTCGTTTCACGGTTCTACACCGGCTGATCGTGGCGTAACATTGACCTGTTCGATCAAACAGAAGAGAACCCTGCTAGGCCTACGTGTATGCCGTTTCTCTACAATCTCAATCACTTTTTATGATTCCACAGTTCTACAAATCCATGATTCACACCATTCCGTCTGGGTGTTGAAATTTTCATTAACAGTAGTTTCCATGCACCGGAATACTATGAAGGGATACTGTACCACCTGCAAGGAAAATAGGTCTATCTGTTTTCGATAATTGTAGAATGTCGAGTTTTATCATTTTATAAATCAAAATTCTCTTTAAAATCTTTTAGTGCGATTATAAATACCTGTCGACAACCAACCTCCTTTTTCAAATTAAACAGAAATTAGTGCGTTTATAAATACTGCTCGGACAATATGGCACACGGTGTAAATAACTCCGCAAGTAGTAGCGGTTCAGAGAAACTTGTACTAGTTCAAGCAAGCAGTTAATGAATGAGGTTAAACACTGTTCACATTCGCTTCCTTTGATATATTTAGAGGCAGGTAATAACGTGTGGGAGTATGTACACAAATCTTTGACTTAACGATTTCAAAAGTGTTGAACTGTTGGGTAAAGTCGCGTTTATAGCCTCTAAACTAGCACCCAGCTATTCCAGCCGCCGTTTCATGCGGGACAGTGTGTTTATGTTTATGAGTACATTTAACTCGTAACAAGTAGGTTGTCACAAGAGTGTATTCAAGTTGTCTTATCGAACGCGTGACGTAGGCTTGCTTGTCGTGGGTGGTCTCAGGACGCTCTACGCCAGGCTCCTTTGTTTACAAGTCACAGCCGCCTCCAGACAAAGAGAACTGCCGCAATATCGCCGGCAGAGCGTCAGGCAACTAACGCCGCTAGCGCGCATTTTAATCTCCGAAATGTGTTGGGTTCAGACAGTGAATTTACATTTGGTGAACACGTTACCAACAAAGCTGCACCACTGATAATTACAGGATGGATTCGAGCACGAACGCCCCATGGCTTCCAGTTATCTGCAACATTTCACCTCCAGAACTAAAAACATCAGAAGCTCTCTAAAAGGTCTGGAAAAAACATCCTGAAGAACACTCAGCTACCCATACATCACGATATTACACTTGAAATCAAGGAAACCTCCGTGGCGCACTGCAATCAAACTTAGAGGGTCCTCTTTCAACGTCAGCAAGTTGTGGATAACTAAATGGGAGTAGTCACCGGTAGTCAATAAATATTTAGTTGAGGACCCTTCAGTGCGGTTACAAGGATTCAGTCTCCCTAGACTGCGATGGAGAAACGCCAAACGGATTCGAACAGGACAAGGCAGCTGCGGCTACATATTACACAAACGGTGGCGGTGCTGGGTCAGTTATGCAAATTGTGACTGTGGAACCACCTTACAGACAACCCACCACATCGTTTCTGACTTTCCTCTTCGATCCTGCAAAGGAACAATAACGGTCAAACACGATGCATCGATCAATGCAACTGAATGGATCAAAAAATATAATATTATACGAGCTTGTCATGTGCACACATCTCCACACGTTTTATATTTCTTGTTAAATATCATGATATGGCCTCGTATTTCAAATTATGGAATAGGCAATTTAAGTAATTTGGTCTGTGTAGTTTCTTGTGCCTAGGACGAACTTTTTTTTTATTTATTTTTTTAATTTCATTTATTTATTTAATTTTTTTTTTAATTTTCCACATTTCCACCCAACCATTTCAATTTAACTTGAGAACTAAGCGAGATATCGAAAAGTTTTATTCCTCGCTTTCGGTTTGTTTCGTCGAAATTGATTAAAAATCCATCATCAAATTGGGAGCCACTGTTGTCGCAGAATCTCCTGTGTATTCACTTCGGTAAGTATACATTTTTAAAAAAGATTTGGGGATGGGATAGTGGGATGGGGAAGCTTCAATATGCGAAAGTTTTGCACTGTTTCGCATGGGTATATGTGTACTATTGTTCATGAAATGAGTGGTGTATGAGGTGAATATTTGGAACTACCAGCATTATGGGACATCCATAAAATACATGAGGTGTTTTTACGGATTTCCGGACCCCTCCCTCTCCCACCTCCTCTGGTGAGATTTCGTGAGAACCCCCCCTAGAAATCGCCCTCAAAATCCGGTCACAACCCCACTTTTAGACGAAAAACCCCCCTATAATCAACTTTCGCGCAATTTGTAGACTTTTTTTTTATCTCTACAGTCCAAAATAATTTTCTCAAAACCTCACGTGAGATTTCCATAGGCCCTCCCCCCCCCCCCCCCTCTTGATGAGATTTCGCCGGACCCCCCACCCCCCTCCCATTTCACCTCACGTAATTTATGCATGCCTCCTTAGCGTATGTCATCACCATATCATTGTCAGACGTTTGTAGGGCGTCCAGCACATCCTCTTATATGTGGCGGTCACTTCAAGATTTTCCCGCCACCACTTGTCTCCAAACAACTGTTTTAGCCTCTGCGTCTTTCTTCACTTGGCCCATTCATCTTGCCTGAGGTCTTCTAATTGGTCTCCTTGCCTTCCCGTTGTACTAGAGTGCTGACTTCGGTCTTCTCCCTTCCTCCATCATTATATCCTGCCACAGCCACTGTAATCTCTTCTTTATTAACGTCTCTTCCAGTGCTTCAACTTGTAACTCGCCGTGATGTTTTAATTTTTTATTTCATTTTTCCATGTGACGTTCCAATAACCTCATCTCTATCGCCTGTAAGCTGATAATCTCTTTGTACAAGTTCAGGTTTCAGAGCCATAGGTCTCGTAATAAACTTTATAGAGCAAAATTTTGGCTTCTTTCCCTATTTTCCACTTCCACATTACATCCTTTATCTGATGATACAATTGTCCACGTTTTCTTATTCCCTATCTTATTTCTTCCTCCATGTTTCCGTTGGTACTTACCTCGCTTCCAAAATACAGAAACCACCATATACGTTCCAATTTTTTGCCATCGAGTTACACATCTTTTGATGTTCCACCGTTTCTTGCTATCTTCATCATCTTGGTTTTATTTACGCTCATCACTAGGCCGAGTTTCCTTATTTCTCTTTCCAGATCCTTTTCTTTCTCTTCCCATATAATTACGTCATCTACATATGCCATCATCCTAAGCTCTGCATCCCTAGACTTCTCCAGTTACTTCATCCAATACCACAGTGATTACGGGAAAGGATCTAAAAACTGTGATCAAAATGGCCGGTACATCTGGACATATTGAGTAACCTTTAAGCAGTGTTTTGTCCAGTTAAAAAGTACTGCTAATATTGACCTACACCAAGTTTTCAATCTGCTGGCTCTAAATTTCCTCCAAACTTATATCGTTTGTCTGCTGCAGTCGCTGTCGGCATACCACGAGGCGGAGGCCGGGCGGTCGCCTTTGAAGTTGGCGCGCGGCTTTATGTTTTGCCAGGGAACACTAGCTGCTGCCACATCTGCTTATCATATTTAACGCCCGTTCGAGCATGGAGCTCCAAAATTAACTCACCACCGTAATATAAATTTTCGTTGCTTGGAAGGTATTTGTTGTGTAACGTTCGTTCAGTCTTACAGAACAGGTGTTGCTGAAAAAAGAACGGAACTGCGCAGGCTGTGCAGCTAGAAATGCTGAAACAAAATAAACAAAGATAATAACACTGCAGAAGAGTAGCACCATAATGCCTAATGCAAAGTTCAAATGCTTCAATTTTCCTACTTTCTGGTATTCCTAAAGTGCAAGTCTCACTTCCATAATGTGCTGTGTTAGAGTTGTAGAAAGTTCTTTCTCAGATCCAGATCGATATATGAAACTTAAGGATTTTCTTTTTCCAAGAAGGCTGTTTTTAACATCATTCCTGCATCTGCCCCCAGTTTTGTAATGTTTCTTCCTAAATAACAGAAACTACAGCAGCCCTATCATAACTGTGGTAGCACAATTTGATGTTGGATTCTTATGTAACTTGTCGAGAAAGTGAAGACTAAGATGTTTTCATGTCTCGCTTAGTTCTCGAAATATCGTCTGTTGTTGCCAAACTCATTGTGCCTTTGTCGACGTTTTACTTCTGGTCCAGGCTGCATTTCAACCTAACCACAACCACTACGCCAAAAACAGAACAGCCACTGTGCATGTCCGACGTAATTTCTTGTGGCTTTTTCTGGTCAAGTCTGCATTTCAACCCAACCATCTCAATTTTGAGGTAGTGTATATCCCGAGAGGTAAGCGAGATATCGAATAATTTTAGTCTCCGCCACCGTTTTGACCAGTCGAGTTACATAAGAATCTATCATCAAATGTGGCTTTGGCGAGATTTCTCATATGGTCCGGGCCACATTTCAACCTAACCACCTAACGTTTGAGATAGTTTATTTCGAGAACTAAGAGAGATATAATATATATATATATATATATATATTCCTCACTTTCGATATGTTTTGTCGAGTTACATAAGAATCTACTATCAAATTGCCTTAACGCTCTGCTCTCGCATTCGGGAGGACGCTGGTTCGAATCCTCGTCCGGGCATCCAGATTTGGATTTTCCATGGTTTTCCCAAATCACTACAGGCGAATGCCGGGATGCTTCCTACAAAAGGCCATGGCCGAATTCCTTCCCATTCCTTGTTTCCAGTCCCATCCCGCCTCTAATGATCTCGACGTCGACGAGGCGTAAAACCATAAGTAAAAAAAATCATATTGCGGCTTCACGATTATCGAGAATCCCCGAATTCAATTATTGCTCCTATTTAATCTAATTCTATTTTTATATTTAATCTAATGTTACTGCTACAATTTCTGCAATATTTCATGAGTTTTGTCTAGCTTTGGTTTATATTTATTTCGAATTCTTCACTCAGTATTTTCCTGTACAGTAGAAACCTAGACACTTCACTATTAATTTATTTTTAAAAAACAGGAAAGTATTGCGAAAATGGTTTTTTATATACTGACATTATTAGAAGCTTCTTGACAGATTGGTGCCTTGGCTGTTTAAGTCCGTAAGCTGTATCTGAGGATATTGATCAGTATTTCAACACGCTACACGACACACCAATACGTTCACATTAAATCGGCTATCCTGGCATGAACAAAATACTGAAGGAAGATTTTGGACTGAATTTAAATCAAAGCAAGACAAAAGTGATGAAATGTAGCGGGAATGATACCAGTACTAGTAGATTAAATATAAAAATAGGACCGGATGCAAAAGGTGAAGTAAGTGAGTTCTGTTACATGGGAAGCAAAATTACAGCCGATGGCCGAAGCAGGAGTGATGTTAAAAGCAGAATAGCACTAGCAAAACGAGCCTTCATGAAAAAGATAAACCTTTTAGTTTCAAATATTGATTTAGGTATTAGAAAGAACTTTTTAAAACTCTTTGTGTGGAGCACAGCACTTTATGGTAGCGAAACATGGACTTTAGGAATACCGGAAAGAAAGAAAATTGAAGCATTTTAAATGTGGTGCTACAGAAGAATGCTGAAAATTAAGTGGACTGACATAGTAAGAAATGAACGATTTTTTGAAATGTTGGGTGAGAAAAGAAGTTTGTGGAAGAAGCTTGCAGAAAGAAGAGACAGGCTGGTAGGTCATATTTTGAGATATACTGGATTTGTTAATTTGCTGGTGGAGGGAACAGTAGAAGGTAAGAACTGTAGAGGAAGATAGAGATTAGAATATATGAAGCAGATAATTGAGGACGTGGGTTGTAAAGGGTATGTAGAAATGAAGAGGTTAGCACAAGATAGGAAGGGATGGAGGATTGTATCAAACCAGTCGAAAGACTGATGACAGCAAAAAAAAAAAATAATAATAATTGAGGAGAGTCTATGGAGATATGAAGCCGTAATCTGCGTTTAGGACCAGACATAGTGAGGTCACTTTGCTAACTACTGCTGACACCACGTTTCGTGTTTTACTATCCGAGGCGAAAACTGAGTAGGCACAGGTGTGGCCAGAATTATTTTTTCATAAGGCTCCTTTCACATCGCCGTCCACTATCAGAATTGCGGAAAGAAAGTTACCAAATTTTGAAGCATCCTGTGACTTCGTTTCCAAGTAAACGTTTAAATATCCATGACGTCAAAGCCCATTACCAAGGAACAATGATCGCTATTGTTAGGTCCGTGACAGGTCCAGAGTGGAGCAGCGAGCAGACGCCTTCAGTGCGAGGTCAGTAATTGACGTGTAGTGCAGTTCACTATCCAGAAGGTCTCGTGACAGGGGTGGCATTGGCAGAGGCAGAGATAAAACGCAGACTACGGCAACTGTGACTCGACTGACCGTGGTAGAATAAAATCCGGCAGCATGATTTCTACGTCCGTCTGTTATTTGATTGAAATGCAATTTTTATGCTTAATTATTAGTTGCAGAATACGATTCTGCCGGGTGGCCTATCAAATTTGACAGCAAGTATTTTTAATTAATTTTTTTTAAAAAAAATTTTCGTTCTTTTTTAAAAAAATAAATTATAATTTATTTCAAAGAGAGACAAGTAAAGAACATAAAACGTTTCTGGTTGTCTACGTAAAAATGGCCGCAAGTAGGAATTGCCAGCTGTTAAAGATAATCAAAAGTGAGAGAGAGTTAGCCCACCACATCGTCTTTCAGACAGCTAGCAACCCTACTTGCGGCCACTTTTACGTAGGCAACCCAAGCTTTTTGCGTTTTTTACATGTCTCTCTTTGAAATAAATTATATTTAGTTAAAAAAAAAGTTTTTTGTTTTTGAAAATTTAATTAAAAATACTTGCGGCCATACTTTGATGGCTGAAACGTATTCCGCTACTAATAATCATACATAAAAATTGCATTTCAATAAAATAACAGATAGACTTAGAAATCATGCAGACTGATCTTGGACTGTGGCGAGATCCCATTGCAGTTGTCTGTTACTTGTTCCTTGGTCCTGGCATCACTCATCTCGAAGCAGGGATGGACATGACAGAGGTAGTGGTGAAGCGAATTACGTAGAACAGCGGAACTATTGGCAGTTTGGACAGTAGGCAGAGTTAGGTCGCGTTGGGTTGGTAACTGTCGATATCCCGCTGTATACGATGTCTGTTGCTTGTTCGCTGGATCTGGCATTTCAATCCCTACCTCGAGAGATCGAAGATCTATGGTAGGAAGGTCAGCGCAGCACATCGACTGCTGACTCAGGTTTGCCTGACTCTGACTTTTAAAGCTGCAGGAAAACGAGACGGTGCGCCTGCGCCACACTGCTACTCTCTGCGCCGAGCAGCTTGACTCTGGTGTCAATGCAATTTTCCACATTCGACAAAACCAAACGCTAAACTACTCTCCGAGTCTGTCATATAAATAATGAAAGTAAACTTTGAAGGTCAAAATATACAATTAAAGTTGTCACACCTATCTGTGATTTAGTGTCCTATCGCTATTTCAACGTAACGTAATGTGTATCAAGTAGTTTCTACACGGAGACGTATGTCGTGTTGTGACTAATTCTGTATTTCAGTGGTTCACAGTTAGTGGTAAGCCAACCTCCAGGAGTAGGTGATGTCACTTCAAGGGATGCGCACTGTAAACTCTTTAAACTCTTCACTAATCACTAAGATAACTGAAAAAAAAATACTATCGCCAGAATATATTTTAAAACAAACTTTGGGTGTACGAATTATATTAAACTTACTGTAATGACGAGGATGTGCAAAGCACTCGACTGGGATGAATTCATTTATTTATTTTATTTTAGCTACAAGGGCTACGCGAGGTTGCGCTCTTTCTTGAAGCTGGGAAAAGTAATTGGGAACCACTGCTGTAGCTTGTGAAGAGAAAAACTCACTGCCTGCTATATAGTATATTTCAATCTCAAAGTACACTAACTGCCGATTAGATACTGTTTCAAAGTTCTGAAACATGCTCACTGTCGGCTAAATGTTAATTCAGAGCCTCAAAATATACTGCCAGCTATGTGGTATTCAAAACTCTCATAATACACTCTCTGCTTAATGGATAATGTTTCGCTGCCGCCTAGATACTATTCCAGCAAATTTGTTCATACTTAAAGAGCTTTAAATGAGATGGCAAGTGCATTGTCACAAATATCGCCGGATGCAGAGGGACAAAGAGTAATGTTATGTTTTTTCATCGTTTTTTATTTTTATTTTTTGCTTACAAACCCAACTTGAAATAACGTTAGTTATTCAATTAGCTTTTCACCACCACAAATAAATTTTATTTTATTTTTATTTTCCACGTACGTGTTTCACCCTGATTCCCTGAGATTATCTGAAGATTCTACAGAAAAGATGGTGGAACGCCTGTGGTGTAAAATAAAAAGAAACAAAAATTCAATTGCATTGGAGTAATATTGATTATTCATACACACTGATCAACAACTTGCAGTTGTTAATCTTCCTTACGTTTAATCTGATTGTAATACGAAACATATATCAGGCAATCAAACAAAAATAATAGTTTGATAATCAATAACCAACAGAAATAACCGCCGATACAGCAGGCTACATATTTTTCAGTCGAACTAATGGATCATGTTATTCTCTATTAATTACAACAAACTAAATAGCGAGGATTTAGAAATTATCTGCAACAAGTACGATATCTCTACACCGCCGTGCAGTTGATAAATCTTTTCTGTTTTACTTTCCTGTGTACGAGACTAGTAAAGGCGTCTCTGAATGATGCATATCCACGAATAGATCCGATTGATGTCTGACACCATGTTTGTTCTGGCACTCGCTCATTTCTGACGCGGAAACACGCACCACCGACACCCGAACTAACTTCACAATACGCATGTTTCTCTGTTCGTATGTTTTTGTTTACACTTTCGTTGTATTTTATCTTCTCTAGGTGCTTTGCTAAGACGTTTGAATATCACAAGACACTGAAACACAGACAGGTAACTATGAGGTGTCGACCAACGGAACAGTGTAAAACGTCAAACAAAAATTGACGGAGAGTAAAATATATTTAAAACACATGACTAGCAGCAGGGTATGTAGTATGTAAGCTGAAAGTGTAATGCTCATCCAACAGCTGCATGTCTGAAAAACTGATGTGCAGGATATCACTGACCGAAGAAAAGATCAATTGATAATAAGTTATATATCCCCATGCATATGTGTAACACACGACTCCATCGAGTTTGGCATCGGTGAACATATATTCAAAAATAAAACTGGTTTCGTTTCGCGACGGTTATTTATTTGTGAAATTAGCGAGATCTAGATTAGGCGTATGACGTAATTGTTTGGTACCTATGTATTTGTGCGATTCCCCACATGTTTCTTAACAAATTTTGTTCAGTATAATGCAGGTATAATCGCAAGAAATATGGGGTTGTTCGCAAGTAGTGTGATGTGCTCGTATGGATCACTGAGCTCGACTTGGTCGTGTGCACAAGCTGCGGAATACTATGGAATGAGTGTTCAGAATTTTATTTTGCTATCATTTTAACAATAAGCGCCAATTAAATAGAGATGAAGCACCTAACACATGAGGAAGTAGTATTAAAAGATTTGGAAGTACTGAATCTAAGAGGGAAACAAGGGAATTATTTATTTATATATTAATGAGACACTACTTAAACCGTCTGACCGGAAGTCGAAAGATGGCCGGTTCAAATCGCAATCTGCGGATGGGATCTTCAAAGACTCTTAACCCGACCTTCACCTCTGGCACAGCTTGCTGAGCAATGTAAAGTACACCATAACCCTTCAGTGATTCGCTTTTGACGTCAAACTGTAGTGCTCCTATATCCGGTTGGATTACTGGGTTAGGTTAAGGCGGTTAGAATAGGTGCGGCTTGCGCAGCCAGTAAAAACCCTGTCACTGAGACCACACGAGTCTTTTTACCTGCAGTGATTTCGGGAAACCATGAAAAATCGATATCTGTATGGTCGGACGGGGATTCTAAACTGCATCCACCCGAATTTGAAGGCAGAGCGTCAGCGATCTCCCTCCACGCATTATCAGGCACAGGACTCCATCACGGTGCCGCAATCACCAGAGGCAACGGGTATAATAGTTTAACAGTACTGAATGGAGCATTACACTATCTTAAGCGGCCTAGCAGCGGTATTGACGTGTTTATGAGCACTTTGTCCTCAACAGAACGTTAATATACGGTGTTGGTGAAATAAGGAGATAAAAGCAACATAAATAAGTGCGGGCAGCCATGGGAGGGCTAAGCGGGACTGGTTCCACAATGCGACGGCTGAGAGCAGAGATACATATTTTATTCCGGGCAGCGTTGTAATCCCCGGATAAAGACTAAAAGGAGCAATAAAGTACATTGCGCGGCGCGGAGGCAGTTTCTCGGACTGCAGCTGAGTTACCTGGCAGGTCTGGCGCGACAAGCGAGGCAGCTAACGCGCTGCAATAACTCCGCTACATGACCGCCCACACGTGTCCCACATTCTGCCTGCGAGGTCACTCTCCTCTACTCAGTTACCTCACACGAATCTCCGACTTCTACCCTTCCTGTCGACCATACGACTTTATAAGCATCACCGGTGAATGTAGCCATCAATTTTTTTTATCTTTTCTGCTTACGGCTTTACTTCTCATTTACGTCGAGGTCATTAGAGGGGGGAAAGAACTAGGGAAAAGGAACGGGAAGGAATTCGGCCATGGCCTTTTGAAGTCGCAATCCCGGTATTCGCCTGGAGTGATCTGGGGAAACAATGGAGAACACAAATCTGGATGGCCGGACGAGGATTCGAACCAGCGTTCTCGCGAGGCCAGGGCGTTACCCGCTCGCCCATCACGCTCGGTCCACTATTACGTCCAGACATCAAGACAGCCGCAAAGAAAAAACACAGCTCCTGTACTTGCACACCAGGCCAAACAATGTTCTACATTCTATAAAACAAGACTAAGAAGTTAGAAGGCTACTTATCGTCAGTGAAAATGATGATGTGGACCATGAAAAAATATTAACAAAATACTAAAAAACGTTTGGAAGACACATACATTAGTGCCATTTGGAAACAAGCTGTATGGTGATCAGTTTTATAATCTAATTTTTCATCCTGGTGCACACATACCTAGATTAAGAATGTGCTTTCAGTATTTATGACTTATTATAATAATGCTTAAATAATGTTTCAATATCTTTAAAACATTTAATGCTAAGATTTCATGTTCCATTACACCATTTTCTATTAAACTTCTGAACTGGTTTATGAGTTTTTTAAAGTTTATTATAACTTTCCTTTTATTCGGCGTATGGCTTCATGTAAGAATAACAATCAGCCAAATATATCATCAAAATATTATAGTACAAACAGGAAGTGCGGAGTTAATCTTTAATCCATTCGACTGCTTTTGGTGGTCTACGCAGGAGATTTTCAATTGCCGGCCTTGGTGCCGTAGGGTAGCGTAGAGTACTGGCTCCACGTGCAGAAGGTCGCTGGTTCGAGTCCAGCCGAGGGCATGGGTGTTTAAATGTGTATCAAAATCTTGTCCGCTGTATAGTTTCCATACTTAGTAGCAAAAATATTCTGGAAAAACTGATTCATTGGAAGAGTCATAATAATCTCTTTTTTTTTAACTACTTAACGTCTCTCAACAACGAGGTCTTTAGAGACGGGAAAGAATGGGGAGGCAACGAATGGGAAGGAATTCGGCCACGGCCTTTTGAAGGAAGCATCCCGGCATTTGCCTGGAGTGATTTGGGAAACCATGGAAAATCCAAATCTGGATGCCCGGACGGGGATTCGCACCGACGTCCTCCCGAATGCGAGGCGAGAACGCTAACCGTTACACCACCATACTCGGTCATAATAATCACACTGGGCTCGGTCCAAGTAGCCGAATGCCACAAAAAAAGAAAAAAATCTTCAATTGTTCTTTGTAAAAGCTCTGTAGAAGCATTCGATAGCCGTGTGGTTGATTGTTTGATATTCAGCAGAGCAATTATAAGCTGCAGACCTCTGCACTGCCCACTCAAACAGCGAAGCATTCACACCACATTTGCCACGATACTGTTTAACGATACCCAGATTTTTCGGAAATAGTTACAACCTGTAGGTGGATTATTGGTGCCAAAGACCGAGTGACAGATATCTGGAGCTTGGTCTGTATAATGATTTAGTCAAGCTATTTTGTATGAACCCGGTTTTCAGTGAGGTCTTCGATAGATATTTCAGGAAGTTGGGATTTTAATCGGAGATAGTTGAACATTTCCGTACCCTATCTTAAGAATGAAACTTTCCACGACGATATAAATAAATAAAATGATCTCGGGCATCTAACTGCGTAAAACGTGACATTTTTACGTGGCTGAGAACATTTCATTTCGTGATGAGTGTGTAGACCCTGGTTCTGCCTTTTTCCGTACAATCGCAAAATTCTCCGTTCAAGACGATAGACGGTGATTGCATAAGACTTAGAACTGGTAACGGGCAGGTTGGAGTAGACGTGGTTGTGTTTCTACCTACCTGAAATGCCCTGCGCTAAAAACACTCACCTTTCCCACTAGATGTGCGGCATATTACTTGTTGAAGTACAACTAACATTTAACCTTAACATAAAAAGCACACAATGATTCTTCATTTATATCCTGGAACACACCAGCCTATTGATTGTACCTACTCCAAATTCGGTTACACACTCGTCACACATCACGTACCAGCACTGCATGAGTGAGGTGTAAATGTTTAAGGCAATCATTTGTCAGGACTAGAGTTCGAGGCCCGATCAAGTCATCGAAGGAAACAGCAGCTTCAGATAGGCTGTAGCCGACTGCCCTCCGGCTCACTGTCAGTAGGTCTACTCAGTCTCTCACGACTTCGCTGACGAGGAGCCCCGAAGACCTACTATTTTTTAGAAAAAAAATGTGTAAATAACAAGGCACTTAATGGTAGCGAAGCAAGAATTTCGGTGTACCAGAAGCAAAGAAAATTGAAGCCTTTGAAATGTGGTGCTAAAGAAGGATGCTGGTAACTACGTGGACAGATAAAGTATGAAATGAGCGTACTTTGGAAATGATAAGTGAGGAAAGAAGTTTGGGAAAGAGTCGTATAGAAATAAGAGAAGGATAGTGCGTTACATGTTAAGACATGCGGGATTGGTTAATTTGTTAATGGATTTTTTTTACTTATGGCTTTACGCCTTGTCGACGTCGTGGTCATTAGTGGCGGGATGGAACTGGGAATAAGGAACGAGAAGGAGTTCGGCCATTGCCTTTTGAAGGAAGCTTTCCGGCATTCGTCTGGAGTGATTTGGTGGAACCATGGAAACCCAAATCCGAATGCCCAGACGAGGATTCGAACCGTCCTCCTCCCGAATGCGAGGCCAGAGCGTTAACCACAAGAACAGTAGAGGAAACAGAGATTAGGATATATGAAACAGATAATTGACGACGTAGGTTGTAAAGGGTGCGCTGAACTGTTTTGAATATTTTTAAACGTTTTTTGGCTATCGTATGCCTACGATCACTGTGAGAAAGAAATTGTTCACTTGTGGCACTTAAATAGCCGCCATTTCAGTTGCGTTCTGCTACAAGACAAATTCAGGCTCTTCGGTCTACCCGACATAATGTCCTTGGAATAAATCGGTAAATAACAAGTATTAGATTAAACAGATAGAAAATTTTAAAAGGAACATAATTAAAAGCTAATGACTCAAATTCTTCACGGGTTTGTCGCAAACCCGTGCAGAATATGTGTCAAAGATACGCCGGGAAAGCCTTGTTTCTCATATTAAAAGCTAATATCCGCCTCACTTAAGTACAGCCTATAGCCCCGTACTCATCATTTAAATGTTCGTATCGTGCGTGAAAACTGTTCCGCAAGTCACTTAGGCGCAACACATGGACACCAATTCCTCGAGTAATAAATTGTCTGTAAAATAAGTGCTCTCCAAATAATATGGTCTACGTATAAGCTATCCGTCGAATTCTCGTCATAATTGCATCGTTGTCGACATGCTTTCAGCTAAGGCTGCCGCTCAGCTCAATGAGTTCACTATACAATTCACAACTATGTCTCATTCACTGACCGAGCATGGTGGTTAAGGGGTAACGCTCTGGCCTCGCATTCGGGAGGACGCGGGTTCGAATTGGCCATCTAGATTTGGGTTTTCCACGATTTCCCAAAATCACTCCAGGCGAATGCCAGGATGGTTGCATCAAAAGGCTACGGCCGAATTCTTTCCCGTTCCTTGCCCTCAGTCCTTTCCCGATTCTAATGACCTCGACGTCAAAAAGGCGTAAAGCCATATGTTAAAAAAAAAAAATCATATTGATAATGGCTTTTATAGATTACAATACCCTCCCCGCTGGTTGAGTTGCAAGTGGCACCATGATGGTCCCGGCACTGATACGGGGTTAGCTGGTTCTTCCTGGTGGTGGAAGACATTTTCATTTTCAAGTGTCGGCGACAGAGTAGGAGAGTTGGTGGTGCAGATTCCTAATCACCCAAATATCTGCGTATGGAGTGAGTTGACGGTGACTGGTCCGTCGGATGTGGACGTTTAGCCTGGAGTAACCCTAGGTGTCTTTTAGAAGAGCAAGTCTTAATGGGCTGGCACCGGTTTCCACCCCCTCCCTTCTTTCATCTCTAATCCACTGCACTGCACTAAATACTGGGTGAGAGGTCCTGTTCGGACCTGGTATTCTGGAAGTCGTGCGTTAAAATCCTTACCCCGTCAACCGAAATCACTCCAGGCGAATTTCGGGATCGATCATCAAAATAACATGGCCTTAATAATATTTTATCCATGATGGATTGGTGGAACTTCCGCGACTGTGATGTCAAATATGGGTTGTAAAAAATACAGCAACCAGTCACACTATGATGGTGTTTATTAAACCATTACCGGTTTCGAGCTATACCTGCTCATCTTCAGATGGTTTGTAAATTTTACATCAACAAATGCAAATACAGGAATGTATGGTTGTCCTACAGTAACAAAAGAAGTTTTTGTAAATGTTTACATCAACAAATGCATGGTTGTCCTACGGTAACAAAAGAAGTATTTGTTTTTTGAGATTATAGTTTGTTATTATAGTTTGTTATTACTTACATTTTGTATCTGAATATATCCGAAAACCAAACTAAATCACTATAAATGCACATATTTATAAACATGCGCTGCACTAGCACTGATGGATATGGATTTGAGCACACTGTGTTTGCCACCATTTCACACATGATACATAAATACACAGGATATACAAAGCAAAGAGGACATATTACAAAGAAACAATATATAGCAAAGATGATTATATACAAAGAAGTTTACATAGTAACAAAGGTAAAATTAGACTGAATGTTATTTCGTTAAAATTATAATGTGATACACCAGGATTTATAGATATAAAACACTAAAGGTTAATTGTACCATGATATGTATAGTATAAACAGAAATAATATATTTAATGCTACAAATTAAATTTTACATTTAAGTATATATTATTATATTTTAAATTTAGTCTGTGTTGGGTTTAACAAATAGTTCTAGAAAATTATATAGGAATGTTTTATTAGATAGCTCTATCTGTTCATTTAATAAGTGGTTAGGCATTTTCTTGGCATGGATGTAGAAATCTACATCCATGCCAAGAAAATGCCTAACCACTTATTAAATGAACAGATAGAGCTATCTAATAAAACATTCCTATATAATTTTCTAGAACTATTTGTTAAACCCAACACAGACTAAATTTAAAATATAATAATATATACTTAAATGTAAAATTTAATTTGTAACATTAAATATATTATTTCTGTTTATACTATACATATCATGGTACAATTAACCTTTAGTGTTTTATATCTATAAATCCTGGTGTATCACATTATAATTTTAACGAAATAACATTCAGTCTAATTTTACCTTTGTTACTATGTAAACTTCTTTGTATATAATCATCTTTGCTATATATTGTTTCTTTGTAATATGTCCTCTTTGCTTTGTATATCCTGTGTATTTATGTATCATGTGTGAAATGGTGGCAAACACAGTGTGCTCAAATCCATATCCATCAGTGCTAGTGCAGCGCATGTTTATAAATATGTGCATTTATAGTGATTTAGTTTGGTTTTCGGATATATTCAGATACAAAATGTAAGTAATAACAAACTATAATAACAAACTATAATCTCAAAAAACAAATACTTCTTTTGTTACCGTAGGACAACCATGCATTTGTTGATGTAAACATTTACAAAAACTTCTTTTGTTACTGTAGGACAACCATACATTCCTGTATTTGCATTTGTTGATGTAAAATTTACAAACCATCTGAAGATGAGCAGGTATAGCTCGAAACCGGTAATGGTTTAATAAACACCATCATAGTGTGACTGGTTGCTGTATTTTTTACAACCCATATATGGCCTTAATACTCTAATAACCTTGACGTCAAGTAAAAAAATGTGGATGGAGGGGAGGAGGAGGCAATGAATGGGAAGGGATTTGCTATAACCTTTTCGAGGTCCCACACCGGCATTCACATGCAGTGATTTCTGGAAACATTCTTCGTCTTCTACAAATAGGTGTCCGAGCATGGGCGATTACTACGGGGAATGTTTATCCCTTCTTAGGAACGTCTAGGAAGATGAACTGGGCTAGTTTCCAGTGTTGTCTGTGTTGCGGATGAGAGAAGACAGAATGGAGATGGTAAAATCCGGTGCCGACTAATTCAGACTCACTCTTCCGAAAGAAATAAGGGGCCGACAGGCTTAACGTCCCCATGCGATGGACAAATCAGCATCATAAGTGTGGTATGCCCTCACTCCATACGCACTGCGGAGAGGTTTGACATTAAACCCAGAACTTTGCTGCACAATCTGGTGATTATTAATTGTGCACTACCACATTTCCTACCCTGCCGGCCAAGTCCTGGTGAAAATTTCTTCCGCCAGCAGTTCTCGAACCAGCTAACCCCGGACGATTCCACGGTGCCACAAACATTTGAGCTAACGTGGCGTGCCTCTGGAAACAATAGAAACCCGAAACCTGGATGGCCGGAGGGGGATTTGAACACGCGTCCTCCTGAATGTCAGGGGTGAAAGTTATGGAAATACGTGTGTAAGATAAAATATGCATCCCAGCGTTTAGTAATACATCCAGCAAGAGATCAAAAACAGCCGCCACTCTATGTTAGTGTGTCGCAGAGAGGCTTGGCTAATGTGTGTGGGTGGAATGTGTATCTGGACCATCAATCACTGCTGTGACAACCACGTCCGACTATTCGTCTCTGCCACTGCAAACTCCAGGCTCTTTACATCACCAACCAACTACACTGCTTTTGTCAGCGGGTATTGCCTTCAACGCATGTTATTTTGAATTTAACGCCAGATTTCACTTAAACGTACTCATTATTTCTCGAAGCTAATAATTAAAAGGATATGACAAATATAAGGCGTATAATGAACACAATCATCACAACTGATGTGATGACAGACTTTAACCCAAACTACCTTTGCTCAAAGAATCTGCACTAATATTAGTAACTCTGCCTGCATGTTACATTATCACAACTAAACGGCTAAGGCGATCTTGATGAAATTTCACAAGGACATACTATGTATCATTAAGAAGGATACAGCATATTGTTTTACTGGATAAATGCCATGTATTGTTACGAAATATCAAACCTAACCGAACGGTGACAGAGTGACGGATAGATTGTGTAATGTTATATCAGTCGCTCAGTTTTTGTTTCTCTCGCATTCAGTAGTTAAAAAGACTACAGTTATCACTAGAATTAACCTTGGCGAAGAATTCTAATCAAGCCGAGGAACAGGCACTGAAAGTAGCGGGGGTTTAAACTTAGAAAAGACGTGTTTTTCCACGGGCATTTATATGTAGCTACCTCAAGAGTTTCCAACCCTTAAAGACTACATATAGCAAGGGACAGCAAAACCATAAACGTTGTGTAGAAAACGGTATTGACGTAAGAAGTGCCCAGAAAGTAACATAATTTCACAAAACATAAATCTGCCAGGGGAAATTAGTTTCCCACAGTTCACACCCCCCTCCCCCCTCTTTTCCCTTTAGTTTGTTTCTAATTTCAAACACGTTGCGCTGTTTGGAACATGTTTTACCTAAATTACAGCTTTATATATGTAATTCTAGCAGTAAAATTCTAAGTCGCGGGTGACAGCTACTGTGTTTTAAATTTATCAGCTTCTAAGGAATTATAGCAATGCATTTCGAGCGAAGTTAGCATATACGTTTTGCGTTACATCTATCGTATGGATCACCAAATCAGTTTCTATTAGCTTAACCTAGGTTTATGGACGAAACAGCAAACGTCAGTAGCAGATGAGGTATTTCGTAGTTATTGATGCAAAATTTGTAGCAGCCATATTTGTTATTAAATCTTTTGCGTGACCATATTTTATTATTCCTCACTTCCAAAATAGTAATAAATGACAGTTATCACTAGGATTCGGATTTGTATGACAAGTCGTATTTTTTTCCTGACTTCTTTATGTGCTGTAATGCTGAATTAAACACTGATTGAACGTTTCTAATTGTATTTAAATATATTTTACATATAATATAAATGCATATCCATGTCTTTTATTAGTTTTGGTCATATTACGATAATATTTATGGTCATATCTTGAGGGAATTATACCGGGAATTCACAAGGATTTGAGAAGAAATTAAGATAATTATTGGAGGAAAAAACAAACTAATTGCCACTGAATTGGTCAGAATTCCCCAGTTCATTAAAGTTATGTATTATTGTCACAGTCTAATCATTAATGTACGCCTTTTAATCTGGACAATGCAGCAGTCGTCAAAAGTGTGGGAACCGAGATAGGTCAAGCAGGCGGCAGTGTGGCTAGTGCGCTAAAGAACAAACTTGATAAAGTGCTGAGTGGGAATACGGGATGTCAAACAATTTGTAAATGTTACTTGGAGGTGAATCTGTTTTGATTGACGCTGACCCTCAGTTAAATTGCAGTGAATTGGCCCTGTTTAAATACGCTCCGGTGATATCTTGCGAAGCTTCTCACAGTGCAAGACAGTTTTAAATGGCAACAGGTGAAAATCCCTCTTCGAGAACTTGAAGATGCATGTGACGATATAATGCAATGCTGGTATCAAAGAAGATAAATAATGGTATGTACTCTAATCCACAAAACATTTATAATAAATTCCCATTTTTAAAAGTGAAAAACTACTAATCTATTCTTTTATAGGAAAATGAAAACTATTTTCGAAAAAAAAAAAAAATTCCAATGGTGCAGTGAGTGTACAGAAACAACACTACATGATAAAATAAATTATTTATAATTCAGCATGTTTTATGTACAGTAAATTTAAATGTTTGGTCATATTTTGTCATTTGTAGGTCATATTTACCCATTAGAAGGTCATATTTTCATGCATATTCCTCTATTTTTAGGTCATAAAGATCCGAACCCTAGTTATCACTTATGATGCTGATGATAGGAGTTTTTTGAAAAGTTTATGAGGAAAAACGAACAAAAATGAATTATAATCTTATTTTCATTAATTGTGATGTGAGTTGACGGTAATTCTTATTGTTATGAAAAAGATTTTCATGTAAAGTATAAATTCAGAAATGGATAATTATTATATATATATGACTGATAACCGTATTACGTGATTATGTACGTTTCGTTTAAACTTTCTCTGAGTTTTTAGAATACTCCCCTATCTTCTGTCAAAAAGTCTTAGGTTATGTTGTCAGTTGATTCCATTAACTGCAACAGAGAATACAGAGTATTCATCCCCTTACTTGAATTTCTGACTATCCTCTTCCGGATTACAAAGGAACAATAATGCATCGATCAGCGCAATGAATGGATCAAAGCACAAGATCCAGAAATCTAATATTTTACAAGCTATTACTGTGCATATTTGTCGACACCTGTTATATATCTGGTAAAAAATATGTATATTCATCGTATTGTATTGGACCGCCGGTTTGGGAGGGGGGAGGCAATACGTTGATGAAATATAATTATTAATAATATGACATCAAATAAGTTGGTTATTTGGTTAAATGGTGAACTAGAACCATGATTTCTACAAGAAGTTAGTTTCACACAAAATTATACTCAATTTATTTAGTCTTTGGTTATACAAAGCCGGGTATAGTTAACGTTACGTTAAACATAATCCAAAGACAACAAACAAGCAATACCCGACATTTACAATCCACCGGATAAAAGCAAACATAAAACTGATTGAGATATCTCAATGATTTTACAAAGTCAACATGTTTTAAAGTGGCATCACAGGCCAACAACTTAAAGTTAACATTTACAAAAGAATCCCAAGGGCGCCGTTTAAAGTTAAAAGCATCGTTTGAATTTAAAACAATGAGCAAGATGCTTCGAGTTATGAACATGAAATATTGGTTAGCTCAGTAATTGTTATGATGGGAGCAGAGTCTTATCTCAGGAGCCGTTTACGGGTTAGCAAGCCTCGTTAAAACCCAATGGAACTGTGGACCTATGCGCGGTACTTTACCGTAATCGCATCTTCTCGACGAGGTGTGACACGCTCTGTGCCACTGCTGCAACGAATGCCAGATATGTCCGCGCTAGCACATCAGCTTACAATCTCTGGCTCAGCTTCAAGCCCATCTGAACCAGACTATGCGACCAGACACAGTCACTGATCAACGGCTAAGGGCGTGTCGGGTGACACGTCCGCACTGTAGCTCGTCTCGGCAGCAAGCGAAGTGAATATGGCGTCGTGTCCTTTTGTCACTGCAAAGCCAGCTTTTCTCTCCCCGCACATGGAACAGAAGCCTTGAATTAACAACTGTGAACCCCTGTATCCGTTCGCGATTGATGCATCGATATATGTCCATCATCACGTGATTCGTGTCGTCGCTAACATTTGCTACCCGTTCCCGCACATTTTGCTTGACCTTGTCGGGCCACTGGGAAGGGATGAGGTCAGTACACTCGGGAGGTAACGGTTCCCGCGCGCCACCCCTTTGTAAACGAAGGCGTCAGCATGTCCCGTTCTCTGAACGTTCGAAACTGCAGTTCCAACTTCCAACATTTAATATTTTCTGAATGGCAAGTTTTGCACAGAAATTAAATCATATAATAATAAATCTGGTTACTCGGGTTTAATACATAATTATTCACCTATGAATTAACCCTAATATTTATAATATTTACAATTTAGATAAATGAATATTACAAGGAAAATCTGAATATTAATTATTTATTAATATTCATTGTGGATGACTCTGTCATACCACAATATGAAAGATAAATATGAAATGTGAACATCAGAAATCATATAGCAACATTACTGAAAAAAAGTTCTTTTTCATTAGTTCAATTAAATTTTTGAGCACGAGATTCACGTGACAAGACACTGGGTTATCTTGGTCGTAACCACTTAGTAAGGGCCATAATTCGTTAACGTGAGTCAACAAAGGTACGTTACTTGGTAAATTGAAAAAACTTACTTACAGGGAATTAGACCTGAGTTATGTCAATAAAATTACATCTTCATGATGATTTCGTAACATCGACGTCGATCAGCAGACGTGGATGTACCAACAGTATGGTCTCGTCGCACTTGATTCTGCCTAATGCTAATTTAACTGCAACAAGTTTAGGTAAATCTGCTAAAATCATTCAGAGAGACACATTATACACGATGTACAGTACATGATCTGTTGAAAACAGATCATCATTTGGATTGTATACATAGCCGACAATCAAATACTTCAACCATCAGAAATTTCCAAATGGACTGCAAAATCTTGCAATGCTCCCTTGAAGAGGATAAACTTTCTCGCAGGCGTCCGGTAACAGAGATAAGCCGTCTCCCAGCAGATAGAATGATTCTGGCATCCCTTTCTTGTGAAACAGCGTACCTCCTAACTGGGAAGAGTCGCATCAATGGTTTCCTCGTAGAAAGTCTCCAAGTCTTCGGATAAGGTGTATGAAAATATTACGGAATCAATCAATACTAAAATTACAGTTGTGTGAATGGATTATTCTGTCCAGTCAACAACTCGTGCAATCACAAGAAACGATATTGAACTATTTTATCTTATGGCCTTACTCCTTGTTGACGTCGAGGTCATTAAAGGTGGTGTAGAACTGAGTACGAGGAACGGGAAGGAATTCGGCCGCGGAATTTTGAAGGAACCATTCCAGCAGCCGTCTGGAATGATTTCGGGATACCATGTGAAGTAGAAATCTGGATGACTGGACGGGGGTTCAGATCTGCGTCCTCCCGAATGCGAGGCTAGAGCGTTACCTCTTATGCTTGGTCCTGCTGGTCGAACCCAGAGTGGTACTGTATCACCAGTTTATGTTTGGGCGTGTGTTATAGTGCTTAGTAACCCTGAGCAGCCCAGTCGTAGATTTCACTGGCACCCCAGCAGCCTTCCAATACCGCTCTCATTGTCGGCTCTTTCTGAAGTCTAATGGGCCATGGAATCATCTTATCACACAGTCACTGCTCCTGGAAGCCTGTAATTTGAGCTCGGGCGATTGATGTGTGTCTGACATTCAATCTGCATCTCTGCACTGCTTGTGGCACAAAGAGGCTAGTCACCTCCTGACGTTTAGGAGCCTCATTGGTCACGGGATGAAGATGGACGGATAGCTGATGAGTTCTGGGAAGCGACCGCCTGGAGGTGCTAATTGCGAGCACAGTGCCTGGCACCACTGTGGGTGGTGGGAGCGCCATCACCCGGCGAGTCTGCATCAATCACGGACCGCCACTCGGCTGCTGGGTCTCGGTTCACGCGAGGAGTGGCGTGTTCGTTTCAGTCCTGGCAGTATAGGGGCTAGCACGCTGGACTCGTATTGTAATGGGCGCCGGTTCGAGTCCGGCCTCGGGGACGGGTGGTTTTAATTAAGTGTTGTGTTCGTTTTGTTCTGCACTCACTGTAGTGTCCACAATATCATAATTAAAGCCTGATGCAACAGTTCGTACAAAAGGAAATTGGAGCTGGTTAAATGGTAGCAAAGACCGAAAGCTATTAAAAAAAAAGAAAAATCTTATTTAAAATACTTTAAGTAGCTGTTTTGGGTATTGCGTATTTCCCTTGCCTTCTGATTCTACAATCACTATGAATGGACCTTCTGAGTGGGTTGGTACAATCTGTTCTGTTGTGTTAACGTATTCGTGTTGTGTGGTGAACAATCTTCTTTCTTCTCTCTTCATCCGTTGTCCTTTTCTACCAGCTGGGAGCGTTGGATGTGTCACTGATGTTAATTCATGTTTCAAGTAATCTCCGGTAAAATTTGTTCTTCTTTGCTTGTTTTGTGTCTTAGTTTTCTCTCCATTCTTCGTGAGATTGTACGTTTCTTCTGCTTCGGCATCATTCGTAATTTCTTCTTAACTGTCTCCGCTATGTCTTGTTCTTCTTGGTACTCAAAAGTATCCTTGTTGACTCCTTTTTGAACATTCTTTCCGCCACCTGCCTCGGCCGTCTTTTCTCGCTTGTGACTGCAGGTGTTTTCTACAGTCCAAAGGTAGTTAATTGTAGTCTTACGTACGTATATGTCCAATCAGAGGCTTACTTCTTTGTTATTGAGTGTTGTTCCCGGTCTACACTGGTAAGGGGATCCATTAATTATGTGAAGTGAAATAGTTTGGAGGGGGGGGGGGGGGTCCGTCGCACGGCGAAATCTCACGAAACCTCACCAAGGTGGAGGAGGGCTCAATGGAAATCTCACGTGAGATTTAGAAATTCTTGTAGGACTGTAGAGCTAAAAAAAAAAAAAGCTTTCAATAAAGTAACGAGGTCGATGAGTATGAGGAGTTCTCCGTCAAAATCTCACGTCATTTTTTAGGGTGGGGGGCTCGCGTCAGATCTCACGAAGTCTCACCAGAGGGGTGAGGGGGTCCGGAATTCCGGAAAAACACTTCACGTCCTTAATGGACGCCCTTTAGCCTGTATGGCCGAACCACCGCTCTCTCTCCAACCGCTTGTTTATGTTCTCGCTCGAGTGTATAAACACAGCACTGCTTCCATCTACCCGGCCCCAGTAGCGCGGAGCTAGCGAGCTCGCTTCGCAATACAGGGATCGCCGGTTCGGGTCCGGCCTAGGGCATGGGTGGTTTTTATTAAGTGTTGTGTCCTCCTGTGTTTCCCCGTCAATTGTTATCATTAATAATAACATGAGAAGATTCTATACATACACATGAGGAATAAAAGAAACACAGTTGCTGGCTGAATGGCTACAAACCGAAAGCCAGTTAAAAAAAAAAAAAAATGTGCCGTCTCTTGCCAAAGCTTGAGTGTATATGAGCGCAGTTCTTAATTCTGTTTCCAGGTGATATTTGCTCACCACCCTCACCCTTCGTACCTCTCCAAGCTGACCGATGTGTCCATGTAGGAGAGTGACAATTTTTCCCTTCACAGATAGGAGTAAGCGCAGCGGAGTGCCGATAGAACAAACTCACCTTGAGACGCCTGTGTTAGCTGAACCGGGTATAAGACGGACCGATGGTTCCGGAAGCTACCAACGGATCTCTTGATACGTGATGCTGGAGGCTTTGTAAGTGTAGATGGCTTTTTGATAGTTAGTGTGGTCAGAATAGAGTTTCGTTTTTGTTGTGATTGAGAGAGGGAGAGGCCTACTCTTCCGAAAACACCTAGTGATGCTGAAGGGCTAATCATTATGCATGAAAAGTTTTTAACGCCTTTTCCGTTCGATTTTTTTCTGTTCACTGCTGTATTATCTATGCATGTTTTATACTATACTTGCTTCATCCATTTTATTTACACATATAAACCAAAACATTATGACCGCATACTTACTAGCATTTTGGTCCGCTTTCGAACGCAATACAGCAGCGATTGGGCGTAGCGTGGATCCTACCAGTCTTTGGTAGGCCTCCGGAGGTATCTGACACCAGATTTCTACTCACAGGTCACCAAGATCCCTTAAATTACGGGCCAGCGGTTTGTGGGCGCGGCCGCTGGGAACGAGCATCTCTGAAACGGAGATGCTGGTCGGCTGTTCACGTGCTACTGTAGTGAGCATCTATGGAAAGTGTTTGATGGACGATGAGGCCACGAGTAGGCGACAATGTGATGGACACCCACGCCACATCACAGAACGTGTAGGTCGGAGGCTTGCCCGCTCTGTAAAGCAGGATAGGGGTGATCTGTGGCTGACTTGACGGAAGAGTACAATTCTGGTGCTTCAGAGCAAAAGAATCGTGATTCTGCTACAGATCATTCCCTATCCTGCTGTACAGAGCGGGCAAGCCTCCGACCTACACGTTCTGTGATGTGGCGTGAGTAAGCCTCTCCCTCAACTGGCGTGGGTTTCCACCACATTGCCGCCTACTCGTGGTTTTACCGTACTTCAATTTCCATAGATGCTCGTTCCCAGGAGGCATTAAGTATAGTCAAAATATGTGAATCGTAAATACTTAGGCGCCTTAAGAATATTGAATGAAAGTGAAATGTCGGTACGTAGCCAGAAGCTGACTAAGTGGCTCTGGCGTATTCCCAGGACTCAGACTGCGGTTATGCTGGCGGCTGTCCGAAGAGTTATCACCGCCTGTTCAACATGCAGGAAACTGAGACGTTCCGCACGATCAAAGCAAACGTGTCGCAATGCTGCGAAATCAAGTCACCACCCTTCAAACCAGACTTCTTCAAAGCAATTGGCTATTGATAATCATCGTTGAATTATCTTCTTGATCTTTTATTTAGATGTTGATAAATCCGTTGAAAAACTAGTTTTAAATCTGATGTGGTACGAAAAAATACGGCTGTGTTATTAGAAAGAAAAAGAGCATTCTGCATTCCCTAATAAAACACAAGAAAGCATTAATTATAAATGCAATTTTAACGTAAAAGTGTATTCGATAGTCCATTCATCGGAAAGGATAACACGGTTTGCATGACAGAAAACATAGTTCAATAACCAGTCCCGTAACGCCGATTCTCTCGTGATCTGGAAACTGGAAGTTGCCTGGCTATCTTTACTTCCCAGTTCTAAAAAGAACGCATTCTCACTCAATCGCTGACTTTGAATTGATTCATTTAGATCAAAATAATTGCAATGTGTGTATAAAAATGAGAATTTCCTAAATAGTTACAAATGTTTTTACTTATAAAAATATATTCAACAGTTTCATTACAGCATATACCTTTCGACTATGTAATCCATCTATCAGACCATTGTTTTAACGGCCATTGAGTCTTTTATTATTATTATTTTTCAGTTCGACCGTGTCGAATCACGCAAATCCTTAACGATTCAATTTTCTGAGTTTCCATACAGCTTTCATTTTTTCTCTGTGGGTTCTCTTCCTTTCTCCAGTCCACTTCGTCCCCGTAGTGACTTCTCCGGCGGTTGTTAATTTTTCGTCTGTACGTGATTTCTGACGAGCTTATGTGGGCTTTTTCTAGGTCTTTTTTGATCTACTGGACCCAGGCCGTATTTTTAGCTGTCGTATATACGTCGTAATTTTGTGAATGAGTCTTGTTGCTAGGAGTCTGTGAATTTATCAGTAAAATCTTATTCTTCGTTTCCTGATGTCTGCCGAGAGGTTTGACAGTGTTTCTGTTGTTTTTCGGGATTTAAGTCTGTATCCGTCATCTGTTTTTTCTGGGCCGAGAATCTTTCTTATAATTTTGCGTTCTTCTTTCAGGGTGTTGTTTACTAGGTCACCTTTTTGTGCAGAGTTAAAGTTTCGCTGGCGTAGTGGGCTTCAGGTTTGATAAATGTGTTATAATGTCTGACTTTTGTGTATATGGACAAACATTTTTTTATTGTTGATGTTGTAGGTTCTACCGTAGGCTCTCCCAAGTTTTTTTGCAAGCGAACTTTCTGTGCTGTTTTCTCTCCTCCTGTGGGTTCGAGGATTTCTCCCAAATACTTGAAATTCGGAACTCACTCAATTTGTCCATATTTTGTGATAAGATTTTGAGTATGGAGTATTGAGCAAAACTAGATTTTTTTTGGAAATTATTATTACTATTTATTAACCACGATGGAGCATATTGCAGGCTGAAATTCCCCTACCCACCTTCTTTTCCAAACAAGAATCTTCGTTTTGAATTTTTTCAGCGTTCAACATCTGCATATAGTCGCCCATGCAGACAGTAATTTCGTTTATTTCTGAGCCACATTGCCAACCTACTTGTTGTTAGGGAGTTAATGACCTCGCTGTAGACGCGCCATAAAGCCCCAATAACAACAACAAAAACAGACATCTGCAGTAGGATACAACCAAAATACCTTCAATGTCGATCTTTTTTTATAAAATCTTCTCATATCTCGAAACACAAGAGAAGTTAACACCGTCGAAAGCAGATCTTCCCCCATCTACGTATAGAATCAAAGCGAAATAAGCGACTCGTGTTTACAAAAGGGGTTCTTCGGTTTCGAATTACTCATTAAGAGTAGAGCAATCTAAAATTACCCGAAGTCCTCGAAGTAGCTGCAACGACAGTTCAAGATAACTCGTGTATTACGAGCGAGCTAACTCGAGCCTCGAGCCGCTGTTGCTCTAGCTGACAAGTCGGCTTCCTCACGCCACCCCACTGCAATCAAGTTCGCGTGCAGACCTGATCACTTCACGCGATCGGCCCCGTCGGAATGGGCGCATTACTACGCTTATTTTGGCTGCGAGGCTGCGGGGAATGTAAATCGGATATAACGTGGAGCAAGGGTTGGAAATTAGATGCAATTCCAAGTTAAAAGCAGTGAGTATACGAATCAAAATAGGCGTTTCCTCTATTTTTAATACGTCTATGGTCCGAGCTCGGAGAAAGTGTCAGGAAAACCGACGGTTACGAAAGCCTGGTAACACAGTCAGAAAGCACTTTACTCAACGACTCTAAGCGATAAACAAATGGTAACTATTAGAATGGTACAGATTTTATTTGATTTTATATAAATATTTGTAGCGGTGTCACAGTGTGCTGACAGTGCCGCTGAAGGTTTCTAGTTATCAAATAGAGTTAATGAAAGTACATTTTGTCCTAAGTGCGTGTGGCCTGCATTTTTCCGCGGTGACTAATGTTTCTTAGCAACACAGCAGAGCTTCCGGTAATCGCCTGCCCACGACGCACCGAGTAACTTGAATTTGAGTGGCGTGTTGGCTTCGAGACATGTGGTCAACTAATTATTGAAAGGTCACAATTACAACTGGCTTTCCGTCTACCGGAGGAACTAACTAAGCCACTAATTAGTTCACAATTGGTGAACGTTAATAACTTAAAGTCTCACGCCACGCTGTCTAGCCTCAATGGAAATCAAAATCTGCCCTACCACGACTTATTGTTGCCAACTGAATTCAAATCGTCACTTTGATTAATATAATTTAATTTAATTGCGATGGAACGCGAGCTTCGGTGGAAAATTCCTTACACACCCTTATCCCTTTCTTATACCAACCTGAGTAACTTCAATTTGAGTGGCGTGTTGTCTTCGAGACATGTGATCAACTAATTATTAAAAGATCACAATTACAACCGGCTTTCCGTCTACACGAGGAGTTAATTAAGCCAATTTTAATTCAAATGCTTAAGCGTTTTTTGTAAATTATTCAACATTTCTCTTGGTAATTTATTACTAGAGACCGGGTTATATGCATTTGCATGTTTGCATATGCATTTGCATATTAAGCCCATTTTCACCGGTTATTGCATATTTTACCTAAAACCAAGTGCTGATGCATATTTTCACTATATTTATAATATTTTTCGGCAGTATACGAGGTTAATAAATAAAATCTTTCGTTGTAGCCGCAAACCCCACGGCTCTTAGTCTACGACGACTCGTTGAAGAACTACGACCCACGTTTGGTAATGTAAATAAACTGCATTCATCGACAAAGAAAGCCTTTCTTAAGGCACGTTATCGTAAAAATGCCTATAAAAAAAATTGCCAAATGTTCCTTTACCTCCGGAACCAGTGGAGACGTGGATTGAAGCTGTACTATTTTACAGTGAACATTTTGAAGCCGTTAAAGGTGTAGTAAAAGATTTTGATAGTGGAAGGGCTATGACTGTTTTTCAGTACAAGGAAGCATTTAACAATTCTAATATTAATACCACAGCTGTGATTAACACTCAATTTTCCTACATACCTACGACTATTAAAAAGCTTGAAACACAAGGTTTGATGTTGACTGAATCTATTCAGTTAATGAATAAAATCTGCATTGTCAGAGATATTCCTGTGGAATGTTAAAATCAAGTCTGAAAATATTTTGAACAATAACCCAGGTTTTGAACCTTTCTGTCAAATTGATAGCTTTAGTAATGGGACGGGTGAACTTTTTCAATAAACAATGACTGCTAACACAGAACCCAATTTCAAATAATGCCCAGTTAGATCAGTGAATATGGAACGGTCCATATCCACTTATAAAAATATTTTGAGATATCGAAGAAACAATATTACTATTAAATATTTGGAACTGTACCTTATTGTATACGTTTACAAAATAAAAAAAAGTTAAATCATTGTTAATTATCGAATTTATAAATATGTTATTCAATTTCTTACTAACTGCATGCTAATTTTACAATAAAAAAATCTAAAAATTAATGTATTTATATTATATAATGTTGCATATTTTGACACTTATCATTCATATTTTAAGAATTTTTCATGCATATTTGCATGCTTTTTGTGTTTCATATAAACCGGTCTCTATTTATTACAATCCGTCACTCCCGTACTTAAGAAAGAAAATTTTCCCATTCCCCTACACTTGCAATCGAGTGCAGCTTGTGGTCTTGGTCATCGTTTCCCTTCCACGCACCTCTCTTAAGGCTTCCACCAACGTCTTTTCACGCCTCATCACTAATATACACCATACACACTCCCAGCATTCTTTTCAGGCTCCTCCTATCTTCCAATGAATATCATTACAGAAGTACAATTCGATCTTCAAGAAACTAATATTAATCAATATACTAGATGCTGAAGTTTCAGTATGCAATCAGAACTAATGGAACAGTAATGAAAAGTGCATACAGTAATGAAAAATTTAGTACTTTAATGCTAACGATCAATGTCAAAATCCATGTCACCAGCGATATCGGACTGAAAAACTAGAACCAAGTGCAAAGATGCCCACACAATCCTGCGGAAAGATTGCCAACCCGTGGGACAGACCTTAAAAGCAGCCGGTGAGAGAAACCACACATACACCAATAACATTCATCAGCACAATATCTCTGATAATAAGGTACAGTGGCATTTTTTGACGGTTTCAGGAGCTGACTTTATACTTCTTGGCGAGTATATGCCAAAATAATACTTATTTTTTTCCATTTCAACGCCATACGATTACCGAAATGGTGTGTGAGCGGTAACGCTTTGGCTTCGCATCCGGGAGGACATGGGTACGAATCCCGGGTCGACCATGCAGATTTCGGCTTTCCTTAGTTTCCCGAAATCGTTCCAAGAGGAAGCCGGGATGGTTCCTTCAACAGCCGTGGTCGAATTCCTTCCCGTTTATTGCTCCTTCTTTCATTCTATTCCGGCTCTAATAACCTCTATGTTTACGAGTGGTAAAGCCGGAAGAAAAAACAAATCGATACTAATTTATTACGCATGAAATTCTTTGATTATCGAGTGGCACAACTGGATTTTGGATTCCGACTAGGTATGTGGGAGATAATGTCAAAATCTATTTCTCTATTTTGTTATCATTGCGTTTTCTACAGTTTCTCTCTGTGTATTAGCTAATTTAAAGACTTATACAAGTCTAAAAGTAAGAAAATATTAGGATTAAATCGTCAAAAAGTCGAATCATTGAAAGTAGAACATCATTGGTGCGTGACAGAGCATTACAAGAATTAACATCGAATAACAAAGTAAAGAATTAGAAAATTTTCTTACACTACTGTTAGTTCAATAACGTCTGAAAATTCCTAAATTTAAGGCACGAGTCACACTGTAGTCAGTATTGAGTGGATGGTACTGTTTGTGTTGTTAGTGCTTAAGGGAGCGTCGACTGTGCAGTCATTAGCGCCGGGTTCAGTGAAACCAGCAGTGCCAGTCACGGTATTGCGCGGTCACGTCACTCAGCTGTCTTAGAAATGTAATTACTTAACCGCAGTGATTAATGTCGACGGTGAAATAACGGAGGAGTAATTAGCAGTGACTGATAATGAAATGGCAGTACATAATAAACTGCTAATCGCTTGCGAATTGACGAGACATCTATTCTTTGTGAAACTCCCAACACAATGTTTTCCATCTGGAGTATATTTAATGCTGTGATTAATATTATGCAACGTTCCTGCTATTGAACACTGTATTCTGCTGTTGCCATGGAGGAGTGCATTTTTAGAGATTTGCACGTCGTAGAAGTCGAGGTCATTAGAGAAAGGAAAGGTCTAAGAGGCAAGAAACGGAGAGAAATTCGGTCATGGTCTTCTGAAGGTACCATTCCCCCATTCGGCTGGACTGATTTTGGCAAACCGTGGAAAACCCAAATCCGGATAGCCGGAAGGGAATTCAAACCCACATCATCGTTAATGACGGCCCGAATTTCTCGGTTTACCCGGGTTAGCAGATCTCTTCTAGGAGTTTTTCGTCAACGGCTTATGTATTACTAGCTGTTACACGCTACTTCGTATTCGTCGACTTAAATTTCTATTGTTAGAATTGAGTATAGAAAGCTGTAAGTTACGTCAAGGTATCCCACAAGGTGACTACGAGAGAAACAAACCCTGAGTGACCGATATAACACTACACACGCTATCCGTCTGTTGTCAACGTTCGGTTAGTTTTCAAAAATTCATCACGAAATATGTTATTCATCCCGAAAAAGGTATCCTGTCTCTTCTTTCTGTAAGAATCTTCCACAAACTTCTTTCCTCGACCATCATTTCCAAAACTCGTTTATTTCGTACTTTGTATGTCCACTTAATTTTCAGCATCCTTCTATAGCTTCACATTTCAGATGATTCAATTTTTTCTTCTTTCTGGTATTCCTAAAGTCCATGATTCGCTACCATAAAGTGCTAGGAACAGAGAATTTCTACTTGCGCTCACAACCTCATATGGAGAGATAAAGTGAAACTGAAGTTGATATAGGTACATAATGTGTTTTCATACTGTACGACTGCAAATGAATTTGCAGCTGCCAAGATGCTTGGAACTATCCATTAAATCCAATAACAACATGATAAGAACTCGGCAACATCCTTACCATGCTTCTAACAGTTGGTCCTCTTCTGTTTCGAGCGTGTGAGTAGGTTGTCTTCTCCTCCCACTTCTTTCATAACAAAACTCACTTTAATTTACAGTAGAACTCCAATTATCCGAACTCCGATTATCCGAATCGCTTTTTTAACTAAGACGGAAACGTACTGCGAAAAGGGTTCTCCTCTTTTATGTAAACCAACCCAAAGTTCGGATGACTCCAGCTTTGTTTACCGAGTGGTATGGCGAAATTTTCATCCCTGAAGTGGAAACGCACCAAAAATTTCTTGGAAAAGAAGGCATTTTCAACATTCATACAATAATTAATTAAAATAGACCCTTTTTCTGAAAAAATCCGATTATATGAATTTTTGACTATCCAAATGGGCTCCGGTCCAAATTGATTCGGATAATGGGAGTTCTACTGTACTTTCTTTAACTCTTTTCAATTCAGTTCCTTTTACTCAAATTTTAATGCAGCGTATTATTACTGTAGTAATAATAATACAATATGCACTCAATTCAATTTATTATGTACTTGTTGCCGAACAAATCAAAACAATCCACAAATTTCCTATTTACTACTAATATTTTCCAACTCATATACGCATCTTTCGTTCCATTCAAACATACAACTGGAGGCTTCTGCCTCAGAACTTTATAACCTACGCCATGTCCTTACTGTTCAGCAACCTCCCGCGGACGGCACTGAATGTAATGTTAATGTAGCCATGTTACGAGTGTACTGCTCTGCGCGGCAGCTACTTAACTGGCGAGCCTCTTGCGCCGCGACAACAATGGATTCCCTAACTACAGAACAAGGCTTCATTATTACTATTTGAATTTTTAATGTAAGAAACAGAAAATTTATAATAAATAATTTGAAATAAACAACTATAATTAGAAATATTACGGATCGCGGTGGGCTGGTTACATGTGGCATACATGTCACAAGCCCAGGGTTGTCCTTTTTGACTACACTGATAAAATCACATAGTTGTGTTGTGAGAAATACGTACATTACTTTCGACACCAGTTTCGCGTTGCAACTAGCGCTGCCAAAATAGAAGAGTAAGTATACCGTGAATGGTGTGCTGTGTAATCGATATTACTCGGCAGCGATTTATAGCAGCGACGTGAACCGCGCTCTGAAAGCCCGCGCCTTAGTAATGGCTCTCCTTGTACAGGACAATCAGGCTAAAACGGGTTGCAAGGTCACTTGTTGAACGACACCTCGCTTCTTTTGATAACGGCGAACAGAGGCGAAACTACTACGTCAAACTCCACACAATAGAAACTTGTTTTAAAACTCCTTGATAAAGCCCTAATATAGAGACAAATTTGTTACATCGTGACGAATGGTTATTTATTCCTTTGAAACGCCGCAACCAAATGTTTTATCGATAAACCCTAAGTTTAAATTATATTATTCCCAGAACCAAACCATTAAAATCAATTTTAGATACGTTTACGGTTTATCAATGTATCAATCACTTCTTCGGAATTGACTGACTATCTCGCTCGATTGAAATTCTTAAATTGAAATATCTGGTTATTAAGCATCATATTTTTAACCATTATGACTGCGGAAGTAGAGATGACATATATGTCCGGTTTAAGTATACTTTCAGAAGTTAAGTGAATAGAACTTATCTGGTAATTGCTACGACATAAAACATCCAAGATAATTACCCTTTTTTATTTGAAGCCAAGAAATTTTTACTAATTGCTCTAGGCACACTGTATGCCTTAAATATTCTTATACTTAGGCTGAAAGAATATATGAGTTCTCACTAAATAATAAATGGATGAGTTGTGTATAATACCTTTGAAAAATTCAGTATTGGTTGGTGTTTCTCACCTTTTCATTGAAGTAATGCACTAAACAATATTGCACAACGGACCGTGCTAAATACAAAAGGAAGGTTAGTGCCTTGGTTATAAGAATTAGCAGGTTTACTTCCTACAGAGGCTAGAGAATTTCAAACAGTCTATACTTTCACGAGACAGCAGAGTCATAAATATTAGCCGATTACCTGTGATTGAGTTTATGCCTGCGATATTTGTGGTTGTGCTAGACATTTTTAACTAAGTTTTTCCTTCTTCAGTGCTTGGCTATTGTTGGTAAGGAGTATGATAACGTTAATATCAGTAAACAGGAGAAAACAGGTACTTATAAGAACCAAACTCGAAAGTTAATAATCGTACTTTCCTTTTAAATTAGACTTTCTGTTCTTATAAATCTTAACTGAAATGATACAAAGCATCGTTCACAAAAAAGAAAGTTTCATGTTCATATTACAACGCCTACTCTCTAATGGAATGACCAGTAGCTATTGAACTTCATGAAAAGGATAAAGCGAAATTACCCCAGGTGTACAGGTCATGAGTGGTCTGGTGGCTCAGTGGTTAAAGCGTCTGACTGGAGATTAAAAGGTACCCCATCCGAATCCTTGTTTCGGCTGGGATTTTCAAAGGACCTTAGCCTGACCTTAACCTGTGACACAACTTGCTGTGTTGTGTGAAGTACGCCAGAACACTTCCGGGATTCGGATTCCACGTTGTAATATTTCACCCCGTGAAACGGACGTTTTAATGCAACAATCACCAAACTTTTTCGCAGCACCAACAAGGATAGATCATAAATATACAAGGTTAATACTTATATAGAAGGGTTCTTATCCTTAGTCAAATAATTACAGAAAACTACGCTTTGAAAAATTTAATTCTACACAAAGGATTCCGATAATTACAAAAATATAATTAGTACTTCTGATACAACCAAACAATAAAACACATGAATGTAACCAGTGCAAAAGTCAAGATGCGGCTTGTAGTTACTGCATTAATGTTATTATTCTCAGCCAAGGATATGCCACGACTAGCTAACACGTACTGTCCGTGAGAGCATAAGATCTCTCACAATACGGCGTCACAAGGAACAGTATAATACAGAGACCGTCTGCAATTTTCCTATGTTAATAGGATCTGTGCGTTTTCTGAGCTGGGTCACACGAATCATAGTGGTCGCGTTATCACAAAGTTTACACTACCAGGACGAGGTGGCAGCGTAAGTCCGGCGTCCTGGAACGACCGAGTTCGGCAGCGCAGCGGTACATGGAAATCGCAGCTTCACAGAACTTAAGCACAACAGCCCAGAAAGGTGGTGTAAAACTTTCACGCACTACACACTGGAGGTCACACACACACTGCAGGCGGGGTGGCCACTTCCAGGCGAGGCTGCGTGGTCCACGACTGGTGATGAACACTGTGGCTAGCGGGTGCACGTCGGCACACAGCGACGGTCGCCCCACAAGTAATGTCTCGTGGTTCTGGCCATGAGGTCCCGGCGAAGGTGGAAGTTCTCCGTTGTCACTCATGTGGACCACGATATGGAACATCCGAGACACATGATTTAGTGGCGTGGGTCCCGAGACTATAAACCATTGGCCCCTCAATCAAACGGACAAACGCTCAAAATCTTCGGTGCGGGCGGAAGTCTCATTGCATACGAGATCTTCCTTGCTGTCGCATCTCTTAAGTATGCAAAAATGGCGTCCCTAGCCGTGGCCCATCAAAATGTGTCTGAAGGCTATTCAGCACAACGTTAAACTGTAGATTCAAAATAGGATTACCCGATTAGGTTA
The DNA here is from genome assembly GCA_031002005.1 of Vandiemenella viatica. Taxonomy (NCBI): domain Eukaryota; kingdom Metazoa; phylum Arthropoda; class Insecta; order Orthoptera; family Morabidae; genus Vandiemenella; species Vandiemenella viatica. The sequence continues at coordinate 29,233,984 of JARYHS010011408.1, forward strand.
GGTTAGATAAGGAGGAAAGGAACTGGCCGTCCTACCTGTGATACCAGGCTTGGTATGCTTCCTTGGGGAGGTTCCAACTTCCAATCAACCTTCGCGTTGAGGACCGCGCTTGGCTTTTTATATAATATCATGAGAACCGGTAAAACAAGGAAATATGCACGTTTTTTGAGCTACTTTTCCTCATAACAATTTGCTATTCCACTATGTATCCCTGATGATAGAGAAGATAAGATTCCAAGCAGTAACTAGTTAAACACAGATATTCTACACCAAAACTGGCAAAAAGGAATAGCTTGCGCTTGTAGCTTAAAATGGAATTAACAGAACTCAGTAGTACAAGAGTGTCCAGTTCAGAATTCATTTAACCCGACTATGGGTTGGAATGGAAATATTAAATAAGACAGCCTCGCGTAATTGGTGGGACCACAACACACTCCTGAGAAATGTTCTTACAAATTTAATCTTGCACTACTCGAATATATACTTCAAGTTCATTTATTTTCTGAGGGAAGTTTCTCGATAAGTTATGTCCGAATCTCACTGCGTTTCTTACAAGTAAAATCTTTCGATTTCGTTATACCAATTTATGTCCTTTTCGCTACCACAAACTTCCCCTAGATCTCCGCCCAATACCGATCGTGGCCTTAAACACAAGAAGTACTCTCTTTCCCTCTCCTTGCTACCGGTGACTCCCAATCCTGCTGCCATATCTTATCAGAAAACAAAGAATTATAGTATGAAATACAGTATCAGAAGATACTGAAGTGAAAATTGAAATGCCATTGCTAGTCATTATTCTAATTAATGATTCTGTTGCTGAGTGGTCTGATGGCTCAGTAGTTCAGCTGTTTGCCTCGGGATCCGAAAGTCCCCGGCTCGAATCCCTGTCTGAGCGAGAATATTACTAAGCCATTAACCCAACGTGCACCTCTCGCACAGCTTGCTGTGTAATGTGAAGTACGCCAGAACACTACCGTGGTTCGTATTTCAACGTTAAATTGTAGGTCTCCTTTACCTGGAAGCACTGCCGAGTTAGATTGAAGGTGGCTTCCCACGGCCCGTGAATTTGCCGCCCGCGCCGATCCAGCTGTCAACAGCGTGGGAAGAGAGCCGCCTCTGCTGGTCGGGTAGCTGAGACGACACTAGGCACCGTGGTGGGGAGGTGGCAACGTGGTAGTGAGGGCTAGCCTGTGGCGCGTGCTGCTGATCCGTACAATTGGGCTGCATGGCGCGACCTAGAAAACCACGGCCCGTGGGGAGCCACCATAAGGCGGCAACGACAGGGGCGGAAAGCGCAGCCAATAGGAAACCTGTCACCAGATCATTACGATTGCACGGAATGAATTAAAAATTGTTGTGATGTTGGTTTGTAGTCAGAAGTCAGATTGCTTGTTTATAATATAATGTTTATAGTAGGAGATGACTGAACAGTTGCAAGGAGATCTGGTCAGAATAATGTAATATTACGCTAATCTTTTAATTCGTATGGGCACGGGCTGAGCTGTGTGTACGGTCAAACAATTAACAATTGCTAATTTTACATACGGTAAGGGGGCATCCATAAATTACGTGAGGTGAAATAGGGGGGGGGGGCGGTTCGGCGAAATCTCACCAGATTTTGGGACAGTAGAACCAAAAAAAAAGGTCTACAATTTGCGCCAAAGTTGATTTTAGGAGGGTATTTCGTCAAAAAAGTTAGGGTGTGACCTAAGAAATCCGGAAAAACGGAAAAACACCTCACGTAATTTGTGGATGCCCCCTAAGTGATATACCAGAGACGCTGAAGTCCCCGTGGGTCACACAGCCGTGGTGCAGAGAAAGTAACTCCACCTGACCTTTTGACCCTCCAGGACTTCTCGAGGCAGACATCCTTGTCGCCTGTCACAAAGCGGAATCTGAATGCGATGTTTTCTAAGTGAAATATTAATTTTAAACAAAAAAGTAAATTCGTGTTGGTTTAATGACCTGGTGACAGAGTTTCGTATCGGCTGCGCAATCCGCCCCTGCCGTAGCCGCCTAGCCTAACTCGGTAATCCTGTCGGTATTAGGGAGCGTGCAGTTTAAGGTGGAATCCAGACAACGGAAGCGTTCCGACGAACTTCGAATTTCACTGCAAGCTATGCCAAGGTCAGGTTAAGGACCTACGAAAATCCCCGCCAAGACCCGGGACCTTCCGATCTCCAGTCAGACGCCCTAACTACTGAACCACCAGACCGCTCGAGTGGCATATTTATTTGTCTGCAAAATCCGCCCACCGTGACCAATTCTCACTTCCTGGTATTTTCAAAGTTACGTGGATTGGCGGAAACATAGGGTAAGACTAAAATGTCCAAAACAAATCACTAATTGCTCAAAACAGACATACGTCATATTAGCGGTTTACCTCGAAAAGCTGTAAGACAGGGGGAACCGATAAACAAAAATTCTCTGAAATGGTGACAGTCAAACTTAATGAAGAGGTTTGGTTTGAGAGGAAAGAGAATTTTTTAGTTTAAGTTACTGTTTGTTTATAATATTGTTCACATATTCGGCGTATCGTAAAACCGAAGAAATGGCTCTGAGATGTGATTGGCGGTATCAGATTTCTTCTGGTGGAAGAGCAACATCGAGGTAAGTGACGAGGGACTGATCCATCGACACCGTTCCACAGCAATGGTCTGATAAGTTGGCTTCAGGCATCTGCGAACGGATGAAGTTTATAATTGTGTAATAGCTTTTTTTTTAGTGCTGTCTGATACGGTAAAAAGATATCACATACTTTGGAACAGTCACTGCACTAAAAATCAGATAAGCTCTCCTGCCCAAATAACGGACCTAGCAAAGAGATTTGCTGATAATAGTTCTGGATCTACCGAACAGCGTATGACTATTAGCCTGAGCATATGTTTCCAATGATTTTTGTCTACAGAATCAACGTCGTGCCTTTGTTTTGTGAATCATTAATTTTGTATATAAACATTTAATGTCATATGATAATTTTTATGACGGAAGTCAAAGTAATAAGAGTTATTTTGTATGTTTATAATCGTAGTATGCTGATGTTCATATGCCGTGTATGCAATGGTGCAGTGTTTTTATTACCATTGTCATTAATGTAGTTTAAATCATCCTTCCGCAATGTCTGCTTGAGTTAAAAGATAAATGCTCAGTTTATGGCAATTTTATATTTATTTATGATATCACACATTTTACTGCAAGAACCATTCTCATTTCAATTTAACTTAATTAATTAATTACACGAGATTCTCGATTTTAAATTCACACGTAAATTAGAAAGCCCTCTAACCACAGTTTATCGGAATATCAAGCTGGGTATATCAATATGAATGAAGATAACTGCCAATAAGAGTCAGCTCATTAGTACACGAAGAACGAAGTTATTCACTACAAGTACAGTTTCACATTTTCCAAATGTTTCCTTTGAATAGTTCGACTGAAGATTTTACTGAGCGAGGTGGGTGAGCGGTAACGCTCTGGCCTCGCATTCGGGAGGACGTGGGTTCGAATTCCCGGCCGGACATCCAGATTTGGTTTTTCCACGGTTTTCCCAAATCACTCCAGCCGAATGCAGGGATGCTCTCTTTAAAAAGGACATGGCCGAATTCCTTCCCGTTCCTAGTTCGAAGTCCTTTCCCGCCTCTAATGACCCAGACGTCGACGAGGCGTAAAGCCATAAGAAAAAAAAAAGAAACTGCGGATTTTAACACCCGGAGGAAGTCTTCAAAGCTATTAATTCTTATTCTAGAGTATCTCAGTAATTGCACTATTTTTTCCTATAGTGTCTTCTAAAGCTGCAGTTGGCCGTCACATTTCACTAGGTTTATCTAATGTGGGGCGTCCTGGTTCTCACTGCGGAAAATTCTGTTAACTTTTCTCGGCTACCTCATTCTTCTGTACTACTGTCTCTGCTCAATTATCCTTTCTGAAATGAGGGAGAGTTGGAGGGGAAGAAGGAATGGGAGAGTACAAGACGTCAGTACTAGGATGTGGGGTGGGGGGTAATAGACGTTGGAGCTGCAGCCGTCTGCTTCCCAGTGAGGCAGTAAGTCAAGGACAGGCGCCTGTCGTGACCTTTGCGCCTGATTTAGATGCAGATTCGCGTAATTTGGCCGAGAATACCGCCTCGCACGCTATCCACTCCACCGCTCCGCTGGCCCGAGCACCTGCAACGCCCACGCTCACCATCCACCCCACGCACTCCCCCAACACACCTCAGCTCAACATGCGGACCTCGTCATCTGTAACCTCCTTACCCTCTTTAAATCGCTTTGTAACTTATTTATTACTTGTGACTCGGTTGGATCTTTTTTTCGTACGCTAGTTATACGTACTGGCAGGATGAACGCCAACGGTGAAATATCTGCCCTCGCTTAGTATGATTTTCTCAGAATTCCACACACTACAACGAGGAAACGCGTGTTCCTAGAGACCTAGCCCTGAAAGATAGCCTTGAAGCACATAGATACCTGCAGATATTTCATATAGTCAAAAGCACAGCCATTGCGCGCTGCGAGAATATATGATATCATCACTGAGTCAATAAAGTGCTAATTTCTTACTTTTGAAAAATTAGTACACGACACGAATATACGTTATAACAACTTTTAATCACATAAGAAGTTCATTGCAACAGTAATTATTACAACATGCACATTCACATTTCATAACAATTTCTCTCTCTACTAAAACTCACAGAGAAACTAAAAAAAAAACAAAGATCCTAAACTAGTACTTAATCTAAGATATTGATATTACCCAAATGACATACAATATACCGTCTGTGGAAACTCGATGCATTCTATTTTACAACAAAATATACAAAATTCATTAGTTGTTTCCGTACAATAATTAATCCACATAGGGACAACAATCATTTCTTAACTTTTACTTATAAAAGTGGTGCATCAGGGAGTGACCATGTCATACATCCAAGATTATGATTCCACAGTTTCCAGAAATCAATTTTCGTTTGTGGATGCTTAGTTCATTACGTATTCCGATAGAGTTCCTTATATGGATTTTTTTTTTTTTTTTTTGCTGTTATTAGTCTCTTGAATGGTTTGGTGCAATCCTCCATCTCCTCCTATCTTGCGTTAGCATCTCAACATACCCCTTACAACATACGACCTCAATTATCTGCTTCACATGTTGTAATCACTGTCCTCCTCCACAGTCTTAGCTTTGTCTATAGTCTTATCTCATGTTAGTTATCATTTGGTTAGGTAAAAGTAGTTAGATAAATTATTCAGTTGTGTAACTTGTTGTTGTTTGTCGTTGTTTGCCGTTGTTATAATAATGTTGTAATGCCTCGTGATAATCTTATTTGGGATCGTTAATTATTCAGTCATTCGTATTTAATCAGTAAAGCCATGTTCAGTTATATTCGTATGAAGAAGCTAGTAATTCATTTAGTGAGTTGGTAATATTGTAATCATGCGTGTCAATCCCTTACAGCATAAATTAAGACAGATTTGCGGATAAATATATGGTTTACAGTCGCTAGGTTAGAACCGAAGTTATTTCAGATAATTATGTGGAAGAGTTTGTGATATATCACAAATAAAGCAGTCACGGGACTCCTGCTTTATCAATAGAGTCGCCCTGGTGTTAATATCCTTATCTTGACAATTAACATCTTGGAGCTCACAAGCAGATAATCTGTTATAGCCTAGAAGATAATCTAAAATCCTAAGATGCTGCCAAGAACTCACCTCTCACCCACTAGTGGACTGCACGGCCATTATAACCTCCATATCACATAAAATCCGCAACAGTAGCGTCCACTAACAAATTAACCAATCCCGCATGTCTTAAAATGTGTGCCATAATATTGTCTCTTCTTTCTTTAAGAATCTTCCTGCCAAGCATCGTGGGTGAGCGGTAACTTTCTGACCTCGCATTCGGTAGTACGCTGGTTTGAATCCCCGTTCGGGCATCCAGATTTGGGTTTTCCACAGTTTCCCCAAATCACTCCAGGTGAATGCCGGGATGCTTCATTGAAAAAGGTCATGGCTGAATTCCTTTCCATTCCTTGTCTCCAGTCCTTTCTCGCCTGTAATGACCTCGACGTCGACGAGGCGTAAAGCCATAAGCGAAACATTCCTCAAACTTCTTTCCTCGCCCATGATTTCCAAAACACGTTCACTCTACCCACTTAATTCTCTTAATTCTTATGATGCTTCTAATTTTTAGTTATTAACTGTCGCAACGTCAACATTAAAGTATCATCAAGTAACAACATCTTAAGCAAGTTGACCGGATCTAGCTGGAGAGCTAACCCTAACGTCATCCGCACCTCCGCCATATCATTATGCTACTCCGCAGCACAGTATGAATGCCTTGTGGCCAAAATCAAGTCATGCTAAGACAGTAGACGTTGCGCTCCACAGAACATGCCGGCTTATCACAGGTTGTCTGAGAACATCGCCTGTGAGCAAAGTGGAGATACTAGCTGGCATCTCTCCTGGAGACATACGCCGGGAAGTTGCCACTAGCGCGGCAAGGCTTAGAGTGAATGAAGACGCCCGACACCCTCTACATGGCTGTACACCAGCGCCATCGAGACTAAAGTCCTGATCAAGGTCCTGTGAACTTCAAAGCCACTAAATGGAGCACCAAGCAATGAAAGAATATTGGCTTTGGAGAAGAGAGGGCAACATTATATCGAATGGATCAAGCCAAAAGAGAGTCTACCATCTGGGTACCAACAACCATGGCCCATATGGAAGTCACTAAATAGGCTTCTAGTTGGAGTTAGTCGTACCAAAGATACCCTTGCATGGTGGAACAGCCAGATACCACATGTTCGTGTGGAGAGAGAGAAACCATGGTACATCTGTTGTCATGTCCATAAATTGGAATGAATGTATCCCAATTTGACCTCCAATCAGCTACTGAAAAAGCCACGGCATTGGTGGAAGAACTGCCTCATATTTGATGCTGTCGTTGACACGAGAATAAGAAGAAGAAGTTATTAATTTAATTGCGATGGAGCACTCGCTTCTGTGGCAATTACCGGTCATCTAATTACCCTTTTTTTATTTAGCACTACAATTAAAATGCTTCAATTTTCCATCTTTCTGACATTCCATGTTTCGCTGCCACACATAGAGATTTAAAATGATCTTTCTGATTAATACCTTCTTTGGTGGCAGATGATTTACTGAGTTAAGTGAATAGAAAAATTCTGGAAATCAGGAGATACACAATTTATGAATTGCACCAACAGATTCTGATAATATCGCGATGTCTTGTGCACGAAATATTAACGGAGCACCTTTATTACAAAAAGATTTGTGACAGATGCGTACCGAAACAGTTGGAAGTCCACCATCTGTAGGCCCTACATGTGCGTTCGTTGAACAGTTTGGTCAATTATCATTTTTTCCTCCACAAAACATAGAATTTTTTAGGCGGCCAGAGAGCGAACAAGAAACAAAAGATGTTGATCAAGAACGGCTGACAGGGTTGACAGAAGGAATAAAAAAGCTGGTGTCACAATAAGATAAATGCCTAAATATTAATAGCGACTACGCAGAAATGTGTGGGACTAACAATTAGAAATAATGATATTTTAAACACTTTCTGTCTCATATTAACATGTACAACAGGAATCATTACGAAATTCATATTGGATGTAACTTTATCGAGAATGATAGACACTGGAATTATTGGTTTTTCTAATTGATAGTGTAGCTCACAAAAAGATTTTGGTATCAACTAAACATCAGCAGATTGTCGTCAATCTATTCCTTTTTCCAAGTGTAAACAAAATTATAGACACGGAGGATTAGCTGAGAAAATTAATTCACGTATGACACGTCCACTGATCAACAGTCACCACTGATAATCTGACTAGCGCATTCCCTTCAAGGGTGTAGGAAATCCAACCAAAGTATCCTGTATGCTGGGCAAAAAGCTAATATGAATTGATTTATTTCGCTTACTTAGCTAATCAGAGACAGTGATTATGCACAATTTTTGTCACTGTTTCTTCGTTTCTTTGACAGGACTAATTCCTTTACAGCCCCTGCTTAGAGATATTTTCTTAGGAGACAAATGAGTCAGCATTGCGGCGAAATATTATTTCAAATGAGTTGAAAGTAATTTTGACAAGTTTTGTTGTCTGAGTTGCGAAATGCGCAACACCGTTAACCGACACAATTTGGAGGGAGGAGTACAGGAGGGGGCATATGTAACACTCATATTTTTCATGATGGATAAAAATAAGAGTGTTGGTAATATATTTAATGAAATACAACAATATGAATAATAACTATTATTAATACAAATGTAATTTGAAATAAGGTACTACTCTTTGGAACATCGAGAGAAATACAGATCAACCAGATACAAGGAATAAAGAGATGAGAGTGATCAAAACAAGACAAAACAGAAGTTTTGGTGTTATGAGAGAGTGAACTAAATATGAGGGATATTATAATATTCAACAAATGATGAATTACCTATTGTAAAAAATGGTAATTAATACATTGAGAATGGCAGTGTTATGTTTGTATTGTAAAGTGTGCTGTATGCGAAAGCTATCATCAGCCAGCAGGCACTAACTATGTGATTCGGTTGGTAGTCAATAAAACCAAATCAACGCAGACGCTCAGCAGATGCTCGGCTTGCTGTTCAGTTTGAATGCCAGCAGAAATCACGGAAACGAAAAAATATTTACAATCGTTAAATCCGCCAACCAAACACACTGTGAGTTATCTGGTGTAGGGTTTACTCTGGTAAACTTTTAGCATCAATTAGCGCATACAGTTTAAGATATCTGCTTGTTGTTTTGCTTTCAAAGATCATTTATCTTCCTCCTTTTCACACCGGTCAGAACTCAAAGGGTCGATGAAGACGCAAGACGCTTCTGGACGATATCTGTAAAACAGATTATCAATATCTCTCGTAACATTAATGGTAACTGGAGTAACCCCGCCAGTGTGGCTGCGCGTCACTGCACTACACCGAGGAGATGCAACGGGACCATGTTCCAGCCCTGGTCGCCGCGTGTCGGCCGTCCTATTGTGGTTTTCAGTCGATATTTCACAATCTCGTAGCCCACTGGTGGCACGGTCCCCAATTGCCTCCTCATAAACCACACATTTCACTAACAAAAATACACCTGTCACAGAAAACATACTTTTAAGAAACGCAAACAGATGGCAACGCTTCAGCCCCTGATGAATCATCGGCCAAACAAGAATTAGATGGTAAGAAAGAATTCAAACTGCCATCACAATAATTCAGATCAAACTTGCACATATTTTTATTACTAGATGTAAACCAGTGAATGTATTTTTGGTATGATCATGGGTCTAGAATAGTTCCCAGTAGTGGGATAGCTTCAGATTGGTAAATGCCTATATATCCTGCGTCTGCCCTTGGGACTTGATAATTGTCATATCAAATGCAAACATGAAAGGCAACTGCTTTATTCCATTTGAAAATAAAAGCCATCTCCTCTTCGGACGGTGGTGCGCGGAATAAACACTCCCTCCCTGGCAGTGGAGCGCCCATAAACCACGTAGCTCCATTTTGGCATCCATTGAACCCCTACCCCCCTACCCCCTACGTAGCCCTACGTGGCTTTTGCCTCTATCCCCCCCCCCCCCCCCACGTGCTACGTAGCTTTTTTCCCTTATGATTCCAGAAGACATTTTGTACTGTTTTCTGTTGTCAGACTATTGTAAATTATATACGGAGATAATTAACTGAGGGAAATAAATATTCACGTGCTGTTGTGAATTCTGTTCCTCATTTTAAGTGTGAAAAATGTTATGACAGGAAAGCTACGTGGCCTGGCTCGGAACCCCCCCTCCCCCCGTCGCCCAGCGTAGCCTTCCAGTCAACCCCTCCCCCCTCTCGACCGAGCCACGTAGTTTATGCAATTCAGCACCGAGCGTGGTGGGTGAGTGATTAACGCTCTGGCTTCACATTCGGGAGGACGGTGGTTCGAATCCCCGTCCGGGCATCCAAATTTGGGTTTCCATGGTTTCCCCAAATCACTCCAGGTCAATGCCGGTATGCTTCCTACAAAAGGCCATGGCTGAATTCCTTCCCGTTCCGTGTCCCCAGCCCCATCCCGCCTCGACGTCGACGAGGCGTAAAAGGCAATCCAGCAATGCGGTATCCCGCAGTCCCGCATCATTTGGAAGTCAGGCGGATCCCGCACAAAATTAAACGGATCCGCAATTCGTAAAATGGGAGGAAAACTTGTTTCAGTCTTGTCACTTTCCGACCAAACTAGGTCTCTACCGGTTTTATTACCTGTGCCCCGGAAGCTGACATTTGAATGATTTGACTCCCGGCAACAATATATGTGATTTTTTAAGTAAATAGATTCAATTCTACGTTTTTTATAAGAACTCCAGTTTGTTTTCGTTATAAACTATACTCTAATATTAGTTATGTCGTCCTGAGCTCCAAGATCATTCACACTTAAAATGATAAAACTGGAATTTTTTTTCTGAGAAGTAATAGAAATAATACAAAAAAAAGATTAAAAATGTTGGAAGCTCACTTTATGTAATACATGGTTTCCATAAATCTTTGCAAAAAATGTTTTACCCATAAACTGTTTTTGTACTTCAACAGGTCTGAGATATGTTTTTAAAAAGTGGATTTCAACTTCCTAATTCTGCTAATGGTATAAGCACAAATTTTTTAAATATCGTATAAATTGACATGATTTTTCAGTTTCAATATCTCATTAAACAATGATTTTCGTTGAGTTTTGATGAGTGGACTCTCCAAAAAAATCACTAATATTTCAACGTTTATGTTCACCACAAAGAAACAAATTTTAATCTTGGATTGCTCAAAATACGCCGTCCGTGCACTGTGCAGCGTTTATCAGTTTGGTCAATGAACGGCTGACAAGTTTTGGTTTCGATCTCTAACTCATGTTATTGGCTTAAGATATAACGGAACAGGTGTCACGGCAAAAGTTGGTGAAATTCTGCCTTGATATCCGCAATTTTACTTTTTCACACAGCTCACAGTTGGCCGATAATGTATAAAACACAACTCCTACTGATGGAGATGTCCAATGCACAGACACAATTATGACTGACTGACGACGAATAGCTGGACGGTACAATCGAAGCACAAAGCGTGACCGAACCTGTGGACCAACTGAAATGGTTCCTAGATATAACTATCTCAAAAAAAGTACGGAAAGTTTTTAAGACTCTGAATAAGTCCATTGTTTATGATCATTTCAATCAAGCCAACGAACGAGGAGACAGAAATGGCATTCTGTAATTCTTTCCTAGTTTGACTGCTTCGTAGAAAGATAAGTAAATTATTTTTCAAACTAACGTGATTTACTGTAAGGCATGTAATGTGATATGAGTACTTACCATATATGATTATTTACTTAATAACCAGAATTAGATTTAAAACAAAAGTGCAAAAGCGCAAAATGTATTTAAGATAAGATAAAAAAAAATTAAATAAATGTTATATTGCTAGCTAAAATATTGTTAACTGTTGATTTCTATTATTTAACATTAAAGTTGATTTATTAATTTGAAAAATAGATGTTTATTATTTAATTTGATAACATTTTAAAACTCTGCTGGATCTCACGGGTGTGACCAATCCTGCAATCCGCGGGATTGAAAACACTGCGGGCTTGCAATCCTTATTCGATGGTAATAAACATGGTGAGTTTTTAGTGTCACAGGGCTATTTCTTGAGTTTGATCATTGTTTGAATACTTAAGATAGATTTAAACAAAAAATATATTACTCAGAATCTAGAAGTGACGGAAATAGTTTTTAGAGACAAAAAAATGTTTTTTTGTGGCTAAGGGTCATAATCGCCTGACCTCATCTGGATTTGACCTGTATTTACCCCAAGGTTTCGCTTTACAAAATTTGAAGAATTTCTATTCTGAAAGAAATTAGAAACACAAAAGAGACGATTTCGCTATATAACTCTATCACTAGGCCTCCTCTCGACACGTCCTTCTCGTTGCTGGAAGTTATATCAACTGGACGCTTTTAAAAATAAAGATTCACTGTCATGATCTGTCAGGGGAGTATTCGACGAGTCGTTTCCGACAGCAGTGTCGATGTAACTTCGAGATATCGAACGTGCCAACACCTGTTGACCACGTCACGTTATTCGCAGAGCTAAGCCGATCGTATATACACCGACACAAGGCGCGTGAGAGAACAGCAGACACGTGAACGGCAGATTACACAAACGCCGCCAAGACGTATTACTTGTTTGGCTCCTACAGTGTAGCATTTCATCAGTATACACTGCGTTCTCAAGGACAAACACTCGACGGAAGACAAATTTAGCTCATTCGAAGACTCGTCTTTTTTAAAACATTTCGTTTTATTAGTCGAGAACGTAGAGCAACTTTCAAATCAGACTTTCTTACTGCTGGTCAATACCCTCTCAACGTATCATGTATGAAAGCTCACCACAGATATAATGTGTAAGGTTTCCTCCTTATTTATAAATTAACACAATGATATTTTAAAATTTCCGGCGATTCTACGAAAACCTTGGCGGCACAATTTGATGATGGATTCTTATGTAACTCGACGAGACAAACTGGAAGAATTAAATTTTTTGATATCTCGCTTAGTTCTCGAGATATTGTATCACAAAATTTACGTGGTTGATAGTGACAATTCTCAAAATAACTATTCGTTTTTGCGGAATAAAAATTATCCTATATCACTACTCAGATTATGTGCTAACTCCGTGCGATATTTTATTTAAATTTGTTAAGCAATTAAGGCGTGATTGAGGTAAATAGTGGAAACATCCATCCATGCATCCAAATATTCTCATTTATACTATAACTAGCTTCGAGCTCGTCAAAAATGACGGTTTAAATGCAATATTCTGGCAGTTCATTTTTTTATTTTTTATTTTTTTTATTTTTTGCAGTTGGTTAATTATGCGGAATTGTTATTACATAATGCTAATGGCCTTGATATTGTAATGTTCTACATATTTTATTTGCAGTTCACGTAATAATACAGTAGTAACTTCTACTGACTTAATGACGTCGGAGGTATAGAACCAGTGAAATTAAAAAATAAAATGGATCCCAAAAACGTTTGCTATCCACGTAATATCAGTTTTATTCCTGGTCCAATTCTGTACGTTAAATATGGAACTACTCCACCCACATTAATTAATACCTTTAGTAACATGGCGCTTATGAAAGCAGTTTAAATGCTTTGTAAAACTGATTTCAGAGTGAATTATGCTGTTACAAAATGTGTCAGTTGCGATTCTGGTCAACTTATCCACAACCTCCACTAATATTGCATTCGGTAATCATAGCTTCTATTACCCTCATATGAATAACGACGGGCATCACCAATGGTGGTAGGAATTTATTCTGGAAAAGCTTGTAAGGAAAAACGAATAACGGGTGGGTCTACTGGAGATCGCGATTTCGCCAAAGTAACATTCGGTAATGATGTCGTAATACTGCTGTAGTCAATCGCAACATATTATTTTCAAGCAGTAATTCCATTGTAAAACAGCCTGGACCATTATTTTCAAGCAGAAATTAGGTTTTATTACAGCCTGGACCAGCATAACACAGTTAAATATACTTCGGAAAATATTTCTAGAAGAGTCCACGACTGTATTATGACGCCAATTCCTGGTGGAATCGCGATCTCCGGTAATCATTTATTTAAATAAATGCATTTTACTTTAAATGACGGAAAGTATAATATCAATAACGCAATACTGTCATTTACTTGAGTGATAAATTTTTTCAGCTAGTTAATTAAATGGAATTATTACATTTTGCTCATAACCTTAATTTTATGATGTTATTCGTATTTTGTTAGCAGTTTACTTAGCAATACAATAATAACTTCAATTGAATTACTAACGACGGAAGTATAGAAACAAATTAAAAATAAATTCGGAATCTCAATACCATGTAATATCAGTTTTATTCCTGGTACAGGCACAATTCGACACAATAAATATGGAACTACTTCCATCCTTATGAATTAATACCTTCAGTAACATAGATAGCGCTTATAAAAGCAGTTTAAATTTTTTTAAAACTGAGTGAATTATACTGTAAAAAATGTGTCAGTTGTGATTCTGGTCAACTTAACCACAACCTCCACTAATATCGGCGTTCTAAAATCATAGTTTCTATTACCCTCATTGAAGAACGACGGATATCATGTATGGTGGTAGAAGGAGTTTATTCTGTAAAAGCTTGTAAGGAAAAATGAATAACGATCATTTTCAATTATATTTTTCGTGATATGAGTACCATACTGTGGTAGTATTTCAGATTATCGCAGTATTTGGCTATGATTTATTCAAATAAATGCATTTTACTTTAAATGATGGAAAGTATAATATCAAAAACCGATAACTGTCATTTATTTGACTGATACATTTCGCGATTACGTACCTTTCGTGTAACATTTCTCTGAAATTTTAATAAACTTCATTGTTTCTTATCTTCTGCCAAAAAAATTCTTAGGTTATGTTTTAAACTAATTCTTATAACTGATACGAATAATATAACATAAAAATCGAACACCATTCTCCTTACATGAGTTTCTGCATCTATTTGTCGTAAGTAAACAAAAAGCAACATGAAGGAACGAATGTAATATGATGGTGGTTGATTGGCGAGTGAAGGCTTGGATGTTACCGTTCTCTAGCCAATGGCTTTAGACGATGTACCTGTCTCCAGATTAGCATTTTATATAAGAGGATTAAGGGGAACATGAGGTTTAGTAATTACTCTTTCCGTTGATTACGTGTTCATTGGAACTTATAACTATGCGTGGGGTCGCATAAGTTTCGATAAGTGCAGTCCAGAAAAGCGCTGAGTCGAGGTATTCGTGAGTATGCTGTGCAGATGTTTCTTCTTTCCATTGACAATACGTGGTCGAGCAACATTGCCAGCGGGGCTAAAGATACAGTGAAGACAGTGGGGGCGTTTACGACTGGAGTCAACGTGAGCGTAACCGCCGAGAATAGCATCCAGGAGGTCTGCGAGCTTACCTTCACTTTACGATACCCTCCAGCGTCACACACGGAAACCTGTAACAGAGAACAAAGTGCGGTCAACTCCACATTAACACTATGGTAGCATTGCAAAACGATACAGTGGAAACAACTTCAGATCGCAAGCCTCTGATAGAGTTGGTGGTTCAGTAGTTAGGCGTCTGACTTGAGACCGAAAGGACCCCGGTTCGAATCCTGGCCTCAGCTGAGATTTTCAAAAAGACTTGACCCGACCTTCACCTCTGGCACAGCTTGATGCGTAATGCGAAGTACGCCAGAACGCATCCGTACTTCGGATTCCACGTTAAACTGTAGGTCCCTTCTAGGGCTAACAACTCTAGTTGTAACACGGGTTTGTACACATTAAGAGCAAATTCAAACCAATGGAAGGCTGCACGTTGTCCAAGCTGGCCCAAGAGAACATATATACATACACACATAAAGGGTGATTATAATTAAAGTTTAAGTTTCAAAACGCTCTAAAAAACGAACCACTGATTAGAATGACTTCAAAATTGAACGGCGTATTATTAAAGAAGGGGGAAAGTTCCAAATTTTAGTGGCAGATGGCGCTGTAAGCATCAGAATTTCGTCTAAAAATGACAAATCGTAAAACATATCCCGTCAGATGGAAATGGGCTTCGTCTGTCCACAGAATTTTCCACGGCCAATCATTGTCCACTTCCATGCGAGCAAGAAATTCCAAAGCAAATCCCTCTCTTGTTGGCAAGTCAGAAGCAAACAACTCCTGCACATGGCAAATTTTGTACGCATAGCATTGCAGGATGTTTCGTAGGAATGTTATGCACCGTGCTCACAGGCCTGTCCAGTGTTCGGGCGATTATCCGTGCACTGCATGGTTGCACACCACCGCTCGAAGCCTCCTGAACTGCTGTGGCCACGTCTTTAACTACCGCCGAATCACATCTTTTCCTTCCTCTACCAGACTGCACATCAAATTAACCTGAATTTTCGAAAAAATTATTATTTTTACCAGACCTATGACAGTCATCGCTCCAACGCCTTTTTTCATACCCTTGAGGGTCCTGAACTTCTGCAGAGCTACTGGTGCAGAATCACCGTTCATGTTCTTCCCCCTTCTTCAATTTTGACGTCATTCTAATCAGTGGTTCGTTTTTTAGAACGTTTTGAAACTTTAATTATAATCACCCTGTACATAGAGATCCTAAATAATAATAATATCTTGTTGAACTGTGTTGATTCTAGGAAGTCAGAGAGATATCAAAAAAATGAGAAAAACAGAGTATGCTATCTATCACTGGTTACTTGTTTCTACGTCCCTTCTTGTGCTTCGTGGCTAAGATGGTAGCAAGTATACATATTCTACAAGGAATCTGGCACGGACACCGTTTCAATATGAAACTAGTTTTTACTGGAATCTGATCGCAAGGAAATAAAACAATCTCAATGAATAAGATCTTAAATTGAGAGTGCCCACAACCCGTAGGTTAGTTGGACCTTCCTGAAGAATGCATACTAAGCCTGATATCAGAAGTAGGACGCCCAATTCTTTTCTTCCTCACCTAACATAACCAGGTAATCTTACCGGCTAAAGAGGTCCTATCGTTTGACGTGGAATCCGAACCACGGGAATGTTCTAGCGTACTTCACAGTATACATCAAGCTGTGTCAGATGTGGCGGTCGGATTAAGGGCCTTTAAAAAAAAAAAAAACAGGGATTCGAACATAGGACCTTTTAAAATCCAGTCAGACGCACGAACCACTAAGCCACCAGAGCGCTCAGAATGGTGTGTAACAGTACAAAATTCCTGAAATGCTGAACAGAGTGGCTGAGCTGAAGAGTCCTACTGGACCTGAAAAATATTAACTCCACGTGGCAATGAGCTGGGCAGTCGCATTTCCCCTGCAGCAGTCAATAAAAACACTTGCTTGATCCATTCGAAGTCTTCCGCGGTCCGGAGTCGATAGTTTTTCGCTGTACGGGTGAGACCGCGTTAGTTATGCGAAATGGGGACGTTTCGGCCAGCATGCTTCTGCCATCTTCTGTGTAAAAAATGCGCTGCGATAAGTCCCACCCTCTCTGCTATAAATACAGCTATAATAACACTTGTTGGTGGGCGACAGGCGGGGCAGCCCGCCCACCGTATGTGCAGCAACCACACCCCTTACCAGGTCACGCCTAGATACATATTCATAGGATGACCTCCCGCACGCAAAGTGACAAGCTCCCGTACTATTAACACAGAATTTTTTCGTCAAACATCCGCACGCAAATTCAAAGTAAGGTCTAAAAGCATGATCCCAATGTTTCAGTGATGACGGAAGTACTAGTCATTAAGATTTAATTTTTCAAGGAACTTGGCCACGTAGTTGCTTCCATAGAATATGAGTCTTGTTTCCATTCAGTTACGTTTTGCGCCATGGCGTTCTATTCTGTAAGCAGGTCTCATAGTTCAGACTACCTAGGATGACCGTCGTCGGCAAGTATGGCGGCGACCTGGTGAGAGATCCCATTCTTCCATTGTTTTGGAGAAGCACAGCGATGTTACTCCTGGCGTCATGGAGTGGGGAGTCATCAGTCATGACATTCAGGTCACGGCTGGAAGTGATTGAGGGAACTCTGACGGCACAACAGTACTGCGTACTCATGTGCTACCTCTCATTACGCCCAGTATTGTGTTGCCATTTTTCAAGAGGACAATGCTCGTCCACGCACGGCACGTTATTTTCATGAACTTCCTGCGTGATACAGAGGTACTCCCGTGGCCAGTAAGATCCCCAGGTTTGGTCCCCGATATAACATGTATGAACCATCTTGGACGTCGCAGTATCAGTATCTGGTATATCAAGGGTCAGTTACAACAGTTGTGGATCAGCTTGCCTCAGGAGAGATATAACGGCTTTATGGCATCCCTCTCAACCGTATCGGTTTCTAAATCCAGGTCACAGGGGTGAAATATTATACTGACAACTTGTTTGTAACTTTGACACGATTTCTGAACACTGAAGTAACATCCCATACCTTCTCAACCCGTGAAGATTCATTTTCGTTCTCTCGTCCAATTCTGGGTGTTTTACGTTATTTGTCAGGCAGTGTATTTATGAATCGTATTTGAAGCATGGCAGGAGGAATCCTGTTAGTTGGATTCCTTGTTATTCCGTAGATGTCCTCCGGTCCAGATGATTACAACATTTGATTAACCAACGGTACAGAACGTCAGATAATTATTATTACTATTATTATTATTACTCTGATAACACTTTCTAATAATGCGCTGTTAAGCGCTTTACAAATCATACCACAGTTACGGTCGTCTTTTAAAATTATCAGCTTTTTTAGTTCGAGACGCCTGTTTGGAAATGGTGGACGTTGGTTGAGGATGATGGTGGTATGTGTTTATAACGGAAGGGGGAATGAATTGTTGTTGTTAATTTTATCGATGAAGTGTTATTATATAAATTGTACTGTCTTATGCCGGTTTTCATGTGTATGTTTTTTCGAAAGTTGGTACTAATAATGATTTATAATAAAGTTTAGTTGTAAAAAAAAAAATAGACATTTCATTCTGTCAAAAATTATCTGCACTGTAAGAATAGAATCTTCCCGACGTTCAGCTGATAAAAATTCTTCATGGGTTTTCTGCCGGATAAGTCCTGCCATACATGACGTTTCGACAGCTACCTTCCGCTGTCTTCATCAGGTGAAAATTCAGGCAGAAGTTACTACTGCGACAACACGTCACCGATTGTGAGATACTCGGTGACGTATAGTCGTAGTATCAACCTCGACCTACATTTCACATTATGAAGACAGCGGAGAAGAAAGTGGTCTACGGCAAAACACCAAAGAAGAATTTTTATCACCAATTGAACTTTTTTTCTTATCATGTAAATGTTTAATTAATTAGAAAATAACGAGTCAACTAAGTGTTGGTCATTAAAGAAATAGAAAGACTTTACCAAGCGCTAGGGGTGAGCGGTAACGACTCAGTCTAACTTTCGGTGGGACGTGGGTTCGATCCCTGTCCAACCATACAGATTTTGGTTTACCCATGTGGTACCTTCAAAAAGCCATGACTTGGAGTGGGGTAAGGGAGAAAATGAGGCTGTTGCCTTTATGAAGGAAACGTTGCTGCAATTGCTGCATCCCCTCGAAAAGACAAGTCCGAACAGAGATTGGAAGAAAAAGAGACACTAAACAACCAAAATACAGTATTTCATAAAAAAAAAGAAAAATTATACACCAAACTGTTATTACTGTACCTAGTCAGGTTCTTATTTCACTACCTGATCTTGTTTAACAGTCACTTTTATTCACATCCTCTCCTCAGTACCTCCTAATTCCACACCCTGCTATCCCATCCTTTTTTCTGTTCGCCTATATTTTTAGCGTCTCTACCCTTCAGTCGTCAAAAATCGGGAAACACAGTAAACGTATTTACTCATTTACATTGGAGGAATTTAACGTCCCTGTCAAGCTATAACCGTGGCTTCGTTTCTTCATTGCGTCTGATGTCTTGGTAAAGTACGCAGCAGGGCTAGAGCAGTCCCTTGCACCTGCATTAAAAGGGAATTTCATTGAGTTGCGAGGTATTTCTAGCTGCCTGCTAATGACGTGTTGCAGGTGTCGGCACGGCAGAGTGCGTGTTCTGCGGGTATTGGGCACGGAACGTCCCCCGGCGGACGGTGAGGTAATCATAACTTGGGAGCTATTAAGTGCGCCCCGCAAACTTCAAATTTACGACCAGATGTCGTTCCGCCGGTGACACGTTTATATACAGCTGTCCGCTCTTTTAAATTTAAAACTGGTTCTTGAACGAAAATGGAATAGCTTGAAGTTGTAGTACCAAGTCGCAAAGAAATAGCCACTATATAGCACCAGTCCTCGCCAAACTTGAACAATTACTTCCTGAAGGGCAATTTATTGCACACACAGGAATTGAATAAAATAGAAAAATTCATGGGTACGATTTTTTTTTTGATTTTGTAAATTGATATGTAGGCCATGCGTTTAAAGTACTTCTGTTCAAACAATGTTGGTGGATAAATTAAGACAGGTGCATGGAAGGGGAAAAAATGTCAATGACCACAAGCTGGAAAAATGAAAATTATTTAAAATTATTAAAATACAAGATATACATCACATTAAAATTGACATTAATTTGAAAATTGCTATAAATTAAAATATAAAAATGGGATTCATAGACGTTGTTTTTCTCATTTTTATACGCTAAAAATTAGGAGAGGGGAAGATGAAACCAAACATTATACGAGGCGCGTCCAGAAGTAAGTTCCGTTTCAATTTATCTCCGCTGCAGCGCTGCGATTGCAGTTCCGCACATGCGCTGTAGACGATGTGTATCAAGGGGAAGAACGTGCGCCATTTGGAGATCGCTGTCAGTTACGTACGCTTTGTTGTGCTTGTTTGAAATGTCGGCGTTGATTGAAAATCCCGCCGCCTGTGAAATCAGGTATGTGATTCGGTTTCTGAATGCGAGGAAAGTGAAACCAAGTGAAATTTATCGGCAAATTTGCGATGTTTACGGACCAAATGGGATGAGTGATTCGACGGTGAGAAGATGGGTCCGACAGTTCAATGGCGGGCGTAGTGATGAGCACGATGAAGAACGAAGTGGGCGTCCACCTTTGGTTACAGAAGAACTGGTTCAAGCGATTGATGACAAGATCCAGGAAAACCGTAGGTTTACAATTAGTGCTCTCGCTATGGACTTCCCCCAAATTTCACGATCACTGATGCATGAAATTGTTGCCAAACAACTGAAATTCCGTAAACTTTGCTCACGTTGGGTACCAAAGATTCTCACTGAGCAACACAAAACACAACGGATGGGTAGTGCACTTGAGTTTTTGACCCGTTATGCTGAAAGCGGCGAAGAATTTCTGAGACGGATAGTCACAGGAGATGAAACGTGGGTTTCTTACGACACCCCTGAGAGTAAGCGGCAATCAATGGAATGGAGGCACACTTCATCCCCACCAAAGGTTAAGCCGAAGCAAATCATGACACCTCGGAAAATGATGTGCACAGTGTTCTGGGACTGGAAAGACATCCTACTCATTGACTTCTTACCGCGTGGTCAAACAATCAAAGCAGATGCTTATTGCGAGACACTTCGGAAATTTCGCCGTGCAATTCAGAATAAGCGCCGGGGACTGCTGTCAAAAGGTGTTGTTTTGCTTCACGACAACGCACGACCACACACTGCAAACGTGACGAAAAACCTCGTACAGGGATTTGGCTGGGACGTGTTTCACCATCCGACGTACAGCCCCTACCTCGCTCCTAGCGACTTTCATCTGTTCTTACATCTCAAGTCTTTCCTTGGCGGTCATCACTTCACCAATGACGACGAGCTGAAAGAAACTGTTTCCAACTGGTTGAAGACACAGGCGGCAGATTTCTATGAAGAAGGTATACAAAACCTGGTGCCACGCTATGACAAGTGCCAGCAAAATTTCGGCAGTTATGTGGAAAAGTAGTTTAAGAGTTGTAGAATTTCGTGCAATAAAAATTTCTTCTGTATCTGTGTACAATTTCATTTTATTACCAAACGGAATTAACTTTCTGGACGCGCCTCGTATATTAACTATCCTCTGTTATACTGAAGCGTTTCTTAACAGATAATACCTAAATTTGTGAGATTTTTAAAGAAAATATACGTTTCAAACATATGTTTTTTTTTTTTTTGCATCAGAGGAAAGGTGTTTAGTGCCGGCTTCAAACTCTGAGTCTCTCTGATACCTTGGAACATCCTACGTGCATTCTATGTAATCGGCTGAATTTTAAGCCTAAAATTACTGTCACGACCATTTTTATAAATACGTTCGTAAGGTACTCCTGTGATGTTGATGTACGTGGTTGTAAAATTATAGGGATTATATTTATTTTTATCTTTGAGTCGAAAGAGGAAATGAAGATTGGCGTAGTAACAATTATTCAGAACCACTAATTTCGCTAAAAACTCTCTCGCTGCCAACATGCACGTTAATCCACACAAAGGAATTGTTCAGTCCATGAGCGTGTCTGGAGGTCATTTAATCTAGTGCATTGTTAACAAACGTGTTGCCTCTCTAATTAATTTACAACGCATTTTTGGGGCCTCTTTTGAAGATGTGTTTTATTGATGTTTTCCTTATTCGTGTTATAGAGAGTTGCTTCAGTTTGTAAGTTTATTGTCGAACAAAAATGTCGTGGAGAAACAACAGAAGTTACATCTTTGAATCAAATTAAATTAACTGTACCAATAAATATAAGGAGTGGCGTTTCCTAAAGCAGAAACCTATCTCATAAAGCAAGATGTACTGCGTTTAATTATGAGGCCCCCAGGGTCACGTAAAACGTCACCCTGGGATCCCCTCCTGTAGCTCATCATGACAAGAAACAAGTTGGCTGTTACGAACATTAGGCACTCTAGGAAAATGATTAAATTAAGATTTTTGATTAATCGCGAGGTACAGCAATACGAATGAAATTCGTTGAGCAGATATTCACAATAAATTAACGTTAGGACAAGAATAACAGGTAAGTTGCAATTTAATTTCTCTCCTTCATCACCATTTCCCAACATTTTTGGAGTCAGCTGCCTTCGATGAGTTTTATTATTATTATTACACCGCGATTCACTAAAAGTGTGTGGCGGAGGGTGCGTTGCACCTGTCCGAAAGTGTAATAGTTTGGAATGGATATACGGGATATGGCAGGAGGCGCCCATGGGCTATTGTGAGTAACCATACCGGCATTCACCTGGAGTGATCTGGGAAAACCGTGGAAAACCCATATCAGGATGGCCGGAGCAGTTTATCGAGAACTACTCCAGTCGGATTTTAGGTTTACTCGCCTGGTGAACCCTTTCTATTCCATTCCCTAATCGCTCGTGAAATAAATCGGTTCTGGCCCTGATTTGTCTTATCTTATTTTCGCGGTCATTCCGAGATATGAATGTTGCTGGTAGCAGTATTTGTTTGCTGTCATTCCGAAATAAGTCAGTGGAGAATTTTTCAATTAGCTTCTGTCGAGAGCAATGCCTTCGGTGTTCCAGGTCTCCCCAACCTAACTCCTTCAACATCGTACTTACGCTTTCCCTCCAACTATTTATACCTGTCACGAATCGAGTTTTGCTCACCACTGGCATGCTCAAATTGTGAGCTATGGCCTTACAGTGCCATGCCGCTACTGCCAGGTCGTAATAAGTACTAATGGGAGAGCTGAAGTGTTGCCATCTGTCTGTGAAGCGTGTAACTATGTCACGGTGTGATGAGTGTTGTTTTTGTTTGTGTGTGGTTTATGAGGTGGATATTGGGGACCGTCCCGGCTTTCGCGTTGATGGCTGCGAAAACCGCAGTCGGGACGGCCGGTACGCGAGAGCCTGGACTCGTGCCCGGTCCGTTGTACCTCCCCGATCCACTGTGCGGCGCCTCAGGAGGGTCATTACGTTGTTTATTTTAAAAATGCTTTCTTTTTTAAAGAAAACTAGAAACCAGTAAGTTGTCAAATTAATCCCTGTAACGGTGCACTCTGTTATATTGTTTCCATTGTCTTTTATTTATTTTATGTTAAGATTAAGGAAACTGGCTTAGCCAGTTTCGCTTATGAAGAAACCAGGCACAAGCGACATGAGTAGATCTACGTAAGCTGCGAAAATAAAAGGGATGGGAAGTTTGTTGGCTTTGCGGTCTGTTTCTATACAGGGGGAGTTCATTGGCCACAGCACTATAGGAGTCTGGCTACTTTCCTTCGCGACGCGGCAGGATCAGCCAAGTAAACGGTGTTATTCGTTGAAGGAAGGCCAAGGTGAAATAATATGGAAAGAGATGCGCCAAAGGCGCACAAACTTCCCCATAATCTAGGACTACTGTTCGTTCCCAGGCAATTGATGTCTGTGTGTGTGTGTGTATGTGTGTGCGTGTTTGTGTGTGTGTGTGTGTGTGTGTGTGTGTGTGTGTGTGTGTGTGTGTGTGTGTGTGTGTGTGTGTGTGAAGGTCAAGGTGGAGCTTGCATTTAGACGCAAGTGACGCTGGAAGGTTCCGACTGTACAGGCTGCTACTGCGAGAAGTCATTCTGCCAGGGCGGAAGTACGGAGTCAACATAAGCTGCCGTACGCAGGGGCAAAACGCGGACGGAAATCGCGGACGGAAATAGCTGACGTCCTGCGTGACCTACGAGGAAGCCACATCGTGCAGTGAGAGAGCATTCTCTTCTACTACGCCATGCGGAGCAAGACCACAACACTGGTACCAGCAGCAGTTAGCAAGTTTTTTTTTTTTTTATTATTATTATTATTTGGTCCTTGGCTTTCGCCAATATTGACCAGCTAACAATGTTACATTTTTGACCAAATTACAGAAATACATTCTTGCTCAGTTGACATTAATACATTTTGCATAGAAATCAACTCTTGTTAGGCCATCATTTTAAGACACAATTAGCAATAAAAACTTTACATATTTCTCTTACTTTTATCCTTCTATCTTTAATAATAACATATAATCCCTATATCATTATTTAGTGTTGGAAGGAAATAAAAAATTTACATATTACCTATACATTTTATATTATGCATATACATGATACCCATTACATCGTACAAACAGGGGTATCCAAAATTAATTTTTTCGCCCGCTTTCTATCTTTTGTAATTAATTTGTCTATCTAAGTCCTTATATATTCCATACAAAAACCTAATTGATATTCAGAAATGTACATTTGTTTATAATACATTATTTCTCCACACAAACATTTTCCTATCATCCTGTACTGGATTTGGTAAACTTGATAGTTTCCTCATAACAATAGTTCTAATCGAGAAATATTATAAGAGATACCTTATTTATTTTGAAAAGAACTATTAATATCCCTGCTCACAACAAAAATTCCTTAAAGACTAATTTGTGTTCTCTTGTACAAAGTAGCTCTCATATCTACATATATACACTCTTACATGGGCGCATACACGAACACTTACATATCTATACCCATACATATATTTACATACCCATATCCCACAAACATACAAAATTAGTCCATTTGATATGAAATATACTACGTTCCTTTATAATACATCATATTTTCATATTACATTTAGATATATATTTACATAGTTGTTTTATCTTATCTATCGTAGGAGTCCCTAGAAATTGTCGTAGGCTCTCATAGTCTGTTATCTTATTGCCTCCGTCTTTCTGTAAGATTGATTTCCTGTCGCTGTATTTGTGGCATTCCACCACAAGATGCACTATGTCTTCGATATGCCCCACAATGCTCGCAGTTCGGTGATGTTGTCAAACCTAGTATAAATTTTTTGGAGTTTAGCATAACGTGGCCTGATCGCAATCTGTTTATCATTGTTATTTCTTTCCTACTTGCCTTTACACTAAACCATGGCTGTTTCGGTATGCTGTGTTGTATTGCATGGTACCATGCACCTTTGGTTCTGAATTGGACCTCCTCTACTTCTTCCCACTCCTTCATCTGTAGATTTCTGATTTTACTTAGTAAGTCTCTATATGGTACCCTGCCATCGATGTTTTCATGTTCCTTTGCTCCCCTTGCAAGGTGGTCAGCATTTTCATTCCCCACTACTCCTACATGTCCCGGTAACCACTGAAATTCTATTTTCTTCTTTAACTGTTGTGCTTTGCTTAGCTCATTTATGATGTCATATACTAGATGGTTCTTTGTTTTCCCTTTTGGCCCATTTTAAACATAATAGTGAACTTAGTGAATCGGAGCAGATTAAAATCTTTTCTTCCCCTGTTTCCAGTGCATATTTAATGGCTTCTAATATTGCATATTGTGGTGTGACAGCGTCACCCACAATGAATATAATCAAATCATTATTAATTATATTCATATTTCTTTCTTTTTTTTCCTTTTTTATTATATTCAAGTTTATTAATTATTTAATCTTGGAACGTGTAAATAAATTATAAATAATGAGGGTTGTCTGGATAGGTTAAATGTATGTTTAAACCAGGGCGGCCAAAGGTATAGTTTATTATAAATTAATTTTTCTGTAGACGCATGGCTCAGAACGCTTAAATATTGAAGGCTAGAGACTGCCATTTCGACCGTTGAGGGTGGAACAATGGAGCAGGGGAGGCGACAAGGTGACGCCGGGCCAGCCCAGCTTGAGTCCCGTTGGAATTCGGTCAACGAACTACCCCACCTTGCTGCTATCCCGAAGGCCAAGTAGGAAACGCGCGAAGGAGTCAGCGAATGCGACGCGTGATATTAAACACGTGACGACGGAAATGTGTAGCTAGCCAATCCTGAACATTTATTGGGGGCTACAATACTAATTCCGTGGAGTTCTTTTGCATGTGGCGAGCAACTAGCCGAGGAAGAGGAAGGAGCCATTTTTTGAGAACACTTCTGTCCAGGACGAGCTGATGAGCGGACGTGACTTGGGTCCAAGACGAGCTGGTGAACAGACGTGCTAGCCCGGCACGCTCTCTGATGATCATTGTGGTTGATCATTTCTTGCTTTGGAAAAGCGAGATGTTGAATGGCGTGCTTGCCATTATTTGGAAGTTATGCTAATAACGCGGTCGTAGCCGCTTATTTAGCTTCCATTGCTGCAGTGGCATTGTGTTTGTCGCTCACCATCACGGCGATGATACTATGGTAATGTACCAGAAACGACGGTCACTATCCAGTGGATTTTTAACAGACTTATGTGCCCTTAAGCGACGCCTGGGTTAAGACTCTGCTCCCGCCACTCAAATTCTGAGCTAGCTGGATTTATATTTCAATTCAATTTTTCTTAAGCATCTTGCTGTTTGTTAATTCAATTTTGATGCTTTTCATTCACTTTATACGGCGCCCCCTGGTATTTTCCTTTGTACAGTAAAATGTTAGCTTCAATTTGATGGCCTGTGTTGCCATGTGATTTCAATGTTAACTTTGCTGTTTTTATTACTTGTTTGAGATATTTCATTCAGTTTTGTTTGCTTACTCCGGCGAATTGTAAACGTCGGGTATTGCTTGTTTTTGCTGATCTAATTGTGTTTAACGTAACGTTAATTACTACCCGACCTTGTAAGGCCATAGACTCAATAAATGAGGTTTTATTTTGTGTCTGAAATTCATGGTTCTAGTTAGTAACCTATTAGATCCCCCTTTAACATCATTATATTATATGTATTTTCCATTTTCAGGAATTATTTTAGATTTTAATAATTCACCCCTCCCTTTTTTTGGCAACTCACGTTTTCTTAACGGTAGCCAACAAATGGTCTCCTTACAATTGGCACCCAACGTTTCGGGCTTTTGCAAGTCGAAATTATTTTGAGAATTTTACAAGTCTAAAAAAATCCATGGATGTGACCTGTGTTGATTCATTTTATTATTTTAGAATAAGTTTTATGTTGAAATTTGTTTGTTTTGTTTGCCATGCTTGATTTAAATCTAAATGTGTGATTTATTTCAATCAGTTGTTCAAGTATATTTTCGTTCACTTGCATCAAGCATGGTTAGTTTAAAATTAAAGATAGAGTCAGTGCTTTTGAAATTTTAATGCATGGTAAAAGTTAAGATTTTCTTTATGCTGATTTTGCTCATGTGTTGAGGTATTTGTGTCGCATGAAACATCGTTGTTTTTCCTTGTTGTTTAATTTTGGATGGGTTTTATTTCATGTTGAAGGGATTTATGCGCGAAATTTGTTTAATGCTGTACTTTTCGAGTTAAATCGTGCCGGTTGTATTTTGTTTGTTGTCGATTGTTCAAATTGTTCGGAGTTGAAATTTTGTATCTTACGATCAAATCTATGAAGTTGAGATCGCGCACCATTAATAGGGCGGATCAATTTATTGTTCATAACATTTCCGAGCAAACTGACGCGATGGATCAAGCACCGGAAGTACACGAAATGCCGTTGGCGAACGAAGAGTGTAATGATACTCCTAGTACGCGTAGCATCCATTCAAATGCATCATTTAGATGGGGAACAGTTAGGGATTTTTCCAACCCCAGACAATGAAACCGTTCAAAATCCACCCATGCGGGCAGAAGTTGAAACACGTGCGTCGCAAATAACGGTAGAATTGCCACCGGCGACCGCGCAACCCCAAGACCAAAACCTGCTATTTGACATGCTGGTGAAATTGAATCAGAAATTAGATGCACAAAGTCAAAATTCTATATCGTTGAGGGAGGAGATAAGTAAAACTTCTGGCTCAATTGAGGGAGGAATTAACTAAACAAATAGCTTCACAACGGGAGGAGTTAAGTCAAAAATTTGAATCACAAAGTGCTTTATTGAAGGGCATGGACGGAAAATTGTCCGTTTTTCGCGAGGAAATGACCCGTGAAATGAGTGCATTCAAATCGGAGATGCGAGCGAATGTTTCAGTGTTGGAGAGACGCACAGATACGATTCAGGCAACATGCACTGCATTGCAGGAATCAAGCGCGGAAATCTCGAAGCGTTTGGACGCGAACCGAAAATATCTGTCGAGCACGTGCGGCAAGAAAGCCACCAGAGTCTCGGTCAGATCTCGGAATTTGTCCACGAGATTAAGGATAATACTGAACGAAGCTTGCAGGCTGTTAATGCAAAGGTGTCGGAGGTTACAGGTTCGATTGAACGAGTACAAACGGCACAACAGGATTTGCAAGCGTCACAGCAAACACTTGCGCAGAACACTAATTCAAAACTGGCGCAGTTGGAATCCAAAATGAAGGAAGTGAGTAGTACCAACGCTAGCGGGAGTATTGTTCACGCGAATTACGCACAGTACGCTGCAGCTAATATCGAGCTTAAGTTGCCACGTTTAGGGTCTCGCAAAGACGTAAATCCTAGAATTTATCTTACCGAAATGGAGCGGTATTTTGAAATCAAAGGAGTGCCTGATTCCATGAAGCTTGTGTTAGTCGAGGAATCATTTTCAGAAACAGACAGACTCTGGCTGAAAATTGCGTCCGAAACTAACTTATCTTACGCCGAATTCAGAGTCCTGTTTCTTGAGACCTTCTGGTCGAAAAAGATCCAGAACCAGGCGAGGATAAAGCTGTACCAAGGAAGGTACATTCCCAAATGGCATTATTCGATGGAAAGCTACGTGAAAACTTTGCTGGTGCAGTGTAGGCAATTTGACGACAAAATGACGGACGGAGAGTTCATAGAAATGGTGATCGCGCACTTTGGTCCACAAGTGCAGTCACTCATTAACCCCGTGGTCATTCGTACGATACCAGAACTGCTAGAAACCGTCGGTAACCTACAGAATCGGGAAAATGGCCGATAATTCTGGCGAGACAAGACGCGGAACGAAACCATGGCGAAGCGCAAAGCGAGTCTAAGCGACCGCATGGCGGCAATAAAGCTTCCTATGCTGATGGACAGAATGGGAAATCTTCCAATCAAAATTCCGGCAATCGTAATGGAGGGAAGAAATGGAAGAACGGAAATGCACAGTGGAAGGATGATAAAAATCATCAGCGGTCGGGAAACAACCGATCCGCGTATCCACAAGAATTTCCAGTGAACGCGATCTCAATTGAAAACGCGGAACCGGAAAGGTTGTGCAAAGGCGACGGAGGAAAATGTGGGCGGCATTAGCACGTGTCTAATTCCCCGCCGTCACAATGAGATTTTTCGGGGACGCTGCAAACTCCGACAGCATTTGCCTCGGCAGTTTGGAATATTGGCGCGGCGAAGGACCGGAAAATATCGATGAAGAAGAAGATATGGTATCCGGCGACAGCCTCATGGCGCGCGCGAAGTGTCCCGTGTAGATATTATTGCATATGGCATACGGGCGAATATTTTAATTGACTCGGGATCGTCTGTCTCCGTAATGTCTAAGAAAATTTCTGCTACGCTTGAAAGATAAGAATCCGCGGCTAAAAGAAATTCCCACAACGCAAGTTACGGTGGTTCCTGCAATAGGAAAGAGAGAAAAGATCGTTAGCACGCAAGCGCTAATCCCCGTGAAAGTCGCGAATAGCGAGTTAATGTTGCCACTACTTATAGTACCCGGTTTGACGCAAGATGTGATCGTTGGATGCGACCTCTTAGCAAAACGTAAAGTCATTCTGGATTGGGGAAATAAGACGGTGACAAATTTGGTTCCGGAGGTGTTGCATTGGAAACATGAGGCCTGTGAGCAGAGCCTTGGAATAAATAGTTCCAAACCAATGCAAGACACCGCGGGACGCGAAGGCAATTTGAATAACGGAGGAAGAGCTATATGCGCATCAGCTGACGAGCGAGATCTCATACCACAGAACCCAACGACAGAATGCGGGAAAGAGGAAAACTTGACGCCAGCACGGAAGCAAAAGCTATGCCGATACTGACGAGAAACTTGACGACAGCGCCACAGTCAAAAGCCAAAGCTATGCCGATGCTAATGAGAAACTCACGATCATTTCATGCGGGATGAGACTGCGTCTGATTCGTATCAATGCAGAATTTAAGGATCAACCCGAGAAGAATCCCGAGGATGACATCAAGAAAGCACATGAATTCTTGGTAGAGAAAGCTACGAAGCGGCAACGCAAGCACGACGGATTGCGGACGCAAACGTTTAGCGTCGGGCAGCAGGTGCTACTTAGGACTATGACCCCGTCTGACGCACAGCGAAAATTAATTTCCAAATTCTTTCTGCTGTATTCGGGACCGTTCTCAGTAGCGCAGATTATCTCCCCAAACTGCTACATGCTGACCGACGGCAGAACGGAGTTCGGCCCGCATAATGCCCGGAATTTGCGCCCGTTTCACACAGCATAGTCTACAAGTTCCTAGACGGATGTTTGTAAATATAGCTTAAGGATCAATGTACATTTAGTTAGGTAATAACATAGAGCATATGTTTAGAAAGTGAGAGTGTCAGTCTTAAGACACGTAATCGCCTAACGAGCGTAGCGCTAACGCAGCGAGAACAGGTAAAGGACGCTCAGCTGTTTGGAATCGCAGCTGTGCCGGCCGCCAGTTTTCCTGGAAGGATCGTAATCAGGTTAAACGAAAACAGGTCGCCTGAGCCGCCAGCCTAACGGGACAGCGCTTACTGACAACAACAGAGCGGGCAAAGTTGAAACAGCTGATCGCTTGGTTTCACCGCTATGATGTCTTTGCTACGAGTGCAGTTTGGAAAGCATAATATAGTTCATTTTGCGAGAACCGTCTTTCTTTTGTATTGTATGGATAATTATGTAAATTCGCGGAAGGATTAAATTATGTAAATTCGCGGAAGATTTTTCTTTTCCATTTGATTTTCATGTTATGTGGTTTCGGCATACTTGTGTCGGCCTTGATAATGGACATTCGGTGCATTCTTTATTCTTGTTGTTGCTATATCTAACTTCAACACATGTGCTAGATTTGCATAGCCCGTTGTAAATAATTAATTGAGTTGTTTAGTTTTAATGTTAATATCTTGTGCTTACATCATTTTTGTTTATTGATTGAACAGATCTATTTTGTCGTTCATTTACATCTATGTACCTGTCAATGTTTTATGATGTTTTACTTTGCATATTAGGATAAGACATTTCATTATTTATGTTAACCAGAGTCACGTGTCGTATTTACATATTTGAAGAGGTCACATGTATGCGATAGTTTGAGTGAGCTGGAACCATGAAACTATAATGTAGGCAATGACTTTGATGCAACTGTAGGGTTACAATAGTTCAAATAAAATTATTGGCATAATTTTATTTTGATTGGGTGGCAGGTATATTGTGGTGTGACAGCGTCACCCACAATGAATATAATCAAATCATTATTAATTATATTCATATTTCTTTCTTTTTTTTTCCTTTTTTATTATATTCAAGTTTATTAATTATTTAATCTTGGAACGTGTAAATAAATTATAAATAATGAGGGTTGTCTGGATAGGTTAAATGTATGTTTAAAACCAGGGCGGCCAAAGGTATAGTTTATTATAAATTAATTTTTCTGTAGACGCATGGCTCAGAACGCTTAAATATTGAAGGCTAGAGACTGCCATTTCGACCGTTGAGGGTGGAACAATGGAGCAGGCGAAGCGACAAGGTGACGCCGGGCCAGCCCAGCTTGAGTCCCGTTGGAATTCGGTCAACGAACTACCCCACCTTGCTGCTATCCCGAAGGCCAAGTAGGAAACGCGCGAAGGAGTCAGCGAATGCGACGCGTGATATTAAACACGTGACGACGGAAATGTGTAGCTAGCCAATCCTGAACATTTATTGGGGGCTACAATACTAATTCCGTGGAGTTCTTTTGCATGTGGCGAGCAACTAGCCGAGGAAGAGGAAGGAGCCATTTTTTTGAGAACACTTCTGTCCAGGACGAGCTGATGAGCGGACGTGACTTGGGTCCAAGACGAGCTGGTGAACAGACGTGCTAGCCGGCACGCTCTCTGATGATCATTGTGGTTGATCATTTCTTGCTTTGGAAAAGCGAGATGTTGAATGGCGTGCTTGCCATTATTTGGAAGTTATGCTAATAACGCGGTCGTAGCCGCTTATTTAGCTTCCATTGCTGCAGTGGCATTGTGTTTGTCGCTCACCATCACGGCGATGATACTATGGTAATGTACCAGAAACGACGGTCACTATCCAGTGGATTTTAACAGACTTATGTGCCCTTAAGCGACGCCCTGGGTTAAGACTCTGCTCCCGCCACATCAAATTCTGAGCTAGCTGGATTTATATTTCAATTCAATTTTTCTTAAGCATCTTGCTGTTTGTTAATTCAATTTTGATGCTTTTCATTCACTTTATACGGCGCCCCCTGGTATTTTCCTTTGTACAGTAAAATGTTAGCTTCAATTTGATGGCCTGTGTTGCCATGTGATTTCAATGTTAACTTTGCTGTTTTTATTACTTGTTTGAGATATTCATTCAGTTTTGTTTGCTTACTCCGGCGAATTGTAAACGTCGGGTATTGCTTGTTTTTGCTGATCTAATTGTGTTTAACGTAACGTTAATTACTACCCGACCTTGTAAGGCCATAAGACTCAATAAATGAGGTTTTATTTTGTGTCTGAAATTCATGGTTCTAGTTAGTAACCTATTAGATCCCCCTTTTAACATCATTATTATATGTAAATTTTCATTTTCAGGAATTATATTTTAGATTTTAATAATTCCCCCCTCCCCTTTTTTTTGGCAACTCACGTTTTCTTAACGGTAGCCAACAAATGGTCTCCTTTACAATATAGCTCCGCTGAGAACACTGACATATCCACCGGTAGCTTAACTGCTTTTCCAACATCTGATTTTTCTTCGTAGAACGCTGCGCTCGTATTTGAGCCTGTGATTTTTGGAGCCATCCGTGTAAATTTTATTCCATGTCTTCCATTTCTCATTCAGGGTTTGTAACGTCGTCTTACAAAGATCTATCGTAATATTATCTGTTTTCTTGGCTCCTAGCTTGCCTTTCCTTTCATGTGTTTGGACCTCGATTATTTGGAGCCACGTATCCCCTATAAACGCTGGATTCATTTTATGTTGTTTTATTGGCCATTCTTTCATTTCATTGTAATTTTTAACTGTAATTGGGGTTGCCTTTTTTCTCCAGTATTTCCTATACATAATTTGGCTAAAAGCCCCTAGCTTCCAATTTAGTGGGTGGTTGATCATAGCTCTGACTTTCAAGATAAAACGTCTGGAAAGCATACTTCGTCGGAGTGAGAGTGGTGGTGTACCTGTTTCCATCTGAAGTACGTTAATGGGGGTTGTACGTAGGAATCCTCCACTTATGCGTAATGCCAATGATTGTAAGCGGTCTAGTTTGACTAGGGTTGATGTAGTAGCTGCATCATATAGCATGCACCCATAGTCCATTTTACTACGTATTAGTTGTCTGTACAGGCGTAGTAACACTGTTGGGTCGGCTCCCCAATGATTACTAGCTATCACTTTCAGGATGTTAATTCGTTTCATTGCTTGGCCGTGTAACTCCATTACGTGTTTCTTCCATGTTAATCTCATATCTACCCACATCCCTAAAAATTTCACTTGGTGTATTGCGGTAATAGCTTTACCGTTGAGTATTATCCTAACATCCTCTGTGTCTCTGTGTCTTGTAAATACCATTAGCTTACTTTTTTCAGGTGACAGTTCCATCTTCTTTTCTTGCAGAGCATTTGTCATACTGTTTAGGCCATTTTGTAAATCTCGTATTGCCTTTTCTTTCTTCCTATTTCTTACGTATACCACCACATCATCAACGTACTGTATGTACAAAATCGATCTACTCAGCTTGCTGAACACATTGTGCATATAAATAATAAACAATAGTGGGCTAAGGGGGTCTCCTTGCGGTAAACCAGAGAAGACGTGTCTAACTATTACCTCTCCCCTGTACATCCTAAGCTCCAGGATCCTTAGTGAAAGATAATTCGTACACCATTGTACTATTGTTTTTGGGATATCGCATTTCAGCATCACCTTTACCAGTTCCGTAATGTCGACCTGTCCGTATGCATTTTGTATATCCAGGAAAGCAGCTAAAAGGTACGAGTTGTAACTGTTACTTATTTGTATATCTGTTATTAATGTGGCTATTGCATCTATAGTGCTATATCCCTTTCTGAACCCCATCACACGATTTGCTAGGAGTTCCCGGTGTTCGACATACCATTCCATTCGCTGTTTTATCATCAGATTCATCAATTTGCAAACACATGATATCAGTGATATGGGTCTGTACGATGTATATAATTTAGGATCCTTTCCGTTTTTGGGTACCGGAGTGATTTTAATTCTCCTCCATTGATGTGGTACTTCGCTTTGCCTGAATAAATTGTTTAGTATTGTCAGTAACAGTTCTTTGCCACTATGGGGTAGATTATACAACATTGAGTATGATATTTGATCTATCCCTGGAGCTGTATCTTTCTCTTTTAGGCTGTTTTCCATCTCTGTCAGGGTAAAGGCTCTATCTAGGTTGCTGTTATTATGTATTAAAGGTTCGCTGCTATCTGCAACTACCAGCGGTGCGTCCTCTACCGTAGCTGGAGCTATTTTATCCATAAATTGTTCAGCTGTTTCTTCATTTACTCTTATGCTCTCAGCACTTAGCTTTGGTTCTTTGTACCATCTAACCTTTTTCCATAGCTCTTGTGTTGAGATGTCTCCGGTTAATTCCGAACAGAACTTTTCCCACCCATCTTTCTTCGCTTTCTTAATGGTCTTGCTCGCTTGTGCTGCTATCTTCCGAAGATTGATAAAGTTTTGGTACGTCATATTCTTACGATATGTTTTGAGGGCTAATCTTCTCCTTGCCACCGCTTTCGAACATTCTGGAGTCCACCATGGCTTCCTTTTATGTGCATCGCCACCACCGTGTTTCATAACAGGCGCGCTAATTTTCGCCGCTGCTTTGATGGTTTCTGTAAACCAGTTATAGTTTTCCTGCGGATCTGTTATGCCAGGATATTTGAGCAACCTTTTGCAAACTTCTTGCTGATACTTGTGCCAGTCAATATGTCTGTAGTTTATCGTATGTTCGAGACCGTCCATCCTATTTTGAGCCGTAATGTTAGGCTGCGACTCTATGGAGATTTTGATCACTCTGTGGTCACTACCCAGTGTGTCATTCATTGCTACCCACGAGCATTTCATTGCCATTCTTGCCGATACCAATGATATATCCGGCGAGGAGGGTCTTTGGGATGGTGTTCCTATGCGGGTATTGGTCTTCGTGTTTAGTACCACTAAATCCGATTGACATATTGCTTTTGCTAACTCTTCGCCTCTATGATCCGTTACTTCATCGTACCACATCTTACTGTGCGCATTGAAGTCCCCTGCTACAATACTTTTATCCGGGAGTTGGGAGAAAATTTGGCTCCATTCAGTTTCATGAGTTCCAACATGGGGGGGCACATAAATAGCTGTTACATTCCTGATCTGATGCAGATTCAGCACATCCACCGATATGATTTCTATGTTGTCGTTGCTGCACTGCAGTGTTTTGGGCACCGCTACTATATTCTTTGCTATGATGACTGCTACTCCACCATATCCGTCCTCCCTATCTTTTCTAAACATTTTATATTGTCTGTCTCTTATCCTAGTATCTTCTGTCAACCATGTTTCTGACACTATAGCGATATTTGCTTTACATTCACTCATTAAATTGGTGAGGTCATTCCATTTGGCCTTAACACTTCGGGCGTTCCACTGAATCACATGTAGTTGTCTTATATCACCTGTCCTCTGCATAGTTGGTATTATGGATAATTTGGTTGTACTATTAATTCGATAGATTTCCTAATTTCATCCAGTTGCAGTGTCTCTAACCCACTGTCTTTTATATGTCTCGTTACTATCATCATAAGATTAAAAATTTCTTCAATTAGCCTGCTTTTCCCGTTTGTAGTATTGGGATAATTCGTTATCCCCTGCATCCTTGGAGGATATGGGTTTTGGGCTATGGGTGTAACTGGCACTTGTGTTGGGTAGAGCCAAAGTTGTCGATAATCCTGTGCGTTACCGCGCTGTTGGGTTTCCTTGAGCGCCGATCTACTCCCGGCCAAATCTCCGTTGTTGTTTAGTTGTGCTGTACCCAGTGTAAACCCTGTTAAATCAGATTGTTGTTTTCTTTTGTCTGGTATCAGCTGAGACTCAGTCGGATCCTCTCCTAAATCTTCCTGGACCTGTATAGAATCTCCACTGAGGTATTGAGTTGGCCCAGTTGCTATCCTAATTATTCCATTTCCCATCTCTTGTGCTGTTGGTGCTGTTGTCCCACTACTCAGCTTTATCTGCGGGAAGTCGATGTAACTTCCCGCGTCTGGTACTACAGTGGGCCGAAATATCGCCTTTTCTCTCTCGTATGTTGAGGCTGCCTGTGCATATGTTCTGTTGTTTAAGGTAGCTTCCGCTTCCCTTAGGGGAATGTTATTTCTAGTAGCAACTTCTTGAATATTTTTACGTCTATTG
Organism: Vandiemenella viatica; assembly: GCA_031002005.1. Taxonomy (NCBI): domain Eukaryota; kingdom Metazoa; phylum Arthropoda; class Insecta; order Orthoptera; family Morabidae; genus Vandiemenella; species Vandiemenella viatica. Next base: position 29,270,901 of record JARYHS010011408.1, read on the forward strand.
TACTCCGGGCATGTTCGGTCCGTGACATAGTGTGCTCCCCCACAGTAAAAGCACCTAATGTCTTGAGTTATGCACTGTGTATCAGGGTGTGTCCCACCGCACTTAATGCAACGTGTTTGCCCCTGACATTGTTTACTAATATGTCCATACCTATAGCAGTTATAGCATATTTTAACCGACGGGAAGAAGGGTGTCACTTCACATCTCGCCCCGTGGATATTCACATACCTTGGGATAGTTTGGCTATCGAACGTTAATACACACGTTTGTAGGTTAATTATCCGTTTTTCTTTATTTTGTACCACTGTTTTGTTCATTCTCCGGGCATTAATAACCTTGACCGGCGATTGAACTTCTGCTACCAGTTCTTCCATTGTAATACTTTGATGTACTCCTCTTATTACCCCCTGTTTGTAAATTAGGTGGTTAGGGATATATATTTCTAAGTCCTTACCGATTTTTCCTGATGATTTTATTATGTTATTAGCAATATTTGCATTACCTACTTCAATCCTTAATCTGTTTCTACCCGAGTAGCTAATGTTCAAAATTTTCCCTTTTATTTCCGGGATTGATAAATGAAGCAACTTTCCCACAGACATTGGGTGGAGCTTACCAATACTATTATTCTTACTCTCGATAAAAAGAATAAATGGGCCATTGTCCCACTGCCTATAAAAAGTGCCTTCCTTTTCGGCATTTTCCAAATTATATTCCATACTTTCGCTCTCCACATCACTTGCACTGACAGTACTTACTGCTTGAACCACTGCCGCTCCGACTGCAGCTACTCCAGTTGACACGTCTGCTGTCGTCGGGGGCGGAGTCGCTCCACCGCCTTCCCCATACTGGCCGCCAATCATTTCCACGCCGTAGGGAGGATGCCCTCCGGTGGGTGATGAGGGTGCACTGTATGGGCTGCCCTGTCTTCAAGCTGGTTTCTTTTCACCGGTTACGCAAAAACTTTCCACACCAAATTCACTCTAAACAGGAAACACAAGACACGTTCACTGAGCCAACGAGGAAGTGATCGCTTCGGCGACTCGCTACGAACTGCAGTTAGCAAGTTAAACTATCAGTACAATAAATTCTTAAGATCACTTCACCTCGGTGACTATGGGCTGACGTCACACGCGCCGACCTTAGATCGCAAATTAAAAGCAACCAGAGACGTTACTAGACATTCGACGTTATTTGTACAATTTAATATCTAAACAACTGCTATGAAATGAATTGCCAGAATACATTCATTAAGTTTACTTTCACAGCATTTCATTGTTAAAAAAATATGATAAAACTTTACAGCTGAAAAAAATGTGGAATAGAACTTACGATTTAATGCAGTTCTTTCCGTCGTTAGCATTTTTTATCGCATTAATTTTTAATTGAGTTATCTTTGCTGTTTGCGTTGCGTGTGTTTTCACTGGTGCTGGTTCATTAGGTTATTTACTCTTCCATCCGTAGGTATTTAGCTAGATCGTTTGTCCGTGTTTAATACTAATGTTATTATTTCTAAATCATTTGAAACTAAAGGTATTTCATTGTAAGTCTGGAGAGTGAATCTTTATGATGAAACACAGGTCAGCCTGATGAGATCACCGAGCGGGGCGGTGTAACAGTTAGCGTTCTCGCCTCGCATTCGGGAGGACGGCGGTTCGAATCCCCGTCCGGGCATCCAGATTTGGGTTTTCCATGGTTTCCCCAAATCACTCCAGGTAAATGCCGGGATGCTTACTTCAAAAGGCCATGGCCGAATTCCTTTCCATTCCTTGCCCCCATCTTTGCCCCCCATCCTTTCCCGTCTCTAAAGACCTCGATGTTAAAAAGAGACGTAAAGCAGTTAAAAAAAACAAAAACTGATGAGATCAACCTATCATAATCTTTGACACTACAAACCGGAACTATTTTAGAACTGCAACCATACCCAAAAACACCGCCAATGGATTACAGTAGTAGTTTATCGAAGTACAATACTAAATTTATTCTGGGGTAAGAATTAATCCATGTTGTTTACACTTTCTAGCGCCGTACTGAATGGAATTTCCCCGTTTGTTCGTGAATATTACTATAAGATTAAAAATTGTCTTCAAAGATCGTACAACAACTTAAAGTCGGAATCTACATGCGTTATGTATGACACATAACCCCGGATTTTCAGCGTCTACTCTGCAGAGCTGATTGTCTGCTGTTATCCCAGCTAGGCGTGTTATGACCTGACTGCTCGCGACGAAGAATTGAACAGTATCACGCCATGCTGACACGGGCGCTGACAACCGGAATATGAACATGAGCAACATTCCCACGCCAACCGTTACTGACATTATATGGTAGATAATACAAAAACTGTAAAAAAAAAGTAGTTTACATTAATGAGTAACAACCAGATTCTAGCTTTAAACTGAACATGGTACATTTATTTTATTTATTTAAAAGTTTATTTAGTCTGGCCAGATTAGGGCAGTGTCAAATTAACAATTTACTTATTTCACACCTTACTTAAGTTAATAACTAACACCTCAATAACTTTAACTGATGAATCAGTTGGGTCAGTGACTCAGGCGTCTGGTTAGAGATAAAATGGTTCCCCGTTCGAATCCTGATCTCTACTGTGATTTTCAAAGGTCCCTAATCCAACCTTCCCCTCTGGCGCAGCTTGTTGTGTAATATTAAATACGCCACAACGCTTCCGTGGTTCTGATTCCACGATATTCTATGCATCCCCTGTAGGACTATCGGGTTAGGTTAGGCAGCTACTACAGGGGCGGATTGTGTAACGTGAGGTTACTATTTAATTAATTTAATTGCAATGGAGCGCACGCTTGTGGTCACGGTCATTTTTTCCCTTCCATGCATTACTTTTAATTCTTACACCAATATCTTTCCATGCCTCATCACCAACATACGCCGTGTATTATCCCTTGACCCTCTTCACCCTCCTCCTGTCTTCCAATTGCCACAAACTAATGCTAGAGAAAGCAGTAGAAGTGTGTGAAAACGGTACAAATTAAATACTAGTGAAGGCAGAATAAGTAAGTGAAACGTGGAAGGAGAGGCTGGACATGTATAGCTAGGACAAGTAGTACTTTCTCGGGGTGTTTTTAAATGTGTCTATAATTCTGACAGCTACACGCTGAATACTGCCACTTTGAAAGACGGCCCTAATTGGTTTGTCGTATAGTGATAAGCAGAAGCCTCTGTATCGCAGGGAACTCGGTGGAGGCGCTGACATGTTTTCCGAGCTGGCTGTCTCGAGTTGAGCTTGTCGCTGTCTGCTAAATATAGCCCGGCTGTCGTGGGTCGACAGTTGCGGGAGTTGTCTCCGAGACGGATTGACTGCTACACGCCTCTCGCACTCACACTCACATCTCACTCCACACAACTCCATGGTTACGTCGTGGTGGACCGGAGAGATAACTCAGATCAAAACAGTCAAGACTTATTGATTGGTTCCGCACTCTAATAGTCTATATTTATAAAAGACTAAGCTTGGTCATTGTGTAGCCGTGTTCGTAACGCTGACGTAATGCACTCAGATTTCACTGCTTGATTAACAACGGCCAGATATATTACTACATAGTCGAGGTTATGAGTGTTACTTAATAACTCTTCCATTAAGCTAAGCGTTCGCGAAGAAATGAATTTCCAAAATGCTAAAATAAAAGTATTCCTTGCGTTTGCGTTAACATGTTAATTACTAATTATTTTTATTTATTTGTATCTGTTAGATCTAGATGTTTTCCTTAAATTGTTTGCCGATAAATATGTGGGATAAAAGTTTCAAGTATAGAGAGATCAATTTAGCCTGGTGATAGGTATCTCGTTTAAAATAAAATAATTAGCCCAAGAAGAATCACCTCAAGGTGTTTTTGTTTTGTTGTTGTTGTTTTCATATAAAAATACTACTCACATTTGTAAACAAATGCTCCTGCGGTTATAACTTGCAACACTTTCAAAACCAAAATTCAACTAACTACTTGGCTCTGCCGATCGCTTATATAATCGTTTACAGAGTATTCCAGAATAATTCAAAGGCTTCCGCCCGACGTTTCTCGAATTCTAACAATACTTAAACAATTAAAATCACATTAAAAAAAACAACATTAATACAAAATCATTCATAATCGTTATGAAACGCACAGAAATGAATATTAAAGGTATTTACGAACACAATTATTTACAAAAATCAGTCCTAACTGTCGGAAATTGTCCTCCAAACATTGTATCTCCCCTCAGTACTTAGAATTACAAACCTTTAATCAATGATTCATTCACAGTACTGCTTTTGAACGTATCACATAGCATTTTCATAATTTATCTCCATTATACAATGTTCATTTACACAAAATCTTATATCTTTAAACGAGCAATTCTTGTATATATATATATATATATATACATATATATATATATATATATATATATATATTTGGGATCTCGGAAAAGGCTATTACGATTTGGATGAAATTTGATATTTATATAACGTTTTGACTTTTAGGATTACTTAAATAGTTGTCTTCCCTACAAAAAGAAGCGAGTTTACAAAATAAGAAAAAAAATTTCACTCGGTATCTCGAAAACGGCACTAGCGCCATCACCTAGACAAGTCAGGTACCAGAAAGCCTACAAATAGTTTCTCTTTGATTTCAAAGAATATTTAAACGAACAGTTCTTGTAAAACATTTCAAAAGGAGGATAATTAAAAATTTATCATTGGTTTTGTCAGAGGTGATACTTTACAGAAACTTCTTTGAAAATAATACTACCGGTACCAGTAATCATCGTTTACTTTTTGAACATAAAAAGAGGTTGTTAGTTTGTCACTGAATACTACCACGCGAGGTATGAGCATAGTTTTATCGGCGTGAATGAATTTAGCACTGATGATGTTCTATCATTACCGTGACGTCACAATCTGAAGATGAATTCTTATTGAACTCGACGAAACAGTTCGAAAATAAAGAATTAATGTTCTTGATATCTCGCTTGGTTTTCGAGATATAGCTTGTCAAAAATCAGTTATAGGTATAGTTCCTTGTGCTTTTGGTGACGTTTCTTCTGGTCCAGGTCGCATTTCAACCTAACAACAACCATTAGGAACAAAATAAAACATTGAAAGTAGACATAGACATACTGGTTTTGGTGGAATTTTTTTTCTGGTCCAGGCCGGATCTAATCCTAACCCAGGGGTGGCCAACGAAAATGATCTAGCGGGCCACTTTGGAAGTGCATCATAACTCCGCGGGCCGCATATTAAGTTATATGTCCCCACTAAATACATTTTTTTTGGAGTGAAACATGAGTTATTATAGTGTTTACTATTATTCTTACATGTAAACATAGATAATATAGTATTAATGATACTAAGCGCACATTGTGAAGAAATATATAACACTAAAAATGAAATATAAAAAATATTTTCTAAAAGTGTGATGAATCTCGAGGGCCAGAAAAATGTTCAAGGCGGGCCGCGGGTTGGCCACCCCTGTCCTAACCTATTCACTTGAGATATCAGAAAAATAAATTCTTTATTTTCGATTTGTCTCGACGAGTTTCATATGAATTCACTATCAAAATTGGCTATGGCGAATTTTATCTCTGGTCCAAGTCGCATTTCAACAAACCACGTCAATTTAGAGATACGATATCTCGCGAACTAAGCGAGATATATATATATATATAAAATATTTTTTACTTTCAATTTTTCCCGTCGAGTTACATAAGAATCCATCATCAAGGGTTATCGTAGAATCCCCTGAATTACCACAAATCTCACACCATTAATTAATCCCTGACTGGCATTAAGATTTGTATTTAACATAATAATAGCATTTTTCTTTGAAAGCAATTGATGAGGCGGTGTCGCAAATGGATCTAGCGATTTTGATGAAATTTCATATGTAGATAACATTTTGCTTTTCAAGTTTCTAATACGAATTTAAAAAAAAGAAGCAATTTTTGTATTTGGTTTCTCGAAAACCCTCTAACCTCATTACGAAGAAGGTTCAGGTACCAGTAAGACTACTGATGTTAGTTAAGCTTCTGTGTATGAGTTATTTAAGTTTTCTATACAAATAATTTAATATTACTTCGCACAGATGAAAGTATTTCCACGTATGTCGTGATCTATGCGACTGGATCAGGATTAAAACTAATACTACGAGGCATAACGTAAGTCGTTAAAATTTATTTTTAATTTCATTTTCTTTCACAAACGCCATATTACAGAGGTCATTATTTCAGATTGTAGTTATGTTGAAATGTAACCTAAGGCAGAATGACACCTGAAACATTTTGATACAGCGAATACACGAGGAACTGCATTGAAAGTTACTTCATAACAATTCTATTTAGTTAAGCAACTGCGGACAAATGACTTGCTACAACACTGCGTTCAACCCGAAATTTTTGACGGGTTTAGAGGCTAGTAATAATAAGAGTTGATAATAAACTCAACTGCGCAGATCACATTGGGGAGGTGGTAAGAAGGGTTACAAAATCCTTCATTTACTAGAGAGGGTGATGAGAGATACAGAGAAGTTAGGGAGTTGGGTTACAAAACTTCGGTCAGACCATTGGTTGAATATGGTGATGTAGTTTGGGACCCACATTTTGGTTATCAAAATCAGGAGTTGGAGGGCGTGCAAAGAAGAGCAGCTAGATTTGTTTGTGGGAATTATCGCAGGATCCATTCAGTAACAGATATGATACAGGAGCTGGACTGGGAGTCATTGGAGGAAAGGAGGGCGAAGAGAATGCTGGGAATGTACAGGCATATGTTGGTGAGGGGGTTTGGAAGGATATTGGTCGAACAATTAGGAAGGAAAAAGTTTATCATGGCCGTTATCTGGCACTCGATTTTTTGTATAACGGAATGGGAAAATTTCCTTTTGTGGATAAGCGTGGCAGGAATTAGAACAAATTACGAAGTAAAAATATGACTAATTTACCTAAAAGGCTAAATGAATTTAAAGTTAAAATTCTTAAAAGTATATTGGGAGAAATTTGCCTCTCAAATTATATAAGATAATTTAAAAATGAAATAAAAAACGGGTACAATAAAAACTCCGTGTGGTTGTAATGACCTGGTAACAAGGTTTCTATTGGCTGCGCAATCCGGGACTGTCGTAGCCGCCTTAATCTAACCCGGCGATCCTACCAAGTACAGGAGACCTACAGTTTAACGTGGAACCTTAACTACAGAAGGGTCCTGGCATACTTCACATTACACATCAAGCTGTGCCAGAGTTGAAGGTCAGGTTAATCCACACCGAGACAGGGATTCGAAGCGGGGACCTTTCCATCCCAGTCAGACACCTTAACCACTGAGCCACCAGACCGCTTCAAAAAAAAGGGTAATTCGATGACTAAAGGAACTTCCAGACTTCCACACTTCCACCAGAGCGTGTGCTTCGTCGCAATAAATTAATAAAAATAACATCAGACTGTATCTCGCAACAGTTGACTAATTTTTTTTTTTTTGTTTTTTTGTTTATTTTTTTTTTGTTTGTTAACACCACAGTTATTTAGATGGAAAATACGTCAGCATTCGTTGTTATACAATTATTAGCCAGTTATATTTTTACCTCCCCTTTTTGCAACTCAATGATAATGCCTGCAACGGAGTTGGTTTGAGTAACTGGTTCACAATTCTGAATCACCAGACTGTGCTCCAAACTAATCATGCGTATATTCTATACCTATGTGTAGTGTGTAAGGAGTAAGGGTGATGCTGATTCGTCTGTCGGGTGGGAACATTTAACTTGACGGTCCTTTTTGTGTCTTTCGAAATAGTAGGCCTCGCTGGTCTGGCACCGGGTTACGCCCTACAAGTTGTAACATAACAGTAGCATTCCGCCGCTCCGAAGTGAGCGCATGACTACATTGTTTAAAGTCAGTCGTTATCGAGGTTTGGTAGCGGACGGCTCGCGTCGCGTAATGTGAGACGCTATACTAACTGTGCGGGTGTAGCAAGAAGTAAGAAGAAGAATGAACTAGTTTAACCATTGCGACGTATGTTTTAAATTGATTTGAACAGTGTGTTGAGATACCAGAACAGTGAAGTGTAACATCGAAAGTAATTTAGTGTGGACTGATTTGGATTAATAACTTTCCTTTTTTTTCTAAGAATCTTGCAATCGACGGATTACGAAGTTTCAATAGCCTTATCATCTAAATTCTGATAGTGGCCAACTGGTTCGATGTGTACTTTATTCTAATAAATGTGTGGAGAACCGATTTTCATTACTTAATACTTGAAGATTTCTCTTAATTAGTTATCCTCACACTTTTATCGGACTGGTTTGGACCCTATCTGGCGACCGGCGGCGACTACGAACTCATTTATCCGGCTTCTGGTGCTGTATGTTAGTAATTAAAACTTTAGCAAGCACGAAGTTCGGTCTACAATAAGTATTATGTCAACCCCAAGAAAGGCAATAGTCTTACATGGCGACTACATTGTTTAAAGTCAGTCGTTATCGAGGTTTGGTAGCGGACGGCTCGCGTCGCGTAATGTGAGACGCTATACTAACTGTGCGGGTGTAGCAAGAAGTAAGAAGAAGAATGAACTAGTTTAACCATTGCGACGTATGTTTTAAATTGATTTGAACAGTGTGTTGAGATACCAGAACAGTGAAGTGTAACATCGAAAGTAATTTAGTGTGGACTGATTTGGATTAATAACTTTCCTTTTTTTTCTAAGAATCTTGCAATCGACGGATTACGAAGTTTCAATAGCCTTATCATCTAAATTCTGATAGTGGCCAACTGGTTCGATGTGTACTTTATTCTAATAAATGTGTGGAGAACCGATTTTCATTACTTAATACTTGAAGATTTCTCTTAATTAGTTATCCTCACACTTTTATCGGACTGGTTTGGACCCTATCTGGCGACCGGCGGCGACTACGAACTCATTTATCCGGCTTCTGGTGCTGTATGTTAGTAATTAAAACTTTAGCAAGCACGAAGTTCGGTCTACAATAAGTATTATGTCAACCCCAAGAAAGGCAAGTAGTCTTACAAAGTTCTCTTGACTGAATACAAACACGCTACACACAACGACAGTACAGTAATAATCAATACATAACACTTGGATGTTACGCGGAGCTTTAATCCCAAGTCTTAAAAAGTAGATTTACAAGTTGTTAACTCAATTCTCAACGTATCTACATTAACGGAGTACAGTAATTCTGTATTCTGTCTGGATTGGAGTTTGCTTCCCACAACCTCTTTGTGGAAGTTTTACACCACTGTAATCTGCATGTATGTGTTGACAGACCAGGGACTCGTAGCTTTGATCTTTTGACCGTAGCCGCTTGAGGACCCGTTCACAATGAGCTGTAAGATCTCTCACCGTATACATAACTATGTATGCACAAGTCATCACCAACGACGAGTTCATCATAAAATTATATTGTCTCTTAGAGTCTTGAGCCCAAATATGACTTCAACAGTATTCTCCAGGCAGAAATTTTTTAGGCAGTTCTTTGCCAGATGGCTCCAGAGACCCATCAAGTGTCATTGTTCCATCGGTCTACCAGTCTTACTCTTGATCTCTAATATTTGGATTCATCAGAACTATGTTTGTCATCTGTGATCTCTTGTCCGACCAAGACTGCCGTCTCAGTGAGACTGTTTTCTCCACGACGCCATTAATCCTTTCCCTCTTCTTGTGTTGGATAATGGAATCCAACAGCAACCTATTAAAAGTTTTTTGGGCTCTTTACAGTTCCCATTTTGTAAATCCATCCAGTATACATATCTTGTCAATCTAAGTAAGCACAGAAAGAATGCAATGATCGAAAAATATTTTCTTGAGATTTATGGGAATATTTAACCTGAAATTGGATAATGCTTCCCACAAGATTATCATCGCAGACTAACGCAACGGAAAATTTGTGGTCTTGCATTATTGATTTCTTATAATTGTTTTGTTTAATTGTAAATTTCCCACAGTGCCAGATTTTCTGGTGATACAATTTTTTATTTTTTTATTATTATTATTATTTTAAGATTTATGCTTAGTAGGCCTACAGCTGACTGACATTCACAGGAAAGGTAAATAACCAAACTTTGAATTGTTTTCAATGTTTTCGTGTTTTTTTGAAATCTAATTCCTTTTCTCCCTATTATGTCTTTGATATTGCAATCTCCAAAAGAGCGTGGAGACTTGCCATCATCTTGTTTAACAACTCTTTCGTTTGACAACTCTTCATAGGATTGTGCAAAGAATTGTTATGAAAGAAACTTCTTAACTAACTGTATTTCTAGTAATTACAACATTTTCTGATAATCGAATATACATCAACTGTTTTATGTCCTTTCAGGGAAGATTGTATCGTACTGCTCTTAAAAATATAGTTAGGGGTATATCTGGCGAATACACACTTGGCTTCGCACGCCATTTCCTGGTGAAGAGAGGAAAGATTGTTGCGCTAAGGTCTGATGGTTTTGGCACATTTCCCCGGCTCTTTGCCAATCTATGACTTAGCAACCTGAAAAGGCGCCAAAGCACATCATGCGAGACCTCAGAAAGATCACTTTTCTAAATTCAAGTGGTAAGTACAACGTTCCTTGTTTAGAAGGAGCACCTTCCTAAAATTTGTATATTGAAAATGAATACGGTTCCATCTACACTTGTTTTATTTTATTTTTAATATTTTCTCTCTCGTTACAGCTACTATGTTCACTTTTACACGAGTTACTTCTTGGACAGGTAGCTCTTGTATGAATCAATAGGGGAGAGAAGGTCATCACCTAAGCGCAAAATTATTATTATTATTATTATGCGTTTTGGTTTATGGCACGGAGACTGGCGACCGTCCTAGCATTCACCTAGATGATTATGGGAAACCGCCTATAAACCATGATGAGGACCAGAACTCGATGCTGATGTGGTTGTACCTCCCCGGTCGAGTGTGACACCTTGACGCGACGTCCTCCTCTGTCGTAGGTTCCAGCTGTTACTTCACAGACTAGTATCGACCCTGCAGACTGAGCGGCAAGTTTCAGATCTGACATTTAGTGGAACGTGGGTTCGATTCCCGATGCCACTTTGTAGACTTCAGTTTTTCATGGTTTCCCAAAATCGCTTCAGGTGAACGTGAGGTTGGTTCCTTGTTGAAGTCAATTATTATTATTATCGTATGCCAAATACAAACAAAGTACATGTTAATCAGGTGGCTATATCTAGGGATTTAAGTCATCTTCTGGCAGCTTGTCCAGCTTGATGCAGTGTGAGAAGGCCTCCAGATAGTCTTCTTGCTGGACAGTCCATCACAATGTGGTCAGCGGCTTGGATACCACCACAGTCACACAACGCATCATCACGGAGACCCACTCATGTGAGGTTGCATTGCACAATCCGTGACCTGTGCGAAATCTATTTAGTTAACACCAAAGTCACCCAGGCAAGTTAAACCCTGGAACACAGGCTGTCGGATCTTTTACAAGTCCACAATTGCGTGGGTTGTTGGCTTCCCACTCCTTGCATGCGAGAGACCTTCATATGTGCAGTTATCACGCCTTCGAAAGCTAATTCAGTGAAAGAATAAGAAATACTGCCGGTGCTCCTGGAAACTAATTGCAATTATCTGTAGATAAAAGCGAAGTCCTATCCAGCCTGATGCTCATTCACCATGTGGACATTCTGGGCTAAAGTCCATAAAAAGCCATGGATGATTTTCTTCCTACTTACCATTTCTCCTACCTTCTCTATCAAATACACATTTTGAGCCGTACCCAGTATCTGTTTGAAGACGTTTGCTGCGTCTCTTTATGTATCGTCAACGTGATCAGTACTGGAAGGGGATTAGGGGAAGGGCACTAGAAAGACATCTACTTTATGTATCGTCGACGTTATCAGTACTGGAAGGGGATTGGGAGACTGGCACTAGAAGGACATTTGCTTTATGTATTGTCGACGTGATCAGTGCCGGAAGGGGATTAGGTGAATGGCACTAGAAGGAAATCTGCCCTGGCCTTTTGAAAGAATCATCCTGATATGCACCTGGAGTTATTTCGAGACACCATGGAAATGGCCGTGCGGCGATTTGCAGTTGTTTTCTCTCAGATTCCAGTCCTGAGAGTTACCGCGTATCCACCGGGAACGGTTTGCTCTGAGAAAAAAGAAGGTAAAGGGTGAATGCGGGTGCCAGAACACTCAGACCAACGCTTCCAAAAGTCATCACGGATCTACTTAGTTTCCTCTCACCCACCCGGCTTCCTTATTTCTTTTGTGGATGAGCGATGAAAGAAGGGGAAGAGTGATGTCTGGTGCCATGCCATTCAGGCCTATTCTTCCGAAATACACCAAGAGTGCCCCGTGTTTTACGTCCCCATCCGACGGACGAATCAGTCGTCAGCAGTGTCACTGCGTTGAGGTTTGCTGCTACTATCTAAGTCAATGGGGTGGGTGCCGCCGCTAATGACATCGTCAGCGACAAACTGCAAAGCCCATTGATAAGTATTTGGTTGTATGAAATAAATACTCCAAGAATCCCTTTGCACTTTGTTTATTCTTCTTTCGCGAGCTCTACAAAACATTACACGACATTGGCATCGATTCAAGATACATAAACAAATGTTCCAGCGATTAAACTCACACGCTTCACAGAATAGCTGACTGACCACTCTCTCTGCTCGCCATCTCTGCGCGCTCAAATCATGGAGGAAGGAAATATATGGAGGAGAAGTGAGGTTAAATTGGTGAAGCATGCGCAATGGCGGCAGCGGCGATAATGCGCTTCCAAACAATTGCAATGTTCCCAGTATATCCCGAAAACTAAGCAAGATATCGAAAAATTTTATTCTTTATTTTCGATTTGTCTCGACGTGTTACATAAGAATCGATCATTAAATTTGACTTTTTGCGAAATTTTTCTTCTCGATTTCAACTCAAGACACCTTACTTTTGATACAGTATATCTCTAGAACTAGGTGAGATATCGAAAAATTTTATTCTTTATTTTTCATTTGTCTCGTCTTTTTAAATAAGAATCCATCATCAAATTTGACTTTGACCAATTTTTTCTTCTGAATTTCAACCAAAACCATTTCACATTTGGGACAGAATATCTCGAAAACTAAGCAGGATATCAAAAAATTTATTCTTAATTTTTTGTTTGTCATATCGAGTTACATAATAATCCATCACCAGATTGCGGCGTCACCTCTATCCTAGAGTCCCCTTGAGGTTTTTGTACATATTCCCCGTGTCTGTATGGAAGCGGCCATGCCCCCTCCACTCCGGCCATGCCCCCCACTCCTCTTCCACCCTGCTTCACTTCAATGCGTGGTGAAGGTCTCTTGCGTCGTCTCCATATATTTCCTTCCTCCATGGCTCAAATAGACACTTTGGAAACATCCAGAACTGTTCAGAAAGTTACTACCGACGTTTCTCTAATTCCAACAATACTTTAACAATTAAATCCATACAAGAAGCAATCATAACTAGTACAAAATCATTCACAATCTTCATCAAACACACGGAAATGAAAATTAAGGGTATTTACAAGTATTTACACACATGTTTTTTTACATAAACCAGTCCAAACCGTCGCACATCGTCCTCCAAACACCGTAGGTCACATCAGTACTTACAGTTACAAACTTCTAATCAGTGTTTCATGCATTATACTGTCCTTGAATATATTAAATAGTATTTACACAGCTTCTCTCCATAAAACAATGTTCATTTACACAAATTCACAATTAATTACACGGAAAAAAAATATACAAAATCATAATTAATCAACTCCCAACTTGCTACACACAATTATTAAAATAACATTTCATAAAATCGGTTGGGTCTGAGAGCTATTATACCACACCAAACAAAGAGAAAAAATAAGGAAAGAAAAAATCATATTTAACAATTAGGATACTGTACGTAAAGCTGCCAAAAATTCTTCTCAGTTGTCATACACGACGTTTCGACAACTTCCTTCACTATCTTCATCAGGTGAAATTAGGATAGCATCCGTATAGAAACCCTCGTTGTGCCGCATTAACAGTCTAAGCACCAGACAGTCGCTACTTAGGACACAAGTGAAGTGTTGACAGTTCTCTAACGTCTGAGAGAGCAGCTGTGTGTTGCATGCAGCGTGAAGTGCGCAGGAGCCTTGGCGAGGGACCGAGTATATTTAGCAGGCGGTAACGAGGCGAGGCCCTCAGGGACTGTCAACACACCAGACGACGCGCACCCGCACACAGCTGCCTCCATTGTTTATACACTATTACGAATCTGTGTCTGCCAGTGAAGATGTCAAGTGGCAGCTACTTTCCTACGCTAGCGGTTCCGTACTGTAAGGGGATAAAGGTACGAGCCCTATGTATCATAATGACCAGTGTATGCCCGTGTCGGTGATTTGATTGTGGCCACCATTTATAATTCCAGTTTATAAGGTCAAAGGTCATGACAGGTTGACCTGGTTGAGCTTAAATACGTTCCCTCTGCGAGGTCCCTGTTATCGCTATTTTGACTGCGACAAGAAGGTTTGATAGCCCGCTTTATTTGGCACTTGGCCCTAATATGCCTTTTAACGGTAGTCGCTACCACCTCGCCAATTATATTAAAATACAGTACTTTTATTACAAAAGTTTCAATAATCTCTCAATTTGCGCAACGGATGTTGTAATATTATGTAAATGAATTTCACTGCACTTTTGCTACAATTCACAATTTATTTTACTCAAAATTTCACATAAAAACCAATGCTGTTACTGACACAATATTCTCTACAATTTTGCACTGCTCTAGCCGCAATCAGTCTCTTCACATGTACCCGCTATGCTCGCTCAAAACAGTCTCTGTCGCCATACTGGCTTCTTCTTTCTACGACACTCAATCTCATACTAACTAAAAACCATCCCTCTCGCCATATTGGCTTCTTCCTTCTGCGACGTCATAACATTACAGTACTGCCAACTTCTCGCAACCCAAATTACTAAAATAACTTATAATTACCCCATACTATACAAACTAATATACTGAAAGACCTATTTATAAACAATTTATAATATAATACTATAACACCGTAATGACTGGTGAGTGGGAACCTCACACATGCCCCCAACTTTGCCACTAATTAGCACTTTTTGTGACCACAAAAGTTGATTATTTGGGGCAAAGTTCAACCCTTTCACCAGGCATTACGCCTCTACACACATTCAATGCAAACATTATCATAACCATTCGTAACAGAATCATACCAATAAGAAATGCAAAATGAAAATTTACAACATCCAAATATACAAAAAAAATACTTATTCCTACAAACATTAAAATTTTACACTTGGTTGTACACGTCTCATGTGTGTGTACTTGGGTGTGGTAATATTTACCATCACCCTAAAACCATCGGTCTACTTTTTCTTATACTTCCAGTTTTTCTTTAACTTATTACATATTGTCACTGTCAAATTTTTTATTTCACACAATTCTTTAATGTACCATACAAACTCTATTCTTATATAAACGCAAAACAGCTGTTCACGAGCCAATGACCTTCCCTTGGCTCGCGCGTACCAAACATTGTTATAAATACTTGCGCGGGCCTGCATACCCTGCGCTCGCTTAGGAGTTACTACAAACAGCTGGTCGGTCATAGATCGTGTGTTATACTCAACTACAGCATCGTTGCAATTACTTTCAGTACTATACATCTTACTATTTACAACAACAAGTTCACTGGTTTTGTCAACATCATCATTCTCAAAATTAATCACAATTCTCTGATTACACATTAATTCAGTTGAAATATTACTTCCGGTGACAGACTCGCCATCGGAATGAAAAACAGCAATACCAACATCTGAATACAAATTGTCACCAATAGGATTAGTTACAACATCGGGATTTGATTCACTCCTCAACTTAATTCTACCATTTTCACAATCAGATACAATAATTTCACAATCTGTTATTTCAGCCACATCCATTAAATTATTTTTAGTGTCAAATCTATTAATCATTTTATCATTAACTTCGCTACACAAATTACTGTTATTTTCGTCGTCTCGACTATTTGATTCCCCAAGTATTTCTACAACAGTACTCTTACATACATTAACATCGCATGTTCCACCGCCAATACCTTCATTACACATTTCATCTTCTATAATAAGCTCTTGGCTTTGAAAAACATCATCTACTAAATCTGATACAACACTGCTATTTGCACCAGTAATAACATCATCATTTACCATATCAGTTACACAAAAGCTTTTTTCTGCATCAATTATCACATCATTTGCTACAATACTATTATTAGTATCCTCCGATACAACACTACACACTTGAGAATATTCTCGTCGCATTCAGTATTAACTACTACATTATCAGTTACTTCCACATTATCATTTTTATTACATTGAACCACAGGCTCAGCAGCTTCATCCCTAATATCATCAATTACCTCGCTTACAATTACCTGATCAGTTTGAATACGGACATTGTCAGTTATCATATTACTCACATCAAATTCATTAATATTCATATCATAATCTTGTTTGTTTAAGTCAGTACCAACTGACATTACTTCTCCATTAGAACAATTCCCATTTTCAATAACAACATTCATACATTTTTCATCACATTCAGCAACCACACATGGCTCTTTACAACTTTCAGAAGACGTCACACAATCGTTATCCTTACAAAATTCAATTCCGACAGCTTTACTGGATTCTAAACTAGCAATATCATCATATTTTTGAATCAAAATCACATTATCAATTACATTGTTCTTTAAATCGAATTCATGTAGTAAACCTTCATAATATTTTATGAAATCACTCCGATTTGTTCCAAAACAGATCCTTATATTTTTCACTCCTTTCAGCCCATGTAAAAATCCTTTGTATTTACGTACTTCTAATTTGATCTTCTCAATTTCTGAATCCACTATCCCTCTATCCACTTCATTATCAAGAAAAAATTCATTTTACCCTGAGTTTCCATTATTTTATTTAAAAAGATTTATAGACTTCTCTAAATCTTACAAGTTTAACAATTTTTTAAACTGTTATCCAAATTAAGTTTTGCTTATCTATTAATTTTTTCCTTTCACTAATCAACTTAGCTTCCAAATTCTCTCTAGTTTAGCATATCTATAACTTATATTAACCTTTTCTCAGAAACTCCCTTATCCCATGTCGCATCTTGAATACTATCTTTCACTAACCCTTGTGATAACTCCCATACTGAAATTTACCTTATTTCCAATCACCTTAATATCAACCACATATCCCCGATTAACCGCCAAACTGAAATCTTTTCACACCTCATTTGGTCTAAAACATTTTCCAAACCTTCACTAACTTATCTACATCCCAGTTAATTTCAAAATTCTCCATGTTTAATTCTTACAAAATCACAAAAATTCTCAATTACTACGATCTAAACTGCTCTCGCTTTTTCAAACAATGGCATTCATACTTGAAAGACCAATCAACAATCGCAATCATACTAACTGATTATTATACTTCTGTATAGTACTTACATTTTCATTGTTAATCCTTTTTAAAACACTTTTTCACTGATTCTATACCTTTTATTCTTGCAAAACACTTGAATTTAAATCTTCCGACACACTTTAACACGTAACACACGCAAATTTTCGATTCACGACGCGGGAGATTCTTGACTCCGCTTCCTGCTTTTCCATTTGCATCTTCTTGAGGCTGCTTTAAAATTTTGGCATCTGCTTGTATCGTGCTGACCCTCGGAATAGCATCTGCTTGTATCGTGCTGACCCTCGGAAAATAGCATCTGCTTGTATCGTGATGAATCCAGCGTCTACTTGTACAGTTAAGATCCTAACATCTGCTTGATTTCTTCTCATTTTCAGCGACAATCTGACTTCGTTTATTGCGAAGAGTTTACATACTTCCAAATCTGCTCCAAAAACTGCTAGCTGGCTCCAGTTGAAGAATATCCAAGGTCGTTATTGAAATAAATGCAATATTTTGCACTTATCCTGGCAGGGTCGCCACTTTGCGAGGTCCCTCCTATCGCTATTTGACTGCGACAAGAAAGGTTGATAGCCCGTTTTATTTGGCACTTGGCCCTAATATGCCTTTTAACGGTAGTCGCTATCACCTCGCCAATTATATTAATAATACAGTACTTTTATTACAAAAGTTTCAATAATCTATCAGTTCGCGCAACGGATGTTGTAATATTATGTAAATGAATTTCACTGCACTTTTGCTACAATTAACAATTTATTTTACTCAAAATTTCACATAAAAACCAATGCTGTTACTGACACAATATTCTCTACAAATTTGCATTGCTCTAGCCGCAATCAGTCTCTTCACATGTACCCGCTATGCTCGCTCAAAACAGTCTCTGTCGCCATACTGGCTTCTTCTTTCTGCGACACTCAATCTCATACTAACTAAAAATCATCCCTCTCGCCATATTGGCTTCTTCTCTCTGCCTGCCACACATAACCTTACAGTCCTGCCAACTTTCTCAACATCAAATCACTAAAATAACTTAAAACTACCCCATACTATACAAACTAATATACTGAAAGACCTATTTATAAACAATTTATAATATAATACTAAAACACAGTAATGACTGGTGAGTGGGAACCTCACAAGCATTAAGTTTCCTCTCTACTGCCGCTATTTTCTTGTGCTGCAACCGTTTTTCTCGTATAAAAAATCATTTTTAATACCCACAATGCCGGTTGCTAATGCTAAGAAGAAATGCAGACAATATTCCAGTATTTGAGATATGGTGTTGTGCCTCTGTTTGCTAATTAAAATATTCCTATGTGCTTGTTACGTGAAAAAACTTTCAACAATGCTACTATGAAGCCGGCGAAAATGAAAGACCACTTGCAAAGGACCCATTCTGATAAGAAAAACAAAGATTTTAAGTATTTCAAAATACTAAAAGAGATATTGTGAGATCCTAATTTTAAAACAGATCTGCTTGAGCTGACAGTGAAGGAGGACTGAAGACATCCTACAGCATCTCTTAATGTAGCAAAGAAAAGCAAACTGTACACTATTGGCGAACTTCATTAATCAACTTTCGGAAATTCTAATCTACTCGTGGCTTGTGCTAGGTTTCATTGCCCATAGTTGAATGACATTGTTAATGTATTCCTGTTTGCTAAATATCTTCAAACTGATTCAAAAGGTGAGACAATTTTGTATGTTTTCAAGATTATATGAACAAGAACAACGTTTCTATCGGGAATGTTACTGCAGTAGTTACTGACGGTGAATCTGCTATGGTATGCTGTTACAGAGGATTTTTCGTCTTTCTGAAGGATAAGGTTTCTATAGTACGTATTGTTCAATGTGTTCCACACAGTCTGCAGCTTGTAACCAAAAAACTGAGGCGAACTTCGTGATACTCCAAAAGTGTGAATCGGGTTAATAAATAAAACTAAAGCTCTTTTTTTTTCAGTTCTCGTCTGTTTGCGAAGTTATGTGAAGAAAATGATAAAACTTTCAACCAATTACTTTTTCACACTGATATAAGGCTGTTGTCAAGATTGCACAAAGTTGTTACTTGTTCGACTCGTCAGAAGAGTTTCTTAGTAACGTGGATCCATCGCTATGTGACTAGTTAAAACAGTGAACAAACCATCGGTTCTATTTGACAGACCTTAATTCCAAATTTAATGATTTCCAGAAGCGCTGGCAAGAAAACGCTCAAACAATCATAATGACCATTCAAGTAAAAATGAAGCTGTTTAAGTCTTCACTGGCACTGACGATTTGAAATATTTCTCAAAGTTGCGAGTACTAAAAGAAAATGGAAAATATTTCGTATCATAATTTGGAGATGTATAATAAACATCTTGACAAATTAAGAGAAGACTTTAAAGGACGTTTCGAAGATGTGGACAATATGCATTTTCCCGAATGGTCTGCTACTCCATTTGATGTAAAAATAGAAAATGAATATAGTGAACCTAGCTTAGAAAATGAAATGATTGAAATATGTGTAGATCTCGAAACTAAAGCGTTGTTTAAAAATAAAAACCTCAGTGGATTTTGGAGCAACAACTATATTACAACTAAATACCCCAAGCTCAGAGCAGAAGCCGAACCTTTGTTACTTGCATTCACAACTCCATACACGGTTGAAGCTGATTTTAACCACGCGAAAACAATTTTGAGTAAACAGAGTAACAAACTGAATCCGGAGATTCCTGGTGATTTGTAACTAAAACTTAACAATTGTCAACCGAATATCAATAACCTTTCTGCTGGTATTTAGACACATCCATTCACTAATATCAACTATTCCAATAAAAAAGGTATGTTAACAAATTCATAAGGTATTCAATAGTAGTCGTAAGATGACAGCAAGAGGTTTCTTTCATGTAATATAATTTGTGTTAAATTTTCAAAGATAATTGTGTATTTGGCATTTTGTGACACGTACGGTTCAATAACGATTGGAAATTTTCCATCTATCCATAATTTTGTTCATGTTTTTTAAGATTATTATAATATTGGAAAATATCTCCTTTTTCTGTTAATGTTATTGAGTGGATTTTATAAGGTATGGTAACTATTAATTCTCTGATTGGTTTGTTATGCAGATCTCCTTATTGATTGACATTAGAAATGCAAAAAATTATTTAATGTTTTGGTTAAATACTTAATATGGGGATTGATAGAAGTCAAATATTCTGTGAAGGAGTCGACGGGAATATAGTTTGGGGACCTCTGGTCTAAATAATACCTCTAGTGCAAGTTTAACACACCTTCAATATTTTCCTTTAACTTGCAATTCTGGCTGCAGTTTATGAAATATGTAAAATATTTTCTAGTTTACAAATTAGATCACTCAGACTGATCTTCAATTGCATTGGCTCTTTGAAGGAGTTGGTAACTAAATTCCTGGGCTATTGAAGACCGATAGATAACGAAGAGTAGTTTATTTGCGTAAGATGAAGAGTTTCAATTGGCCACGTAAACTGCTTCTGATGGGAGCACCAAACCTAACAACACTGTGCATGCAGAATGGAAGTTGAAAAAGTTTTTGTTAACCTTTTTTTATGGTGCTTCTACATAACAGCGTAGGATTCATATGACCAAGGCTCAGTTTAATATATTGAGGACAGTGAAGGTAAAACATAGTTCATTATTAAGAGTGATAGTAACTATAAAACGATGTTGTTTGAAAGAAACAACATGTTTACTTTGTGATACGTCGTATGTAATAATTATTTAAAAGTAAAGATTATTTGCGAGGTATTGAAAATATTTTGTTCACAAAACACTTTCCCCTCCGATAAGAGTAAGGTTACAATTAATTGTTTATTCGGAGATCTACTTTACTGTAAACAGCTCAAAAACCTTACCAGAATACACATCAGAGGCATCAGTCTTTAAATGATATGCAGTGAACACTGTGAAGTATTATTAGTACTCACACTTGCTTTTAATGAAAGTGTCTAGCTATTCGGTCCTCGCTTCCCTTGGTGAAAAATTATCTTGCTTGGAAGTTACTGTTTACGTATAATCCATAGTTAGGATAATAAATAATGTATATGACAGATTAATTTTAATATTTAGGGTCGTTGTGCTTTACTTAGAGTCTGCCTGCGACAGCAGAATTTTGAAAACCTCTCTGCTGGCTAAGACCTTCAAGATTGGGCTATTACGGAGGCTGTTAAGGCTGAACCTCATCATATGGTAATTTTGTTCCAGTAGTTAGTGGAGTCCCCCTGATCCCCAGCGCAAGAGTCGTCGGTTTGGGTGTCGGTTGAGCTCCAGGTTGAACCTTTACACATATCTAAACCCAAAGAATAAAAGCTACCCATATTAGTGAAATAAAATTTGTTGTTTATCATCTTTAACGGAAAGGTAATTTAAAACGTAGTATCTACAAAGCGTTTAGCTATAATTGGGGAACTAATTGAATTTATTATGGCAGATTACGTACAATGAAGGAACTACTTATACTGGAATATTGAAAGAAATATTTTTACATCTTTAGAGGACCTACAGTTAATCATATTTTTTTCCTGCCTTCTTTTTCAACTGAAATGCTGAATTAAACACTGATTCAACATTTCTGATTGTATTTAAATGTATTTTATTATAGCATATAAATGCATATTTAAACCATTTTCCTAGTTTTGCTCATATTTATGACCATGTGGTCATATTTTGAGGAAAAATCTGGTAGTTTTTTTAATAGTAGCGGGAATTCACTAGATACAGATGAGTAGAAATGAGATAATTATACACAGAACTGTACTCAAGCTATACAGGTGGGGGGGGGGGGGGCTAATTTTCACTGTGGTCAGAATTCACAAGTCAAGAATTAAAGTTATACATTATTGTCACTCTCTAAACATAATGTTCTGCCCCGCCATTTAATCTCGACAATGCAGTAGAAGCATGCTTGTGTCAATCCGCGTCAATCAATATCTCAATGAAATATCCTCAGTCATCGTTAAATCTGCAGTGGATCAGTGAGTAGACCCACCGCCACGCCTAAAATAACATTTTTTAAATATGCAAAGTTACTTAAGGGAATTTAGAGAGGAGTATTTTAGTACAGTTGAAAAAGTTATATTCTGTAAATTATCTTAAATTAAAGTGACTTCAGCAAATATTTTAAATGTAATTTCCCAATGATGCAGACAGTGTACGAATGCAATTTATGCTGTCTACATGAAAGACACACTACTAGATAATCTAGCATGTTTTTATGTATAATAAACTTAAATGTTTGGTCATATTTTTGTCATTTTTAGGTCATATTTACCCATTTTAGGGTCATATTTGCCTGCATATTTATCTATTTTTCTGGTAACAAAGATCCGAACCCTAATCATAACTATTGTAATTTCTTGGAAACATTGAGAATTTTATATAGAAGCTAGCTTAATTTTTCGTAAAGTCCTTAGTTAGGGATTTCCATTGCGAAATTCCTGCTTGAAAGGTAGGTAGCAGCGTGTAGGACAGCCTTTTGTGCCAGCAACGTTTTCATGTGATTGTCGACTACTATCTTCCAAATTGTATCGATGGGTCGTTTGATCGTACGGTGAAGAGGCATTCTTGTATCGCTTTCAGCCTGTGAGCTCTCAA
>JARYHS010011408.1:29294985-29332624 GCA_031002005.1 Vandiemenella viatica
AAAACCATCAGACCTTAGCGCAACAATCTTTCCTCTCTTCACCAGGAAATGGCGTGCGACGCCAAGTGTGTATTCGCCAGATATACCCCTAACTATATTTTTAAGAGCAGTACGATACAATCTTCCCTGAAAGGACATAAAACAGTTGATATATATTCGATTATCAGAAAATGTTTTAATTACAAGAAATACAGTTAGTTTAGAAGTTTCTTTCATAACAATTCTTTGCACAATCCTATGAAGAGTTGTCCATCGAAAGACTTGTTAAACAAGATGATGGCAGGTCTCCACGCTGTTTTGGAGATTGTAATGTCAAAGACGTAATAGGGAGAAAGGGAATTAGATTTCACAAAACACGAAAACATTGAAAAAAATTCAAGTTTTGATTATTTACCTTCCCTGTGAATGTCAGTCAGTTGTACTAACAATAAATCTTAAAATAATAATAATAAAAATGTATCACCAGAAAATCTGCCACTGGGAAATGTACAATCAAACAAAACAATTATAAGAAATCAATAATGTAAGACCACAAATTTTCCGTTGCGTCAGTCTGCGATGATAATCTTGTGGGAAGCGTTATCCGATTTCAGGTTAAATATGTCCATAAAGCTCAAGAAAATATTATTCGATCATTGCATTCTTTCTGTGCTTACTTAGATTGACAAGATATGTATACTAGATGGATTTACAAAATGGAAACTGTAAAAAGCCCAAAAAACTTTTAAACGGTTGCTGTAGGATTCCATTATCCAACACAAGAAGAGGGAAAAGATTAATGGCGTCGTGGAGAAAACGGTCTCCCTGAGACGTCAGTCTTGGTCGGACAAGAGATCACAGATGACAAACGTAGTTCTGATGAAACACAAATACTAGACATCAAGAATAAGACTGGTAGACCGATGGGACAATGACACGTGATGGGTCTCTGAAGCCATCTGACAAAAAACTGCCTAAAAAATTTCTGCCTGGAGAATACTGTTGAAGTCCTCTTTGGGCTCAAGACTCTAAGAGACAATATAATTTTATGATGAACTCGTCGTTGGTGATGACGTGTGCATACATAGTTATGTATACGGTGAGAGATCTTACAGCTCATTGTGAACGGGTCCTCAAGCGGCTACGGTCAAAAGATCAAAGCTACGAGTCCCTGGTCTGTCAACACATACATGCAGATTACAGTGGTGTAAAACTTCCACAAAGAGGTTGTGGGAAGCAAACTCCAATCCAGACAGAATACAGAATTATTGTACTCCGTTAATGTAGATACGTTGAGAATTGAGTTAACAACTTGTAAATCTACTTTCTAAGACTTGGGATTAAAGCTCCGCGTAACATCCAAGTGTTATGTATTGATTATTACTGTACTGTCGTTGCGTGTAGCGTGTTTGTATTCAGTCAAGAGAACTTGTAGGGCGTAACCCGGTGCCAGACCAGCGAGGCCTACTATTTCGAAAGACACAAAAAAGGACCGTCAAGTTAAATGTTACCACCCGACAGACGAATCAGCATCACCCTTACTCCTTACACACTACACATAGGTATAGAATATACGCATGATTAGTTTGGAACACAGTCTGGTGATTCAGAATTGTGAACCATTATCTGTTCTACCCTGCCTCTCAAGTCCCGAAGATGAAATTTTGCTTCATCACCGTTACTCAAACCAACTCCGTTGCAGGCATTATCATCGAGTTGCAAAAAGGGGAGGAAAAATATAACTGGATAATAATTGTATAACAAAGAATGCTGACGTATTTTCCATCTAAAAAAAAAAAAAAAAATTAGTCAACTGTTGCGAGATACAGTCACAGTCTGATGTTATTTTTATTAATTTATTGCGACGAAGCACACGCTCTGGTGGAAGTGTGGAAGTTCCTTTAGTCATAGAATTACCCTTTTTTTGTAGCGGTCTGGTGGCTCAGTGGTTAAGGTGTCTGACTGGGATGGAAAGGTCCCCGCTTCGAACCCTGTCTCGGCGTGGATTTTCATAGCCACTTAACCTGACCTTCAACTCTGGCACAGCTTGATGTGTAATGTGAAGTATGCCAGGACCCTTCTGTAATTAAGGTTCCACGTTAAACTGTAGGTCTCCTGTACTTGGTAGGATCGCCGGGTTAGATTAAGGCGGCTACGACAGTCCCGGATTGCGCAGCCAATAGAAACCTTGTTACCAGGTCATTACAACCACACGGAGTTTTTATTGTACCCGTTTTTTATTTCATTTTTAAATTATCTTATATAATTTGAGAGGCAAATTTCTCCCTATATACTTTTAAGAATTTTAGCCTTTTAGGTAAATTAGTCATATTTTTACTTCGTAATTTGTTCTATTTCATGCCACGCTTACCCACAAAAGGAAATTTTCCCACTCCGTTATACAAAAAATCGAGTGCCAGATAACGGCCATGGTAAACTTTTTCCTTCCTAATTGTTCGACCAATATCCTTCCAGTCCCCCTCACCAACATATGCCTGTACATTCCCAGCATTCTCTTCGCCCTCCTTTCCTCCAATGAATCCCAGTCCAGCTCCTGTATCATATCTGTTACTGAATGGATCCTGCGATAATTCCCACAAACAAATTTAGCTGCTCTTCTTTGCACGCCCTCCAACTCCTGATTTTGATATTTTGATACCCAAAATGTGGGAACCAGACTACATCACCATATTCAACCAATGGTCTGACCGGAGTTTTGTAACCCAACTCCCTAACTTCTCTGGTATATCCTCTCATCACCCTCTCTAGTAAATGAAGGATTTTGTAACCCTTCTTACCACCTCCCCAATGTGCTCTGCGCAGTTGAGTTTATTATCAACTCTTATTATTACTAGCCTCTAAACCCGTCAAAAATTTCGGGTTGAACGCAGTGTTGTAGCAAGTCATTTGTCCGCAGTTGCTTAACTAAATAGAATTGTTATGAAATAACTTTCAATGCAGTTCCTCGTGCCTTCGCTGTATCAAAATGTTTCAGGTGTCATTCTGCCTTAGGTTACATTTCAACATAACTACAATCTGAAATAATGACCTCTGTAATATGGCGTTTGTGAAAGAAAATGAAATTAAAAACAAATTTTAACGACTTACGTTATGCCTCGTAGTATTAGTTTTAATCCTGGTCCAGTCGCATAGATCACGAAATACGTGGAAATACTTTCATCTATGCGAAGTAATGTTAAATTATTTGTATAGAAAACTTAAATAACTCATACCCTCTGCTGTAACGTCAAATGTCTGTTGTCATTCTCACCCAGTATAACGGCCCGCAAACCCAGGCTTGAATGAAATTGTATTTTAAGAATTATTTGCAACAAACTGGTAGTTCAGTAAATATGGTTTTGTAATTTTTTCTTGTAATTAACTGTGAATACCTGGGTGACCGATCTTCGCTCGGTATATTTCGATTTCTGTTCAATATCCAAGATTTCGAGTAAAGTTTGATCAAAGTAAAAGGCTTGAAGACTTTAGGCGTTTTAAGGTGCACAGTTAAACAAAGAGAAGCTTAACTAACATCAGTAGGCTTACTGGTACCTGCACCTTCTTCCTAATGAGGTTAGAGCGGTTTTCGAGAAACCAAATACAAAAATTGCTCCTTTTTTTTTTTTTTTTAAATCGTGTTAGAAACTTGAAAAGCAAAATGTTATCTACATATGAAATTTCATCCAAATCGCTAGATCCATTTGCGACACCGCCTCATCAATTGCTTTCAAAGAAAAATGCTATTATTATGTTAAATACAAATCTTAATGCCAGACAGGGATTAATTAATGGTGTGAGATTTGTGGTAATTCAGGGGATTCTACGTTAACCCTTGATGATGGATTCTTATGTAACTCGAAGGGAAAAATTGAAAGTAAAAAATATTTATTTTTATATATATCTCGCTTAGTTCGCGAGATATCGTATCTCTAAATTGACGTGGTTGGTTGAAATGCGACTTGGACCAGAAATAAAATTTGCCATAGCCAATTTTGATAATGAATTCATATGAAACTCGTCGAGACAAATCGAAAATAAAGAATTTATTTTTCTGATATCTCAAGTGAATAGGTTAGGACAGGGGTGGCCAACCCGCGGCCCGCCTTGAACATTTTTCTGGCCCGCGAGATTCATCACACTTTTAGAAAATATTTTTTATATTTCATTTTTTAGTGTTATATATTTCTTTACAATGTGCGCTTAGTATCATTAATACTATATTATCTATGTTTACACGTAAGAATAATAGTAAACACAATAATAGCTCATGTTTCACTCGAAAAAAATGTATTTAGTGGGGACATATAACTTAATATGCGGCCCGCGGAGTTATGATGCACTTCCAAAGTGGCCCGCTAGATCATTTTCGTTGGCCACCCCTGGGTTAGGATTAGATCCGGCCTGGACCAGAAAAAAAAATCCACCAAAACCACAATGTCTATGTCTACTTTCAATGTTTTATTTTGTTCCTAATGATTGTTGTTAGGTTGAAATGCGACCTGGACCAGAAAAACGTCACCAAAAGCACAACTATAACTGATTTTTGACAAGCTATATCTCGAAAACCAAGCGAGATATCAAGAACATTAATTCTTTATTTTCGAACTGTTTCGTCGAGTTCAATAAGAATTCATCTTCAGATTGTGACGTCACGGTAATGATAGAACATCATCAGTGCTAAATTCATTCACGCCGATAAAACTATGCTCATACCTCGCGTAGTAGTATTCAGTGACAAACTAACAACCTCTTTTTATGTTAAAAAAGTAAACGATGATTACTTTATAACTGGTACCGGTAGTATTATTTTCAAAGAAGTTTCTGTAAAGTATCACCTCTGACAAAACCAATGATAAATTTTTAATTATCCTCCTTTTGAAATGTTTTACAAGAACTGTTCGTTTAAATATTCTTTGAAATCAAAGAGAAACTATTTGTAGGCTTTCTGGTACCTGACTTGTCTAGGTGATGGCGCTAGTGCCGTTTTCGAGATACCGAGTGAATTTTTTTTTTCTTATTTTGTAAACACCCTTCTTTTTCTAGGGAAGACAACTATTTAAGTAATCCTAAAAGTCAAAACGTTATATAAATATCAAATTTCATCCAAATCGTAATAGCCGTTTCCGAGATCCCAAATATATATATATATATATACAAGAATTGCTCGTTTAAAGATATAAGATTTTCTGTAGATGAACATTGTATTATGGAGATAAATTATGAAAATGCTATGTGATACGTTCAAAAGCAGTACTGTGTATGAATCATTGATTAAAGGTTTGTAATTCTAAGTACTGAGGGGACATACGATGTTTGGAGGACAATTTCCGACAGTTAGGACTGATTTTTGTAAATAATTGTGTTCGTAAATACCTTAATATTCATTTCTGTGCGTTTCATAACGATTATGAATGATTTTGTATTAATGCTGATTGTTTTAATGTGATTTTAAGTTTTAAGTATTGTTAGAATTCGAGAAACGTCGGGCGGAAGCCTTTGAATTATTCTGGAATTTTCTGTAAACGATTATATAAGCGATCGGCAGAGCCAAGTAGTTAGTTGTATTTTGGTTTTGAAAGTGTTGCAAGTTATAACCGCTGGAGCATTTGTTTACAGATGTGAGTAGTATTTTTATATGAAAACAACAACAACAAAAAAAACCTTGAGGTGATTCTTCTAGGGCTATTTATTTTATTTTAAACGAGATACCTATCACCAGGCTAAATTGATCTCTCTATACTTGAAACTTTTATCCCACATATTTATCGGCAAACAATTTAAGGAAAACATCTAGATCTAACAGATACAAATAAATAAAAATAATTAGTAATTAACATGTTAACGCAAACGCAAGGAATACTTTTATTTTAGCATTTTGGAAATTCATTTCTTCGCGAACGCTTAGCTTAATGGAAGAGTTATTAAGTAACACTCATAACCTCGACTATGTAGTAATATATCTGGCCGTTGTTAATCTAGCAGTGAAATCTGAGTGCATTACGTCAGCGTTACGAACACGGCTACACAATGACCAAGCTTAGTCTTTTATAAATATAGATTATTAGAGTGCGGAACCAATCAATAAGTCTTGACTGTTTTGATCTGAGTTATCTCTCCGGTCCACCACGACGTAACCATGGAGTTGTGTGGAGTGAGATGTGAGTGTGAGTGCGAGAGGCGTGTAGCAGTCAATCCGTCTCGGAGACAACTCCCGCAACTGTCGACCCACAACAGCCGGGCTATATTTAGCAGACAGCGACAAGCTCAACTCGACACAGCCAGCTCGGAAAACATGTCAGCGCCTCCGCCGCGTTCCCTGCGATACAGAGGCTTCCGCTTATCACTATACGCCAAACCAATTAGGCACTAACGCTGGGCCGTCTTTCAAAGTGTGTAGCTGTCAGAATTATAGACACGTTTAAATACAATCTGAGAAAGTACTACTTGTCCTAGGTATACATGTCCAGCCTCTCCTTCCACGTCTCACTTACTTATTCTGCCTTCACTAGTATTTAATTTGTACCGTTTTCACACACTTCTACTGCTTTCTCTAGCATTAGTTTGTGGCAATTGGAAGACAGGAGGAGGGTGAAGAGGGTCAAGGGATAATACACGGCGTATGTTGGTGATGAGGCATGGAAAGATATTGGTGTAAGAATTAAAAGTAATGCATGGAAGGGAAAAAATGACCGTGACCACAAGCGTGCGCTCCATTGCAATTAAATTAATTAAATAGTAACCTCACGTTACACAATCCGCCCCTGTAGTAGCTGCCTAACCTAACCCGATAGTCCTACAGGGGATGCATAGAATATCGTGGAATCAGAACCACGGAAGCGTTGTGGCGTATTTAATATTACACAACAAGCTGCGCCAGAGGGGAAGGTTGGATTAGGGACCTTTGAAAATCACAGTAGAGATCAGGATTCGAACGGGGAACCATTTTATCTCTAACCAGACGCCTGAGTCACTGAGCCAACTGATTCATCAGTTAAAGTTATTGAGGTGTTAGTTATTAACTTAAGTAAGGTGTGAAATAAGTAAATTGTTAATTTGACACTGCCCTAATCTGGCCAGACTAAATAAACTTTTAAATAAATAAAATAAATGTACCATGTTCAGTTTAAAGCTAGAATGTGGTTGTTACTCATTAATGTAAACTACTTTTTTTTTTTTTACAGTTTTTGTATTTTCTACCATATAATGTCAGTAACGGTTGGCGTGGGAATGTTGCTCATGTTCATATTCCGGTTGTCAGCGCCCGTGTCAGTATGGCGTGATACTATTCAATTCTTCGTCGCGAGCAGTCAGGTCATAACACGCCTAGCTGGGATAACAGCAGACAATCAGCTCTGCAGAGTAGACGCTGAAAATCCGGGGTTATGTGTCATACATAACGCATGTAGATTCCGACTTTAAGTTGTTGTACGATCTTTGAAGACAGTTTTTAATCTTATTGTAATTTTCACGAACAAACGGGGAAATTCCATTCAGTACGGCGCTATAAAGTGTAAACAACATGGATTAATTCTTACCCCAGAATAAATTTAGTATTGTACCTCGATAAACTACTACTGTAATCCATTGGCGGTGTTTTTGGGTATGGTTGCAGTTCTAAAATAGTTCCGGTTTATAGTGTCAAAGATTATGATAGGTTGATCTCATCAGTTTTTTTTTTTTTTTTAACTGCTTTACGTCTCTTTTTAACATCGAGGTCTTTAGAGACGGGAAAGGATAGGGGGTGGTGGTGTAACGGATAGCGTTCTGGCCTCGCATTCGGGAGGACGGCGGTTCGAATCCCCGTCCGGGCATCCAGATTTGGGTTTTCCATGGTTTCCCCAAATCACTCCAGGTGAATGCCGGGATGCTTCCTTCAAAAGGCCATGGCCGAATTCCTTCCCATTCCTTGCCCCCATCCTTTCCCGTCTCTAAAGACCACGTTGTTAAAAAGGGACGTTAAACTGTTACAAAAAAAAAAAAAAAAAAAAAAAAGGGGGCAAAGATGGGGGCAAGGAATGGGAAGGAATTCGGCCATGGCCTTTTGAAGTAAGCATCCCGGCATTTACCTGGAGTGATTTGGGGAAACCATGGAAAACCCAAATCTGGATGCCCGGACGGGGATTCGAACCGCCGTCCTCCCGAATGCGAGGCGAGAACGCTAACTGTTACACCGCCCCGCTCGGTGATCTCATCAGGCTGACTTGTGTTTCATCATAAAGATTCACTCTCCAGACTTACAATGAAATACCTTTAGTTTGAAATGATTTAGAAATAATAACATTAGTATTAAACACGGACAAACGATCTAGCTAAATACCTACGGATGGAAGAGTAAATAACCTAATGAACCAGCACCAGTGAAAACACACGCAACGCAAACAGCAAAGATAACTCAATTAAAAATTAATGCGATAAAAAATGCTAACGACGGAAAGAACTGCATTAAATCGTAAGTTCTATTCCACATTTTTTTCAGCTGTAAAGTTTTATCATATTTTTTTAAAATGAAATGCTGTGAAAGTAAACTTAATGAATGTATTCTGGCAATTCATTTCATAGCAGTTGTTTAGATATTAAATTGTACAAATAACGTCGAATGTCTAGTAACGTCTCTGGTTGCTTTTAATTTGCGATCTAAGGTCGGCGCGTGTGACGTCAGCCCATAGTCACCGAGGTGAAGTGATCTTAGGAATTTATTGTACTGATAGTTTAACTTGCTAACTGCTGCTGGTACCAGTGCTGTGGTCTTGCTCCGCATGGCGTAGTAGAAGAGAATGCTCTCTCACTGCACGATGTGGCTTCCTCGTAGGTCACGCAGGACGTCAGCTATTTCCGTCCGCGATTTCCGTCCGCGTTTTGCCCCTGCGTACGGCAGCTTATGTTGACTCCGTACTTCCGCCCTGGCAGAATGACTTCTCGCAGTAGCAGCCTGTACAGTCGGAACCTTCCAGCGTCACTTGCGTCTAGATGCAAGCTCCACCTTGACCTTCACACACACACCACACACACACACACACACACACACACACACACACACACAAACACGCACACACATACACACACACACACAGACATCAATTGCCTGGGAACGAACAGTAGTCCTAGATCATGGGGAAGTTTGTGCGCCTTTGGCGCATCTCTTTCCATATTATTTCACCTTGGCCTTCCTTCAACGAATAACACCGTTTACTTGGCTGATCCTGCCGCGTCGCGAAGGAAAGTAGCCAGACTCCTATAGTGCTGTGGCCAATGAACACCCCCTGTAGAGAAACAGACCGCAAAGCCAACAAACTTCCCATCCCTTTTATTTTCGCAGCTTACGTAGATCTACTCATGTCGCTTGTGCCTGGTTTCTTCATAAGCGAAACTGGCTAAGCCAGTTTCCTTAATCTTAGCATAAAATAAATAAAAGACAATGGAAACAATATAACAGAGTGCACCGTTACAGGGATTAATTTGACAACTTACTGGTTTCGAGTTTTCTTTAAAAAGAAAGCATTTTTAAAATAAACAACGTAATGACTCTCCTGAGGCGCCGCACAGTGGATCGGGGAGGTACAACGGACCGTGCACGAGTCCAGACTCTCGCGTACCGGCCGTCGTGATTGCGGTTTTCGCAGCCATCAAGACGAAAGCCGGGACGGTCCCAATCTCCGCCTCATAAACTACACGCAAACAAAAACAACACTTACCACACCCTGACATAGTTACACGCTTCACAGACAGATGGCAACACTTCAGCTCTCCCATTAGTGCTCAGTACGACCTCGCAGTAGCGGCATGGCACTGTAAGGCCATAGCTCACAATTTGAGCATGCCAGTGGTGAGTAAAACCCGATTCATGACTGGTATGAATAGTTGGAGGGAAAGTGTAAATGCGATGTTGAAGCAGTTAGGTTGGGAAGACCTGGAACACCGAAGGCATTTCTCTCGACAGAAGCTAATTGAAAAATTCTCGACTGACTTATTTCGGAATGACAGCAAACAAATATTGGTACCAGCAACATTCATATCTAGGAATGTCCGCGAAAACATTATAAATCAGGGCCACAACCGATTTATTTCACGAGCGATTAGGGAATGGAATAGAAAGGGTTCACCAGGTGAGTAAACCTAAAATCCGACTGGAGTAGTTCTCGATAAACTGCTCCGGCCATCCTGGTCTGGGTTTTCCACGGTTTTCTCAAATCACTCCAGGTGAATGCCGGTATGGTTACTCACAATAGCACATGGGCGCCTCCTGCCATATCCCGTATATCCATTCCAAACTATTACACTTTCGGACAGGTGCAACGCACCCTCCGCCACACACTTTTAGTGAATCGCGGTGTAATAATGATAATAAAACTCATCGAAGGCAGCTGACCCCGAAAATGTTGGGAAATGGTGATGAAGAAGAGAAATTAAATTGTAACTTACCTGTTATTCTTGTCCTAACGTTAATTTATTGTGAATATCTGCTCAACGAATTTCATTCGTATTGCTGTACCTCGCGATTAATAAAAAATCTTAATTTAATCATTTTCCTAGAGTGCCTAATGTTCGTAACAGCCAACTTGTTTCTGGAGGGGATCCCAGGGTGACGTTTTACGTGACCCTGGGGGCCTCATAATTAAACGCAGTACATCTTGCTTTATGAGATAGGTTTCTGCTTTAGGAAACGCCACTCCTTATATTTATTGGTACAGTTAATTTAATTTGATTCAAAGATGTAACTTCTGTCGTTTCTCCACGACATTTTTGTTCGACAATAAACTTACAAACTGAAGCGACTCTCTATAACACGAATAAGGAAAACATCAATAAAACACATCTTCAAAAGAGGCCCCAAAAATGCGTTGTAAATTAATTAGAGAGGCAACACGTTTGTTAACAATGCACTAGATTAAATGACCTCCAGACACGCTCATGGAATGAACAATTCCTTTGTGTGGATTAACGTGCATGTTGGCAGCGAGAGAGTTTTTAGCGAAATTAGTGGTTCTGAATAATTGTTACTACGCCAATCTTCATTTCCTCTTTCGACTCAAAGATAAAAATAAATATAATCCCTATAATTTTACAACCACGTACATCAACATCACAGGAGTACCTTACGAACGTATTTATAAAAATGGTCGTGACAGTAATTTTAGGCTTAAAATTCAGCCGCTTACATAGAATGCACGTAGGATGTTCCAAGCTGTGTCAGCGAGACTCAGAGTTTGAAGCCGGCACTAAACACCTTTCCTATGATGCAAAAAAAGATATGTTTGAAACGTATATTTTCTTTAAAAATCTCACAAATTTAGGTATTATCTGTTAAGTTACTGTAGAACATCTCCTTGCTATAAGAAACGCTTCAGTATAACAGAGGATAGTTAATATACGAGGCGCGTCCAGAAAGTAAGTTCCGTTTGGTAATAAAATGAAATTGTACACAGATACAGAAGAAATTTTTATTGCACAAAATTCTACAACTCTTAAACTACTTTTCCACATAACTGCCGAAATTTTGCAGGCATTTGTCATAGCGTGGCACCAGGTTTTGTATACCTTCTTCATAGAAATCTGCCGCCTGTGTCTTCAACCAGTTGGAAACAGTTTCTTTCAGCTCGTCGTCATTGGTGAAGTGATGACCGCCAAGGAAAGACTTGAGATGTAAGAACAGATGAAAGTCGCTAGGAGCGAGGTCAGGGCTGTACGTAGGATGGTGAAACACGTCCCAGCCAAATCCCTGTACGAGGTTTTTCGTCAGGTTTGCAGTGTGTGGTCGTGCGTTGTCGTGAAGCAAAACAACACCTTTTGACAGCAGTCCCCGGCGCTTATTCTGAATTGCACGGCGCAATTTCCGAAGTGTCTCGCAATATGCATCTGCTTTGATTGTTTGACCACGCGGTAAGAAGTCAATGAGTAGGATGTCTTTCCAGTCCCAGAACACTGTGCACATCATTTTCCGAGGTGTCATGATTTGCTTCGGCTTAACCTTTGGTGGGGATGAAGTGTGCCTCCATTCCATTGATTGCCGCTTACTCTCAGGGGTGTCGTAAGAAACCCACGTTTCATCTCCTGTGACTATCCGTCTTATAAATTCTTCGCCGCTTTCAGCATAACGGGTCAAAAACTCAAGTGCACTACCCATCCGTTGTGTTTTGTGTTGCTCAGTGAGAATCTTTGGTACCCAACGTGAGCAAAGTTTACGGAATTTCAGTTGTTTGGTAACAATTTCATGCATCAGTGATCGTGAAATTTGGGGGAAGTCCATAGCGGGAGCACTAATTGTAAACCTACGGTTTTCCTGGATCTTGTCATCAATCGCGTGAACCAGTTCTTCTGTAACCAAAGGTGGACGACCACTTCGTTCTTCATCGTGCACATCACTACGCCCGCCATTGAACTGTCGGACCCATCTTCTCACCATCGAATCACTCATCGCATTTGGTCCGTAAACATCGCAAATTTGCCGATACATTTCACTTGGTTTCACTTTCCTCGCATTGAGAAACCGAATCACAGACCTAATTTCACAGGCGGCGGGATTTTCAATCAACGCCGACATTTCAAACAAGCACAACAAAGCGTACGTAACTGACAGCGATCTCCAAATGGCGCACGTTCTTCCCTTGATACACATCGTCTACAGCGCATGTGCGGAACTGCAATCGCAGCGCTGCAGCGGAGATAAATTGAAACGGAACTTACTTTCTGGACGCGCCTCGTATAATGTTTGGTTTCATCTTCCCCTCTCCTAATTTTTAGCGTATAAAAATGAGAAAAACAACGACTATGAATCCCATTTTTATATTTTACTTTATAGCAATTTTCTTATTAATGTCAATTTTAATGTGATGTATATCTTGTATTTTAATAATTTTAAATAATTTTCATTTTTTCAGCTTGTGGTCATTGACATTTTTTCCCCTTCCATGCACCTGTCTTAATTTATCCACCAACATTGTTTGAACAGAAGTACTTTAAATGCATGGCCTACATATCAATTTTAAAAAAAAATCAAAAAAAAAATCGTACCCATGAATTTTTCTATTTTATTTAATTCCTGTGTGTGGAATAAATTGCCCTTCAGGAAGTAATTGTTCAAGTTTGGCGAGGACTGGTGCTATATAGTGGCTATTTCTTTGCGACTTGGTACTACAACTTCAAGCTATTCCATTTTCGTTCAAGAACCAGTTTTAAATTTAAAAGAGCGGACAGCTGTATATAAACGTGTCACCGGCGGAACGACATCTGGTCGTAAATTTGAAGTTTGCGGGCAGCACTTAATAGCTCCCAAGTTATGATTACCTCACCGTCCGCCGGGGGACGTTCCGTGCCCAATACCCGCAGAACACGCACTCTGTCGTGCCGACACCTGCAACACGTCATTAGCAGGCAGCTAGAAATACCTCGCAACTCAATGAAATGCCCTTTTAATGCAGGTGCAAGGGACTGCTCTAACCCGGCTGCGTACTTTACCAAGACATCAGACGCAATGAGGAAACGAAGCCACGGTTATAGCTTGACAGGGATGTCAAATTCCTTCAATGTAAATGAGTAAGTACGTTTACTGTGTTTCCCGATTTTAGACGACTGAAGGGTAGAGGCGCTAAAAATATAGGCGAACAGAAAAATGAATGGGATGGCTGGGTGTGGAATGAAGACGTACTGAGGAGATGTGAATAAAAGTGACTGTTAAACCTCTTTGGTGTTTTGCCGGATAAGTTCTGCCAAACACAACGTTTCTTCTCCGCTGTTTTCATCAGGTGAAATGTAGGTCGAGGTTGATACTGCGACTATACGCCACCGAGTATCTCACAGTCGGTGACGTGTTGTCGCTGTAGTAACTTCTGCCTGAATATCACCTGAGGAAGACAGCGGAGGTAGCTGTCGAAACGTCATGTATGGCAGGACTTATCCGGCAGAACACCAAAGAAGAATTTTTATCAGCTGTACGTCGGGAAAGATTCTATTCTTACAGTGCAGATAATTTTTGACAGACTGAAATGTCTATTTTTTTTACAACAAAACTTTATTATAAATCATTAATCGTGCCAACTTGCAAAAAAACATACACATGAAAACCAGCATAAGACAGTACAATTTATATAATAACCCTTCATCGATAAAATTAACAACAACAGTTCATTCCCCCTTCCGTTATAAACACACCCACCATCATCCTCAACCAATGTCCACAGGCGTCTCGAATTAAAAAAGCTGATAATTTTAAAAGACGACCGTAACTGTGATTTGTATAGCGCTTAACAGCGTATTATTAAAAAGTGTTACCAGAGTAATAATAATAATAGTAATAATAATTATCTGACCTTCTGTACCGTTGGCTCTTAATCAAATGATGTAATCCTCTGGATCGGAGGACATCTACGGATTAACAAGGAATCCAAATAAAAGGATCCCTCCTGCCATGCTTCAAATACGATTAATAAATGCACTGCCTGACAAATAACGTAAAGCACCCAGAATTGGACGAGAGAATGAAATGAATCTTCACGGGTTGAGAAGGTATGGGATGTTACTTCAGTGATCAGAAAATTGTGTCAATTTACAAACAACTTGTCAGTATGATGTTTCACACCCTGTGACCTGGATTTCGAAACCGATACGGTTGAGAGGGATGCCATAAAGTCGTTATATCCTCTCCTGAGGCAAGCTGGTCCACAACTGTTGTAACTGACCCTTGATATACCAGATACTGGCACTGCGACGTCCAAGATGGTCTCATACATGTTATATCGGGGACATACCTGGGGATCTTGCTGGCGAGGGGAGTACCTCTGTGTCACGCAAGCAGTTCATGAAAATACGTGCCGTGCGTGGACGAGCATTGTCCTCTTGAAAAATGGCAACACAATACTGGCGTATGAGAGGTAGCACATGAGTACGCAGTACTGTTGTGCCGTCAGAGTTCCCTCAATCACTTCCAGCCGTGACCTGATGTCATGACTGATGACTCCCCACTCCATGACGCCAGGAGTAACATCACTGTGTTTCTCCAAAACAATGGAAGACTGGGATCTCTCCCCAGGTCTCCGCCATACTTGCCGACGACGG
Source organism: Vandiemenella viatica (assembly GCA_031002005.1). Classification (NCBI taxonomy): domain Eukaryota; kingdom Metazoa; phylum Arthropoda; class Insecta; order Orthoptera; family Morabidae; genus Vandiemenella; species Vandiemenella viatica. The sequence goes on from JARYHS010011408.1 coordinate 29,310,013, forward strand.
TCATCCTAGGTAGTCTGAACTATGAGACCTGCTTACAGAATAAGAACGCCATGGCGCAAAACGTAACTGAATGGAAACAAGACTCATATTCTATGGAAGCAACTACGTGGCTAAGTTTCTTGAAAAATTAATCCTAATAGATCTTGCTTTGAATTTGCGTGTGGATGTTTGACGAAAAAATTCTCTGTTAATAGCTGAAGTACGGGAGCTTGTCACTTTGCGTGCGGGAGGTCATCCTATGAATATGTATCTAGGCGTGACCTGGTAAGGGGTGTGGTTGCTGCACATACGGTGGGCGGGCTGCCCCGCCTGTCGCCCACCAACAAGTGTTATTATAGCAGAGAGGGTGGGACTTATCGCAGCGCATTTTTTACACAGAAGATGGCAGAAGCATGCTGGCCGAAACGTCCCCATTTCGCATAACAACGCGGTCTCACCCGTACAGCGAAAAACTATCGACTCCGGCCGCGGAAGACTTCGAATGGATCAAGCAAGTGTTTTTATTGACTGCTGCAGGGGAAATGCGACTGCCCAGCTCATTGCCACGTGGAGTTAATATTTTTCAGGCCCAGTAGGACTCTTCAGCTCAGCCACTCTGTTCAGCATTTCAGGAATTTTGTACTGTTACACACCATTCTGAGCGCTCTGGTGGCTTAGTGGTTCGTGCGTCTGACTGGATTTTAAAAGGTCCTATGTTCGAATCCCTGTTTTTTTTTTTTTTTTTTTAAAGGCCCTTAATCCGACCGCCACATCTGACACAGCTTGATGTATACTGTGAAGTACGCTAGAACATTCCCGTGGTTCGGATCCACGTCAAACGATAGGACCTCTTTAGCCGGTAAGATTACCTGGTTACGTTAGGTGAGGAAGAAAAGAATTGGGCGTCCTACTTCTGATACCAGGCTTAGTATGCATTCTTCAGGAAGGTCCAACTAACCTACGGGGTTGTGGGCACTCTCAATTTAAGATCTTATTCATTGAGATTGTTTATTTCCTTGCGATCAGATTCCAGTAAAAAACTAGTTCATATTGAAACGGTGTCCGTGCCAGATTCCTTGTAGAATATGTATACTTGCTACCATCTTAGCCACGAAGCACAAGAAGGGACGTAGAAACAAGTAACCAGTGATAGATAGCATACTCTGTTTTTCTCATTTTTTGATATCTCTCTGACTTCCTAGAATCACACGGTTCAACAAGATATTATTATTATTTAGGATCTCTATGTACAGGGTGATTATAATTAAAGTTTCAAACGTTCTAAAAAACGAACCACTGATTAGAATGACGTCAAAATTGAAGAAGGGGGAAGAACATGAACGGTGATTCTGCACCAGTAGCTCTGCAGAAGTTCAGGACCCTCAAGGGTATGAAAAAAGGCGTTGGAGCGATGACTGTCATAGGTCTGGTAAAAATAATAATTTTTTTCGAAAAATTCAGGTTAATTTGATGTGCAGTCTGGTAGAGGAAGGAAAAGATGTGATTCGGCGGTAGTTAAAGACGTGGCCACAGCAGTTCAGGAGGCGTCGAGCGGTGGTGTGCAACCATGCAGTGCACGGATAATTGCCCGAACATTGGACAGGCCTGTGAGCACGGTGCATAACATTCTACGAAACATCCTGCAATGCTATGCGTACAAAATTTGCCATGTGCAGGAGTTGTTTGCTTCTGACTTGCCAACAAGAGAGGGATTTGCTTTGGAATTTCTTGCTCGCATGGAAGTGGACAATGATTGGCCGTGGAAAATTCTGTGGACAGACGAAGCCCATTTCCATCTGACGGATATGTTTTACGATGTTGTCATTTGTAGACGAAATTCTGATGCTTACAGTGCCATCTGCCACTAAAATTTGGAACTTTTTTAGTCATGTTCTTTCCCCCTTCTTTAATAATACGCCGTTCAATTTTGAAGTCATTCTAATCAGTGGTTTCGTTTTTAGAGCGTTTTGAAACTTAAACTTTAATTATAATCACCCTTTATGTGTGTATGTATATATGTTCTCTTGGGCCAGCTTGGACAACGTGCAGCCTTCCATTGGTTTGAATTTGCTCTTAATGTGTACAAACCCGTGTTACAACTAGAGTTGTTAGCCCTAGAAGGGACCTACAGTTTAACGTGGAATCCGAAGTACGGATGCGTTCTGGCGTACTTCGCATTACGCATCAAGCTGTGCCAGAGGTGAAGGTCGGGTCAAGTCTTTTTGAAAATCTCAGCTGAGGCCAGGATTCGAACCGGGGTCCTTTCGGTCTCAAGTCAGACGCCTAACTACTGAACCACCAACTCTATCAGAGGCTTGCGATCTGAAGTTGTTTCCACTGTATCGTTTTGCAATGCTACCATAGTGTTAATGTGGAGTTGACCGCACTTTGTTCTCTGTTACAGGTTTCCGTGTGTGACGCTGGAGGGTATAGTAAAGTGAAGGTAAGCTCGCAGACCTCCTGGATGCTATTCTCGGCGGTACGTTCACGTTGACTCCAGTCGTAAACGCCCCCCACTGTCTTCACTGTATCTTTAGCTCCGCTGGCAATGTTGCTCGACCACGTATTGTCAATGGAAAGAGGAAACATCTGCACAGCATACTCACGAATACCTCGACTCAGCGCTTTTCTGGACTGCACTTATCGAAACTTATTGCGACCCCACGCATAGTTATAAGTTCCAATGAACACGTAATCAACGGAAAGAGTAATTACTAAACCTCATGTTCCCCTTAATCCTCTTATATAAAATGCTAATCTGGAGACAGGTACATCGTCTAAAGCCATTGGCTAGAGAACGGTAACATCCAAGCCTTCACTCGCCAATCAACCACCATCATATTACATTCGTTCCTTCATGTTGCTTTTGTTTACTTACGACAAATAGATGCAGAAACTCATGTAAGGAGAATGGTGTTAGATTTTTATGTTATATTATTCGTATAAGTTATAAGAATTAGTTTAAAACATAACCTAAGAATTTTTTTGGCAGAAGATAAGAAACAATGAGGTTTATTAAAATTTCAGAGAAATGTTACACGTAATCGCGAAATGTATCAGTCAAATAAATGACAGTTATCGGTTTTTGATATTATACTTTCCATCATTTAAAGTAAAATGCATTTATTTGAATAAATTATAGCCAAATACTGCGATAATCTGAAATACTACCACAGTATGGTACTCATATCACGAAAAATATAATTGAAAATGATCGTTATTCATTTTTCCTTACAAGCTTTTACAGAATAAACTTCTTCTACCACCATACATGATATCCGTCGTTCTTCAATGAGGGTAATAGAAACTATGAGTTTAGAACGCCGATATTAGTGGAGGTTGTGGTTAAGTTGACCAGAATCACAACTGACACATTTTTTTACAGTATAATTCACTCAGTTTTTAATAAATTTAAACTGCTTTTATAAGCGCTATCTATGTTACTGAAGGTATTAATTCATAAGGATGGAAGTAGTTCCATATTTATTGTGTCGAATTGTGCCTGTACCAGGAATAAAACTGATATTACATGGTATTGAGATTCCGAATTATTTTTAATTTGTTTCTATACTTCCGTCGTTAGTAATTCAATTGAAGTTATTATTGTATTGCTAAGTAAACTGCTAACAAAATACGTATAACATCATAAAATTAAGGTTATGAGCAAAATGTAATAATTCCATTAATTAACTAGCTAAAAAAATTTATCACTCAAGTAAATGACAGTATTGCGTTATTGATATTATACTTTCCGTCATTTAAAGTAAAATGCATTTATTTAAATAAATCAGGATTACCGGAGATCGCGATTCCACCAGGAATTGGCGTCATAATACAGTCGTGGACTCTTCTAGAAATATTTTCCGAAGTATATTTAACTGTGTTATGCTGGTCCAGGCTGTACTAAAACCTAATTTATGCTTGAAAATAATGGTCCAGGCTGTTTTACAATGGAATTACTGCTTGAAAATAATACGTGTTGCGATTGACTACAGCAGTATTACGACATCATTACCAATGTTACTTTGGCGAAATCGCGATCTCCAGTAGACCCACCCGTTATTCGTTTTTTCCTTACAAGCTTTTCCAGAATAAATTCCTACCACCATTGGTGATGCCCGTCGTTATTCATATGAGGGTAATAGAAGCTATGATTACCGAATGCAATATTAGTGGAGGTGACCAGAACTGACACATTTTGTAACAGCATAATTCACTCTGAAATCAGTTTTACAAAGCATTTAAACTGCTTTCATAAGCGCCATGTTACTAAAGGTATTAATTAATGTGGGTGGAAGTAGTTCCATATTTAACGTACAGAATTGGACCAGGAATAAAACTGATATTACGTGGATAGCAAACGTTTTTGGGATTCCATTATTTTTTAATTTCACTGGTTCTATACCTCCGACGTCATTAAGTCAGTAGAAGTTACTACTGTATTATTACGTGAACTACAAATAAAATATGTAGAACATTACAAAATCAAGGCCATTAGCATTATGTAATAACAATATAATTAACCAACTGCAAAAAATTAAAAAAATTAAAATAAAATGAACTGCCAGAATATTGCATTTAAACCGTCATTTTTGACGAGCTCGAAGCTAGTTATAGTATAAATGAGAATATTTGGATGCATGGATGGATGTTTCCACTATTTACCTCAATCACGCCTTAATTGCTTAACAAATTTAAATAAAATACCGCACGGAGTTAGCACATAATCTGAGTAGTGATATAGGATAATTTTTATTCCGAAAAAACGAATAGTTATTTTGAGAATTGTCACTATCAACCACGTAAATTTTGTGATACAATATCTCGAGAACTAAGCGAGATATCAAAAAATTTAATTCTTCCAGTTTGTCTCGTCGAGTTACATAAGAATCCATCATCAAATTGTGCCGCCACGGTTTTCGTAGAATCGCCGGAAATTTTAAAATATCATTGTGTTAATTTATAAATAAGGAGGAAACCTTACACATTATATCTGTGGTGAGCTTTCATACTTGATACGTTGAGAGGGTATTGACCAGCAGTAAGAAAGTCTGATTTGGAAGTTGCTCTACGTTCTCGACTAATAAAACGAAATGTTTTAAAAAAGACGAGTCTTCGAACGAGCTAAATTTGTCTTCCGTAGAATGTTTATCCTTGAGAACGCAGTGTATACTGATGAAAGGCTACACTGTAAGAGCCAAACAAGTAATACGTCTTGGCGACGTTTGTGTAATCTGTCGTTCACGTGTCTGCTGTTCTCTCACGCGCCTTGTGTCGGTGTATCTACAATCGGCTTAGCTCTGCGAATAACGTGACGTGGTCAACAGGTGCTGGCGAGTTCGATATCTCGAAGTTACATCGACACTGCTGTCGGAAACGACTCGTCGAATACTCCCCTGACAGATCATGACAGTGAATCTTTATTTTTAAAAGCGTCCAGTTGATATAACTTCCAGCAACGAGAAGGACGTGTAGAGAGGAGGCCTAGTGATAGAGTTATATAGCGAAATCGTCTCTTTTGTGTTTTCTAATTTCTTTCAGAATAGAAATTCTTCAAATTTTGTAAAGCGAAACCTTGGGGTAAATACAGGTCAAATCCAGATGAGGTCAGGCGATTATGACCCTTAGCCACAAAAAAACATTTTTTTGTCTCTAAAAACTATTTCCGTCACTTCTAGATTCTGAGTAATATATTTTTTGTTTAAATCTATCTTAAGTATTCAAACAATGATCAAACTCAAGAAATAGTCCTGTGACACTAAAAACTCACCATGTTTATTACCATCGAATAAGGATGTGTTTTCAATCCCGCGGATTGCAGGATTGGTCACACCCGTGAGATCCAGGAGAGTTTTAAAATGTTATCAAATTAAATAATAAACATCTATTTTTCAAATTAATAAATCAACTTTAATGTTAAATAATAGAAATCAATAGTTAACAATATTTTAGCTAGCAATATAACATTTATTTAATTTTTTTTTATCTTATCTTAAATACATTTTGCGCTTTTGCACTTTTGTTTTAAATCTAATTCTGGTTATTAAGTAAATAATCATATATGGTAAGTACTCATATCACATTACATGCCTTACAGTAAATCACGTTAGTTTGAAAAATAATTTACTATCTTTCTACCAAGCAGTCAAACTAGGAAAGAATTACAGAATGCCATTTCTGTCTCCTCGTTCGTTGGCTTGATTGAAATGATCATAAACAATGGACTTATTCAAAGTCTTAAAAACTTTTTTTTTGAGATAGTTATATCTAGGAACCATTTCAGTTGGTCCACAGGTTCGGTCACGCTTTGTGCTTCGATTGTACCGTCCAGCTATTCGTCGTCAGTCTGTCATAATTGTGACTGTGCATTCGACATCTCCATCAGTAGGAGTTGTGTTTTATACATTATCGGCCAACTGTGAGCTGTGTGAAAAGTAAAATTGCGGATACCAAGGCTGAATTTCACCAACTTTTACCATGACACCTGTTCCGTTATATCTTAAGCCAATAACATGAGTTAGAGATCGAAACCAAAACTTGTCAGCCGTTCTTTGACCAAACTGATAAACGCTGCACAGTGCACGGACGGCGTATTTTGAGCAATCCAAGATTAAAATGTTTTCCTTTGTGGTGAACATAAACGTTGAAATATTAGTGATTTTTTTGGAGAGTCCACTCATCAAAACTCAACGAAAATCATTGTTTAATGAGATATTAAAACTGAAAAATCATGTCAATTTATACGATATTTAAAAAATTTGTGCTTATACCATTAGCAGAATTAGGAAGTTGAAATCCACTTTTTAAAAACATATCTCAGACCTGTTGAAGTACAAAAACAGTTTATGGGTAAAACATTTTTTGCAAAGATTTATGGAAACCATGTATTACATAAAGTTAGCTTCCAACATTTTTAATCTTTTTTTTGTATTATTTCTATTACTTCTCAGAAAAAAATTCCAGTTTTATCATTTAAGTGTGAATGATCTTGGAGCTCAGGACGACATAACTAATATTAGAGTATAGTTTATAACGAAAACAAACTGGAGTTCTTATAAAAAACGTAGAATTGAATCTATTTACTTAAAAATCTCGAAAGATGACAAAACACATATATTGTTGCCAGGAGTCAAATGTCAGCTTCCGGGGTACAGGCAATAAAACCGGTAGAGACCTAGTTTGGTCGGAAAGTGACAAGACTGAAACAAGTTTTGGTCCCATTTTACGGATTGCGGATCAGCTTAATTTTGTGCGGGATCCGCCAGACTTCCAAATGATGCGGGACTGCGGGATACCGCATTGCTGGATTGCCTTTTATTTTTTACTTATGGCTTTACGCCTCGTCGACGTCGAGGCGGGATGGGGCTGGGGACACGGAACGGGAAGGAATTCAGCCATGGCCTTTTGTAGGAAGCATACCGGCATTGACCTGGAGTGATTTGGGGAAACCATGGAAACCCAAATTTGGATGCCCGGACGGGGATTCGAACCACCGTCCTCCCGAATGTGAAGCCAGAGCGTTAATCACTCACCCACCACGCTCGGTGCTGAATTGCATAAACTACGTGGCTCGGTCCAGAGGGGGGAGGGGTTGACTGGAAGGCTACGCTGGGCGACGTGGGGGGAGGGGGGGTTCCGAGCCAGGCCACGTAGCTTTCCTGTCATAACATTTTTCACACTTAAAATGAGGAACAGAATTCACAACAGCACGTGAATATTTATTTCCCTCAGTTAATTATCTCCGTATATAATTTACAATAGTCTGACAAGAGAAAACAGTACAAAATGTCTTCTGGAATCATAAGGGAAAAAAGCTACGTGCTACGTAGGGGGGGTGGGGGGATAGAGGCAAAAGCCACGTAGGGCTACGTAGGGCTACGTAGGGGGTAGGGGGTAGGGGTTCAATGGATGCCAAAATGGAGCTACGTGGTTTATGGGCGCTCCACTGCCAGGGAGGGAGTGTTTATTCCGCGCACCACCCTCCGAAGAGGAGATGGCTTTTATTTTCAAATGGAATAAAGCAGTTGCCTTTCATGTTTGCATTTGATATGACAATTATCAAGTCCCAAGGGCAGACGCAGGATATATAGGCATTTACCAATCTGAAGCTATCCCACTACTGGGAACTATTCTAGACCCATGATCATACCAAAAATACATTCACTGGTTTACATCTAGTAATAAAAATATGTGCAAGTTTGATCTGAATTATTGTGATGGCAGTTTGAATTCTTTCTTACCATCTAATTCTTGTTTGGCCGATGATTCATCAGGGGCTGAAGCGTTGCCATCTGTCTGCGTTTCTTAAAATGTATGTTTTCTGTGACAGGTGTATTTTTGTTAGTGAAATGTGTGGTTTATGAGGAGGCAATTGGGGGACCGTGCCACCAGTGGGCTACGAGATTGTGAAATATCGACTGAAAACCGCAATAGGACGGCCGACACGCGGCGACCAGGGCTGGAACATGGTCCCGTTGCATCTCCTCGGTGTAGTACAGTGACGCGCAGCCACACTCCAGTTACCATTAATGTTACGAGAGATATTGATCATCTGTTTTACAGATATCGTCCAGAAGCGTCTTGCGTCTTCATCGACCCTTTGAGTTCTGACCGGTGTGAAAAGGAGTAAGAAGATAAATGATCTTTGAAAGCAAAACAACAAGCAGATATCTTAAACTGTATACGCTAATTGATGCTAAAAGTTTACCAGAGTAAACCTTACACCAGATAACGCACAGTGTGTTTGGTTGGCGGATTTAACGATTGTAAATATTTTTTCGTTTCCGTGATTTCTGCTGGCATTCAAACTGAACTGCAAGCCGAGTATCTGCTGAGCGTCTGCGTTGATTTGGTTTTATTGACTACCAACCGAATCACATAGTTAGTGCCTGCTGGCTGATGATAGCTTTCGCATACAGCACACTTTACAATACAAACATAACACTGCCATTCTCAATGTGTTAATTACCATTTTTTACAATAGGTAATTCATCATTTGTTGAATATTATAATATCCCTCATATTTAGTTCACTCTCTCATAACACCAAAACTTCTGTTTTGTCTTGTTTTGATCACTCTCATCTCTTTATTCCTTGGATCTGGTTGATCTGTATTTCTCTCGATGTTCCAAAGAGCAGTAGGCTACCTTATTTCAAATTACATTTGTATTAATAATCGTTATTATTCATATTGCTGTATTTCATTAAATATATTACCAACACATTCTTATTTTTATCCTACATGAAAAATAGGAGTGTTACATATGCCCCCTCCTGTCCTCCTCCCTCCAAATTGTGTCGGTTAACGGTGTTGCGCATTTCGCAACTCAGACAACAAAACTTGTCAAAATTACTTTCAACTCATTTGAAATAATATTTCGCCGCAATGCTGACTCATTTGTCTGCTAAGAAAATATCTCTAAGCAGGGGCTGTAAAGGAATTAGTCCTGTCAGAGAAACGAAGAAACAGTGACAAAAATTGTGCATAATCACTGTCTCTGATTAGCTAAGTAAGCGAAATAAATCAATTCATATTAGCTTTTTGCCCAGCATACAGGATACTTTGGTTGGATTTCCTACACCCTTGAAGGGAATGCGCTAGTCAGATTATCAGTGGTGACTGTTGATCAGTGGACGTGTCATACGTGAATTAATTTTCTCAGCCTAATCCTCCGTGTCTATAATTTTGTTTACACTTGGAAAAAGGAATAGATTGACGACAATCTGCTGATGTTTAGTTGATACCAAAATCTTTTTGTGAGCAACACTATCATTTAGAAAAACCAATAATTCCAGTGTCTATCATTCTCGATAAAGTTACATCCAATATGAATTTCGTAATGATTCCTGTTGTACATGTTAATATGAGACAGAAAGTGTTTAAAATATCATTATTTCTAATTGTTAGTCCCACACATTTCTGCGTAGTCGCTATTAATATTTAGGCATTTATCTTATTGTGACACCAGCTTTTTTATTCCTTCTGCCAACCCTGTCAGCCGTTCTTGATCAACATCTTTTGTTTCTTGTTCGCTCTCTGGCCGCCTAAAAAATTCTATGTTTTGTGGAGGAAAAAATGATAATTGACCAAACTGTTCAACGAACGCACATGTAGGGCCTACAGATGGTGGATTGTGGACTTCCAACTGTTTCGGTACGCATCTGTCACAAATCTTTTTGTAATAAAGGTGCTCCGTTAATATTTCGTGCACAAGACATCGCGATATTATCAGAATCTGTTGGTGCAATTCATAAATTGTGTATCTCCTGTTTTCCAGAATTTTTCCATTCACTTAACTCAGTAAATCATCTGCCACCAAAGAAGGTATTAATCAGAAAGATCATTTTAAATCTCTATGTGTGGGGTACAGAAATTCATGGCAGCGAAACATGTAATGTCAGAAAGATGGAAAATTGAAGCATTTTAATTGTAGTGCTAAATAAAAAAAGGGTAATTAGATGACCGGTAATTGCCACAGAAGCGAGTGCTCCATCGCAATTAAATTAATAACTTCTTATTCTCGTGTCAACAACAGCATCAAATATGAGGCAGTTCTTCCACCAATGCCGTGGCTTTTTCAGTAGCTGATTTGAGGTCCAATTGGGATACATTCATTCCAATTTATGGACATGACAACAGATGTACCATGGTTTCTCTCTCTCCACACGAACATGTGGTATCTGGCTGTTCCACCATGCAAGGGTATCTTTGGTACGACTAACTCCAACTAGAAGCCTATTTAGTGACTTCCATATGGGCCATGGTTGTTGGGACCCAGGTGGTAGACTCTCTTTTGGCTTGATCCATTCGATATAATGTTGCCCTCTCTTCTCCAAAGCCAATATTCTTTCATTGCTTGGTGCTCCATTTAGTGGCTTTGAAGTTCACAGGACCTTGATCAGGACTTTAGTCTCAATGGCGCTGGTGTACAGCCATGTAGAGGGTGTCGGGCGTCTTCGTTCACTCTAAGCCTTGCCGCGCTAGTGGCAACTTCCCGGCGTATGTCTCCAGGAGTGATGCCAGCTAGCATCTTCACTTTCCCCACAGGCTATGGTCTCATACAACCTGTGATAAGCCGGCATGTTCTGTGGAGCGCAACGTCTACTGTCTTAGCATGACTTGATTTTGGCCACAGGGCATTCATACTGTGCTGCGGAGTAGCATAATGATATGGCGGAGGTGCGGATGACGTTAGGGTTAGCTCTCCAGCTAGATCCGGTCAACTTGCTTAAGATGTTGTTACTTGATGATACTTTAATTTTGACGTTGCGACAGTTAATAACTAAAAATTAGAAGCATCATAAGAATTAAGAGAATTAAGTGGGTAGAGTGAACGTGTTTTGGAAATCATGGGCGAGGAAAGAAGTTTGAGGAATGTTTCGCTTATGGCTTTACGCCTCGTCGACGTCGAGGTCATTACAGGCGAGAAAGGACTGGAGACAAGGAATGGAAAGGAATTCAGCCATGACCTGTTTCAATGTAGCATCCCGGCATTCACCTGGAGTGATTTGGGGAAACTGTGGAAATCCAAATCTGGATGCCCGAACGGGGATTCAAACCAGCGTACTCCCGAATGCGAGGTCAGAAAGTTACCGCTCACCCACGATGCTTGGCAGGAAGATTCTTAAAGAAAGAAGAGACAATATTATGGCACACATTTTAAGACATGCGGGATTGGTTAATTTGTTAGTGGACGCTACTGTTGCGGATTTTATGTGATATGGAGGTTATAATGGCCGTGCAGTCCACTAGTGGGTGAGAGGTGAGTTCTTGGCAGCATCTTAGGATTTTAGATTATCTTCCAGGCTATAACAGATTATCTGCTTGTGAGCTCCAAGATAAGGATATAACACCAGGGCGACTCTATTGATAAAGCAGGAGTACCGTGACTGCTTTATTTGTGATATATCACAAACTCTTCCACATAATTATCTGAAATAACTTCGGTTCTAACCTAGCGACTGTAAACCATATATTTATCCGCAAATCTGTCTTACTTTATGCTGTAAGGGATTGACACGCATGATTACAATATTACCAACTCACTAAATGAATTACTAGCTTCTTCATACGAATATAACTGAACATGGCTTTACTGATTAAATACGAATGACTGAATAATTAACGATCCCAAATAAGATTATCACGAGGCATTACAACATTATTATAACAACGGCAAAAAAAAAAAAAATCCATATAAGGAACTCTATCGGAATACGTAATGAACTAAGCATCCACAAACGAAAATTGATTTCTGGAAACTGTGGAATCATAATCTTGGATGTATGACATATGGTCACTCCCTGATGCACCACTTTTATAAGTAAAAGTTAAGAAATGATTGTTGTCCGTATGTGGATTAATTATTGTACGGAAACAACTAATGAATTTTGTATATTTTGTTGTAAAATAGAATGCATCGAGTTTCCACAGACGGTATATTGTATGTCATTTGGGTAATATCAATATCTTAGATTAAGTACTAGTTTAGGATCTTTTTTTTTTTTTTTTTTAGTTTCTCTGTGAGTTTTAGTAGAGAGAGAAATTGTTATGAAATGTGAATGTGCATGTTGTAATAATTACTGTTGCAATGAACTTCTTATGTGATTAAAAGTTGTTATAACGTATATTCGTGTCGTGTACTAATTTTTCAAAAGTAAGAAATTAGCACTTTATTGATTCAGTGATGATATTATATATTCTCGCAGCGCGCAATGGCTGTGCTTTTGACTGTATGAAATATCTGCAGGCATCTATGTGCTTCAAGGCTATCTTTCAGGGCTAGGTCTCTAGAAACACGCGTTTCCTCGTTGTAGTGTGTGGAATTCTGAGAAAATCATACTAAGCGAGGGCAGATATTTCACCGTTGGCGTTCATCCTGCCAGTACGTATAACTAGCGTACGAAAAAAAGATCCAACGGAGTCACAAGTAATAAATAAGTTACAAAGCGATTTAAAGAGGGTAAGGAGGTTACAGATGACGAGGTCCGCATGTTGAGCTGAGGTGTGTTGGGGGAGTGCGTGGGGTGGATGGTGAGCGTGGGCGTTGCAGGTGCTCGGGCCAGCGGAGCGGTGGAGTGGATAGCGTGCGAGGCGGTATTCTCGGCCAAATTACGCGAATCTGCATCTAAATCAGGCGCAAAGGTCACGACAGGCGCCTGTCCTTGACTTACTGCCTCACTGGGAAGCAGACGGCTGCAGCTCCAACGTCTATTACCCCCCACCCCACATCCTAGTACTGACGTCTTGTACTCTCCCGCTCCCCCTTACCCTCCAACTCTCCCTCATTTCACAAAGGATAATTGAGCAGAGACAGTAGTACAGAAGAATGAGGTAGCCGAGAAAAGTTAACAGAATTTTCCGCAGTGAGAACCAGGACGCCCCACATTAGATAAACCTAGTGAAATGTGACGGTCAACTGCAACTTTAGAAGACACTATAGGAAAAAATAGTGCAATTACTGAGATACTCTAGAATAAGAATTTAGTGCCTTGAAGACTTCTTACAGGGGTTAAAATCTGTAGTTTTTTTTGCTATAAATTTACGCCTCTTCGACGTCTGGATCATTAGAGGCGGACTAGGAACAGGAAGGAATTCGGCCATGGCCTTTTAAAGAAAGCATCGCTGCATTCGCCTGGAGTGATTTGGGAAAACCATGGAAAAACCAAATCTGGATGTCCGGACGGGAATTCGAACCCACGTCCTCCCGAATGCGAGGCCAGAGCGTTACCACTCACCCATCTCGCTCAGTAAAATCTTCAGTCGAACTATTCAAAGGAAACATTTCGAAAATGTCAAACTCTACATGTAGTGAATAGCTTCGTTCTTAATTGTTTTATCTGTGTACTAATGAGCTGACTCTTCTTGGCAGTTATCTTCATTCCATACTGATATACCCAGCTTGATATTGAGATAAACTGGGGTTAGAGGGTTTTCTAATTTATGCATGAATTTAAAATCGAGAATCTCAGGTAATTAATTAATTAAGTTAAATTGAAATAAGAAGGGTTCTTTCAGTAAAATGTGTAATAGCATAAATAAATATAAAATTGCCATAAACTGGCCATTAACTCAAACAGACATTGCGGAAGGATGATTTGAACTACATTAATGACAATGGTAATAAAAAACACTGCACCATTGTCATACACGGCATATCAACATCAGCATACTACGATTATAAACACACAAAATAATTCTATCACTTTGACTTTCGTCATAAAAATTATCATATGACATTAAAAATTTACATACAAAATTAATGATTCACAAAACAAAGGCACGACGTTGATTCTATAGACAAAAATCATTGGAAACATATATGCTCAGGCTAATACTCGTACTCATAGCTGTTCGGTAGATCGAGAACTGTTATCAGCAAATATTTTTGCCAGGTCCGTTATATGGGCAGGAGAGCTTATCTGATTTCTAGTGCAGTGACTGTTCCAAAGTACGTGATATCTTTTTACCGTATCAGACAGCACTAAAAAGAAAGCTATTTTACACTTATAAACTTCATCCATTCTCAGATGCCTGAAGCCAACTTATCAGACCATTTCTGTGGAACGGTGTCGATGGATCAGTCCCTCGTCACTTACCTCGATGTTGCTCTCCCACCAGAGGAAATTCTGATACCGCCAATTACATCTCAGAGCCACTTCTTCGGTTTTTACGATATGCTGAATATGTGAAAAATATTATAAACAAACAGTAACTTAAACTAAACAATTCTCTTTCCTCTCAAACCAAACCTCTTCATTAAGTTCGACTGTCACCATTTCAGGGATTTTTTGTTTATCGGTTCTTCCTGTCTTACAGTTGTCTGTCCTTGTTCAGGTATCCATTCTAGGGAAACCGCTAATATGACGTATGTCTGTTTTGAGCACGTAGTGATTCGTTTTGGACACTTTAGTATTACCCTATGTTTCCGCCAATACACGTAACTTTGAAAATACCAGGAAGTGAGAATTAGCCACGGTGGGCGGATTTTGCAGACAAATAAATATGCCACTGGAGCGGTCAGTAGTTAGGGCGTCTGACTGGAGATCGAAAGGTCCCGGGTCTTGGCGGGGATTTTCGTAGGTCCTTAACCTGACCTTGGCATAGCTTGCAGTGAAATTCGAAATTCGTCAGAACGCTTCCGTTGTCTGGATTCCACGTTAAACTGCACACCCTCTAATACCGACAGGATTACCGAGTTTAAGGCTAGGCGGCTACGGTAGGGGCGGATTGCGCAGCCGATAAGAAACTCTGTCACCAGGTCATTACACCAACTCGAATTTACTTTTGTTTAAAATTAATATGCCACTTAGAAAACATCGCATTCAGATTCCGGTTTGTGACGGGCGACAAGGATGTCTGCCTCGAGAAGTCCTGGAGGGTCAAAAGGTCAGCTGAGTTACTTTCTCTGCATCACGGCTGTGTGACCCACGGGGACTTCAGTGTCTCTGATATATCACTTACCGTATGTAAAATTAGCAATTGTTTGACCGTACACACAGCTCAGCCTGTACGCATACGAATTAAAAGATTAGCGTAATATTACATTATTCTGTCCAGATCTCCTTGCAACTGTTCAGTCCTCTCCTACTATAAACATTATATTATAAACAAGCAATCTGACTTCTGACTACAAACCAACATCACACTAATTTTAATTAATTCCGTGCAATCGTAATGATCTGGTGACAGGGTTCCTATTGGCTGCGCTATCCGCCCGTGTCGTTCCCCACGGCCCGTGGTTTTGTAGACCGCGCCATGCAGCCGAATTGAACGGATCAGCACGCGCCACAGGCTGGCCCTCACTACCACGTTGCCACCTCCCCACCACGGTGCCTAGTGTCGTCTCAGCTACCCGACAAGCAGAGGCGGCTCTCTTCCCACGGCCCGCTGCGCTGTTGATAGCTGGATCGGCGCGGGCGGCAAATTCACGGGCCGTGGGAAACCACTTTCAATCTAACTCGGCAGTGCTAACAGGTACAGGAGACCTGCAATTTAACGTTGAAATACGAAAGACGGTAGTGTTCTGGCGTACTTCACATTACACAGCAAGCTGTGCGAAAGGTGGACGTTGGGTTAATGGCTTAGTAATATTCTCGCTGAGACAGGGATTCGAGCCGGGGACTTTCGGATCCCGAGGCAAACAGCTGAACTACTGAGCCATCAGACCGCTCAGCAACAGAATCATTCATTAGAGTAATGACTAGCAATGGCACTCCAATTTTCACTTCAATATCTTTTGGATACTGCATTCCCTACCATAACTCTTTGTTTCCTGATAAGGTATAGCAGCAGGATTGGGAGTTACCGGTAGCAAGGAGAGGGAAAGAAAGTACTTCTCGTGTTTTAAGGCCAGGATCGGTATTGAGCGGAGATCTAGGAGAAGTTTGTGGTAGCGAAAAGGACATAAATTGGTATAACGAAATCGAAAGATTTTACTTGTAAGAAACGGAGGGAGATTCGGACATAACTTATCGAGAAACTTCCCTCAGAAAATAAATGAACTTGAAGTATATATTCGAGTAGTGCAAGATTAAATTTGTAAGAACATTTCTCAGGAGTGTGTTGTGGTCCCACCAATTACGCGAGGCTGTCTTATTTAATGTTTCCATTCCAACCCATAGTCGGGTTAAATGAATTCTGAACCGGACACTCTTGTACTACTGAGTTCAGTTAATTCAATTTTAACCTACAAGCGCAAGCTATTCCTTTTTACCAGTTTTGGTGTAGAATGTCTGTGCTGAACTAGTTACTGCTTGGAATCTTATCTTCTCTATCACCAGGGATACATAGCGGAATAGCAAATTGTTATGAGGAAAAGTAGCTCAAAAAACTTGCATATTTCCTTGTTTTACCGGTTCTCATGATATTATATAAAAAGCCAAGCGCGGTCCTCAACGCGAAGGTTGATTGGAACCTCCCCAAGGAAGCATACCAAGCCTGGTATCACAGGTAGGACGGCCAGTTCCTTTCCTCCTTATCTAACCTAACCTAATCCGGTAATCCTATTTTGAATCTACAGTTTAACGTTGTGCTGAATAGCCTTCAGACACATTTTGATGGGCCACGGCTAGGGACGCCATTATTGTTGCATACTTAAGAGATGCGACAGCAAGGAAGATCTCGTATGCAATGAGACTTCCGCCCGCACCGAAGGTTTTGAGCGTTTATCCGTTTGATTGAGGGGCCAATGGTTTATAGTCTCGGGACCCACGCCACTAAATCATGTGTCTCGGATGTTCCATATCGTGGTCCACATGAGTGACAACGGAGAACTTCCACCTTCGCCGGACCTCGCGGCCAGAACCACGAGACATTACTTGTGGGGCGACCGTCGCTGTGTGCCGACGTGCACCCGCTAGCCACAGTGTTCATCACCAGTCGTGGACCACGCAGCCTCGCCTGGAACGTGGCCACCCCACCTGCAGTGCGTTAGTGCGTGAAAGTTTTACACCACCTCTCTGGGCTGTTGTGCTTAAGTTCTGTGAAGCTGCGATTTCCATGTACCGCTGCGCTGCCGAACTCGGTCGTTCCAGGACGCCGGACTTACGCTGCCACCTCGTCCTGGTAGTGTAAACTTTGAGATAACGCGACCACTATGATTCGTGTGACCCAGCTCAGAAAACGCACAGATCCTATTAACATAGGAAAATTGCAGACGGTCTCTGTATTATACTGTTCCTTGTGACGCCGTATTGTGAGAGATCTTATGCTCTCACGGACAGTACGTGTTAGCTAGTCGTGGCATATCCTGGGCTGAGAATAATAACATTAATGCAGTAACTACAAGCCGCATCTTGACTTTGCACTGGTTACATTCATGTGTTTTATTGTTTGGTTGTATCAGAAGTACTAATTATATTTTTGTAATTATCGGAATCCTTTGTGTAGAATTAAATTTTTCAAAGCGTAGTTTTCTGTAATTATTTGACTAAGGATAAGAACCCTTCTATATAAGTATTAACCTTGTATATTTATGATCTATCCTTGTTGGTGCTGCGAAAAAGTTTGATGATTGTTGCATTAAAACGTCCGTTTCACGGGGTGAAATATTACAACTTGGAATCCGAATCCCGGAAGTGTTCTGGCGTACTTCACACAACACAGCAAGCTGTGTCAGAGGTTACGGTCAGGCTAAGGTCCTTTGAAAATCCCAGCCGAAACAAGGATTCAAATGGGGTCAGACGCTTTGACCACTGAGCCACCAGACAACTCATCACCTGTACAGCTGGGGTAATTTCACTTTATCCTTTTCCTGAAGTTCAATAGCTACTGGTCATTCCGTTAGAGAGTAGGCGTTGTAATATGAACATGAAACTTTCTTTTTTGTGAACGATGCTTTGTATAATTTCAGTTAAGATTTATAAGAACAGAAAGTCTAATTTAAAAGAAAAGTTCGATTATTGGCTTTCGAGTTTTGTTCTTATAAGTACCTGTTTTCTCCTGTTTACTAATATTAACTTTATTATACTCCTTATCAACAATAGCCAAGCACTGAAGAAGGAAAAACTTAGTTAAAAATGTCTAACACAACCACAAATATCGCAGGCATAAACTCAATCGGCTAATATTTATGGCTCTACTGTCTCGTGAAAGTATAGTCTGCTTGAAATTCTCTAGCCTCTGTAGGAAGTAAACCTGCTATTTCTTATAACCAAGGCACTAACCTTCCTTTTGTATGCACGGTCCGTTGTGCAATATTGTTTAGTTAACTTGAAAGAAAAGGTGAGAAAGACCAACCAATACTGAATTTTTCAAAGGTATTATACACAACTCATCCATTTATTATTTAGTGAGAACTCATATTTTCTTTCAGCCTAAGTATAAGAATATTTAAGGCATACAGTGTGCCTAGAGAAATTAGTAAAAATTTCTTGGCTTCAAATAAAAAAGGGTAATTATCTTGGATGCTTTATGTCGTAGCGATTACGAGATAAGTTCTGTTCAGTTAACTTCTCAAAACGTACTTAACAAGGACATATATGTCATCTCTACTTCCGCAGTCATAATGGTTAAAAATATGGTGCTTAATAACCAGATATTTTAATTTAAGAATTTCAATCGAGCGAGATAGTCAGTCAATTCCGATACATTGATAAACCGAAAACATATCTAAAATTGATTTTAATGGTTTGGTTCTGGGAATAATAGAATTTAAACTTAGGGTTTATCAATAAAACATTTGGTTGCGGCGTTTCGAAGGAATAAATAACCATTCTTCACGATGTAATAAATTTTTCTGTATATTAGGGCTTTATCAAGGAGTTTTAAAACAAATTTCTATTGTGTGGAGTTTGACGTAGTAGTTTCGCCTCTGTTCGCCGCTATCAAAAGAAGCGAGGTGTCGTTCAACAAGTGACCTTGCGACCCGTTTTAGCCTGATTGTCCTGTACAAGGAGAGCCATTACTAAGGCGCTGGCTTTCAGAGCGCTGTTCTCGTCGCTGCTATAAATCGCTGCCGAGTAATATCGATTACACAGCACACCATTCACGGTATACTTACTCTTCTATTTTGGCAGCGCTAGTTGCAACGCGAAACTGGTGTCGAAAGTAATGTACGTCTTTCTCACAACACAACTATGTGATTTTATCAGTGTAGTCAAAAAGGACAACCCTGGGCTTGTGACATGTATGCCACATGTAACCAGCCCACCGCGATCCGTAATATTTCTAATTATAGTTGTTTATTTCAAATTATTTATTATAAATTTTCTGTTTCTTACATTAAAAATTCAAATAGTAATAATGAAGCCTTGTTCTGTAGTTAGGGAATCCATTGTTGTCGCGGCGCAAGAGGCTCGCCAGTTAAGAGCTGCCGCGCAGAGCAGTACACTCGTAACATAGCTACATTAACATTACATTCACTCCGCGGGAGGTTGCTGAACAGTAAGGACATGGCGTAAGGTTATAAAGTGCTGAGGCAGAAGCCTCCAGTTGTATGTTTGAATGGAACGAAAGATGCGTATATGAGTTGGAAAATATTAGTAGTAAATAGGAAATTTGAGAAGATTTGGATTGTTTTGATTTGTTCGGCAACAAGTACATAATAAATTGAATTGAGTGCATATTGTATTATTATTTACTACAGTAATAATACGCTGCATTAAAATTTGAGTAAAAGGAACTGAATTGAAAAGAGTTAAAGAAAGTACAGTAGAACTCCAATTATCCGAATCAATTTGGACCGGAGCCCATTCGGATAGTCAAAAATTCGTATAATCGGATTTTTTCAGAAAAAGGGTCTATTTTAATTAATTATTGTATGAATGTTGAAAATGCCTTCTTTTCCAAGAAATTTTTGGTGCGTTTCCACTTCAGGGATGAAAATTTCGCCATACCACTCGGTAAACAAAGCTGGAGTCATCCGAACTTTGGGTTGGTTTATATAAAAGAGGAGAACCCTTTTCGCAGTACGTTTCCGTCTTAGTTAAAAAAGCGATTCGGATAATCGGAGTTCGGATAATTGGAGTTCTACTGTAAATTAAAGTGAGTTTTGTTATGACAGAAGTGGGAGGAGAAGACAACCTACTCACACGCTCGAAACAGAAGAGGACCAACTGTTAGAAGCATGGTAAGGATGTTGCCGAGTTCTTATTAAGTTGTTATTGGATTTACTGGATAGTTCCAAGCATCTTGGCAGCTGCAAATTCATTTGCAGTCGTACAGTATGAAAACACATTATGTACCTATATCAACTTCAGTTTCACTTTATCTCTCCATACGAGGTTGTGAGCGCAAGTAGAAATTCTCTGTTCCTAGCACTTTATGGTAGCGAATCATGGACTTTAGGAATACCAGAAAGAAGGAAAATTGAATCATTTGAAATGTGAAGCTATAGAAGGATGCTGAAAATTAAGTGGACATACAAAGTACGAAATAAACGAGTTTTGGAAATGATGGTCGAGGAAAGAAGTTTGTGGAAGATTCTTACAGAAAGAAGAGACAGGATACCTTTTTCGGGATGAATAACATATTTCGTGATGAATTTTTGAAAACTAACCGAACGGTGACAACAGACGGATAGCGTGTGTAGTGTTATATCGGTAACTCAGGGTTTGTTTCTCTCGTAGTCACCTTGTGGGATACCTTGACGTAACTTACAGCTTTCTATACTCAATTCTAACAATAGAAATTTAAGTCGACGAATACGAAGTAGCGTGTAACAGCTAGTAATACATAAGCCGTTGACGAAAAACTCCTAGAAGAGATCTGCTAACCCGGGTAAACCGAGAAATTCGGGCCGTCATTAACGATGATGTGGGTTTGAATTCCCTTCCGGCTATCCGGATTTGGGTTTTCCACGGTTTGCCAAAATCAGTCCAGCCGAATGGGGGAATGGTACCTTCAGAAGATCATGACCGAATTTCTCTACGTTTCTTGCCTCTTAGTCCTTTCCTTTCTCTAATGACCTCGACTTCTACGACGTGCAAACCTCTAAAAATGCACTCCTCCATAGCAACAGCAGAATACAGTGTTCAATAGCAGGAACGCTGCATAATATTAATCACAGCATTAAATATACTCCAGATGGAAAACATTGTGTTGGGAGTTTCACAAAGAATAGATGTCTCGTCAATTCGCAAGTGATTAGCAGTATATTATGTAGTGCCATATCATTATCACTCCCTGCTAATTACTCCTCCGTTATTTCACCGTCGACATTAATCACTGCAGTTAATTAATTACATTTCTAAGACAGCTGAGTGACGTGACCGCGCAATACCGTGACTGGCACTGCTGGTTTCACTGAACCCGGCGCTAATGACTGCACAGTCGACGCTCCCTAAAGCACTAACAACACAAACAATACCATCCACTCAATACTGACTACAGTGTGACTCGTGCCTTAAATTTAGGAATTTTCAGACGTTATTTAACTAACAGTAGTGTAAGAAAATTTTCTAATTCTTTACTTTGTTATTCGATGTCAATTCTTGTAATGCTCTGTCACGCACCAATGATGTTCTACTTTCAATGGCTCGACTTTTTGACGATTTAATCCTAATATTTTCTTACTTTTAGACTTGTATAAGTCTTTAAATTAGCTAATACACAGAGAGACACTGTAGAAAACGCAATGATAACAAAATAGAGAAATAGATTTTGACATTATCTCCCACATACCTAGTCGGAATCAAAGAATTTCATAAATTAGTATCGATTTGTTTTTTCTTCCAGCTTTACCACTCGTCAACATAGAGGTTATTAGAGCCTTAACAGAATGAAAGGAGGAGCAATAAATGGGAAGAAATTCGGCCACGGCTGTTGAAGGAACCATCCCGGCTTCCTCTTGGAACGATTTCGGGAAACTAAGTAAAACCCAAATCTGCATGGTCGAACCGGGATTCGTGCCCATGTCCTCCCCGATGCCAGGTCAAAGCGTTACCGCTCACACACCACTTCGGTAATTTTATGGCGTTGAAATTGAAAAAATAATTATTATTTTGGCATATACTCGCCAAGAAGTTAGCTCCTGAAACCGTCAAAAATGCCAATGAACTTTATTATCAGAGATATTGATCTGATGAGTGTTGTTGGTGTATGTGTGGTTTCTCTCACCCGCTGCTTTTAAGGTGTGTCCCACGGGTTGGCCTTCTTTCCGCAGGATTGTGTGGCCATCTTTGCACTTGGTTC
>JARYHS010011408.1:29333624-29606899 GCA_031002005.1 Vandiemenella viatica
CAGTAATAAGTTAATTTTAAATAGAGCTATTGCGATATTGTCTTTCAAATCGTATATATAAATCATACTTACAAAAAAAATCCGTTGAGAAAAATTGTAATGGGTTTGAGAAATTTTTAAAGTATTTCATAAAGTTTTTTCAGGGCATATATATATTTTTTTTTTTTTTTCGGACGGCTGGTACGCGGGATCGTGGGCCCTTGCCAGGTCCCACTGTACCTCCTCGACCCAACTGTGGCGCCTCAGCGCAGTGAGCCACACTGGGAGGTTCACAACACATTTATTATCATTCGTGAAAATCTCTAGGAATGATACATATGATTTTCTAATATAAAGAATGTCTGCCTAAGTATTATTTGTTGTAATTACTCTATTATTTGTTTTTGTGAAAATGATAAAACTCCAGAAAGATTACTGTAGTGCTCTATAAAGCTTAGGAGGCTATCTAAGACTAATTTATGTGTGAAATGAACACAACCTCATATTTGGCATACCCACTTAACATTTAAAGTTTTTATGGACAAAAAATTGTTTTAAGGTCAAATGTCATAAACACATGACCTAATCTAGCTGAAATACGAACTAGACCTGTATTCGCCTGGAGTGATTTCGGGACCGAACACTGAATTGCCGAACATGGAATCAAACCCACATCCTGCCGAATGTCAACGACTCGCCCACCAGGCTCTGAAGAACCGACAACACAGGACAGAAAATCGAGGTTGCAACCCGTTCCGTATGTGAACAGAACAGAAGAAGAAAGAACAGCTAGAAAGATGAACTGGAAAGACGCCAATAGCTAAACTGAGGGACAGAAGATTGAAAGTAGTTAAGCAGTGTGTCCAGGAAAGAAGAGGAAAGTAGAATATACTGAAAAATTGAAAGCTGGTGGGTGGATTGGTGTAGTTGGAGTCGCCACCAGTGCCTGAAAACGGACCGAAATACTGACGATGATTATGTGATGACGTTATCAGTTTGTATGTCCTTAATGTGTGCCTTGATAATTTGAAATGAATGGTTCTTCACATTTGCCTCCTGTCTCCTCGTAATGTGTCAATAGCCTTCATTCTGGCGATAGCAGTATTGTTGCACCGAGTTCTATTTTCGGCAGAGAGGCTTTTGCAACTCGGGGGAATGAAAGTTACGCTTTATGTAGCACGAGGCTCCATGGCGTCACTCTCTCTTTTATTTTGTGCTTCATGAAAACAGAGAACAGCAGGAGGAAGAATCGGATACTTCTTTTATATCAGTTGTAAAATATCTCATACGTTTGTAACATTTAATTCTCATAAATACTTACAAAGAAGTCAAATATCTTTTATTCTAAACCTGCTGCTATTCATAAAGATACATAACATAGGGTTCAAGAGGTAAATACGAAACAAGGGCTATACATCAACATTGTCATAAAATGAGGTGACTGCGACTTTGTCTACGTGAAGTCTGAGATGTGTGCTTTTAATTCACATGTAAACTATCAAAGAAATGTTTGCTCGATAGGATAAAGCAGAGTAGCAGCTCTGTTCTTTTTTCCTTTTTCTTGGATCTCCTCCTTTCTAATTTTAGGTTATATGCAAATATTTTTAAACACGCTTGAGCGCATCACTTGTCTACCACCCCTTGAACTGACTCGGATTCGGAATATTGTTAGTTGCCGAAAACCAACAGGCACAGGTAAGAGTTCTCGGCGAGCAATATTTGAAGTGATACTGCTTGGGTGGCGAGTGTACCAACAGATTGGTTTGTTTGTATGCGTATAAACTATAATATAAGATTCCTTATAGAATCGCCAAGTTGATCTTCTCTAGTACGTACGATTCAGACACCCCGTCATCGCGTATGTAGGGATAACTGGGGTAAATGAAATGCTGGAACAGACAGGAACATAGACAGACGAGAGGGCAGACAGAGAGAAAAATTCTACATTTGATGGTTTTGACATCTTTATCATTATCAGCGAACATTGCAATAACTCTTTTTGAAAAAAATATCATATACACTGTTCATTGTACAGGCACAACATTTCTATAATTTCTTTATGTAGCATAGATAAAGATGACAGTTTGGATGTTGTTTTTTTTATGACTTCACGCATCGTCGAAGTCTAGGTCATATAAGAGGCGGGAATGGACTGGAGACAAGGAACGGGAAGGAAATTCGGCCATGGCCTTTTGAAGGAAGCATCCCGGTATTCACCTGGAGTGATTTGGGGAAACCATGGAAACCCAAATCTGAATGCCCGGACGTGGATTCGAAACGGCGTCCTCCAGAATGCGAGGGCAGCGCCGTAACCGCTCACGCACCACGCTCGGACGTTTGGATGGTGTCAATATGACACTAAAGGCATAAAGAGGTAAAGGAGGGCCACTAGCGGACTCTTACTCGCCGGAATACAACAGATTTACTGCTCAAAATGTGTTCTTCAAAACATGCTGAGAATGACTAAGGTTTCATTTTCGCTTATAGATTTACGCCTCGTCGATGTCGACGTCATAAGAGAGATAAAAGATCTTGCGCTTATAACAATATATCGTTATATCTTTGTATTGTATGTATCTAACGTTTTGTAACGATGTTGTAAAATATAGATTAAATAGTTTAAGTTGGTAGCATACAATTTTAATGTTAGCGTTTGGTAACACTGTCTCCGAGGCAGACGGACAAGCGGAAAGTGTGTGTGGAAGTAAGATGGCCGCAGGATATTATGTTGGCGTATAGCGTCCCTAAGAGGAGACTGTCGGAAAAGTAGTAGTATTTTTTGTTATTGTGATTTTAAATAGTATGATATCTACTGGTGTACCGAAAAGCTAACACTGTAATAGTTCGAGTAAAAACTGACTGAAAATATATCTAGTAAAAAATATTTAGTGTGGATTTGTTAGATCGTTTTCAAACTGTTTGCATCAGCATTGAAGTTTCGTTTCCCTATTAAACCTTATATGTAACGTGAGCTATCCTTATCGTCTGAGATACAGTGGCCGAATGGTTTGAACAAATCCAAGACAGGCTCCTATTAGCGGTAATTTGTCGAGGTGGTGCTTATGGCTCAGCAAATGGAGCCTATCTTGGATGAAAAGAAAATACAAAAACGCAAAAGATTACGTTACACGGTAGTGAATGGTAAAGAATTTGCTCATGGCCTTTTGAAGGAACGATCCCAGCATTCGCCTGAAGTGATTTCGGAAAACTATGGAAACCCGAAATCTAAATGGCTGGACGGCGATTCGAACCAGCAGTCCTTCCGAATGTGAGGCCAGTTAAATCAGTCTTCTCTCTATTATCATCGTTGATTTAACTTCGCTTAGTACAAACAATCAGCTGCCGTCCCTTTCAGAAGAACAATCAGCACTCTAAATACATTCGCTAGTTCATCTTCAGCTACAGAAGAGACGGTAGCTAATTATTAAGTACGGTAAACCTGGAAAATAAATTGGCCGAGAAGCATAGTCATTCTATGTCAAACAGTCAGCGACCGCAGGGGAATCTAGATGAATCAGAAACTAAAACTGCCTACGCGGGGAATAACTTGGTAATAGGTATCTCGTTTACAATGAAATAACTAGTCCAAGAACATTCAGACTCAAGTCGGTTTATTTTCCTTTAAGACATAGAACTTCGGAGTTACTAGGTGCAAACGTAAACAAATGCTCCAGCGACCATAAATTTGAACACCAAAACTCAACTAACTTTCAAAGACTAATCAATGCTTTGAATACTACTACTCGTCTCTGCCAATCACTTATATAGGTTTCACAGAATATTCCAGAATAATTCAGACTTCCGACCGACGTTTCTGGAATTCTAGCAAAAGCAGTAAAATCATATTAAAACAATCGGAATTAATACAAAGTCATTCACAATCATTATGAAATGTACAGAAACAAAAATTAAAGATATTTACACACGAAATTATCCATATAAATCAGTTTAAACTGTCGCAAATTGTCCTGTAATCATCGTAGCTCACCTCAGTACTTAAAATTACAAACTTTTAACCAATGCTTCACCCATAGC
The DNA here is from genome assembly GCA_031002005.1 of Vandiemenella viatica. Lineage (NCBI taxonomy): Eukaryota > Metazoa > Arthropoda > Insecta > Orthoptera > Morabidae > Vandiemenella > Vandiemenella viatica. The sequence continues at coordinate 29,337,639 of JARYHS010011408.1, forward strand.
ACTGTCCTTTAACATATTAAATAGTATTTACATATTTTATTTCCATAAAAAAATCCATTTACACAAATTCACAATTATTTGTAAGAAAAATATACAAAACCATATTCACTTAACTCCCAGCTTGCTAACAAATAATTCTTCATAATTTCATTAAAGGTCTCGATATAAGGGCCGTTATAATGGGTTTTCATGAAACAGTTCTAGGGAAGATCACAGTTGACTCTCCGAGCAACACACATTGTCTTTGGTTACATCAAATCTCTTATTTGTACTCTCAGACACGTGCTTTGGAACCTATCTTCAAAACAGAACATCTCGCCATAAAATGCCGTAAATTACTCTCCTTAAGATTCTCTCATTTAGACCGTTCTCTAGCTAGCATTGTGATATTATGTTAATGTGGTGTCATGATTTATATGTTTGCTACGTGCATACACTTCGTCATTGTTAAGACCTGATGTCTGTCATAAATTCGCTTACCATTTCCAAATGTAAGATGAGTTTCTAAAGTGTCTGAATAATTATCAGTGGACATTGTGCTGTGTAGAGTCGTCATCATCATGAACAGTATTATGCCCATAGGCAGGTTTTCACTTGGCAGTTCTCCATGATCTCCTGTCTTCTATCCTCCTCTTCGGGTCCAGGTATTTCTGTTTCGATTGATGTAATCTATCATCTCGTACCTCTCATTCTCCTTCCACAAACTAGTCCTTCCAAGGCGCCTGTTAACAAGTGAGTGACCCATCCTTTCCTTCCTTCTTTCTCTTATGACTTGCAGTAGTTTCTTCCTCTAATCAGCCCATTCCAGCACTTCAACATTACTCACTTTTCCCATCCAGCTTATTCTCTCCATTCTTCTCCTAATACAGATCTCAAATGTTAAAGCTGGAACGGTATCCAATCTCCACCTCATAAACTACACATTGCACAAACAAAAATACCCACATCATAGAAAACATAAGTTACAAGAATCGCAGGCAGATGGCAACACTTTAGCTTCGTCCATGGTTCCGGAAACTGACAATCCCTGGCTTTAACTACAAAGTGGAACATTGGGTGATTCTTAATTACAAACCATCATGATAAAAAAGTTTTGCGTGATCCGATAAGGTCCAGTCGCAAATAATAATTAATACATCACTGCTCTGAGTAGACAAATAAATCAGTAAGAAATCCACTGCAGTGTCAATCAGCTTATTCATTTCTGCCCTGAAGTTAATAGATAACGTTACGTTGTTTGTTAGCTGGGTTGCATTGCTTTACGGAAGACATTCGTGGCTCCAACTGATCGCGTACCGTCTCCTTCTAAATGTGCTGCTGATTTCGTTACAGACAGGAACTCTGTGAGATGGTGGTCTTGAATTATGCGTCGCCGCGTCTTGTTGAATTCTTGGCACCTCTTCGTCATTCTTTGACGGGACTCGGCTGGTGCCAAGCAGTAACAGAGGGCGACGACATTCGGTGGCACTGCAACTCTCTAAATAAAGCTCACAAAGCCATAAAGGCACCACGTTATGAAGAAGAGAAATAACTCAGAGACCTATTATTGTTACAACCAGCAAAAAAGTGGGTAACTTAGGCCTGCATAAATTAAAGGTTTTCCCTTCTCATTCCCCATCAAAAATAAAGAAAAATAAAGACTGAGTTGTTTAAATTAAAAACTAAGCTAATTATACGACATATAGACAAAATAGCAAAGAGAATTTATTCTTCTTCTTATAATGCCATGCCGAAATCCGGGCGTAGGCGATTGCAATGGAGGGTATACGCTATCATGGGAACTGTCTTGGAATCACTGTTCGCCCATTCAGATTTCGATTTTCCATGGTTTCCCGAAATAACAGCAGGCGAATTCCTGGATGGTTCCTTTAAAGGTCCATAGGCCGAATTCATTCCCGTTCCTTGCCTCCAATCTTCTCCCGCCTTTAATGATCTCAACGACGCGTAAAACCATAAACAAAAACTCTCTTTGGAAAATGAACTGCGGTGGTTTCCTGTTGCCTACCCAGTGTGTGCTCAGATGTTACTGTAGGTGTGGATGGCTGTGATAGTGTGTGTGTGTGTTTGCATTGTATGAAATGAGAGATGAAGAAACGAGAAAGTGAAACCCGATGCCGACGCATTCAGGCTCACTCTTCCGAAAGACAATTCCAGGCAATCCAAACATCCCTATCCGACGGACGAATCGCCATCGATATTCGGTATGCCCTCACTCCAGAGGTTTAGAAAATAATCCAGAACTTTGTCACACAATCTGTTTATTAGCAAATACGCACCAGCTCCCCTCCTACCGAGGCTGTGCTTAGTTTTGAATAAGCATGCTTCATCAACTACCGGCTTGCTAGGCCTGTCGTAGCTCCAGGGTTCCTGTAGGGCCTTCACGGCTACCGTATCGGTTCCGGGCACACTATGTTCCCACTGTACATCGCCCCCAAAGGCAGTCCCCTACTTCACGCCGTCTCCCACCATGTGGAAGAGAGGTTGGATTTGTGGGCAAGATGGATGGACCAAGTGAAGAAATATGTAGAGGCTAAGGGAGTCGTTTGGAGGAAAGTGATGGAGGAAAAACCTTGGAAAGACCGCCAGACTTGGAAGAGGATGTGCAGGATGACCCGAAAAAGCGGAAATATCTAATGATGATGAACCTGTCCTACGCTGCCGGCAAAATCACGATGATTATCACCGGGACTGGAACCAGCTAACACCGAGCCAGACGACGCGCACCGCACAGTGACGCAACCAAGGAACAAACGGCGCATGCGTCAGTTTGTAAACGTGAACGTAATTACTATTTACAATACCTCTCTGTAGGCAATGTTTGAGGTCAGAAAGCAACCATCTTGAACTTGTTCTTCCTTTTTTGTAATTGATACAAAAACGTCGTTAGCTTTAGTGGCTCTTGAAATTGCTTGAAAGATTTATCGTTGAGTAAACATAGTTTTCGGCATATATAATGCAGCTCTTTTGAGAGTTTGTCCCTGAGACTTATTGATGGTCATTGTAATAAGAAAACAAGACACCCATTGTGCTTGTCCAACGTGTTGTTCGTTGTTGCATTGGCGAATTTTTATGGTATAGGTCACATCTCAACCTATCAACCTCAATTTTGAGACAGTGTATCTCAAAACTAAGCTACATATCGAAATATTTTAATCTTCACTTTCGTTGTATCTCGTTGAGTTACGTAAGAAAGTATAATCAAATTTGACTTGGGCGAAATTTTTCTTCTGGTCCAGGTCACAATTCAACCTTTCGACCTCACTTATAGGACAGTATATTTCGAGTTCTCCCTCTCGATTTCTCTCGTCGAGTTACATAAGAATCAACCATCAGATTGTGGCGCCCCGGTTATCGTTGAATCCCCACCACGCGGCAGCTACAAAGATCACCATGCCCAAATAAGGTCACCAGTGTACACTTCGTCTGTTAATAAAGTTCATGAGCGATTTCCTTCTCTTTCCTTGCCTACGATCCTCTTCCAGCGCCAAGTACCTCTTCATTGTTGACACGTGAAACTCTATTTAGAATAGCGAATGGCAACAGAAGAAGACATAAGGCAGAAACTTGTTAGATTGCTTTGTCTAACCGATTCATATTGTGGGTGGGATACGGCTGGTTTAGACTGGTGACGAAAACAGAACGCCCAAAGCCATACAGCTAGAATATTGCTATCGAGCTGACAGACATTGTCCTCTGTCATTTTTGCCGACGGCAAAAAATAAACGTTTACGATATCTTTTGTAAGAGGTTTTGTCAATGAATATGTATCGTGCTTTGTGTACGAACGTCATTCTTGAAGTGGAAAAATGATGTGAGCTGCTGTGGTCATTCACAGCGCTGAAAAAGAACGTCGACGCCTTTATTTATTGAAATCAAAATATCTTTAACCTGTATAGTTCTGTTGATAGTGACAGTACTCAGTATATGAATAAAAACTAAATAAAACAGCAGGTTTTATCTACTATATAATTTCGTAAGGTCACTCATTCACCCACCTCGATAGCTATCGGCTGGAGAACGGTGTCACGTGTCAGCCTTCGCTCACAAAACAGCGACCAGAGATACCATTAGAAGGAATTCGTGGGTATGTCTACAATTTGATAACTACTGGTACCAAATTAATTGCCATAGTAGGCCTACATTCATTATGTTTGCTTTTCGTAGCGTTTCATAGTTAAAAAGATATTGATGAACTTTGCGGCTGAAAAAACGTGGATCTGCTTTTCAGTAACATGTTGCTAATGAAAGCAAATTAAAAAAAAAAACTTAATCAAAAAATTAAATTACTCATGGTCTTTGCTGCCATTTGTCATTCCGGCTAAGGCTAAATTTCAGTTTAATTTAAACTTTCCCCAATGTTGCTGCTTGACCAAATTTTATACATTACATTTCAGGTATTTTACTGACCACTTTCGTTAATGGCCTTTGTTCATATTCGCTGTATGTGAGTTATTAGGTTAATTTAAGTGGACATCAGACCAAATATGTTACCGAACCAATTATTCTGGTAATCCATTTCTTCCAAGTTGCTCAACTGTTTAATAATATGGAATGTGTATTAAGATCTATGGCCATTACATATACTATGACCAATGATAACATTACGAATATTTGCCCACTCCCAATTTAAAAAAAAATAATAAAAAAATAAAAAACTAAAAAAAAAAAACGTAATGCTTTCGAAGCAAACAGGGTTCTTTTTTAATTTTGCAGAGTGAAGGGTCAAATACAAGTCAGGTTTGTATTTAAGCAAGTTCGACTCTATGACCTTTGAAACCATTATACGATTGCGCTATCGTCCCTGTTCAGGTTTAATACCTACCTCTATTAATGCTTCTGAGTGCTTCAAGCTCAAGAAATTTTATTCGCCCTGAAACGCTGACCAAGTTTATATTTGGTCATATCAGGTCAACCTGTCATAATCTTTGATCCTAGAAACTGGAACTATTCTAGACTCGTGACGATACGCAAAAAACGGTCACGGGCTTACACTAGTTTCCTAATAAATGGCAAGACCACTTTGCTACACTATGCCAAGAATAAAGCAATAAAAATGTTTAAAAAAAACTAATGTCGATTACGTTTAGGAGTTGTAACGATTCGCTAAGCTCCCCGTTACATATCACTTTTTATTGTGTATAAAGTAAAGGAATAGAATATTTTTCCATTTCTTGGGATGTCTGTATGTTCGAAAGATGCACATTGAAAGGATAAGAGGCAAGGATTTTACGCTTCAGTGAAGGGAAGACGGGCTGGCGCCTTTCGGGCAGAATGTTAAGAGGATTAGGGATTTCTGTCGGGCAACCGGTAAACAGAATTCCTTCCTCCCGAAGGAGACATCGGCTCCCGAGGTTTGCCGAAACTTAACGTGGCAAAGAGAAGCACAGATTCACATGACGTCAGATGGTCAGCCAATCACAGGGACCATAGTACTAAGATTCGGGGAATTTTATGTTCTATGTCGTTTACCTCCGTGGCGGCAGAAAAAGACGAGACACTTCCGTCCTGACTTCCTTCGAGTCAGGAGCCCAGACGAGTCACTGGCGACTTGGTGTCCATGTGTGCTGGGCTGACTTGTGTCCTGGAGACCATCTGAGGCACTTCTAACTTGCGACTTGCCGCATACTGCTGGCGTGGCCAGTTACGACAATCGTCCAGGTGGACATCTCCGCTCAGCGCTACCTGCCGTGGAACGGTAATGTGTTTCTACGAAGCCATTCAGCCTGCAACTCACTGTGAAACTGTACCCTTAAGCGCGTCTGAGATAAAGATCCTTGCTCTGATCTGATAAAACCACTGAGCTAGACTGTGTAACTGTCGAATGCAGGTTAATCATTCGTGGCGTCCCAACCTTTTAAAATTCATTACTGTTTGCTATCATCATAACTGGTAACATACTTTGTATTAGAATAATTATGAGATTTTTAAAGTACAACTATACTTGTTTGCTTGCATTTAAAGGGCTCATTGTACGTCTGAGCGTTGCTTAGAAAATTGCAAAACCTCTTGTTTATTAACGTAATGGTAAATACGCTCAGATTTGTAGATGCCATTGTAAAAATTTTTATTAAAATGTCTTTTTGTGACAGTTTTCAAATCCCAGAATCATCCAATTCTCATTAAATAATTTACATTTTGACATTCAATTATAGTATCCTATATAGCGTAAAATATTAAGAATTAATTAATAATCTCCCCCCCCCCCTGGCGATACGCTACAATTGGCGAACCCAAGCGTTGGGGCACGAGTAAAACGTGGTATTGAAACCCAGAATTTTTAATAAGTTTCATGGAGTGTTGCAAATGGCTTTTGGCAGTTTTATTATTCTTGTAGAAAATAGATAGTGCATAACTTCATTTTGATGTTGCACTCATTACATGTATTTTGTGTTTGGTTTCTTTTGAAAATTTATGTGTTCTTATGTGCTCATGTTTGTGCTTAATTTTGATGGATAATTTGTGCGAAGGTTCTGTCCGCATGCACTTGCTATGTTTATCCATTACAGCGTTGATATTGTTTTTTTGTGATCTGTTTGTCTTTTGAAATTTTTGTTTGATATGTGGTGCATCATTTGCTGAATTTGAGGGAGTTTCACATTGTTTTATTGAACCGCGAGAATTGCTTGGGTATTTCTATTTTCCCTGTGTTTTTGTATGGAGATTTTGTGTGATTTTTTTCTTGAGACTTTCGATTTTGTGGGACTTCGGGTTTGATAGTATAGGTCGTTCATGAAGCTTAGATCTGGGGCTGTCATAATGGAAAATTTAAATGTAAATTCAGACACCCAGGAGATCATGAATGAATCGATTTCAGACGCAGTTAATCCGGGCACTATTGCGGAAACTCAGAGGGTTGCAAGTGTTGATTTAACTTCCGAAGCGGGGTATAGCTCGCAATCTACCATATGTATTGGTGAGACAGAGACGGAAAATTTTCCAGATGTCCCTGACGAAAGTGTCTCAGCACAGTCCAATGCTAGAAACACACATGCAACACAAAACACAGCACCAGCTCAAATTGAAAGCACACTACAACTAACGGATATTATGGCATTCTTAGTGCAATCACAAGAAAACATGAAGGACATGAAGTCACATTTAACACAACAGTTTCAAAAATCACAAGAGGACATGAAGTCACATTTGTCAGGAAAATTCGACGCACTTGACAGGCACCAAGACCGTCTACTCCACGTCATTGAGGACAGATTATCGATCTCTCCTCAGAAAACAGAGAAAAGTAATGATAGTGGAGAAGCGAATATAAAATCTGACGTCGCGATTTTATCCGAATTCAAAAATGATTTGCAAACACAAGAGGTGGATCGCACGCTCTGTGACGACAATTTGTTGATTATTCGCGAGCAAACCACAATAGAATCGGAGTGTGATCACTGCGATCAGTCTGAGGAAGTGTCTCAGCTTGTCGAATTGCAGATTGCCAGTGAATCAGTTGACAAAGTCTCCACTCAGCGTCTCGTGAAAGAAATTTTTAGTTTGAAAGCGAAGATTTCTGAGCTTAATAATCTCAGCTGTATAACGGGTACCGTCTCGGTAATAAAGCGACAGCGGTCAGTGAAACGTAAAACATTTTTCGGGCACGAGTCGAAGGATCATCAGTACATGTCTTTCATTAAAGCAAGAAGAGTGTCCGTTAATGTTTCAATGTTCAGTGAAAATCGAGATTACTCTCAAAATTCGCAGGCAATAAGCATTCCGTGGGACTTTTCCATCTGTGATTTAACAAGAAGTGCTACACAGGTTTTTAGTTCCTTTCGATCAGAAAAATATTACTTGCAAATGCAAGGATTAAGATATTTTTCTGTTAGATAATTTTATGGAGTTAAATTGTGGCTCGTCTTTGAGTTCAGTAAACTCGAATGTTAACCAGATCGGTGGCATAAATAACAGTTTAAATAGCCGGTCAGGAAGGTCGCTACTATCAGCTGTTCCCATTAGCAAACGTTTGCGGCGGAACACAATGGAATTTCCAAGAATCCCATTAGGTAGCAGGACCAAGGGTCTATGCTCCGTGGCTACTGCATGCGAATGCTTTCACGTTCTGCAAAATTCTGTCGAATACGGCAAAGCTGTGTATTCGGGAAACAGAATAGGTTTCCAAAAGAAAATACATGGACGCATTAAAAGTCACTGAATAATCATTTCTAATCATGATTATCTAGCATGCAATGCGGTGATGAAATAGCTGAGATTTAATGTTGTCCGATTAAGTAATAATAAAAATATTGTACTGTATGTGATATAGCTTCTATTAAGTTGAATTAAAAATTAATAAAGTGTAGGTGATGCTAAATGCTGAGAAAGGAAGAAAGCACCAACGCGAAACCTTTCATTTATAGAAGAAAGAGCTAGTTAAGAATAAAATTCCGCATTCGGAAACTATATGTTCCTCCAATATTTCTTAACTTTATGTGAATCCGCGTGAAACTTTTAAGTCATTCTGACTATCTCGCATTAACGGACACAATTTAAAAAGATGGCTTTACGTAATTCCCGTAATCTTAAAATTTACCACACCGCCTAAATGTTATGCAATCATGAGCATATGGTGTGAAGGAAGATTTTCACGTTTCGCCTCAAGTCTAAACTGTCACTACGATCAAATGGCGAGGTTAAAAGAAATAAAGTTTCCAAGAAGTGTAATGTGCCGTGCAGAAAATAATTTTGCGATCTGTGGTGCAAATGAATGAATTGTAGTATGTAACAGTCTGAGCATTTACGCGAGTTACATTTAAAGTCTTTCTATTGGCAGAAGTCTTTTGTAGCGTGTGGTCAACAGATACCACATCGTCTATGGTTGAAACATGGTCAAAGTTACCATTTCAACGTTTACTTCTAGTTATACGTGCGTATAGGGTGGCGAAAGTGCCGTATAAATGCCCTAACGTATAAACTTTGCCTGAGAGATCATGTTAGTTGTTTTGTTATCACGGAATTTCAAAGGGATCGTAAGTAATGGTTACATTTACACGGGGGAAACACAATTTTACTTCGTTGCTTCATTGTATTAAGTGAGGACGAGAGCGAAAGAAAAATTAATATTTTTGGTTGCGATTTGGTGAGGCAACGGTGAGTTTTTATATGTACGGGAAATTCAGATTTTTGTGCCTGTTTAACGTAAAGTTGTTACTAAAGTTCAGCAGATTTTGATAGCGAAAGGTATGTTGGTTTTTTATTTTTGTCGCACCCGTGTTTGGTAAAACTCATGGATACCCACGATAAGTGCAGGCGTGACAAATATTTAAATAAATGTTGGATAGCTTGAGATCTTAAAGATGTCTTAAAATATCTCTGTGACAGAATATACAAGCTTGTTTGTGCAATATGTTTAAGCTGGATCACATACAGCTAATGTACATATCTTTTTGTCTTATTATTTTGTCATGTTTATAAATATTTTGATTTTGCTCTAAGTTTAAAATCCTGAAGGGAAAAATTAGTTTTAAAAAAAATATATTTTTATTAAAATATGATCAATTAGCTTCCTAAAATTATGTGTAAATCACGCACTTGCTTCAGTTTCTCTGACAATGTTCTGCGTATATTGTAGATATTAAGGTTTCATAGAAGTTTTTTTTATTTTAAGCCTTTATGTAAATAGGTCTATGTGTAATTTATATTCTCATGTATATGTTATTATTGTGTTTAATATATGTTTGTATGAGGGATGGCTATCTGAATTCATGTGTTGCAATGAGTAAAGGAATTCTAAGACGGCCAAAAGATGTAAGAAAGCCCATTAAAATTCAATTCACAAATCGAGAATCGCGGTGATTTTGGGATCTCATTTAAAAAACTGTGGTAATTGTTAAAGTGCTAAGTTAGTATGTTTTGGTCTCAACTAAAGTAGAATCACAAAACTCAAAATAAAATTATTATGTCATAATAATTTTCATTAACAGTGGGGCATTATGTAACGATTCGCTAAGCTCCCTGTTACATATCACTTTTTATTGTATATAAAGTAAAGGAATAGAATATTTTTCCATTTCTTGGGATGTCCACTGTATGTTCGAAAGATGCCGTTTGAAAGGATAAGAGGCAAGGATTTTACGCTTCAGTGAAGGGCAGACGGGCTGGCGCCTTTTGGGCAGAATGTTAAGAGGATTAGGGATTTCTGTCGGGCAACCGGTAAACAGAATTCCTTCCTCCCGAAGGAGACATCGGCTCCCGAGGTTTGCCGAAACTTAACGTGGCCAAGAGAAGCACAGATTCACATGACGTCAGATGGTCAGCCAATCACAGGGAACATAGTACTAAGATTCGGGGAATTTTATGTTCTATGTCGTCTTCGAGCCACAAGAGGCGGAGTCAGAGTTTACCTCCGTGGCGGCAGAAAAAGACGAGACACTTCCTGCCTGACTTCCCTCCAGTTGGGAGCCCAGACAAGTCACTGGTGACTTGCGGTCCATGTGTGCTGGGCTGACTTGTGTCCTGGAGACCATCTGAGGCGCACTTCTGACTTGCGACTTGCCGCATACTGCTGGCGTGGCCAGTTACGACGCTCAGCGCTACCTGCCGTGGAACGGTAATGTGTTTCTTCGAAGCCATTCAGCCTGCAACTTCCGTGAAACTGTACCCGTAAGCGCATCTGAGATAAAGATCCTTGCTCTGATCTGATAAACCACTGAGCTAGACTGTGTAACTGTCGAATGCAGGTTAATCATTCGTGGCGTCCCAACCTATTAAAATTCATTATTGTTTGCCATCATCATAACTGGTAACATACTTTGTATTAGAATAATTGTGAGATTTTTAAAGTACAACTATACTTGTTTGCTTGCATTTAAAGGGCTCATTGTACGTCTGAGCGTTGCTTAGAAAATTGCAAAACCTCTTGTTTATTAACGTAATGGTAAATACGCTCAGATTTGTAGATGCCATTGTAAAAATCTTTATTAAAATGTCTTTTTGTGACAGTTTTCAAATCCCAGAATCATCCAATTCTCATTTAAATAATTTACATTTTGACATTCAATTATAGTATCCTATATAGCGTAAAATATTAAGAATTAATTAATAATTCTCCCCCCCCCCCCCTGGTGATACGCTACAGAGTGTAGAAAGGGTGAGAAAAGGACAAGTATGGAGTCATTGAACCTAGTCTCCTCACGTCTTTAACAACCACGATATAGATGAGAATAAAGTCCGCATAAAAACAGTATAGATAAAAGTAACTTAAGCATACGAGGACGATGGAGAGAGGCAGAATACCACGAAAAATGCTTCGACGAATAGCTGGAATATAAGCTAAAAGCTGATGGGATCCTGCTTCTAATGACATCGATTTCGGCGAGAAGTAAAGCCCAAAGCGCAAAAAAAAAATGGGAAACGCAGATTACTACAATGAAAAACCATGCTGAAACATTAATTTTAGAGAAAAAAGATGATCGAATAGTAGACACACTTGAAATGTGGCTGTGGAGCAGGATATAGGCAGTGACGGAAAAAAAGAGCAAACAGAGTAATTAATTATTAAATTTTAATTGCAATTGAGTGCTTGCTCCGGTGGCAATTTCCTTACACTCCCATTTTCCCCCTTTCCTTTTCCAGGCTACTTATGTCCGCTATTAATTTCAACTTTAAATTATTTTAGAGTTTTTGGTAAATTATTCATCATTTCCCTTGGTAATTTAATCCAATCCCTCACCCCCTTTCCTTCGAAAGAAAATCTTCCCACACCACTATGACTGAAATCGAATCCCAGTTTGTGGTCACGCTCATCTTTCCCCTTTCACGCACCTCTCCTAATTCTTCCACCAATATCTTTCCACATCTCATCACCAACATATGCTTCGTACACTCCCATGACTCATCACCCTCCTCCTATCTTCCAATGAATCCCATTCTACCTCCTTTATCATATCAGTTACTGATTGTGTTCTGCGGCAACGAGAAAATTAGGTTAAGAAATGATAATTCTAATCAGGTCAAGTAACAGAAAGATGGGTTTAATTAGAAAACAGTATAACATGAGGATGTTCGCTAAGATAGATTATAAAAGGTATAGTGAAGGCTAGGACTGGAAGAAGAAAAAAGAATTTCCAAATTTTGGAAAGTAGTATGATGTGTGAAGATGAAAGAAAACTACTAGAGGGTACAGAAGAAGAAAACCTGGCATCAGCCAAAATAACTATCAACTAACTCACATGATCTATATAATATCACATGAACAACCGACAAAGAAGAAAATTCAGAGTTATGGCGGATGCTGGAGAAGTGGCGGAATATAATTTCTCTACTGAATTTCAGCCAGCTGATGCAGTTGATGATTAGCGAGGCGAAAGGGTTGTCAGAGTACTTAAAAATAATTATCGCCATTGACGAGATTTTTTCTATTCTTCCATTGCTCCCCGTTCACGAAATGGAGGTGTGTGACAAATCTCGGGAAGGTGACATTGTGATAAGGAAGGAAACTACAGGAACAGTGTTTTCGTGTGATCTGAGACCGCATTTCTGATCAGATTGATACTAATTGAACATCAGGGGAAAAAATTATCTCTTGCTCTCTGAACAAAATCATCAGGTTATAAGTTTCCCTCTGTGGTTTTATTCCTGGCTACACTACATGCATACCTATCAACATTTAGTGTCGAAAATTACAGGCCAATCAGTTTGACATCAGTGGTAGGTAAATTAACGGAGAGATTGATAAACAACCACATCAGAAAGGAACGTAAGTGGTTTTCGCGTCAGCAACATGGCTTTAGACAAGGAAGTTCATGTTAATCTCAGTTAGTAACCTATATGCATGATAGTTCGTATGAATTGAACAAAGGAAACCAAATTTACAGTGTAGCTCTAGATATTTCAAAGGTTTTTGTTAGAGTGAGCCATAAAATAGTGCTAAATAATGTTAAAACCATTAGAGTAGATGGAAAAAGTGATTTACTGGGTAGAAGAATTCTTAAAAGGTAGAAAGCGAAAAGTTAGGATAGCAAATGCAGTATCAAAGAAAGTGGAAGTGAAATGGGAGTGCCACAGGGTAGTATACTGGGACCATTACTATTCATTGTTCTAATGAATGATTGTGTTGGTGGGTTACTATCAGATGTTAGGTTGTCAACAGGATCTAAACGGTGCAAAATGCTGAACAGCTGCAGGGTGATCGGGACAGAATATTTAGCAGGATAAGTCAACATGGGATGAAGATAAATGCAATGAAGAATCAGCTTATTAAATACACAGAAAAAAAACTAAAAACTGATTATGATTATAAGATGCTTGTTGAAGACTTGAAACGTAAATACCTTGCTATATCATATGATAACAAACTCAACTAGACAGGAAACATTGGTCCGTTAGTAGGAAAAGGTTTCAAAATCCATGTTGAGAATGGGAATTTGGTTACAAAAGGTTTAGTCAGACCATATGGTGGTGTGGTATGAGATCCACATTTTGGATATCAATTACAGGGGTTGGAGTATGTACAAAGAATGGCAGCTAGATTTGTCCCTGGAAATTACCGCATTATACGATCACTAAGTGATATGATAAAGGAGTGGGAATGGGATTCATTGGAAGATAGGAGGGGTGAAGAAGAAAATTATGGGAGTGTACAAGGAAATGATGACCATCACCATAAATTGGCACTTGATTTCAGGTATAAGTGAGTGAGAAGATTTTCTTTCGTAGGTAAATTACCAGGAGAAATGATGAATAATTTACCAAAACGTTAAAAGAATTAAAGTTGAAATTATTAGAGGGAAAAAGTTATTGAAAAAGGAAGGAGGAAAAATGGGTGTAGGGAGATTTCCACCGGAGCAAGCTCTCCATGGTAACTAAACTAAATTACAGAAACCTATTGATTCTACTAACGTATTTAACAATGTCTATATGCAACAGATATATGCCTACTCCATTTACGTGGAATAGTGTACTCTTCTCTCCATCGTATTAAAGTAATATCTTTTTCGAGCGACTGTTCATTCAACGACTGGCTAGTCACAGATAAATCAATGAAGCTATCGACAGACTGCCAAAACGAATCAATTAAACGATGAAAGGCATATGGCGCGTATCAGGACCACGTCACTGCTGCTACGAAGGCTTCAATAAAAACAGAGCCATTGTTATCTGCCATTACAGCCACTCACCAAGCCAGGCCTCTGCCGGATCAGGAAAGAGACCTCCATTGGAACAACCAGATTCATTAGCACTACGTTTATGATCGTACATGAATCGCAAAGCAGATGTAGGTTGAAGATAGCTGTTTTTTTCATTCGGTCATTTTCATTGCAGCCCTAACAGCAAATTATACACAACAAAGCCGAGCTCACGAACACAAACGAATTTTAAGGAACGAGCGTGGTGGATGAGCGGTAACGCTCTGGCCTCGTTTTCGGGAAGACGCGTGTTCGAATCCCCATCCGGCCATACAGATTTGGATTTCTATGATTTCCATAAATCACTCCAAGCTAATGCCGGGTGAATCCCTTCAAAAGGCCATGGCCGAATTCATTTCCGTTCCTTACCCCCAGTCCTTTTCCGCCTCTAATAAAGCCACGTAAATCCAGAAGCAAAAAATAAATAAATAAATAAATAATAGTAATAATAATAAGAGAGCTAAACAGCTGTTATCACCAGACAAATAATTAAGTGAATTCGAAAGCGTTCTGTAGGACTTGTAGAATTTTGGTAGACGGAACTGCAAATGAAGACCTACTTCATGCTGGCAACAGTTTTAATGGCATAAAAAAACATGGAAACGTATCCTCCACACAATACGAAGCGCAATACAAGCCATCAAACTGGAATCTACAGCACAAATAATTGGCAAACTGAGAAAAAATTCAAAGTTGAATGGCACCTTCATTTAACTTAACATTAAAAAGTATTAGCTGGCAAAATTTACAAAACTAAGATCTTTCAGTACAAAGTGTCAAGAATAATAATATGTCAAGGGTGCTAAGCCTGCAGAAATGTTTAAACTACAAGATGGTTGTAGTGCATACTTCCTGGCCTCTCATAAGGTTATATATATATATATATATATATATAATATATATATATATATATATATATATATATTATTATATTAGTCACTTGACACCTTTGTAATGTTAAGTATCCTTTTATGTACACCAGCTGCAATATTACACTGCCTGACAAAAAGTGAAGCACCAGGAAGGGGAGGAGGAAATGCTTATTGCGGGCAATAAAACTCTAACAGCCTTTAGCGGCGAACCATTTAATTTAATTTAATCACGATGGAGCACACGCTCCGGTGGCAATTTCCCTACACAACCATTTTTACCTCTTTCCTGTACCCTACTTTTTTCCATTTACAAATTTCAAATTTAAATTCCTTTACCATTTTTAGTAAATTATTCATCAATTCTCTTGGTAACTTATTACAATCCCTGACCCCTAACTGCGAAAGAAAATCTTCTCAAAATATTGTGCCTGAAATCGAATGCCAGCATGTGGTAACGGTCATCTCTTCCCTTTCAAGCATTACTTTTTTAATACACTATCTTTCCACGCCTCATCACCAATATACGCCTTGTACATTCCCATGACTCTCTTCACCCTCCTCCTGTCTTCCAATGAATCGCATTCCAGCTCTTTTATCATATCGGTAACTGATTGTGTTCTACGATAATTTCCAGAGAAAAATCTAGCAGCACTTCTTTGCACTCCCTCCAACTCCCAAAATGTGGATCCCATACTACACCACCATATTCAAGCAGTGGTCTGACCAAAGTTTTGTAACCCAATTCCTTTACTTCTCTCGTACATTCCCTCATCACTCTCTCCAACAAGAATTTTGAAACCTTTTCCGTTCTACATGTCTAATGTGTGTTGCATAGTTGAGCTTGTTATCAAATGTTATGCCTAGATATTTACATTTCAAGTGTTCAACAAGCAATTCTTTCCTCACCTTATAATTATAATCAAACTTTAGGTTTTATCTGTGTATCTAATAAGCTGAATGTCATCTCCGGACACGTTCCCTTAAATGAAAAGCATCGGCTAGGGTGGCCAATGAGAGGCAGAAACTGTGCTAAATGCCTGAACATTTCAACCCCAGAAATGCGGACGAATGAGGAGCCAGAAATCGTTTCGTTTCTAGAAACGAAAAGCTTCGGGGAGAAGTGCCAGCGGCGGCGGTGCTTCTCCCATGGTTTTACTGAATTGTTAATTTATGTTCCATGCGCTGACAAATCCTGAAGGAGAACACCTCGCCTGGGAGAAGGGGTCGAGCTACGGACTTCAGCCTCGGCGGAGGGATGTTTAGTGCTGGAAACTCGCATACAGCGGGTGTTTCCTAAAACATTTCCCCCGCGAACTTGTCTGATTGGTGATCTGGCGTCAAGAGAGGACAACAGCGCCATAACAGCAGAACGCGATACCTGCCACCAGCTGACCTGGTCAAGACCCCGTATCACCGAGCACAACGAGTCGCAGCACATTGTCTGTCGGAGTTACTGTGGTAAGTATATCTGAAGTAACTGCCAAACAAGACCCTGATTATAAAATTCGGAACAACAAAACTCTAATGCCCTCAATAAGTTCATAAAATAGTCCATTAAATGAATCGCTTTCAGTTAATCTACTCCAATATTATAAATGCGAAAGTACCTTTGTTTGTTACGATCTGACGAATAGACGACTAAACTGATCTCGATGAAATTAGACAAGGAAATACTATGTATCATTAGAATGCATATAGGATACATTTTCACGATAAATAACATATTTTGTGACGAAATTTTGAAAACTAAACGAACGATGACAGACAGACGGATAGCGTGTGTAATTCTCTGTAATGTTACATAGATTACTCAGGCTTTGTTCCTCTCGCAGTCAAGTAATACATGATCTGTTGAAAACTTTCATGTACATATACTACTTGTTATAAAGAATAGACGTGGATTCATGCTGTATCATGTACAGACAGGAGCAAGTAGCGGGGGTACACTTAAAAATGAGATGATTTCCCAGGGGTAATTATATGCAGCCAAATCACGGGTTTCCAACTCACAAAGGCTATATATCTTATCAGAGGACAGCAAAATCAAAAACGTAGTGTACAAAACGTTATTAGCATGATATGTACACTAAAAGTGACATAATTGTAAACCAAAAACAAAAATCCGCAGGATGAACTGTGATTGGTTGTCTCCCAAATTAACCCCCTCCCTCTCTTAGTTTGTTGTTATTTTTAAACATGTCGCTAACTGGTCCTCTTCATGAGACAGGTTCACTTGTAGAATGCTATGGTGGTGGCTTCCCCGTCATATTAATCAGACTTCGTGATTTTTGGGACACCTTTTACGTAAGTTATGGCTTTCTGTATCCAAGTCTAACAATAAAATCGTGAATCCTCGCATAAAAATCCGCGGGTAACAGCCAGTAATGTTATAATTTCAAATTTGTATGGGAGTAAATAAATTCATTAGATGCTTTTGTCAATCATGTTTGAGTTTATTCATTTTAC
The DNA here is from genome assembly GCA_031002005.1 of Vandiemenella viatica. Classification (NCBI taxonomy): domain Eukaryota; kingdom Metazoa; phylum Arthropoda; class Insecta; order Orthoptera; family Morabidae; genus Vandiemenella; species Vandiemenella viatica. Next base: position 29,355,103 of record JARYHS010011408.1, read on the forward strand.
GAGTATGATCATTCAGACCTAAGAACCACGCCCACATTTATTTTATTAATTGATTTAAATTTCTCATTAAATGAGAAATTTTAGGAGTTTCCCTCTTGAACACCTCATAATGTTTCTGAAACCACGTCCGAGCCAGCACGCGGAACTTTGTCTCTCGGTCAGCCGACGTGAGTCCGTTAGAGCTGGACTGTGCTGACGCTACCCCGAGGCGAGGCAGCTGTGAGAATGGACTCCACCGTCGTTTGGCGGTGAGCAAACTTTTAACGAGTTCTGAAAGGTAGAACTCATCTCGACAACTGACAGGCGAGTGTGCGCCAACTTGTCGTTTCCACCTGTTCCACTCTGTGTGCTTCATAGCTGGTCTTGTCCCCCGTTATGTCCAAGCCTCACAAAGTTCGTGTGGTAGTAAAGCACCACCACTTTATTTCCCAAAATATTTGCTAGACAAATTTCTGCTGGTGGACTGGTCTGCATGTGGTTCCGAGAGTTAGAAGTTTTCCATTGTTCACGCTTATGAGCACCCTGGTGACCAAGTTAATTTTCCCAGTTGCTGTTGTGCCCTTAGCATGTAAGGTTGTAACGGATGTCATCTTTGCAGATGCGGATGTTCAGCGCTTGGCAAGTGGAAGTGGAAAAATAAAGTTTTAACTATACAGATTACAGTATTTTATCAAAAATAAGCTTAAAATCAAAATAAGTATATTTTTTAATCCCTAATTCTACATTTTTCATAAGCGAAGTCTATTTCCACAAAGTACTGACATACTGATTTATTTTTTGCCTCATCTTTCAACAACAAGAAACGGGGGATGATTTTGCAAATGAATTAAATTATTTAAACAACTACGCAGGCGTAAAAAAAAAAAACTATTTGTCAAATGAACTTCGCGGCTCTACTAATCCAAGCGTCAAGCACAAGGCCATCGCACATCTCCATGCCAGCCACCCGCCTTTCCACTGCTCAAGGAGTCCATGGGCCCATTCACACTCAGTCTTGAGGGATCTACGAAGATCCGATTTTCGTTAAAGGAACCTTGATGATGCAGTGTGACTTATCAGCATCTCTATCAAGCGAAAGCAATAGAACCGCTTGAATTAAAATAATTCTTTAAATAATGCAATAAACATGATTATTAGATTTTCGGGGTATGCCGCGTTGTTTATTTCATAATCTGAGTTTTCGGATGCCATCCCACAGCCTTCGAAGGCTCAGATTGTGAAATAAACAACGCCGCATACCCCGTAAATCTATTAATCATGAACAAAGAGTGCCGGAGAAACCTTAGGAATCGTTCAACCACATGAGCAGTTTTTTTTATTTTTTAAGTTAAAATGCAAAGTTTCATTAAAACAGGAAAGCATTACCGAAGGAAACGTTTTGAGAATCTTCACTAGTTACTATTAACTCTGGACTGAAGTACTTACTCTGTTAAGTTGGTAAGTAATGGAAATATTGCTGTACGCAGAAAATCGACATTTATGTTAGTCTACATATAGTACTAATATTGTTGTACAAAATTTCGTAGTAATTTGTAGTTTTTTCCTGCTTCCCGATCATGGGTTTACTGTTCCAAATGGAACTGACATCGTGCTGATTGTTGAGACACGTCCCCCGTTGTGCTTGGCTCCGACAGTCCTGTCTGCTCTCTGGTCGACTGTAGACGCGTCCACCTGCTCTCAGTGACGTCACGCGTAATTAGGCAGCCGTCTGTTTCCCCCGGGCTGCCTGGGACAGCTGGAGACCACAGAGCTCGCGTTACAGTCAGAATACCTGATTTACTGTAGACAGATATCAGTATTACGCCAGTAGCCGAACAATTCTTAAAATCGAAGGTATTTATTATCTGTTTAAACTGCTGTCTTCCTACTTCTATCCTCAGTCATCAGTGGTCACCCATACCACCATGTGTTTTAAATTCTGAATTGTGGCTTAACAATGATCTGCGGAGCTGTTAGCCTGTTGAACCACCTTGCACCGTGGTTTCTGCCTTAACCACCTGCAGCTATGGAAGTTGCTCTTCTCTAATAAAATCGTACATCCCATCTGAGGTAACAGCCATAGGGATAGTGAATCATCAAATGAATTGTGTAAATAATACTAAAATAATATGGTGGAACAGTTTCAGCATTAGAGCATTAGATGGTTAAGTTGGCTGACCTGTAACACAAAACAGTAATACAATGGTCATCACTAACTGTATCTAAGAGATTGTGTTCTGGTTGTTATGGAAGAATGTCGACTTGCAGATCGTTTGATTCAATATTTTAAATTTGTTAAAGTTTTAATGCTAAGTGTGTAATAAATGTTCAGAATTGGATAAAGCGAAAGAGGATTTATTTAACGTGAAATGGACGTAGTTTTACAAGATAATGGTTTGTTTTAAACAGCAGCGAGGCGGCTATCGTTTGTATTTTTTTGTTTTAATCCAGATTTATTAATAGGCCATATTAAACACACAAAAGAAAGTATTTACCTCGCACCCTACACAAAAAAATTTCAGTATCACCTTTTTCTTCTTCAGCACCTCCTTTTTCTTCTTCAGCACCTTTTCCCGACATTACGGGTCTGTTGCCTTTGATGAATATTGCTCCTCATTGACATGGTCAAATTTGGTGCTTTCATTTTACGGGGTTGCTCTTGCTGACGCCCAGCATTTTATACTTACTGCATCGTCGAACTACGTCCTCGTGGAAGAAGTGAAGTGTTGCCATCTGTCTGCGAAATGTGTAACTATGTTCTGTGTGTGATAAGTGTACCTTTATTTGTGAAATGTCTAGTATATGAGGTGAAGATTCGGTACCGTCCCAACATTCGCCGAGATAGGTGCGCAAAACAGACTGTAAACAGCAGTGAGGGCGTTAGGCCCTGAGATCGTGCCCAGCCCCGTTGAAAATCTCACTAAGCGTTCCACGGTACTTTCATTTCATATGAAAAAAAACAACACAGATTCAATAAATGAAGTGGACTGAGGAGCTGGCAAACGAATTTTCGAAAGGTGTGAAGAGGCGTTTGCTCAAATGTCCGCAACATAACACAATCGTTTTTATAATTGATGTATGCCGCACTAAATGAGTCAAAGAATTAAATCGACCAGACGAGCCAAAAGATTATTATTATACTTTTCATCATATTTTGGTGTGGAATAAATGGAATAATCGAGAAGTGTTTCTTTTTATACAGTACTAGTAAATCGAAACGATGTGCCAATTATTCATTTTCCTTTTCATGTCGAGATACTTTCCTGCGAGATTCATCCGGAATCAGTAATTTTACATGAATGTCGGAATTCAAAATGGATTGTGGTACGACTCAGTGGAGGCTCATAAAATGAAATCTTTACTTAACATCATAAGCGGCTACCATCGACAGGACGAGACGGGTGCTACCCACAAATAACCTCATAAGGTAAAGACACAACTTAAGATAAAATTTAGAAAAGATTAGGGAAATTGTCACCAGGGCATGTCTCCATCGCGATTAAATTAAAGAACTGGCATTTACCCATTCTGTAATCCACGATCCCTATTGTTCTGCTCAGATTCATTCTGGTTCTAGAGCAATGATATCTCCACCAGTACGACATACTGGTTGGTAAGGCAATCTCAAGATCCCCGACTGGGGTCTGCGATACAGAGTGCCACTTGGAGACAGCCGCTGGTCTGTCCAGTTGTATACGGAGCCCTCCTTGGCAACCTCTCACCTACGTCGGAGCTCATTAAAATGTCGGGTCGATTGTTGGGTGCCATGGTAAGCCTCGTATCCACTTGAGCACACTCAGGCGAATGAGCCGCTCATTCATTTGAGCGCGCTCGTTCGAGCGTGCTCAAGGAAAATGAAATTTTGGTCGAATGAGCCTGGTTTCAGTGCTCAGAAAACGCTCGGCTATTGACGTGACGTCACGCATAGCTGCGGCCTTTATTATTATCCATACGATGTCAAAACAGAGAAGAAAATTACCATGTTGATGGATTAGAGAAAGTCATCGTCAGCGAAGAAATTATCTTAATAATTTAATTCGTGAATTGACTTTAGAAGAATGAGCTTTTTCAAAACTTAACGAGATCGATTTCGAACATTTGCTGTCATTAGTTTGACCTAATATTAAAATGCACGATACGCCTATGCGTGAGGCGATCCCACCAGAAGATAAAATTTATAATAACTTTAAGATTCCTAGCCTCAGGAAGTCCCTACACAAGCCTGCAGTATATGTTCAAAATATATAAACAAAGCATCATTCTTTTAGTACGGGCAGTCTGTGATGGCACTATTGAGTCACTCCAAAATTATATGAAGGCTGGTACCTATTTTTAATTTGTGTTTACAAATATAGATTTAAAGGTTATTTTTATGTTTTTTTTTAATTATGGCATTGATTTCAAGTTTTTAATAAAAATTGGTAAAACAATTATATTGCCTGGCACAAAATCAATATGATTTTAGGCACTTAGGATCTGAATTTCGTACACCAAATGCAATCAAAATCCGTTCAGCTGTGATAAATACTATTAAAAAAGACTTACCACTTCCCGTTATAGAAGTTCTCTTCTGTTTTGATCGTTCTCGCCTGAATGTCCCTAGCTGACTTGTTATTTTTTCTTTATATCATTAATACCAAAGTTTCATATCTCGCTGATTTCACTCCATGCACCTTATTTTTTAGTTCGATTATAATACTGGAGCTGTCCCATAACACCCTCTTTGATTCATACGCATCAATTAGAGTTAAGCAAGTTTCACTGTCCCACGTGTTCGCGCTCATTGTAGAAACCGCCAAATACCGTCCACACTGAGCGCCGAACAAACACTGGCTCGCCTTTGAGCATTCCAAAATACCGACAAACGATCGGCTCGCCCCGAGCGCGCTTGCTGTCGTTCGTTGCGAGCGTGCTCAGGCGTCCACACTTGAGCCGCTCGCTTCACTGAGTGGCTCATTCGCCTGAGCGTGCTCAAGTGGATACGAGGCCGTAGTCGTTATCTGCAGAATAACCTGGTGGACTCACACACCTAGAACTACTGTTTTTGCTCATCGATTTTATTGTTATCCACTCGTTATTTCACACAGCTGCTATCTCCCGCTTTCTTCAAGGCTGCCAATTTAAACGCAAAATGTTTTCCGACAGTGGAAGTTAACCGTTAATTTCAGCTAACGTCATAACACGTAACAGAACCATGTCGGGAACACACTTTATTTTCAGCCATAACTTTTCTTGTCAATTAGCTACAGACCAAATAATCTATTGATTCCCAGTATTACAGGTCTCACCAGAAATTTAAAAAAGAAATGTTGAGAGTCATTTCCGTCGAGTTGTCCTTCATATTCATCTGTTTGATAGTGACAGTAAGTTGTGTTGGACGCAGTAAGTGGAAAAAAAAATACATTTGTTTTGACACAACTAGGATGCTTGGTACACGGGAAGCAATCGACCACTACAGAGGATAAACTCATTGATAGTATTCCATCGTGGCAAAGCTTTATTTCGAATTTTCGCCTTTTTTTAATGCAAATCTTCTCTCAACCTTTTGAAGTTTCTTATTCCACTGCCTCCCCTATTCTTCACCATCCTTCAATCGTTTCTCTTAGTGGCAGGAAAAGTAAAAAATTTCGACGATTTTTATTATAAATTTTTTTTCTTTTCCTCGTGAACACCAGGTGCATAATTACTCAGGCAGGGTGAAAGGTTGGGGGAGGTGGGGAGGGGAGACTTGAAAACTCCAGCATGGCTACAACCAGACTTGTTGGGTCTGCAGCATTTAACCGTACCAGAATTTGCCTAAATGATTGCGGAAAACCGCCTAAAAACAGCAGTCAGGGCAGCCGGTGCACGGTCCCGTTGTACCTCCCCAATAACGCGCGTATAAAATACCGCAAAACAAAAGGTAAAGAATGCTGATTTATACATCTACATCCATACTCCGCAATTCACAAATATTTTGGTTGGCAGAGGGTGCTTTGCACTAAAACTAATCTCGAATAGCCCGACGAAAGAAAGAATACATATAGCATCGGTAGAATTTTATTTCTCTAATCTTGTCTCTCCTGTCATTACGACCTAAATAGGTTAGTGTTTCATTGCACTCATAACTGAAAGAACAATTTCGCATACCTATTCGCCAATAAATTCAGACGAAACCGACGTCTTCTGTCTACCAGACAATCCCAGCCCAATCTGGGCTGTAGCAAGCAGTCACAAATTAATTAAATAGTCGTCACTGCGCTCGAAGATGCAGAAAATCAGGTGTATTAAGAAGTGGAACTAATTGAATGCTATTTTAAGGGAACATATACTCGCAATTTATGACGAAGTAATAAAAAATCATAACAATTCTTCTAAAATGTGTAATTTCTATCACTTAAGTTAATTTAAAAATTAGTTTTTAAATGTTTGCTGTTTGCTGACGTGTGACATAGCGGAGTGCAGCTTGTTGAATACGAAGATAAGATTTAACTTTCCGATTCCTCGACAGTTCGAATGGAAATTTGAAAATTTCGAAACTATGCCCTAGTCCCATTAATTCCTAGTGCCTGTCAGCTCGAAGCACGGTAATATGTGGTTAATTGTTTTGACAGTTTCGTTCACACTGCATTTGGCCACGCTTTACAAAATACGAGTTTCCCTTGCATTTTATGTTGTACCGAGTAGATGAAAAGGGTTCTTAGGGTATTTTTGTTCTGTGTATACAGGCGAGATTAACACTTCTAAAACCCAGTCAGGTAGGTGAGCGATAACGCTCGACCTGGCATTCGGGAAGACTTAAGTTCTAATGCCATCCAGATTTCGGTTTTGCATGGTTTACCAAAATTACTTCTGGCGAATTCCAGGATGACTTCTACCTAAGGTAATGGCTGAATTCCTTCCGGCTCCTCGTCCCCATTACTCTCCGCCTCTAAAGACCCTGACGTCGACGTCGATAAGACCCTTAGCAATAAATAAAGAGACCAGAGGTGGCAAAGAATTAGGAATACATTACTTAAACAATAAGGCTTTATGTATTCTGTTATATAAATAGCATAGTTTTAATAAATTACACAGATTTAAAACACACACACACACACACACTCTTCACAGGCGTAGAAGCCACATTTTATCCGGCACTGCAGAGAAAGGGCTGTGTAGGTGAAACAAGCAAAGGTCTTGCATCAAAGATCGTCAATCAGATTGTCTGCACGCAATCCTGTTGTCCGTGCATTTAGAGTTAATTCATTTGTGTGCCTCACAACGAAGGACGGCAGGCAAACACTTTGATTTAGACAGCCAGTGAACTACAGCTGTCAGAATAGTTGCCTAAAAGCAGGCGCCGCTTAGACCAGTGGTGAGCGACCTACTTGCAGCTGGGAATGTCTAGCCGTCGCGTGACCAGAGGCAACTGATAGAACCGATTCCGCGAAGTGAGTGGTGAATGTCTGTTGGCGCCCTATACGTCGCGGGTGAGCACAATCGGTGAATAAGTGCTAGCTTCAAATCGATCTCTCCATGTGAACATCACGTTACATGGTCTTGGGGCTGGAGAGGCACTTTCAGCTCTCACTTAAGTTTAACACATGCTTCTGTTTTTTACTTACCTGGGAAGGCGTAAAAAGTTTGGTGTAAATTGAGTAACAATAATGGCATTTCGGCCAAGTGAGCTCACTTGTATATCTACAGAAAAAGCAACACATGTTATGCAATATCTAATTGGGTTGGTAAACATGGGATGAACACAAATGCAAAGAAGAGTCAACTATTAGATACACAAATAAAAGTAAAGGTTAGTTATGATTATAAGGTGGGGAAAGAATGCTTGTTGAAGACTTGAAACGTGAATGTCTTACATTTGATAACGAGCTTAACTGGGCAGGGCACATTAGACAGGTAGTAGGAAAAGGTTTTAAAATTGTGCACTTGTTGGAGAAAATGATGAGGGGATGTACGAGAGAATTAAAGGAATTGGGTTACAAAATTTCTGTCAGACAATTCCTTGAATATGGTAGTACAGTATGGGATCCACATTTTAAGTATCAAATACAGGAGTTGGGGAGGGTGCAAAAAAGGGCTGCTAGATTTGTACCTGGAAATTACCGCAGAACACACAACCAGTAACAGATATGATAAAGGAGTTGGAATAGGATTCATTGGAAGACAGGAGGAGGGTGAAGAGAGTCATGGGAGTGTACAAGGAGTATATTGGTGGTGAGGCTTGGAAAGATGGCAAGAATTAAAAGTATGCATGGAAGGGAAAAGTTTAACATGACCGCAAGCTGAGACTCGATGTCAGGCTCAAGGGTATAGGAAGATTCTCTTTTTTAGGTAAGAGCGTCAGGGATTGGAATAAGTTACCAAGAGAAAGTTGAAATTTGTATAGGCCGAATGTAGGTGGATGCAGGAAAGGGGGAAAATGGGTGTGTTGAGAAATTGCCACCGGAGCGTGCGCTAGATTGCAATTAAAATTAAATTAATAACTTTGGAACCAGAATATTAAATACGATGTATTGAAAAATTGCACTTACTTGTCTCTTTTCGGATTTGCGCTGCGTTTTTCTGCTGATGTCGCCAACGTTTCGGCACCAACCTGGAACCATCGTCAGAGCATCTGTCCATCTCGCCGTCTGGTGCTTTTTTAATAAACTTGAACACTTAATTCACTGTTTATTTTCACCAGCAAAGAAGGCTCCAGGTTGGTGACGAAACGTTGGCGACATCAGAAAAAAAAACGCAGCGCAAACCTGAAAAGAGAAAAGTAGGTGCAATTTTTCAATAATGACGCCAGCGAAAAGTGTTAAATTTTACAAATACGATGTATGTCGGCAAATCCTATTCTTTTCATTTTTTGTTTTTTAATGAGGTTTCAGAACGGTCTGGCAACACAATGGTTAGGGCGCTTGCTTTCAAAATTTCTGGATCCGATCCCGGTTTTAAAATTCGTGTGGGTTCAGAGTTGGGATTGATCATACGAGCTACGCCAGAACGTTCCGTGGTTCGGATTCTACAGTAAACAGAGGAAAGAAACCGTTTCTCCTACCCCTGACTCAATGATTTAGTATGCCTCCTTCAGGAGGATCCAACCAACCTTCGGGTTGTGGAATAATTTTTTTATTATTATTATTATTATTTTAATGAGTCTTTGTGGCCGGTTACAAATGAAGCCGAAAGTGTATTGTGATGAATCAACAGGAAAGAAATTGGCCATCGTCTTCATGATGGAACCAAAAAGGAATTCAGCTGGAGTGATTTCTGCAAACTATGGGAAATTTAGATGGCCGTGACATGTTTCCATCTTGCATTTTTCCGAACGGCAGGCGTAAACTATTATAATAACTAAAAAATACTAAATGTCAGAGGTAGAGCCTGCATCATACGAACTCGATGAATGTTGCATAAACCGCGGCATCTGAGTACGAGAGATAAGTGACCAGTTAAATGGCAATCGCTGACATTGGAGGTCTTCCTATCTATTAAGTGGCAAGGTCACGGGCCTTGTTATACTGGCGCAAACTTTTAAAACCATGGATCTGATGTGATTAGCAGAATGATTTGCAGGGATGCCTAGCGACATCTAATAGCCTAAGATCCAGCTGCATGATTTTTACGTCTATCTGTTATTTGAATAAAATTTAATTTCAATGTATAATTATTAGTAGCGGAATATGATTCTGCCGGGTTACATAACGAAATATGGCCGCAAGTATTTTTAGCTAAATATTCCAACAAAAAAATCAAAAAAATTTCGTTCACTTTTTTTTTTACATTATAATTCATTTCAAACAGAGAGATGTAAAGAACAAAAAAGTTTGGTTTGCCTATGTAAAAGTTGCCGCAAGTACGGATTGCCAGGTGTTAAAGTTAGTGCACTACACCGTCGGCCATATTTTGACAGGCAACCCGGCAGAAACGTATGCTGCTACTAATAATTAGTTGCATTTCAATCAAATAACAGATGGACGTAGAAATCATGCAGTCGGATCTTGGACTATAATGACCCAAAAGCCGAAATGCGAAGATAATATTCACCGCTTCGTCCTGCACGTTCTGAAGGAAGAGATCATTAACTCCACCGAGATGAAGGTCAGATCACTTCTCATGAGTCCGTAGAAAGCAAATCAGTTGTTCGCCAGTGCTGGGAAGAGCATGTCTTGATGCCTACACGTGATTAGGAGAAAATCTTGGTGACACTTGAGGTCTGCAGACTACTAGGGACTGACAGCTCCGTGCATTGGAAATTGTCTGATAACTGGGCATAGTCCATGGAAGCGAATCCCAAGTACCACCTTATACCAAAAAGCCAGTGAAGACCTCAGTAAACCTGTTACACAGTTGACATTATTCTGAAGCAACTATTTATGTAATCTGGGATGAAAATCTAACAGAGGTGACTACTTAGAGGGTATTACGGTTTGTAGGAAGCTAACTGGTGAATTAATTTAAGATAGAATTCTGTCCATGTTTCAGCAGTTGCAAGATTTAACAATTTTATTGGGATTAGTGCAGTAGAGTTTCTGATTAGCAGAATTAATATTTCATCAATATGAAAGTTAAATATTTCCTTATTGGTCTGCAAAAAAATGACAACATTCTTTCAATCTCAAACTATTACGTAATTAATAGTTTTTCTTTTACCTCCCAAACAAACGGAAAAACACAAACAGTTATCAGCGAGAAACTAAGAAGAAAAAACAAAAAAGTAAATCAATTAATATCTCTAATATTGTAGAGGACCAAATGTCAGCAACTTGGACAGTGTTATCGTTGGTTTTACAGAGGTCTTCCATAGTGACGATTGTTTGGCACTGTGGACTTGCTGGGTCAAGTTAAGGGTATTTAATAAAGTTTCAACAATGTCATAAGGCTAAGTACTTTTTGATTATCAAACCAGGATCTTGGAATTATTTTTAAAATACACAGTTTTTACATAGAAACTCTTAAATAAGTGCTTAATGTGGCCCTCGCAGCATATGTTTATACGATAAGACAGTTCATCCCAAACAGGCGAGCACGTATTGACTCAATGCTGATATGATAGTTAGCACGAACAACCTCTATCTTTGAACTGTCTGTGTCAACGTCGAATGTTGTGAACGATAGTAGGTTCAACACCATATTGTCGACGAAATTCCGGCTTAACTGTTTAACAGTCACACTTTTCACAGTGCAGTACGCAGAAAAATTTCTGTTGCGCCATTGCTATCTTCACTGATATAGATGTGACTGCGTGGAGGGGGAGAGGAAGAAGGGGGGGAGGGCCTCTGTAACATGCCGGCCATCACGTGAAACCCCAAACCTCATCTTCTTCCAAACAGTGTCTTTGTTCGATGTCTGATTTACATTACTTCAATATCGAATGATTCTTTTTAAGATTTCTTCTATAATTATGACAATGCCTTGAACAATGTTGCTGCAATACATTTTTTTTAATTTATTTTATTATTATCCCTATTCTTGTTCACATATCCCTACTGAGAAAAGGCCTCTGGATTATATCGAGTTTAATGTATGCAAACTAATGGCCAATAATGATTGTAGTTAAAACTATTAGATGTGCAATATATATAAATCTCGCGTCACGATGTTTGTCCGAGATAAACTCCGAAACTGCTTAACTGATTTTTATGAAATTTGGCTTACTGTATGTAATTTGTCCGAACTTAAAAAAGATAGGACAGTTTTTATCTCGATTATTGACCTTAATATTTATCATTGCGAATTAATTGTTTATTAAATGTTTGTCATAGGACAATGGTTTGTAATTATTTGTAAGTTGCGTTAGTTTGAGCGATCTGGTGGTTCAGCCGGCCTCAGTAGCGTAGGGGCTAGAGCGCTAGGTCTAGGTTCGAGTCCGAACCGCGGGCATGGGTGTTTAAGTGTTGTATCTCCGAACGTAAGGTCCATCCTGAGGTGTGTTTAATTAACTGGAAAAATTTCATCCTGGAGATACTGAAAGCACTGAGTGACATAATTAAGAAGTGGTTAAGGCGTCTGACTGGAGATCGAAAGGTCCCCGGTTCGAATCCCTGTCTCGGCGGGGATTTTTCATAGGCACTTAACCCGGCCTTCACCTCTTGCGCAGCTTGTTGTGTAATGTGAAGTACGCCAATTCAGTATCGTGGCTTCGATTCAGCGTTAAACTGAAGATCCCTGTACCCGGCGGGAATGGCGGGCTAGGTTAAGGCGGCTATGACAGGGGCGGAATGCGGAGTCAATAGAAACCTTGTCACTAGGTCATTATTACTATAGTTCCATAAGTTTCTAATAGATGGCGATGTGTTAATCTATCAACACAACACTTGGTTATCTAGGTTGGATAACCATCCAGTAGATGGCGTTGTGTTTCGGTTTCTTTATGCTACAGTCTATTCGACGCCATATATAACCGTATTTCTTGAATTTTTCGTGATTTCTCATTTTTATAAGTGTGCTGTGTATCTATACTAATATTATAAATGCTAAAGTAACTTTGTCAATCTGTCTCTCTGTCTGTTTGTTACGTTTCTTGGGCTAAACGGCTATTCCGATCGTGATAAAATTTGACGAGGAGATGCTATTTGGCATTAGGATGCACATAGCATACTTTTTTCTCTATAAATAATACATGTTGTCATATAATTTTGATAAATTACTGAACGGCGATAGGCAGACACGTAGGATGGGTAGGTTTCTGTACTACCTTTCCATACTGCGGTCTGGTAGCTCAATAGTTAAAGCACAAGCTTATGACTGTTTGGAGCCTGGGCTCCGATTCAGATCCCGGTGGAAGCAAAAGTTTTAAAACATTGTTTGTTATTGTATGAGTCACGCCTGGACCGTCGGTTGTTGGGATTGCATGTTAAACTGTAGATACCACAAATTTAGGGGTGCAATGCGAGGCAAAGCATAGGTACTCTAGCATTGCTGTAGGTGTACACTTTTTTACGTTATAATGATCCCTCAGGGGTTTATATCTTCGTAGTCAGTGTGTGTTTGTTATCTGCACTAATAACACTATAAATGGGGAAGTAAGTCTTTATCTTTTTGTTACATGTTGACGACTAAATGGCTATACCGATATTGATGGAATTTGACAAGGAAATACTTTGTAGCTGTAGGATCCCCGTCCGGGCATCCAGATTTGGGTTTTCCATGGTTTCCCCAAATCACTCTAGGCGAATGCTGTAATGGAAACATGCTTTGAAGAGAAAGCAAAGATGTGTGGTTACTATCCTGAAATCCACTAATGTAAATAGTAAGTGTAAATAATAAGAAAATGTATCAATTTAGAATTATGTCAAATAAGTTTGTAAAACCAATGTAAATTTTTAAATAGATTCGTCGCTGATGATGCCGCGATGAGAGGCGAAACGCGTACGGCAATAAAGCTACAAATACAGTTGCATTGGTGTCATTTTATCATTTAATTTCAATTTGTATTGGTTTACTCACGAATTGTTTAGCTGAGCACAGCTCAACATTTTTGTAAGACGTGACACAAGTAGAGTGTGTATCCTCGTGTCTACTTAAGTGAGTCTTATCTACACAGACCACTTTAAGTCAACCTCCAGACCAAAGCACTCTAACCAAAGTCGCCGACCGCTGTCACTAAAGATATCGATATAGGCTAATCCAGGAGGAATTAACAACAGCAGATCGGAGAGGACAGATACACACCTCGAAATGGGAGATGTCTCTTATTTCACGAAATTGCTTAACTGCTGCACTGTATTAATCCTACTCAATTTAATTCCCAATATTTTGAATAAGAGTGTGGGATTGTTGGGCAAGTTATTCTTGCAGGGAATTGACAGGAAACACGTTATCATTGCCTGTCTACTGCGTTTGCACTGCGTTAATAGCAGTCTAAGAAATACAAATAAACATATGTAATGTCTATTTAGATCGTGGAGAACGTGGAGTATATTTACAAGCTTTTAATTCGTAAAAAAATCATATCTGAAAGATGAATCAAAAAAGCAATAATGATTTAAAGGGACATGAAGGATAAAAAATCTCTTTGCTGATGTCAGTAAACAATTTAAATGGCCATCAACATTTCTCTCGCCTTTTTGGGGAACATATTAACAATACGGACCTAAACGTCAATATCATAAAACCAATTTGACGATTTACGCCGAGAAGTAGATACTTCCATCAATGCAAACCTGATGCGTAGAGGGTCATCAATCAAAAGACTAAAGGAATTCTAGTTTCTATGAGCAATGCTATGGAAGTAGCGGACATCAGACACGGAGATGAAATGCCGAATTGAGAGCTTAGATCAGTTACAGCGAGGCCCTCACTCGTACATGTTTAGAGGAAAGTCCGAAACTATGATTTGCTAAACGCTACGTCCAGTAAATACCTGCGTGTGGTACAGATAATAGGGCATAAAAGAAGCGTGTAGCAGGTAAAATTAAGGCAGATACTAAAACACCTCGGACAACAAGCGTTAAAAATAAGTAAGTCCTGAAATTTCTATATGTTTAAGAAAAAAATTGAGTGTTAATCACTACAAAATTAGAAACATTGCACATTGAGCTACATCATTAGGGACGGAAAATACGAATTATCTTTGAAACACGAAAAATAATACGGAAGTTATAAATGTGAGAGAACATGCTCTCAGTAATAGGGCAGAAGTCTGTTTGACGCAACAGTAGAAAAGAAATATAAAAAGTAACCGAAAAACAAATAGGATTCCTGACTGCTGGTTGGAATGCCACAAGCCAGCAGTACATGGACTGTGGAAGGTCGCTTCTTCACCTGTTCTAATTACCGTTTTAGGGAGATTTTTATTATGATATAGCAGCATGTGGAACTGACTGGCGGTTTCAATCTAAAAATAATTATACTTCTGCCAAAGAGAATGACGCAAAATACATTATCGCAGCCGACAGATGGCATTCCCAGACGTCTAAGAACGTTAAAAACCACAAAAGAGGAAAAACGGAAAACTACAAATTCCTAATAATTTAATCCAAAGCTCTCGTTTCTTCCGTTATGTTTTACAACAAAGGGTCTAGCGGAATAAGACAGTGAAAAGTGCCCCTGGCCCATCCCGGTCATGGGGCATACCAGTTCATAGATCTTCGTTAGCATAGCCTTCGGACCGATTTTTATTTCAATGCCGCCACTCTAGAGGGCGCTACGGGGGTGAATGTGTCATTGGGGCCTAAATGCATAACACGTGAAATCAATGCGGGAAAATTCTGAAAAAAATCAGAGACGTACACATTGCTACAGGAAATATCTAGTATTTTTATGTAATTTTTTGGCGCATTTTACAATGTTTTATCGCAATTTGTTTATATCGGGTTCCTAGTAAAACAAAGTCATTTCCTTGAGAGACAACGTTTAGATTTTTACTGTAGAATCATCTATGGCCACTACATGTACGGTTCAGATTTCAGACCTGTCCGTGTGGTGCAACATAGTGAAAAAAAGATAAACACTGAATTTTATGGCATCGGGCTGCCTACCACACAGGGACCCTTACGGTTTGGTACGCACGTATAATCATAGTTGTGAGACGGGTGCTGAAATATTATTTTGTGGATTTCTAAGTTGTTTGGAGCGGCTTATAGGATTAATAAAAGCTACTAAATAATCCACGAAAAAGAAGAACTTAATATATTTTTCAGGCATTTGTTGCTAAGAAAATCTTTTTACAGTGCAAAGCACTCAAAACAAAAATCACAGGGTGTAACAACATTTTTCCCCCTTAAGTTTAATCTTCGTCGCTATCCGTTTCTATAACAGGATTTGCATGAACGTCGTCAAAAAGCCTGGTTAGAACTTGAGACGGTCGAACAATTTTGGTTAAGTATCGAGCATTTGAAAGGCAATAAACTGCAGCTACATGAGAATAGCATCCAATCGTTCTGCTACCGTTAGCGCATTCGCAGCAGTATCGCTTGATACCAGCGTAACCTGTGGAGTTCGGCGAATAATCGATATAGCATCTGTACGTCTTGGCGTTACTATGGCGTAATCGAACTTCGAATTTGGCGATGTTGCTCTTCACTTTCAAATAGCGGAGACTGATTGTGTTATCATCGTTTAACATTTCTGCCAAATATGAAACAGCCTGAGACAATTGGTATGAGTGTTTATCTTTTTTCGCTATGTTGCACCACTCGGACAGGTCTGAAATCTGAACCATCGATATAGTGGCCATAGATGATTCTACAGTAAAAATCTAAACGTTGTCACTCAAGGAAATGACTTTGTTTACTAGGCAAAATTGTGCTAAAACATTGTAAAATGCGCCAAAACAATTCCAAAAAATACTATAATATTTCCTGTAGCAATGTGCACTTCCCTGATTTTTTTTTCAGAATTTTCCCGCATTGATTTCAAGTTATGCATTTAGGCCCCAATGGCACATTCACCCCAGTAACGCCCCCTAGAGTGGCGGCATTGAAATAAAAATCGGTCCGAAGGCTATGCTAACCAAGATCTATGAACTGGTATGCCCCATGAACGGGATGGACCAGGGGCTTATTCCGCTAGACCCTTTAATCATTAACGCTTCACTTTTTGTGTTCTCAAAGTACTGTGATTTTTCGTTATGCCTTTTTGGGAAGAATTTGTGCAATATTTTTCAACATAACATGTGCTATAATTTTGTAAGTTCAGTCACCTCGATAGCTATTGGCTGGAAAACGGTGACGTCACGCACCAGCCTTCGCTCGCAAATTAACAGCGACCAGAGATACTAGAAATTGGAGATTAAGTGCACGATTTAATTGCTAAGCAACTGCGATGAAATAAATTGCCAGAATACATTAACTAAATTTGTTTTTAGTATTCCATTATTTAAAAAGTACGTTAAAACTTTACGGTTGAAAAATTGTACTTTGCGATTGTATGAACACCTTCCGGTCGTTACCATATTTCAGTCGTTACTGTCACGCTGCTAGGCCATCATTATGTATTTATGTATGTATTTACATTGGACATCAGACATGAGTTACATCAGGCGTAACTTACATCAGAATTGATGTTAAGGCTATTAAAAGTATAAATGTGGGTGTTTTTTTAATAGCGCTTGCTTTTTTTTTCCTTTGGTGCGTGTTCACTTTTGCTGGGCCACTTATGTTAGTTACTCTGTCATCTGTAAGTATTTATCAAAATCTCTCTGTCCGTGTTTAATACTTCTGTTATTATTTCTAAATCCCTTCAAACTGAATAGATTTTATTCAAATTTTGCAGAGGGACCCCATGGGGTGAAATACAGGTGAGCTTCGTGGTTTAACCAGATCAGATAGGCTTACATCTGTTTTGACCTTTGACCTAAGAAACGAAACTTTTCTAGACCCGTGACCATACTCGAATCTCTGTCACGGGTTTACACTAGTATTATGTAGCTGAAAGTCGTAGCAGCGTCGACTGCTTAAACTAAACCCTGTTTCCCCAAGCTATTAATAGTTATATTCTGAGAAGAATATTACCTTGCTCGTCAGAATGTATTTTATGACACCTTATCAGACACTTTATCAAAATGTTTATTAAGTTTATCTGCTGTTAAAACCTTCTTAACCTCGCCTACAAAGTCTTCAGTAATACGAATATGTGTTAGTAGGCCGTATCGACGACTGTTCCATTCAAAGTACAAGGGCACCTGCTCGTGGTCACGGAAGAGCTTGGTCCGCCGGGGTAATAAATTCATTTTTGCTTCTTCGGAGATTATTCCTCGTCGACCTCGAGGTCATTAGAGGCGGGGGAGGATGCGGAACAAGGAATGGGAAAAAACCATCCCCGTATTTGTCTGGAAAGATTTCAGGAAGTCTGGAAGGCCGGACGGGGAGTTAAACCCGCGGCTCCCGAATGCCACGCCAGGGCGTTAGCGCTCACCCACCGCGTTCGGTGATACTGAGAAAGAATTCATAAAACCAATCTAAAAACAAAAACGAAAAAAATCTTAAAAAGGCGTTTATAAACTTCGACCATAGAGAACTGTATTACGTTTCTATTCTTCCTGTGCTTTCGCGCTAACACACAGCAGTACATTTCAATTACCAAATATATAACGTGGTGGTAGTATTAGACATTTAATAGACATGTGGAGGTTTCGTACAAGAAAAATAAATGAGTTCAACACGTTTATACACTAGGAAATACACTACTAAATCAAAACGTTCCACAACAACAGTAATTGTGTTTTAGAATACTGCATTGAACAAGGTACGCGGCAAAAATTTCTAACCTCTGTTTCACCTTTATGGCGGTACCCTAAATATATTTTTTGTATTTATCTGCCACTCTGTTTTGCAGTCAATAAAACACATGTTCCTGAGAAATGCTATTAGAAACAATTCAACGGAATTCCGAGCCTGGTTGTTCGTAATACAGTGAAAATGTAAAAATATGTCAACGTTTCATACCCAAAAAATTTTCTCTCAAAGTCCTTATTAATTCTCTTGATTTTTTTAAAAAGATTTTGTAATATCATTGGAAAGTTAGAGGGGAGAGCTACATGGACACATTTGGTAGGTCATACGTCGCACACGCTCATAAAAATATCCATAAACAACATAGTTTGTACTACCTGTTCAACGATACCACGAGCGATATGGTGGTTCAATGGTTAAGACGTCTGACTAGAGATTGAAAGGTCCCCGGTTCATATATATATATATATTCGGCGGAGGTTTTCAAAAGCGTTTAACCCGACCTTTACCTCTGGCACCGGATTAGATTAAGGCGGCTCGGGTAGGGGCGGATTGAACAGCCAGGAAAACCGTTATCAAATAATTACCACCACATGAGTCTTTTAACAATACACACCACATCTTTATTTGTCTACGGATTATTTCTGAAGTCAGTAAAACACATTTTGCTGTGGCATTTTATCACAACCGAAGAAAAAAATGGCTGAATTATGAGACTAAGGCCTAGTGACCTCGACGTCGACGCTTCCTAAAGCTTCCTCTCCATCCACCCGACTGTTGCACGCGACTGAATCGTAATAAGGGTTCCGTTTCTGGCATTTTAGCTGCGGAATTCTGAAAGGTAGCTCAGTAGACGGTAAGGCATTTATATGCTTCAATTCTGATGTACGAATTAGGAAGAATTATGACAGTGTATGCTCAAAATGAGACAAACTGTGTTCTTCCTGCAATCAGATGGCCACTTCACAGAGAGAGTGACGTGTGAGTTGTGACGTCGACTGTTGTCGGTTACGTAAGCGAGGCGCCGCTCTGCTAGCATCTAATTCGGCCTCGAATTCCGCCATTCACGGCGGCTATTTCTGTTCGGGAACACGTGGGCCGCGGCTATTGGCAGCCAGAATAGCAGAGGTTGCGCAGAATACTCGGCCAGCGTACACCAAACACTACGTGCCATCTCTGCGCCAGAATAAAACTTTTCTATTATTATAGAGCAAAAAGAACTGAAAAACTACTCCCAGCACAAACTTGAGGAAAGAATGATAATACGAGTCAGTCAAGAGTAGATGCCTGAAAAATCTTAAGCGCATAATTTATTATTATTATTATTTACCTTTGGCTAATACTTTAAACAAGTTTATCAATACACCATATATTTAACAGAGAGAACAATTCCAATATCATAATTTTTACAGAATCACATTTCACTCATAGTCTTCCAGCCAAGTACCCATTCTTTCCCTAAGTCTTCCAACACATACAGATTCTTTTATTTCTAGAGGAAATTTATTGTACGTAACAAGTCCTTTACGAAATACAGTCTTTTGAGCCTTAAAACCCTGTTTATGTGTCATATGAAAATGGTTGATCTGTTTAATCCCATAATTATATATATCACTGTTTCCTTGTAGCAGTTTATTTAGATACCTTGGTAACACATCACTTTACAGTCTAAATACATATGTTAATGCATATCTTACTATTTCTATAAAAATGTATAGGTAACCTAACACTTTAGGCATATTACTCACATTTTCTGTACTTATTTTATTTAACTCTTCACATTGAAGCAATTAACAATAATAATTTTAAAAAATCAGTCAAGTGCCTGCTACTCTCATACGCCGAGATTCTGTGATAAATTGTATTTCATTTAAAAAGTAATGTAGTAAAAGTATTTTTTTAAAGACTTAATGAAACTTCGGGAAAAAATTGAAAAAGTATTTTAACAGCGTATTTACTATCAGATTCACGAAATTTTCTGCTTATTGGTATGTGTGATTTTCTTGTCGAAAACATTTTCAATTAAAGAATTTGAATTTTCTAAAATTTCCCCTTTATTTTTTATTTTTTTATTTTTTTTTTTCTCGAAAACTATCAACTCCAGAACGATCAAATAGTTTTCCTTCGGCCTATAGGAAATTACATATTACCGCAAATCGTGAAAGAATTTTCGGATCTCTGGTTTCTGAAAAAAGGAGAAGTAAACTTATATTTTTTCGCAAACAAATACTCTCTCTCTCTCTCTCTCTCTCACACACACACACACACGAGAGAAAGAAAAATAAACGTATTCAGAAATGGCGGGTTCCCAGTTTTCATGTAAACTCACGAAGATTAACTAAAAAAAAAAAAAAATATTTTTCCTCATCCCGCTCCTTAAACGTCGTAGAATTATTATTTCCAAATTTTACTTCATAATTGTATTTGGGGCAGTGAAGTACTGAAAGGGGAGCACTCGAGGATGAATGAGGGTAGGATATAAGTTTAAAACAATTTATTTAAGAAAAATAAAATGCCAAAAGCGAATAATTGAAGTGAACTACACTTAATGGTTCCTTGAGGTTTATTACTATGTACACAAAACACTGGTAAACAATAACAAATGTGGTACAGTTAGCGGATGACCGTCGAGAAATTTAGCCTGGTCCTGATCCGGGGTAGAGAGAGACGGCTTCTACTTCTCGCGAACTTCCGGTGGTCTTCTGTAGTTGAAGCTGGTTCCGCGGTCAGGCCGGAACTGGCGGTGGAGCGGCCGGCTACGCTTATATAGGCGGCCTGGCGCAGGAATTCCGTTGTGTGGTAGTACGGCGACCTCTGTAAGAAATAGTCCCACTTAGCTTCTAGATGATTCTATTTGTTTTCCTGGTTTGTTTTGATGTCTCTGCGCCTGTTTGGAGTCGTATATGTATCCCGGCGTGCAGGCGCGTTGTGTGTGAGGTCTGCCTGGCAGGGGCCTTTACTGGCAGACTGAACATACCTCCCTCCCGGGGGGGGGGGGGGGAAGCGATGTCTGCGACGTCTGCGAGGTCGTCTGCCGCGGCGCCCTGGAGCAGACTATGAAGGCTACCTCCAGGGGAGTACGGAGCTGTTCCCCTGGCGATGCGTGCCGACCTGCGTCGTGGTGCAGGTTGTGGTGGAGGTACTTGTGGAGCTAACGGCATCGGTTCGTCGGCGTCGATGGCCGGGGGCTGTACGGGGGGCGCTGAAGATGGTCCCCGCAGGTGGTCGAGAGGCTGCGGCTGAAGGGTGTCGGAGCGACCGACAGGTTGTGGCGTCGTTGGTGGCGCTGTAACTGTCCCTGAGCAACGGTTAGACGGCAGGAGTGGTGGAGGTGGCAGGGAAGGAGAGGAAGAAGTGGATGGCCGTGCCGTGGTGGAAGAGGACGGTGCCGTGGGGTAGCGGGGACGTAGTTGGTTTCGATGGCGTCGCACTATCCGGCCATCCAGGCTGACGTCGAACAGTTGGCGGCCCCGGGGCCGCTGGATGACCCCCGGAAGCCAACCGGCCCGGGAGCCAAACCCGCGGGCCCAGACTAGGGAGCCCGGGGTGAAACGGAATGGGCCCGAAGGTACCTGTACTTTGGGCGGGGGTAAGAGGAGATGGAGGAGAGTGCGAGGTTGGCGGCCATGTAGCAATTCCGCCGGGCTTTTGGCCCCCACTGGAGTGGTTCGATAGGAACTGAGGAAGAGTGTCAATGCCTCTTCGAGTTTGTGACTTGTGGTGTATTTGGTCATTTGGGTTTTGAATGTTCTGACTAGCCGTTCCGCCTCCCCGTTAGATTGGGGGTGGAAGGGCGGGGTGAGGAGGTGTTGGATATTGTTGGCGGTACAGAAGGATAGGAATTCCCGACTTCGAAATTGCGGTCCGTTATCTGTGACGATAGCGTATGGTAATCCTTCGATGGAAAAGATCTTCGTGAGGGCTGAAATGGTGACCTCTGTGGTGATTGTGGAGCAACGGACGACATATGGGAAGTGGGAAAAGGCATCCGTCACTAGGAGCCACTGGTGGCCTAGGAATGGGCCAGCGAAGTCGAGGTGAATGCGTTCCCAGGGTCCGGACGGTGCCGGCCAGGAAAGGAACTTTTGAGGGGGGCGGGGCAGTTGTTGGGCACAGATGGTACAGCGCCGCACCATCTTCGTGACATCCGTGGTAAGGCCGATCCAGAATACATGGCGTCTGGCAAGGGATTTGGTGCGGGCAATTCCCCAGTGTCCTTGGTGGAGAGTTTGGAGGATTGTCGGTTGTAGGGATCTCGGAACGACGACCCTCGGGGTGGAATTTGGTTCTGTGCGGAGGAGCACTCCCTCTACTACTGAGAGCTGGTGGCGGATGGAGTAGTAGAACTTGAGGTCTTGATGATGGCGTGGAGGGGAACGTGTTTGCCACCCGTGTTGGATGTGGTGTCGGATGACACGGAGGAGGGGGTCCTCCCCTGTGGCTGCCGCGACTTTTGAGGCCGTGACTGGAAATGTCTTCAGTGCTTCTTGTATGTCATCGTCGATCTGGAACACCAGAAGTTCCGACTTGTCGAAGGCAAGGTCTGGTCCCTGCGGTAGTCTGGATAAGGCGTCTGCATTGGCATGCCTGGAGGTGGTACGGAAATGCATGGTATATCTGAACTGGGACAGGAATAGTGCCCAACGCTGGATGCGGTGGGATGTTTTGGTAGGCAGACGTGTGGACGGATCAAATAGTGATAGGAGTGGCTTGTGGTCGGTAATGAGATGAAAAGAAATCCCATATAAAAGGGAATAGAATTTGGAGCAGGCAAAAACAATAGCTAGCGCCTCTTTCTCGATTTGAGAATATTTAAGCTGAGCAGCCGATAGGGCTTTGGAGATGTAGGCTACGGGGCGTTCCGTGCCATCTGGTAATTTATGAGACAGAACTGCCCCCACACCGTAATCGGATGCATCTGTGGCAAGTATCAAGGGGAGGTTTGGAGTGTATGGCATGAGGCATGCTGCGGACTTGAGCTGCTGTTTAAGGGTGTGGAATGCGGTCTCGCAAGCTGGGGTCCAACGGAACGGGACATTCTTGCGACAGAGGTGGTACAGGGGTGCTGCCACTTGTGCTGCTGAGGGTATAAATTTTCTGTAGTATGAAATCTTGCCTAAAAAAGATTTCAACTGATGTAGATCCTGAGGCCGAGGTAAGTTGGAAATAGCGTCCACATAGGAAAATGCTGGGGAGATGCCTTCCTGAGCGATGATGTGACCCAGGTAGGAAATGGATTGTTGAAAAAATTGACACTTGGAAAGGTTGCATTTTAATCCTGCTGCACGGAGGCGGAGGAAGAGTAGGCGGAGGTTGGTCATGTGTTCGGCAGCGGAGGGTCCCGTGACGACTATGTCGTCGAGATAGTTGATGCATCCCGGAATATCCTGGAGAAGTTGTTCGAGATACCGTTGAAAAATCGCTGGAGCACTGGCCAAGCCGAACATGAGCCGGTTGAGTTGGAAGAGGCCAGAGGGAGTGTTGATGACTGTGTATTGTCGGGACTGGATATCCAAAGGGATTTGAAGGTATGCTTCTGCCAGGTCAATTTTTGTAAAGTAGGTACCTCCTGCTAGTTTACGGAAGAGGTCGTCCGGTCTCGGAAGTGGATAGTCGTCTACCAGCAGATGCGGGTTGACGGTGGTCTTAAAGTCACCACAGAGACGTAAGCGGCGTCCTGGCTTCTGAACTATGACCAACGGCGTGGCCCAGGGGCTGAACCGCACCGGCTGGAGGATCCCTTCGTCTTGGAGACGTTGAAGTTCTTCCTGAAGTGGTTGTTGAAGCGCTACGGGTACCTGGCGTGCCCGGAAGTATCGAGGCCGTACGTCCGGCCGGAGTTGGAGTGATGCTTCGAAGTCCTTTGCACAGCCGACGCCTGGTGAGAACAGGTCCTGAAACTCGGTGCAAAGGGCGTCCACTTCAGGAAAAGGAACATGCTGAGATACGAGGTGTATGTTATCCTCAATTGAAAATCCGAATAAGCGGAAAGCGTCCAGTCCAAATAAGTCTGCTGTGAGAGAACTGTTAACTACTAAAAAGGGGACTGAACGATGTACAGACTTATACATGACGTTTGCTGTGAACTTGTCCCAGGAGTGCTATTTCCTGTTTGTTGTATGTCAGGAGGCGCTTGGGGGCCGGCGAGAGGGGGGGCGAGCCAATTTGCACATAAGTAGTATAATTAAGCAATGAGACTGCTGCTCCTGTGTCGACTTGTAGGCGCAGGGGCTTGCCATTGACCGTAACGTCAATAAAAAGTTTGGATGCTGTGGAAGTGTCTACCTGATTGATATCCATAGGTGCGCCGCTCAACCTGTCTTGGTAAGACCCTGGGCGGCGAGAGCCGGGATTGGCATTGGTGGTGTTGGTGCGGCAGACGGACGCCAGGTGTCCTTCCTTGCCGCAACGTGAGCATTCAGCCCAACGATCCGGACAATTTTCCCTCTCATGTGCTGAATAACAGGCGGGGCAGGAGGGTAGGCGGAGCGGGCTGCGGCGTCGGCGCTGCGGGATCCGCTGCTGCTGCCGAGACTTGGTGCCCCTGCCGGAACGGGCCGGTTCGATGTCCTTCTGAGGAAGCGGTCCCCGGTTGTGGTGTCGGGAGGAGCGCGACTGGGAGCTCTGGATGGCGGCGACGTCCTGTGTGTCCTCTACGTCGGTTCGGATTGCGGCCACATCCGCCCAGGACTCCAGGCGGCGATCTGCGGCCGTAGATATTTCGAATTTGTAGGCAAGTTCGATGACCTGCTCCAGGGATGGGTCCTCTAACTTGAGGGCGTCATGCCGGAGTGCGGCATCTGGTGCAGCCTGTATGATGTGATCACGCACCATGTCGTCGGCGTAGGATTCGTGGGAACAACGAGTTTGAAACTTACATTTTCTGCTAAGGCCTTGGAGTTCGGCCGCCCACTGGCGATACGTCTGATCGGGCTTCTTCCGGCATTGATAGAATTCGACGCGGGCCGCGACGACATGGTACCGGCGTCTGTAGTATGCATTCAGTGTCGTACAGATGGTCGTGAAGGTGAGGGTGTCGGGGTCTTGTGGCTGAAGTTTGGTGAGCAAGACATACATCTTTGATTGGTTCCAGGAAAGGAAATATGCACGCTGGTCTTCTTCTTTGGATATGTGATGAATTGCGAAGTGTTGTTTTATGCGCTTCTCGTAGGTCTCCCATTCTTCGACGTCGTCGTTGAATGCTGGGAACGGAGGCGGGGCCGTGGGTTGGCGGAGATTCCTGACTTCCGCAATCAGTTGTCTCTGAGATTCGAAGAACTGATGTAGAAGTCCTTGGAGGAACTGTTGCCATTCCGTAGGTGCTGCTGGCGTAGCCATGATGGTCGAGAGTTCTTATCCCAACCTTGTCGCCACTGAAGTGAACTACACTTAATGGTTCCTTGAGGTTTATTACTATGTACACAAAACACTGGTAAACAATAACAAATGTGGTACAGTTAGCGGATGACCGTCGAGAAATTTAGCCTGGTCCTGATCCGGGGTAGAGAGAGACGGCTTCTACTTCTCGCGAACTTCCGGTGGTCTTCTGTAGTTGAAGCTGGTTCCGCGGTCAGGCCGGAACTGGCGGTGGAGCGGCCGGCTACGCTTATATAGGCGGCCTGGCGCAGGAATTCCGTTGTGTGGTAGTACGGCGACCTCTGTAAGAAATAGTCCCACTTAGCTTCTAGATGATTCTATTTGTTTTCCTGGTTTGTTTTGATGTCTCTGCGCCTGTTTGGAGTCGTATATGTATCCCGGCGTGCAGGCGCGTTGTGTGTGAGGTCTGCCTGGCAGGGGCCTTTACTGGCAGACTGAACAATAATGATTAATTATTTTGGTGTTTACATACTATCATCATCAACAAAAGTAACTCTTTTATGACGTACTTGTTGATATCTTTATTGTTCTGAAGATTCTAAATAAAGTATATTTTCGAAACAAATAACGATTCATTGTTTTAAATAAAACTTTCATCACATATTGATATAGTTTGGATTAAGTTTCTCTGATTATTTGGAGCAACATGCATAGAGAATAGAGCGAAAACATCTTCGCGCTCCCTGGACCAAGAGATTATAAAACAGAGGTAACTCATATTAAAATTAGTTTAGATAGCAGCGATAACTATGAACAGCGAATAGAGTGAAAACGTCTTTAGACATCATCGGCATGCCGAACATGATGAAAAAACTGCAATTTTACTATATTGCATTATAGCGGCAGACGGTTTCATACTGCAGCCATCAGCTTAGTATAGGTTGCAATCGGATGCTTCGTCGTCAACTTTTAACAGTGCTGCGTCAGGACGCCCGAATTTCACAACACCGGTGAAGCTGATGAAATCTCTAGCTGTAATCCTACGGAAAGGTGACTCGATAGATCTGGATACTGACCGGAAATTTAGACGTTAAATATTGCCACTCAAATTTACTAAAACGTTTTCTCTCCCCTATCAACGAAAGCTGTGTCTCGGGAGACAGTGGTTTACACCGCAACCAACAGTTAATATCCAAACTGAACAGAACATACAACATTGCGACATATTGCAAACTTAGGTCTTCTGTACTAATACCCAAAGCACAATTTCAACAAGACAATCGTGTGAAGACGTCTCAAAGATACGTCGATAAATTTTATCAAACTAAAGTCCAATATTTCTGCCCAGTACTGAACATTTTTTTACAAAACAATTATCACGTGGTAAATCTTTGGCGTTAGGATATGGCTTGAAAGATGAAAACAATAATTGAAGCTTTATTGTCCGTGTATCGCGTCTTTGTGCTGTAATGAAATGCAAAATGATACAAATTTTAGATCTGTTGTAACCTCTCGATTAGTGACATTTCACCATTAATTCTACAATGCAGATTCCTCAAAATTGCCTCCAAAAACATTAATTACCGACATAAATTTATAACGGGGAGATATCTTCATTCAACATGGCGAATATAATTAGAGAAAAGAAGAATTGTAGAAGTTTTTTTTAACCTTTTCAAATGATACTATGTACAAAATTAGAATAAAAAAGTTAAAAAATAATTGAACTGTTATAGGTGAGGATTATATTATGGTTCTAAAAAAAACATAATAGTTTAAATAAAGAGGATGAATATTGTTTCACAATAGATAATCCAGGAAGGTAATTATCGAGACGTTAAGGCGCCTATCAAGATAAAACTTACGGTCTTTCCATTTATCGCCATAACTCTTGGCCATGAAACAGTTAAGTACCGCAGACAGCGCTCAATGCAGCCTCCGGGTACATACGCCAGCAACACCTAAATTACCGAGCGTGGTGGATGAGCGGTAACGCTCTGGCCTCGTATTCGGAAGGACGCGGTTGCGAATCCCCATCCGGCCATCCACATTTTGTAATTTCATGTTTTACCGAAATCATTCCATGCAAATTCCAGAAAGGGTCCTTCAAAAATCCATCACCGAATTACTTCCCGTTTTTGTCTCCAATTCTTTCCGGTCTTTAAATTACCTCTATGTAGACGAGGCGAAAGGCCATAAAAAAAATATATATTCTAATTTCGTCCCCCGATCAACAGAACGTACATGGGTTTATGCTGACATAGTGGCAAATGGCTTTCCCTCAGTCAATTTATACTTAAGGTGTAAGTTATCATTATTCAATCATTTTAATTGTTCTATTTTGTGTCAGTCATACGCGCATTTTCAAGATTTTATTGAAGAAGCAAAAGAAACATAAAAAAACGGAGTTTCTAACAAAGAAGTTTTGACCGCTTGATCACTTTTATAATTCATGCGAATGTTGACAAGACAAACATGTAAATTTATTCCAAGCAGTGCAAGAGATAGTAAACTACTCACTTTATTTCTCGGATCAAAGAAACAAAAATATAGACTGCGCCTATAGAAGAAGTCACAGATTGCTTCTATCCATGGGAGTCAGCAGATTTCATGAACACTGCTACGTTATCACGGCTGTGAATTTCAGCAAACACAAACTGCAACTATTACACGGAAAGCACAACCATTTTCGTGAAGACTGAAGGCTTGCAGCTAGTGCGTGTTCGTAGTCTGTGCAATACTTCCCTGTCTACATTGCTGTACTGTACTAGCACAACTTCCTTCTTTACTGCGGCAGAATGTCCGCTTCATTAACATACCGCGCAAATCTCGCAGGAAATTTGCACGTGCTGTATTCCGACCCAGACACTATTACTCGCAACACGGAAGTTTTGGCGTTAAAGTAAGCGCCATTGCCAGAAACTCCTATCACGCTATCCGGCTATAAATGCAGCGAAAGTTTTTCGCTGTCACTATTCCGGTTAGCACAACTTTCGGGGGACGAATGTGACTGAACTCTCAGCCTAAAATCGTTCAAGAATATATTTCTATTTCTGCTCCATCCCTTACCAGAAACTGGTTTACTTTAATTAAACATATCTTAATCATTTTTATTTCGGCTGTAACACAACCATTTCCAGCATAATCATATATTGCTAGCGAGATAATTCAAACACTAATTGCCCAATTGGAATGGAAATAGGCTGTGCTAGGCGCATTAAACGCTCATAAGGGCTGCTAGATTTGCCTCTGGAAATTACTGCAGAACACAATCAGTTAACTGATATATTTTTTTAATTAAAAATAGCATTTGGCTTCACATACGCCATACAAGTATGAGCTCAGTTCATCCAGTGTTTTCAGTTTCTCCATTGTACATATTATCTTTCAAGTAATTTTAGACACACCAAAGTACGGTCATGACAAGCACACTCGCACACAACACTTAAACACCCATGCCCTCGGCCGGACTCGAACCGGCAATCCTTCGGCATGTGGAGCCAGTACACTAGCCCCTACGCTACCTAGGCCGGCAATTGGTATGATAAAAGAGCGGGAATGGGAGTCATTAGAAGACAGGAGGAGGGTGAAGAGAGTGGTTGTAGTGTACAAGACGTACATTTACAATGAGACGTGGAAAGATGTTGGTGGAAGAATTAAGAGAGGTACTGTACATGAAAGAAAGTATGGCCATGACCACAAGCTGACACATGATTTCAGACATAAAAGTGAGGGAAGATTTTCTTTCCCAGTTAAGGAGGTCAGGGAATGGAATAAGTTACAAAGTGAAATTGTTAATAATTTACCAAAGATGCTGAAGGAATTTAAAATTAACATTCTTAGAGGGCAAAAGTAGACGGGTATAACTAAGGGGAAAGAGGGGTGCTAGGGAAACATATATAATTACACTTGTTACGTTGACAATGAAACGTCCACGGTTGAAGGGTATTGTATTCACTGTTCCAACAATGATAAAAAAAAAGAGGTATTATTGTTGTACTTGATAAGGGAGCGTGCACAAACTACGTGGCTCGGTCCGGGGGGGGGGGGGGTTGGCTGGAAGGCTATGCTGGGCTACGTAGCTTTCCTTTCATAACATTTTTCGCAGTTAAAATGAGGAACAGAACACACAACAGCATGTGAATATTTATTTCCCCTAGTTAATTATCTCCGTATGTAATTTACAATAGTTTGAAAGGAGGAAACGGTACAAAATGTCTTCTGGAATCAAAAGGTAAAAAAGCTACGTGCTATGTGGGGGAAGGGGAGGGAGTAGAGCAAAAGTCACGTAGGGCTACGTGAGGGGGAGGGGGGGGGTTCACAGGAGGCCAAAATGGAGCTACGCGGTTTATGGACGCTCCCTAACAGTTGTTGTTACTCTCTTACTGATTTGTTCACTTTACAGGGATTCATTTCCGATACAGTGTCATGTTCATCCATTTAATGACGGTATCTGGTCGTGGTGACGTTTCTTGTCTTATAGCTCTCTTTACAAATAATGTATTTACCAAAAATCTGAGAACAATGCATTAGACGTAGGTACACATTTGAAAGCAGGTGCCTAAACATAAGTAGATTACCGCATGCTGCTTTGTTGATACTAGAGCACAATTTAAAACCGACGTGAAAGGTAATACTGCCTACAGACATGCTACTGGTTGACTTCCTCTCACGACTGAAAATACTGGAACTGAATGTGGTCTGTCAGGAGATCAGGCGTCATGCAGAGCAGATGCTGAAGGCTGTTTTATTTTTCTGGAACCAAGCCCGCTGACCTATGTCATCACACTTGCATGTGATCTGAGACCAACATACTGCCAAGTAAAATTTACGTAAAGACTTTATTTAAACAAAAGCACGAGTTTACAGTCACAATTTTTGAAAATTTATTTATTGCTGTAAATAATGGGAAATATCGATTTTTTTATTTCAGTGTTTGCTGCCATTATCTTTGACCAATAACGATGATGTAATAAACATTTTTTTTTTCTTTTTTTTTTTTGCTTATGGCTCTATGCCTTGTCGACGTCGAGGTCATTAGTGTCGGGAAAGGACTTGGGTCAAGAAAGGGGAAGGAATTCACCCAAAGCCTTTTGAAGTAACCATCACGGCATTCACCTGATTTGGATAACCATGAAAAACCGAAATGTGGACAGCCGGACAGGGATTCGAAACCGCGTCCTCCAGAATGCGAGGCCAGAGCGTTACCACTCACCTACCACGTTCGCCCTTCCAAGAACGTCAAGCGAAGAAGTTGTTTTTTTTGAAAAATAAATCATAAAAATCTGCTGTCTATATTATATAAATTCCCAATTTCAGTGTATTCCTGCTATTTTAATGAAACGATCTTTTTAGAAACCTACATTTATGTATTTGTTGCAGTCGTTGTTATCTGTTACACATGAAAGGCTCTATGATTGAACAAATTAAATTAATTGATATGTAGAATCTCCGGATTCTACGAGCAACGATTTTTTTGACACATCTTGATCTCAAGTTTTGTTTTTCGTTTTAAGCTGTTTAGATATGTTAATGATACATTATAAAAGGTGAAGATCTATTGCATTTGTTCTACTTTATACGAAAATATCAAACAAAAGAATCCGGAAGGCGTATTTTTAAAAGAACAAACTCAGGGAGATTAAAAAAGACAAAATGAACTGATAACGCATCGCGAAGATTCTAGAGGATGCAAGAAACTGCCTCGTTATCTCTCTAGTACTCGTAACGTCTGACGAGTTGCCAGATCACTGTTACGTCATAGGAGATAACAAGAATGAAAGCCGGGCTTCATATAACGACCCAGCGTGGTTGCCGCGGAGTTTAAAGGTTATCTTTGCCACCGATGTGTCAGGAAAATTCTCTTTTTTTTTTGGGCTTTACGCCTCGTCGAGGTTATTAGAGGTGGAAAAGAACTGGGAGCAAGCAACAGGAAGGAATTCGACCATGGCATTCTGAAGGAACCATCCCGGCATTCGACTGGATTGATTTGGATAGCCGGACGGGTATTCGAAACTGCAGCCTCACGAATGCGAGGCAAGCTCGGTGTCACGAGCCGACAATGCCGTCATCAGTGTCTTTCAATCGCTTTTTTTTTTTTAAAAAAAAAAAAAAAAAAAAAAACAACTCCCTAACGTCTCTTTAACAGCGAGGTCGTTAGAGACGGGAAAGGATGGGGGGCAAGGAATTGGGAAGGAATTCGGCCATGGCCTTTTGAAGGAAGCATCCCGGCATTTGCCTGGAGTGATTTGGGAAACCATGGAAAACCCAAATCTGGACGCCCGGATGGGGATTCGAACCGTCGTCCTCCCGAATGCGAGGCCACAACGCTAACCGTTACACCACCAAGCTCGGTTTTCAATCGCTGCTGACGAATGGATCTGTTATGGCTCGAAACGACTGGATAATAGAGACGGAATGGAATTGTGCTCTTTGAACATAATTCACCGCCCTTACGGAAAGACCACCATCTGGAGTGTTTTCTGGAAGTAGTCTAAAACCAAAATCAGGGTGATCGGATCGAGGATCGAACCAGTGTCCTCCTGAAATTATTATCCACAAACAGAACGTGACTAAAAATTATTTGTTGTTCTGCTATGCCCCGCACCACTGGTATTTTTCCATTTGGTGAAACACATCTGATGAGCGCTGTTAGATGCGAAACTTCTGTTGATATCTTCACTCATAAACCTACGTGAAAGCCTACATTGTATGACTTTTGTTGATAGTTTAGAGCAGTGACACCTATGGGCCACCATGGGGTGTTCTGGCCACTAAGGGGGATCTGTGGCAAATTAAAATTAATTTTTGAATACGTGGAAAACGTCGAAAGGTCCGTGAATGGTTTAATATAAACTAAAATAATTGTGAACTATTTTAAATATTATGAAAGTAAAATAAGTAGCAGTAAATAAATTGAAATCGATTTTAACGACCAGCGTAAAATATAAGTATAGATAGGTAGTACATAAAATACATGGAATGACAAGCATCGCATGGTGGGAATCTGCTGTATCTATTCTGGTTTAAACAGCAATAAAACCTTGCGCTACATGCAAGGGTTGTAACGGATGTCAGTTTTGCGGGTACGAATGCAGATACGGATTATTAGCAATTGAAGGGGAGGCGAATGTGGGAATATAAATTTGTAATTTTTAGAACTTAAGATTTCATAAAAATTAACATTAACATAAAAATCTCCTCCTATTAAGAAAACTAAAAAAAGTCATTAGGTTAGTCAACCCAACTGAAAAAATTAGATACTCTAACAAGCAAAACTAAAATTATTGAAAATTTACTTAGTTAATAAGATTAATTGGAAGACAGGAGAAGGGTGAAGAGAGTCGTGGAAGTCTGTAAGGTGTATATTGGTGACGAGACATTGGTGTAAGAAATAAAAGCAATCCATGAAAGGAAAATGACGACCATGACCACAAGCTGACACTTGATTTCAAGCACAAGAGTATCGGAAGATTTTCTTTCGTAGGTATGGGGGTAAGGCATTGAAAAAAGTTACCAAGAGAATTGATGAATAATTTATCAAAAACGCTGAAACAATTGAAATTCGTAGAGGTCAAAAGTAGGTGGGTACAAGAATGGGGGAAAATAGGTGTGTAAGGAAATTGCCATCGGAACGTGCGCTACATCGCAATTAAATTATTTTAGTAGTGGAGCTACAGTAATCTAATAGTTAAAGTGTAATCGTGGCAAATTTTATATAATGAATAGTAGTTTAGTTGCTTTATCTTCTAATCGATTCATAAGTGGATAGTAAATTAAACCAACTTCGTTAATAAGTTATTCACTTGGTGGTATGACATAGAGCCACATTCACGTCCGGTTTCTGGCCAACACAATAAGGCACGCATTACGCTGGCTTAGAAGGACACTCTGCAGGACAGGGGTCAGCGAATTCAAGTATTACGGCGAATTCTGCATTCAAGCTGGAAGAAAGACTAAACACAATAGCTGCCAGTTTGAAAAGGCAGATTTACGACCTTTCACTGCTCAGTATGGGGTCGGCCGCAGTTCTATGCCTTGACAGTGTTGATGGGTGAGATGTATATCGCGTGATGAATGCAGATACGTGATAACGTGAAGACACGCCAAATTAGAGATTCTGTGCGTGCTCACTGCGTGAAAATAGTAAAACCGAGTGGACACGAAAGAAAAACGACAGTTTCCGAAGAAATTCTCCAACCCCGTCATAGGACCAGAGAGTGCTTGGAGGGGCGAATGTTTTGCCAATAGTATTTTAATATATAGAATAGTTCTTATTTTTTTGTATAATCTTGTTTCATGTCCGCCAATGAGGAGAGAGACAGAAACGTCTACATCGCCTATAGGACCAGAGAAAATCGACTGGAGTAGGAGAAGCGGCATCCCGAAGTTTTAAAAGGTGCTGCGAGATGCTCTTCGTGGTCTTTCGGGTCTTTCTGGTCGTCACTCTGGTTGATCTACTCTTGTGCTTCCGCACGAGAACGACCCAGAAAGCCGACAGCATATCATGCGATCGATTGTGTCTGCATTTTGAGTCACAAGGTGACAAATAAATTCAGTGTGGGTTCGGAGTTTGCTGACTTCGTCAATGCCGGGCAGACGGTAAAAGACAAACATTGCAGCAGTTAGTAATATTGTGTTTGCACTCTACCCAACATAACGCTCTTAGCGGAGAAGTCCGCATGATAAGAACTCTCACTCTCCGATAGATAAAATGAGATATTAGCAGTGGCATTTTTTTTTTTTTTTTGTGTTTAACTTGATTCAGTAGTTTCTGTGATTGAAACGGACATTAGCTTTTATCAAATAGTCTCATTACGTGTCTTGCCGAAGACTGTAAACTATTATTTTATATATGGAAATCTGAACGGATATTTTGTCGTTTTGTATTGCTTAATTTAGTGGCCATTAATGTAGGGCAAAGGTGTTGTTTGTAAATAATTTTGATTGTGTATAATTATTAAATTTAAATCCTCCTTATGTCTGTTGGCCTTCCTTAAGAGAATATATGGTCAGGTTATGACTTTTTCATGCTTATTAGTGATTATAAATCATTTTGATAACCCTTTTCAATCCATAATATAAATACTCATATGCTTTTGGTAAAATTAAAATAAATATTAATTACCATTCAGTACAGCGGTATACCGTACCCGCCTCACTTGGTAGCGAAACATTTTGTATTTTAATACAAAATTTATAATTTCTATAAATACTACTTTTAAATATCAGAATATTTTAGTTATATTTGATTTTTACGCCAACATCTACGATT
The DNA here is from genome assembly GCA_031002005.1 of Vandiemenella viatica. Lineage (NCBI taxonomy): Eukaryota > Metazoa > Arthropoda > Insecta > Orthoptera > Morabidae > Vandiemenella > Vandiemenella viatica. Next base: position 29,389,813 of record JARYHS010011408.1, read on the forward strand.
CAAGACAAAAAGTTAAATTTGTAATTTTTTTACTATGCAGAGAGATGCTATTTCACTTAGGGAATCAAGGTCGGGTTTTTGATATAAGAATGAGTCGATGGCAATATCGAGTTTGGTTACCACTTTGTGGCGGATCCAGGATTTTGGTTTGGGGGGAGGGGGGGATTTGGCTTTAGTGGGTTTTGGTCGCGCGAGGGGTAGTCTTTATAGTCTCCTCGCAAAAGTAGAGTTAAAAAAAAAAATAGAGGTGACGGGGGTCAGAGCCAAGTTCCGGAAATTCTTTACGTCCCGCGAAGTTTCCTCCGCGGTACTCAATGGGTACCAGGCTGAATAGGCCAGGGGAGCCGTTCCAGACATTCAGCTTCGGAAAAAAATCCTCGATTCCTTCGAGAATAGAATCCCGATCATCCGGGCAGCAGTCAGACGCTATACCGCCTTATAAGTGCGGTCACCGCAGGAAAAGATCAGAAATATTTATCATTATTTTTATCATTCTTCTAATCGAGAATAATAAGATGATTATTATTGTTTATCCGATGGTATAACCCACCTCGCGTCCCAGGTATCTAATGCAGAAAGGTGGGGTCCGGCTTGTAATGGGCATACATCATGGCAGGTAGAAAATATCGATTGTAGTTATAATTGTATTAATATGAGTATAATAATCACTGTGATAACGATTACTAATGGTACTGTGCCGGAGGATCTGTCAAAGGCAAAAGAATAATGCGGGCTGTGAGGAACCCGACGTCAAGGAGCAAACGAGAGTCTAACAGAGACGAGAACGGAGACCAGGAGAAAAATGTCGTTGTTGAACGGTAAAAGTTTTGTTTTGCTGAAATTTCAGCATAAATAAAAATTGTCAAATAAGGACATTAGGGATTGCAATTAATTACATAAAGATGTGCTGAGAAATTCAGTTGAGTAAATGTACGGCTGAGAAATAAATGAGTGTTCGAAAGCGCACATAAAAGTGAATAGTAGCGATTAACAGGTCGATGAAGCAATTAACTTAAACAATAGAAAAGGTTAAGTACATTTCTTTTGGGTGATTGGAGTATATATGGTAATATATGAAGGAGAGCCTGTATTAGACGTCTTCTAAAATAAAATAGAGGACACAGATGCATTCCTTTTGTTAGAATCAGTAGTCAAAAGATGAAAGAAGAACATATTGTTTTTGAAAGAAGAGGAGATTTAAATAGGAAGTAATTAAGTAAAGAAAGTAAATTTTAAGTGTTAAGCCTTCTTCTAGTAGGGGTAAAAACACGGTATCGAATAAAAATATCGATACTGTACTCATGAGTAGTATCTGAAAGGAAAGTATCGTACTCATTAAAGTATGGAAAAAAAAGTATCGATACCTTGAGGCATCGAAATAAAAGTATCGATAAAATGATATTTTTCAAAAAAATTCAATGGGATAGAGATTTTCTTTTATTTAATTTTTTATTTTAAGTCCTGCACCTACGCTTTGATTTCAATTTTTAACCCTTTTTTAAATTTTGGTATCTGAATTAATCATGAAATTTGCAGCAGTAAAATGTTCATTTTTGTAGTCCTAATATTTGAAAGAATGTGTTATAAAATTAAACGAGGTTAAACTTAATCAGATTCAATTTTTATTTTAGTTATAAATCGAATCGTCAGCAAATTCCATGACTCATTAAACTGTTGAATTAATTAGCTAAAATTGATACTACTCTTACACTTTCTACTCCTTCTCCGTTCAGTCAATTAAAAACAATAATTTATCCAATCGTTTCGATAATAATTTGTTTCTTGTCTTGCCGCATCATTTAAAATGCCGACATTTCAGTTGAAACACTTCGGCCTTTTTCCAAGGCAAAATAAAAATTAATGACGCTCTTCGATATAAATTTTAGATGGTTGTTTTAACTCAAATCTTGGATGACCGAGGTACTGCAATCGATTTTTTTTAATGTGCATCAAAGTGGAATGTCTGGAAGATTGCTTTAAATACGTCGTTCCCGTTTCAAAGTATAAACCTACCAAGTGGACATAGTGCTGAGGCTTCCAGAAACCTTTTATCGTGTGGAAAAATCCTGTGATTGTTTTCAGCTGTAGTGAATGTCTGGAGGTCTATTTACGAATACCGTTCGTTATCTGGAGTCAACAACGAAAGTTCCGGCTTGATGTTGCCAGTCACAATATTAGATGTAGCCGAATAGGTTTATCTAGGTTCTGTACTTATTTTTATTGACCTTTGCAAATATTCACCCACATGTAAGTGTGTAACCGATTTAATAAACATATTAAACTTTCCACCTGTTAAGTATGCAGCAAATCAAAAAAAAATCAAGTCAAACTCACCACCTAAATATAACCATCCATCCAATAATCCGAATTCGAACCGGAGATCCTCGCAACGCGAAACCAGCACTACGTTGTCGAGTCCCGTCTCTAGTTGTACTGCTGGATGTTTAGCAGCGTAACCGAAGTTCATAAACAAGCAGTAACTGATTGAGCGCAGACGCTTCCTTACCGTCTGGTACAGACGTAGACCAGGACTGTGGAAGATGATGCAGTTACACACCACTAACTCACAAAAAAAGTACTGAAACATGACACATGAAAGTATTCTCAAAGCTTATCATATATATTTTTTCTAACGGGTATTTTCAATGATGGAGCCATCTTTCTCCATTCATACTTAACTAAAATCGATAAATGAGGTATCATTTTGAAGATCAAACTCTGCGCTTTGGTAACATCATTAATTAAGAATTTTTCGAAATGAAACACGTAAATGGCAGAACGATGAACAATCGAGGTGACGGACATGTGATAGTTCAGAGTCAAGCTAGGAGGTTTCAGTGGCGTCGATAAGGAGTGACCACGTTAACGCTAGATAGCAACACCACATAGATATTAATAAACTGTGTTTTGTAGAGTAAGAAGCTTTTTGGATATTTTTGATTCTGTTAGAGAAACATTTGATTATATCTAATTGTTTCATAAGGCGTGTTTTACTACGTACTGAACCTATTTCAGTTGACAATTAAACAATTGCTACAAATGAGTCGGTTCTTGTTTCATCCTACTACAAACCACCAACCTCGCTATTCATTTTCGCACGGTCCTGCATTACCATTATAAGTAAGTAAGTCTGGCTGTCTCTTTATACAGGCATCACTCAAAAACTACGAACCAAATTGGATGGGTTTTTACAATTTGAAAGCTTATTTCCCAGCTTGAAATCTGCGATATATATTAGATGTTATATGACCGGGGAACGGAGTAATAAATGATAATTCGTAAGTACCTATTACAGGTAGCCTCCAAACAAAAAAGTACACCGGATCCGGTTTTGATTTTTTTTTTTTTTTTTATTAGTTACTGCTTTACGCCTTGTCGACGGCTAAGGTAATTAGAGGCGAAATGGGACTGGGGATAAGGAAAGGGAAGGAATTCGGCCATGGACATTTTGAAGGAAGCATCCCGTCATTCGCCTGGAGTGATTTGGGGAAACCATGGAAAACCCAAATCTGGATGCCCGGACGGGGTTTCGAACCCGCGTCCTCTCGAATGCGAGGCCAGAACGTTAACCGTTCTCCCACCACGCTCGGCCCGGGATTTTGACCCGCACCCGTTGTAGTACGACGCATGTGTCTATCTTTATATTGTGAAGCGAATCATTAAGGGGTACGTGGTGGGGATGGTGATTCTGGATGTACCGTTGGTAGTTTATTTTAAGCACCAAATTTTTTTCTTATTACATGGTTTGGAAACGATCAATCAATAGGTCATCCAGTCCAACATTTAAAAGTGTTGATGTACTTAGATCCTTGTCGCTCTTCGAAGAAAATCCGTCACCTTCCCGGAGCTTTAGCTTACCAGTCTCAATAAAGAGAAAGTACCTTTGAAATATTCCTTTATCGCATGTTTATGCGGCAACAGTTTATGAATGCTCTGACAGACACAATGCTATGCCCTTATATCTGCAGTCGTTCTTTTTTTTTTAGTTATTACTAGGGTTCGGATCTTTATGACAAATCATATTTTTTCCTGCCATCTTTTTGAGCTGTAATGCAGAATAAACACTGATTCAACTTTTCTGATTGTATTTAAATGTATTTTATATATCCTATAAATGTATATTCAGTCCATTTTCTGTATTTGATCATATTACGATAATATTTACGGTCATATTTTGAGGAACAATCTGGTAATTCGTTAATAGTGCTCGGAATTCACTAGAACTTCACTAGATGAGAAGAAATTAAGATAATATTCACAGAATTGTACTCCTTTTACACATCGAAGGAAGAAACAAAACTAATTGTCACGGAATTCATTAGTCAAGAATTAACGTCAGTCTCTAAACGGTAATATTTCGCCCGTCTTTTAATCTCGACAAAGCGGCAGCAGCATGTGCCTGTGTCGAGCCGCATTAATCAACGTCTCACTGTTGCCAATACTCTAGAAAATAATCCTCTGTCAGTGATGAATCTAAAGTGGATCAGTATGTGCCGCATGTCGAAAATTTTTTTTTGTAAAAGTGTGAAGTTACTTAAAGACATTTGGAAAGGAGTATTTTAGTACAGACAAAAGAGTTCTTTTCTGTAAATTATGCGAAATTAAAGTGACTTCAACAAAGCAATTTAAAATATAATGTCCTAATGGTGCAGTGAGTGCACCGAAGCAAATTATGCGGTCTAGATGAAAGCGACAATACTAGATAAAATAAATGATGTATATTTAATTGGGAACATTTTTATGAATAGTAAATTTAAATATTTGGTCATATTTTGTTATTCTTAGGTCATATTTATCCGTTTAAAGGCCACATTTGCATGCATATTTCTCTCTCTTTTTTTGTCATAAAGATCCGAACCTCATTTATTACAATGATCAGTGAACTGAAACTTAGTTCATTTGTCATTTCACGACACGTAACGATTAAGTTCCTGCGTCATGAACAGATTACTTGCTTGGTTTGACAGTAATTCACTTTCGTAGCCCCAAGTGTACTAATGGCAAAACGTCTTCTGCGTCGGACAATAGTTTGTAACCTCACTCAAACTCATCATCCCAGAACGATTACCACAGCACAGCAAATTCAAGAGCTCATTCATGAAAAAATACTGACAACTGTTAACGAAATTTGAAATATATGTAAGTTACCGTACTGTGCGAATGTAATTAAAAGTGAATTACTTTTGTGAAACTTCAAGATGGGGGCCAAAATTGTTGAACGCAAATAAGAAGACCGTAAGGACTGGAGTGCTTTGAATCGGAAAGAGACTCTTTCTCGCATGTGATGAATCATCCTAAAACGAAGATATCGTGAATGGAGTGGCGTGTAAAAGATAAAGTTTTCAGACTGAAAACGACCAATTGTCTGTTGACAGAGTTGTAATAATGGATTGTTGAGTAGTTAAACGTGTTGTTTAGGTTGATTTTCTGCATGAACGACGAACTGTGAACTCAGGCAAATTTAGAGAGGACTATTGGTCTAACCAGTGGTTTCAACCGAGGGTGGTACAGCTCGCATGTGGGAGCTGAAAAGATCATGGGGGCGTTTCTCGTCCAAGGCTAAGTTAGGGGGAAAGAGGGGGGGGGGGGCGTTGAGGTCCAACACTCACCCCATGCTTTCCAATGTTATATCCGTTTTAAGGTTGCATCAGAGAAGTTTTTAATTGCATTCCCATGATTATATGTATTGATAAGAGGATTTAGCGTGGTTATTTATTTATTAACTAAGAAAGAGAAAGAAATTGTTAATAATGGAACGCACCTATTTAAGATTTTTGAAGACAAATAAGGCACGATATATCAAAGCTCTTTCAATAATAATGTTTTCATAATATGTATTTGATAATCAAACTGTAAACAATTCAATTCACCGATATAATTGCTAGCAAGCTAACCTGGGCAGGACACACTGGTCAGGTAGTAGGTAAAGGTTTCAAAATTCTGCACTTGTTGCAGAGAGTGATAAGGGGATGTACGAGGGAAGTAAAGGAATTGGGTTACAAAACTTTGGTCAGACCATTGCTTGAATATGGTAGTGTAGTATGGGAACCACATTTTGTGTATCAAATACAGGAGTTGTAGAGGATGCAAGAAAGGGCTGCTAGATTTTTTTCTGGAAATTACCGCAGAACGCAATCAGTAACAGATACGATAAAAGAGCTGGAATGGGATTCATTGGAAAACAGGAGGAGGGTGAAGAGGGTCATGGGAGCGTACAAATCGTATATTGGTGATGAGGCATGGAAAGATATTGCTGTAAGAATTAAAAGTAATGCATGGAAGGGGAAAGATGACCACAAGCTGGCACTCGATTTCAGGCACAAGGGTGGAGAAAGATTCTCTTTTTTGGGTAAGGGTGTCAGGGATTGGAATAATTTACCAAAAACGTTGAAAGAATTTAAGGCTAAAATTTTCAGAGGGTAAATGTAGGTAGGTGCAGGAAAGGGAGGAGATGGGTGTATAGGGAAATTACCACCGGGGCTTGCGCTCCATCTCAATTTAATTAAATATTATTAATTAATTTCTTTCAACAAAGTAATTTTAGATATCTGTCCTTGTTTTATGTAAATTACTTGAGCATTTCCCCTGAGCTGATCGCCATCGAATCACTGTTTCAAACAGTGAGTTACCGCGAAAAGAGTTAGAACACTATGGGTTCCATTACTTATTATTATTTTTCCTAAAAGGGGTGGTAGACCAAAAAAGATTTGGAACAGATGGTACAAACCACATAAAATATCAATCCACTCAATTCTTCTTCAGCAACGGAAACTGAATATATACATTGGACAGCTTCTAATGAATCACCCTCCAGTGCAGGTTAGTCACCGTGTCAGTGTTATTTGTTTCGAAGTTAAAAAAAAAAAAAAAATGCAGTTAAGTTTTCATACTACGGAAACTTCTTTGTAATTTGTCTACGAACACATGCAATAAATTTTCCCGAAGAATGAATTTAAAAACTCCCAGTTTGATGGGGGAAAAAAACTTTAGAACGCTGGTGAGACTGTCAAAAAATAGTTTTAGATTCGTTTTGCTATCTGTTAATCCAATTACTACAGACCATCCCATTGGCTCAGTTGGTTGCGGCAGGGTGATAGCGTTCGGCGGTGGCACGGGGTTGAGTCCTGTTGGTGGAGGAAATTTTCATCATCAGGACTTGGCCGGCAGGGTAGGAGAAGTGGTGGTGTAAAATTCCTAATCACCAGATTGTGTGGGTTTTTTTTATTATTATTATTATTATTTTACTGATTTACGTCTCGTCGACGTCGATTTAATTAGAGGAGGGATAGGACTGAAGGCAACGAACGGGAAGAAAATCGGCCATGGCCTTTTGAAGAAAGCATCCGGGCATTCGCCTTGGAATAATTTGAGAAAGGCATGGAAAACCCCAATCTGGGTCCCCGGAACGGGACACGAGTGAGGTCATGAGAGGCGGGAAAGCACCTGGGGCAAGGAATAAGATGGATTTTGGCCATGGCCATGTCCTTTTGAAGAAACCTTCCTAACACCTGGAGTTATCTGGCTAAACCATGGAAAATCCAAATCTGGATGGACGGACCGAACCAGTTTGTGCAACAAAGTCCTGGGTTAAATCACAAACTCCTCTGCAGTGCGTATACGACACTTTTGGAAATTTGTGCTTACGAAGTGGACGTTAAGCTTAGCGGCCCCGCGTTGTCTTTGAGGGCGTCCATTAATTACGTGAGGTGAAACAGGGGGGAGGGGGGTAGGGCAAAATCACATCAAATCTCAAGAAAGAGGGGGAAAGTGGGGGAGTCGACGGAAATCTCACGTGAGCATTTGAAATTCTTGAAGGACAGTGGACCTAAAAAAATAAGAAACGTCCACAAACGACTTGAGGGAAGTACGAGGTCTACAAACGACGAGAGTATCGACTTTAGGAAGCAGGAGAGGTAAAAAAAAGGTCTAAAAAAATACGAGGTCGATCAGCAAGGGGGGGAGGTTCCGTCAATCTCACGTCATCTTGGGGAGGGACAACCAAATTTCACCAGAGGGGGCGGGGAGTCCGGAATTCCGGAAAACTCCTGACGTAATTAATGGATGCCCCCTTTCGTAAGAGTAGGCCCGAATTGGCCAACATCGGGTTCCACCCTCCTCTTCTTTCATCTCTCATCCACAACACTCTGCACTGAAGACACACATCATCATAGTCTTATACGTTTACAATAACACTCACAAACACTGTCACACTGGGGGAGGCAAGGGGAACCACCCCACTTCAGATTTCCCGGTATGTTATCATGCACAGGTAAATATCAGCCTACATTCGGATACGAGTATGACACTCATAGAAGAAGAATCCAATGAATAATTACTGATACTTTTTAGAACAGTCTCGTTCATATTTGATCTATCGTCACGTATATTTATATCAGCGTAATACTGGAGAAGGGGATAGATGGTAGGATGTGATGTGGAGATGAACTAATTCCATTCTGCGGAAACGACGATTTTTTTATTCTTGTTGCTTATACTTCCGAGATTTCATTTTGACGTAATGACGCTGACGCAGAGTACTATATAGTGTATCGTCGGCTGGTTAGAGTTGTCGACGCCGCGGCGCCTGCACAGTGGTTACCTTGCGAGCTGCGCCGCCGCGCCGTCCCCAGCGGTCGGTAGCGTCTGTCGTCGCGGCGTCGCGTCGCGTTCGCAACTCCCGCGACGCCGCCGTCGGGACGCCGGCCGCCCCGCCACGGTCCACGGCGCAGGCGCCTCCGACACCCTCCGACCTGGAGGGGACAAGGTCACCAGCTGGCAGCACAGCCGCACAGTGGTTCACGATTAAAATATAGCGGACATTCGAACTTAAGTCATAATATCGATCTTAAAAAATTGCTTTAGATAGTATTTGTCATGCTGGTCAACAATTGTTATGTACAATTTTTGATAAAAAAAACCCCTTAACACTTCAAAAAAATGTGTGGGAGAAAATCTATTTTTTTTTCCACGGTCCTACATCAACCGATTAAAGTCAAACCTCATGCAATTTAATTTAGTTTAATTGCAATGGAACGCACGCTCCTGTTGCAGTTTCCCTAGACACCCATTTTCCCCCTTTCCTGTACCTACCAAAATTTGCCCTCAACAAATTTCAACTTTAAATTATTTCAACGTTTTTGGTAAATTATTTATAATTTCTCTTCGTAGTTATAAGTACCTATCCTACTTAACATTACCACATGAAAATTCCTTGCATGTTCTCGCAGCTTTGACTATTTGACTACAGGGCACGAATGAAGTTAAGGATTAAAAATATAGTGGACATTCCAAGGACTGATTTAATCAAAACTTGAACAGTTGTCGATCAGCATAACAAATGCTATCTAAAGCTTTTTTTTATCGATATTATGACTTAAGTTTGAATGTCCACTATACTTTAATGCTGAACGTCACTTGCTCTCTGTAGTCAAAGCGCCAAGGGTAAGCGACCAAAAAAAAAAAACGTAGCATAGGTACCTACGATTGCATAAGGTTTTGTTATACGGCCGTTTTTTTCTAATAAGCTTTTTTTTTAATGTGTGAAGGGCTCATTTTCATCAAAAATTGAACATAACAATTGTTGATCAGCATAGCGAATGCAATTTAAAGCAATTTGTTGATTGATATTATGAATTAAGTTTGAATGTCCAATATATATTAATCCTTAAAATTAGAGATTAAAAAGGTCACCCCACATGAAGTTGCTGCTCCCCTTTAGTTACCGCCCGGAGTAATGTGGCTCGGTTTGGTCCCCCCCCCCTCCTCCTCCTCCTACCCTAGTTCTCACACCGGCGTGGTGGGTGAACGGTTAACGTTCTGGCCTCGCATTCGGAAGGACGCCGGTTCGAATCCCCGTCCGGACATACAGATTTGGGTTTTCCATGGTTTCCCCAAATCACTACAGGCTTCCTTCAAGAATGCCATGCTCGAATTCCTTCCCGTTCCTTGTTCCCAGTCCCATTCCGCCTCTAATGATCTTAGCCGTCGACGAGGCGTAAAGCAGTAAGAAAAAAATAAAAAAAATTACGTGGACAAATATATAAAAATTCAAAATTTTACCGTTATGACATATATGTCATCAGTAGTGTAGTCTACGTTGCAGTTACACTTTCTGAAATAAATTTATGTACTGACATAATTTTACTATATTTAATTTAACTGCGATGTAGAGCACGGTCCGGTGGCAATTTCCCTACAGACCCGTTTTTTTCCCTTTCCTGTACCCGCCTATATTATAAATAACCACAAAAATAGTGTAATATCTGAGATCTTAATTTCATCCATCCCAAGAATGAAAGCCGTTTTATTGACAGTTGAATCATTTGGTACGTATTTACAGAAATCAGAAATATCAAATGTACTTTTATAATCGTCTGATTAATAATCACTAGAGACTGGATTATATGCAACATAAAAAGCTTGAAATATGCATGCAAATATGTTAGAAAAATGCTAAAAATATGGATGAAAAGTGTCAAATGGTGCCAAAATACGCAGCATTATGTAATATAAAAATAGTTATTTTTATTAGATTTTTTATTTCAAAAACAGCATGTAAGTTGTTGAACAACATATTTATAAATTCGATAATTAATAATTATTTATTTATTTTTGTAAACGTAGTCTGGTACTGTTCCAAATCTTTAATAGTATGATTGTTTCTTCGATCTCTCAAAATATTTTTATAAGTGGAAATGGACCGTTCCACATTCACTGCTGTAACTGGGCAATATTTGAAACTGGGTGCTCTGTTAGCAGTCATTGTTTCTGGAAAAAGTTCACCCGTCCCATTATAAAACTATTAATTTGACATAAAGGTTCAAAACCTGGGGTTATTGTTCAAAATATTTTCAAACTTCATTTTAAGTTTACATAGGAATTCCTCTGGCAATCCTGATTTTATTCATTAACTGAATAGATTCAGTCAACAACAAACCTTTAGTTTCAAGCTTTTTAATACTCGCAGTTATGTTGGGAAAACGAATGCTGATCACAGTTATGGTTTTAATACTAGTATTGTTAAATGCTTCCTTGTACTGACAAACTGGCATAGCCTCTCCACTATAAAAGTCGTTTACTACACCCTTAATGGCCTCGAAATGTTCACTGTAAAACAGTACAGTTTCAAACCACGTCGCCCATCGAGATACCACTGGTTCCGGAGATAAAGGCACATTTAACAATTTTTTATTGGCATTATTACGAGAACGTGCCATAAGAAACGCTTTCATTGTTGATGAAATCAGTTTACTTACATTCCAAAACATGGATCGTAGTTCTTTAGCGAGTCATCGTACTCTGTGAGAAATGCACGTCACATGAGTACAATTTGGCTAAAATACTTGGAGGGCTTTGGCTGCCTTGATCATATAGGGAGCAGTATCTGAGAGAAATATGAACACTCTTTTATCTGCAGAAGATGCATGAAATCAGGTGATCGTAGAATCATCTGCCTTTTCAAGACCTTCCCAAGCCACCAAAAAGGAAAAAGGTTGTAGTTTTAATGCACCGACAATTAAGTTTGCAATGCAACGACCACACCTACTGGTAGTTTGATCAGCTGAAATCCAAATAATGAGTTCATGTAGATAAATTTTTGATATGAAATTTTTACAAAATGTCGATTCATATGTTGTATTTTGATTCAAGCAATATTTTTGCAGAAAATCTTTGAAGGCAAGATTTGTAAGTTTGTGAAGAGGATTATTACTTGCAAACAATGCATCACATAGATACTTGCTTAGGTGATATTTTGTTTTTCTTTGCTGCTACTGCTACTTGCCTCTGTCAAAAGTTATCGTTGGCCTTTCTTTTGCAAGACTTGTCTTGACATGCCGGTGTATTTGAAACCTTTTTCTACGCGAAATATTTTTCTTGCAAACTCGACAATATAAAACATTTCCGTCGTATGTAAATGTTCCAGCGCAGTCACTATACACAAAAATACCACTTTTTTCTCGAGGCATGGTATATACTAAACTTTGTACAAATAAAGGAAAATTAAACATGAAATGAGCCCGCGAACAATAGCATGTGTAATTTGTCTAATAGGAAGAGTGCTACAGAAGGCGAGCGCGACGCAGTACGGCGTCGTCCGTCTTTATCTCCCGTGAGTCTGTTTTACTTGGCCGCACAATAATATTACATATCAAAACAATAGACACCCGACTGCAAAGAACCGTGCTGCTAGTACGTTTTGCCAGCTTCAACATAATGTTTCATATATTAACTAAGTACACTACCGAAAATTTTGTAAATATCGCAAAAACATGCCATCATCACTAGGTTTTAGGTAAAATATGCAATAACCGGTGAAAATTGGCTTAATGTGCAAATGCATATATTCCGGTCTCTAATGATCACCCTTTAAATTACTAACAGAAGGTGAAGCAACCACAAAGTTGGTTTATAATCTTCGACTATTTAAGGCACTACACTTTTTCGTTTGATGTTGAAGGCAACATTTTGATAGGCTGCTCTAGAGTTTATTTCCAATGTTTCACAATTATTTCCACGTATTTTACTTGTGTGTGATTGCGTTGATTGGTAAGTTCACTTCCCCAGAGTCCGCGGTTTCTATATTGCTAGTCTATTAAATATGGTTTAAAGACAGTATAAACTGCCTCCTAAATTATCAGAGTCGTATATTCTAAAAATTCGTCTTCTTCCGGAGTTCGTTTGTTATGGCGTTCTCTCAACCTACAAATTAAACAAACCCACATGTCTTAAAATGTAGCCCATCATTCTGTTTCTTCTTTCTTTTTCCACAAACTTCTTTCCTTGCCCTTTCGTGCTTTATCCGACCACGAAATTTTCGACATCATACCATACTACATTTCAAATGCTTCAGTTTTCCTACTTTTGGTACTCAGTGCATACAGCTTTTTAAACCTCTTCCTCTGTCCTAGATCGACATTTGAAATCGGAAATTTGTTCTTTTTCAAGGAAATTTTTCGTCTGTGTGTTGTATTTTTTAAATGATTCTTCTTACTGTCAGATCGTCTCTTTGTGTATCTATAGGACTTCGGATTTCTTTTAGATTATAATCACAGTCGCCAGGGATATATGTCCAGTTTTTAACTCCTTCAGAACTTATTCCTTTAAACTTTTATATTTAAATAATAATAAACTTTCATATGATTCGTTGATATCTATTTCAGTTGCATTTCAGTAATAGGTATCCGAAGAATACAGGGTCCTTTTATCGCAGTAACTATCATCAACTCAAAGCCACACACTAATTTTCGCTCTCCCTTGTTACTCTGGTCGTTACCATGGCTACGAATTTCTCCCAGAGTAACTTTCAGTCTTTTATAATTCCTCTAAGAAACTCGTATGCCACCACATATGCTACTGCTGTTCTGGGTTTGGCCAATGGGTCTAATTTTAATTCCTAAGTAGTAGAAATCACATAGTCCTCCTGTTATATCTAATTCCATTTTTATATTTAATACAACGGTTATTTCCGTAATTTCTGCTAATTTCATGAAGTTTGCCTTGCTTTAGTTTACACCCTAAAAAGACACATAGTCAGACAGCTGATAACAGGAACGGATAAATGGATTTGGGTAGCACTTCACCTGACAACGATTCAGAAGAGTATTTACTTTTCTTAAGGGAAAAAAGGGGAGGAGAGAGAAACTTCCGTACAGTACGCCATATCTACTTGTAACACTCATATTCTCCATTCTTAAATAGTTCTTACAATCAGATCCTGCCCTATCTCACAGTTAGTTCATTCTTTTACTATTTTAAAGTTCTGTATCACTGCTGCCATTCAATTTCCTCACCAAGATTAGCTGGAGATATATCTTTGTGATGAAAGTCGTTTCATTCAAAAATTTTCGTGGTATATCAACATGTAATTACTTTTTACAGAAACCAACAATCACCTAACGTAGACGTTTCTTCATTACTGTTCTCAGATTAGTCGAAAATGACTTTTACAATGTCGGACCAGCTGCCATAATTCTCTAACTTAGTGCCAGAGTTCAGTTCATATGTTGTAGTGTAGGCCATAAAGCACATCAGTGATAGACTAGGAAGTATATTGCGGCGGGTGAGAAGCGATTGACGGACAACTACAGTGAGCCACTGAGAAGAATTTCATGATTAGATACTGTTTACTTAAAACTTAGCTTGGTGATTTAACCCCCGTACCCACAGTGATTCAAAGGAACTGCGGTTGTAGTGATTGTTTAATTTAATTTATTTAATTGCAATGGAGCACACGCTCCGGTGGCAATTTCCCTACACACCCAACTTCCCCCTATCCTACACTCACCTACATTTGCCCTCTACAAATTTTAACTTTAAATTCTTTTAACGTTTTCGATAGGTTATTCATCATTCCCCTTGGTAACTCATTCCAATCCCTGACACCCTTACCTAAAAAAGAAAATCTTCCCACACCCTTGTGCCTGAAATCGAGTGCCAGCTTGTGGTCATGGTCATCTTTTCCCTTCCATGAACTACTTTTCATACCTACTGCAATATCTTTCCATGCCTCATCGCCAGTATATGCCCTGTACACTCCCATTACCCTCCTCATCCTCCTCCTGTCTTGCAATGAATCCCATTCCAGCTCCTTTATCATATCTGTCACTGATTGCATTCTGCGATAATTTCCAGAAACAAATCTAGCAGCCCTTCTTTGCACCTTCTCCAACTCCTGTATTTGATACTCAAAATGTGGGTCCCATACTACACTACCATATTCGAGCAATGGTCTTACCAAAGTTTTGTAACCCAATTCCTTTACTTCTCTCGTGCATCCCCTCATCACTCTCTCCAACAAGTGCAGAATTTTGAAACCTTTTCCTACCACCTGTCCAATGTGTCCTGCCCAGTTAAGCTTGTTATCAAATGTAATGCCAAGATATTTACATTTCAAGTCTTCAGCAAGCAATTCTTTCCCCACCTTATATTCATAATTAACCTTTTGTTTTTTATTTGTGTATCTAATTAGCTGACTCTTCTTTGCATTTATCTTCATCCCATGTTTACCAACCCAACTAGATATCCTGTCCAGATCACCCTGCAACTGTTTACAGTCCTCTATCGTTTTGATTCTTTTATACAGCATTATGTCATCTGCAAACAATCTAATTTCAGATAGTAAACAATCAACACAATTATTCATTAGAATAATGAATAGCAATGGTCCCAATACGCTACCCTGCGGCACTCCCATTTTTACTTCCACTTCCTTTGATACCGCATTTCCCACCCTAACTTTCTGTTTTCTACCTTTTAAAAATTCTTCTACCCAGCAAATCACTTTCTCATCCACTCCAATAGTTTTTACCTTATTTACTACCATTTTGTGGCTTACTCTGTCAAACGCCTTTGAAAGATCTAGTGCTACACTATCAATTTGGCCTCCCTTGTCCATTTCATCTGAAATATCTTGCATATATCCCACCAACTGAGATTCACATGAATATCCTTGCCTGAACCCATGTTGCCTACTTGAAAACCACTTACGTTCCTCACATACATTTCTGATGTGGTTGCATATCAATCTTTCCATTAATTTACCTACCACTGAAGTCAAACTGATTGGCCTGTAATTTTCGACTCTATTTCTCACCCCTCCTTTATGTACCGGTACTACTATCGCACTTTTCCAGTCTTGTGGTAAGCAGCAAGTATCCAGACTCAATTTAAATAATATTTCAAGATAAGGTACAATGTCACATCCGACTATCTTTAAGATATCTGTAGTAATATTATCTGCACCAGCCCCCTTATGTTTTTTCAGCTTTCTTATTTCCTTCATGATTTCTTCAGGATGAATTTCAAATTTTTTAGTATCTTCATTTCTAATCGTATTGTTAAGCTCGTTCTCCGAATTAGACCCTCCCGTTTCTGATTCATTGTCCCTAATGCTCTCACTAAACCAGTTACTTAAAATCTCTGCCTTTTTCAAATCCTCAGTAACTACTTCTCCATCCTTATCTATGAGCATCTCTACACCCTCCCTTCCCCTCAGTTTCCTGATATAGCCATAGAAATTTCTAGATGCATCAGTCAGTGGTCCTCCTGCACTGACAATACTCTTCATAAACCCATCTTTAGCCACTTTCTTTGCTGTTATTAAGTCCTTGTTTAGTTGTTTCAAATATTCCCTACTACCCTGCTGTCTCTTAACTCTGTTATGTTCTCTTCGTACCAACCTCTTTAACCTTCTCACTTCCCTATTATAGTACACAGGTTCTCTACTTCTCTTTATTTCTGCTTTGGAATGAATTTTTCTTCCCCCTTTCTTATTATCTCCTTGAACTCTTCCCACCTTGACTCTACTGTACTTGTGCCTTCCTTCCATTTGCTGAAACGTTCTCTGAAATATCTCTTCAAATTTGAAATCTGTGCCTTTTTATAATTGTACCTATTTCCCCCTTCAGTTTTGGCTGCTGGTTCACTGAATCCTCTAATATCCATCAGAACTGCGTCATGATCACTTATTCCTTCCGTTACTTGACACCCCACGAGGTTATCATCGGGCTTTATTAGGAATATATCCAAAATATTTTGCCCCCTAGTGTTTTGCTCTACCACTTGTGTAAATCCTCCTTCCCTTATTAAGGTATTTGCAAATCTTTGTTCCCGTGTGTTATTAATCTTATTTCCTTCCCAGTTTACACCTGGTAAATTTAAATCCCCACCAATAATGACCATTCTATTCTCACCTCTGAAATCTGAGTAAGAATTTAATTTCTCCCCAAGAGCCTCATCTTCATCTGTCATTCTTCCACTGCGGTAAGCAGCCAACACCCTGATTTTTTCTTTTTTATTACCCCAGAAATCTACCCCAAGTAACTCATGGTCTTGATCTATGAATGCCAGTGAACTGTGGTAGTTTTTGCTAACTAGTATGAAGACTCCTCCACCAATTGCTCCTCTATCTCTGCGGTACACTCTGTAACCATCAGGAAAAACCTCACTGTCTAGTACGTCTTCTTTTAACCAACTCTCTACCCCAATTATTATTTGTGGTTCGTGTATCTCTATTAAGTTTGCAAATTCGATTACTTTGTTCATTATACTTCTACAGTTTACCATTAACACCCTTATTACCGGCTTTATATTTTCAGCATTTATCTCCTCTTTCCCAGATTTACCCCAGCCAGTTATTGTTTCAGCAACTTCATTTATTTCTTTAACATCTATGATCATTCTCGTCGTGGATCTACAATCAGTATCACTTTGATCATCTATTTCCATCCCTTCACCAGCAGCCCCTAACCTAAAAAAGGCACAGTCCTGACCCCATCATCACTGGAAATGGGCTCCCTCACTGCTTTAGCTAACAACTCAGAAAGTACTCCCTTCCCCCTTCTATTTAGGTGTAGGCCATGCCTAGTGAAACCCCACCTACCTATGGTGTTTACAGGCACAACCCCCAACACAGAACTAATGCCTTTCCCAAGTAGCACTTCCGTTTCCACATTTACACGCCTCACAGCGGAGTTCAATTGTGGCCGGTCATGGCGTCCTTAGGACCTGCATGAGCTCCACCCTGGTATGCTGTGCCTCCTTCACCACCTTCCTCAGGTCACTCTCTATACTATAACTCGCGTTTCTATCAATACTATTCCCCGCCCCTCCCACTATCACTACTCTATCGTCCTTAGTGAAACTCCTACAAAGTGAACCTATATCCTCTATTACCTGACCTAATGTTGCACTAGGTTTGAAAAAACTTGTGACCTGGTAACCTGTACCTAACTGATCCTGCAGAAGAGGGCCTACACCTCTCCCATGGCTACTACCTAGCAGCAGAACCCTTTTCTTCCTATTCTTGCCTTGCACGTCCTTATTCCTAAAGGCCTGCTGCATCTTACCTACTCCTATATCTACATGAGGCTCTTCTCCTCCTGACTCTGGCAACAGGTCAAACCTATTTTTCCCCACAATTACTGAAGTGTCTGGCTTCTTCATCCTGTTAACTATATTTCTCCTACGACCTGTTACCAGCTCCCACCCATCCTTCTCAACTTCCTCCAACCCACTATCTCTACTTTCTGCCTCTACAGCTTGAGCCTCGACAAGCTCAGCCCCCACAGGCTGTGCCTGTGCAGTCTGAGCCTCCACAGGCCGGACTTCCACAGGATCAGCCTCCACAGGCTGAGACCCCACAGGCTGAACCTCCACAGGCGAGGCCACCACAGGCCACGCCTGCAGAGTCTGAGCCTCCACAGGACGAGCCTCAAGAACCCTGATCCTTTCACGCAACTCCCTAATCGTTTCGCCCATCTCCCAAATCCTATCATCCCTAAGACAAAGTGAACAAAACCATGGGAGAGCCTCATTTATTTCCCCCGTTTCCTCTTCCCCACATGCCCAGTGAAACCACTTCTTACACCAACTACAACCCATCCCCTTCGCAACGTACCTACGGCAGGCGCCACAGTTTCCAGTCATGATTTTCCCAAATACTTCAAACGCCTTCTAAACAAACCTTAAATTTATTTGATAAAGTAGTCTAATAAAGTTTATACTATATTTTTAACTTTTTTTATTAAATATTAAAGGCGCTATACTCGACTAAACTGTTGAATTTTTATATATATATATATATATATATATATATATATATATATCTACATATATCTACATATATAAAATTGAAGCTTTATGAATAATAACTAGGTAATAAAACTCCTTAAGAACCAATGAACTTAAGCTTATGAATTTCAGAACGAACTTATGATGAAGAGCCGATACTATTTAGTGCTGATGTGGATAACAACTAATTAGTTACTTATGATTTTTTTTTTATAAAGTAAGGCTAGGAAGTTTCTATTTTAGTGTATTAGATGACAATGAAACACAACTATATTTCACTCAAAACAGGTTAATTACTAGAACGTACGTTTTTGTTGTTGTAAACTCGATTGCGATATCGGTAGTGGAACTTAAAATATCGATATTTTATTAACCTATTGCAAACAACTGGATGCTATATATGAATACTTATGTTTATTATTTATAATATCTAGTTGTTTTATTACTATTCCAGAACTAATTAATTAACAAACTGTATTGTTTTAAACCGAATAGAGTCTTAATATAGAACGTAACAAAAACTTTAACAATCGAATTTCGAACAAGTGCTTTGAATTTTTACGGTATATAAGAATTGAACACTAAAATAACTTAAACCACTACTTTTACCTATGCTATAGTATTAAAATTAATCTAACTATCAAGCTTATGCTAAATTTAATTAAGTGAAACGTGCAATAATAACTAGCAAAGAGACCTTAGCAACAATGACCCGAAATTTAAAAACTGTTATTTATGGAGTAATCTTAGATAATTATTCTCGCTAACAATAATAGTAAGAGTTTAGATGATATTTAAAGTTTTTAAAGTAATTAAGTCTACAAAGACTTAGCTGATGATGAAAAATCGCTGTTTTGTGAGCAGCTGTCAACACACACAGTCAAACGATAGCACAACCAGAGAGTATTGTAAGCAGTAATCCTGGCGATTTTGATCCAAAAAAAAAGAAGTTAAGAGCTGCCGTTATGATCAAGGAGAGATAGAATAACAGGAATGGGTTCAAATATCGCGCAGGAGTACAAGAACGCACTTATTAAGGTTTCTAAGCGGTGTTTCCCCAGTCACTTAGGTAGATGAAGGAAAGAAAAAAAGAATAACATTAGCTTAAGTCAAATAAGTTTAAAGCAAGAGTTTTGTTAGGTGGTCCGGAATCAGCAGTCGCTTTGAAATCAACTTCGATTTTTAAAAATGTTCACAACAAAACCTTAAGATCAAATACAGGTCAAGTTCATATTTCAGCCAGATCAGTTAGTTCACTCAATCATGACCTTTGTTTGACCCCAGAAATTTTCTCGATTATTGTCCCTAAAAACTCAATCTTTTTCAACTTTTAGGCTCTGTGCAATGCATTTTTATTTCAAATTAATCTTGAGATGTCCAATAATAATATTATCAAATTCAAGAAATATAACAGATAGGATTGTTACCTATGGCCCTAAAAACTCATTTTGTTGTCCGTCAAAATGCCCTGTCTTAATTATTTGAAAAACATTGGGCAGATCTGCCAACGATGAGGTTGTGTTCCTCGCATAATCCTCCGACAATCCGAAATGGAAACGGAGCAGTTCCCTGTCATGTAGACATTTACCATCAAAATCAAAAAGTCCTAGATCCTGGTATTTACCTCCATGAATCTGTCCGACAAGTGGGAATTATTTTAGACCCGTGAACATACCCCAAATACGACCACAGTGCCCCCGTACGTCTAGTACAGATATGAACTCACAACTTTGTATCCTAGCCTCATTCAAAAAGGATTCGTTGTGTCACAGTCATAGCTGAAAGGCCGACACTGTATGGTATAGGTAAGAGGTCACAACACGGAAGCAAAAGGACGGAACAAAACGAGGACCTCTGGAAGGAACAGTTCTTATTAAACCTTGTGACCTAGACTTGTTGAGTACACCATCACGAAGTTCATCACGAAATCTAAGTCAGTAAAATAAATACTTAGATTGATGACCAGTGGCGTAGCTAGGTGAACAAGGGCCCCGGTGCAAAAAATTATTTTGGGCCCTCAGGCCAGATGGGCGACCTTTTTTTTTGGCTTTGTGTTGCTGGTAAGGGCCCCCTGAGCTGAGGATGGGGCCCTTGAGTTGGGCTTAGGGGCCCCCTGAGCAGTGAGAGGGCCCTTAGTGAGGGGCTTCCTGTGTCTCAGGGGCCCCCTTAGACGACTGTAGAGCTAAAAAAAAAAAAGGTCGCCAGTTTGCCATGAAGGCTCGTGGGCCTCTGAACTGCGCTTGGGGGCCCCCAGAGGTATGCTTGGGAGCCCCCTGAGCGTAGTGGCCCCGGTGCAAGGCACCGCCTAGCCCCATAGTAAATACGCCCCTGTTGATGACTGTAAAATAGATCGACCATTTCAACGAACACAGTTTGAGATACCACACACACATTTCTTTTAGTTACTGCTAGAACAGTTCCCTAATCAGTCAACCAAAACGAATTCAAAACTTAACTCGTTACACATCGATGATTAAAGTTGTCCGATTACTGAGAAAAGCCAGAGCACTCAATCACTTGGTGTCATTAATCTTGAACCCACAGAAAAAAAGAAGAACGTATTTTACCAGGTTAAAGTTTTTCATTGCAAAAGACACATGTAATTGAAAAGAAACTCAGTTCCGCAGTACACATTTTGTCAATATTTTTGGTCTACTAAAACCTATTGTCACCTAGAATCCAGCTGCGCAGAATAGATAGTGTATACCACCATTTGAAATGCAAAAAAAAAAAAAAAAAAAAAAAAAAAAAAAAAAAAAAAAAAAAAAAAAAAAAAAAAAAAAAAAAAAAGATAAGCTCCTTCAGCAAACTAATTCCAGAGACTGTGAATACCAAAAATTATTTGCCCAAAATTGTCTGTTATATTCCCTTGGAAATAATATTGGTAACATTCAGCAGCTACTATAAAATTCACTCCAGCACGAACATGAGCAGCAGGATATCAAAACAAACATGTCAGTTCTTCTAAGTCAAACATTTACTTTACCACATGTCGCGATACTGCATACAAAAGCACATAAGTTAATTCTAGAGTGTATATCCCTAACTCATATCTATCTGCACCTTCCTTGGAATCACCTCAGTAACTTGGGAGAAAAGATTGAAGCAAAAATATTTAATGATCAAATCATTTCATTCATTCTTAAGAAATTACTTTTTAAAATTCAAAATTTCGTTAAATTATTATTGACAGTTATCAGCGAATTCTGAAAACAGATGAACCACCATCCAGTCAGTCATTAACCCGCACAACATTGATATAACACGATTGATACAAAACTGATTAACTATAAACATTACGAATACCGTGAGTCAGGGTTACTTGGACCCGCTTTTAGCGGTATTTATGATCAATCCTTATTTATATTCATACATATAGAATGATATCTTTACTTTATACTTATAATTTATGAAGAATACCTGTAAATTAAGAATTTAACCTTTAATTTTGATTTATTTGATTTTTAAAATTCTTGGAATTTTTTTTTTATGGTTTCAAGTAGACCTTGGGTTACTTGGACCCATGTTTTGTTTCCATATAATAAAGCATTGTAAGCGTCTGTTGGGTTCATGTAGGACATAGGATCTGAAAAAATACAATTTAATCAATGAAGAAATATATTTTCCAGAACATTACAGTTACAAAAACGGAAAATTACATATTGGTTCTTTATCTAGACATTTTCTTTGATTGACTGGACAGAAAATATTCCCCTATTTAGCATTTTAGGAGAATAAATCTTTTTTTTTTTAATGTCACTCCACTTATAATGTAGAAAGTCTTTCACCTCAGGCCATTTCCAACCTTTTAGAGTGCGTTGCATGCACTCAACAACCGCACCTTCTTCATCAATATTTGTGATGATGCCGGGAAATTCCTTTTTCTCCCACAACACTATGACGAAATTGCCTTCGACTAATGTTTCTTTTAGTTCATTTTTCAACTAAGTTTTCATCTTCCTTATCCTCGATGATGTTTTCACCTTGATTGGAGAGTTTATTCTTCGCTCTAACTTCACTAGCGTCACTAGTTGACGGCAAATCTACAAGCTCCAAAGGATCAAATTCAATGTTCAAAAAACTTAAGTCTCTTTCTCTCGACGATTGGAGGCTGAAATCATCTGCATCTTCAGACGATGATTCCCAGCCTCTTTTCATTTGCTTTTTCTTGCGGTTTGATGTGGGCTCCTTATTATAAGATTTCTTTATATGTCCTTTCCTCTTATTGGATTGATTGGATGTTTTATCCTCAATTGAATCATTGACATCAGCGGCACTAATGCTTTTTCCGGCTGGGACTTGCAGTTTCCTCTTTTTGGTGGGATGAGTCTTAACAAAATCCTGATGTTTGCTTTCAAGGTGTGCAATAAAAGCGTCTGATACTAACTCGAGGCTGAAATTAGCCACGCCAATGGTGGGTTCAAGTAACCCTAGAATTAGGCTACCGGCTCCCTGTCGCAGATTTTGTTATAAATAACTTAAATAACTATTGATGTTGACAATCTTTGGTTGAAATTACATTAGTAAGGGGTCTGACAATAAAAAAATGCACTTACCTGATTTCAACAATGTGAAAGCATAAAAGTTGTCCGGTAGAAAATTCTGTGCACGTTGCTAGGCAACATCGTAACCTCAGCTAAACTCAGGAAGTAACTTAGATAACCATGTGGATAGTGCTAGAGTCTGCAAAATGCTTCTACTCAGCGGGGAAACTAGGAACTACGTGCATCTCCGCAACAAATAAGTACCCGAGCGGGATTTTATCATTTTATCGTAATGGGCTCAAGTTACCCCCTAGGGTCCAAGTAACCCTGAGTCACGGTACTATACTAATAAACCTGCGTAGCATTTTTTTATGTGCTGTTGAAACAACAAAACAAACAAAAAACTGTTTACACGGTTCCGATTAGCATGGGCGGAGGAATGTACAGTTTAACATAAAATCACATCAACAAAGCGTACTTCAAACGTACATACCAGTGCATCACTAAAGTTGAAGGCATTCAGTATGGTGGGATGGTATGGGTCCCATTATAATCAAATATAGGAATTTGAGGCATGCAAGGAATTGAAGCTAGGTTTGTATGCAGAAATTATGAGATCGCAAACAGTAACCCATATAAAAAAATTGGTTGGTAGTCACAGGAAGATAAAAGGGAGGTGATAAAGAATACTGAAGTCTGTTATGCATAAATTGCTGATGAGACGTCTGACAACAATTAGTAATAATGAGAAAGGAAAAAATGAATGACCATAATTGAGCATTTGATTTCAGGCAAAAGGCAGTGAGAAATACTTCATTTTTAGGCAAGAGAATCAAAGAGATATCAAACAATTTACCATCAGAGGTAAATTGAAGAAAAATAAAGTAAAATTAGATGTGTAGAAAATTGGGCATGTTTCTCAGATCACTGCTTGAAAAACTGGAAAATCATCTTTTCCTTTTTTTTTTACTTATGGCTTTACGCCTCGTCGACATCGAGGTCATTAGAGGCGGGATGGGACTGGGGACAAGAAACAGGAAGGAGTTCGGCCATGGCCGTTTTGAAGAAAGCATCCCGGCATTTGCCTGGAGTGGAAACCATGGAAAACCAAAATCTGGATGCCCGGACGGGGATTCGAACCGCCGCGCCGCGCCGTCCTCCCGAATGCGAGGCCAGAGCGCTAACCCCTCACCCACCGCGCTCGGTTTTTCCTTCTTAATGGATATAAAGCAGCATCATTTTTTTATATTTATAAATTAGAATGGGTAATGTATCAATGCTGCAAGATATTTCAGATGAAATGGACAAGGGAGGTCAAATTGATAGTGTAGTTTTAGATATTTCATAGGCTTTTGACAGAGTGAGGCAGTAAAATGGTGCTAAATAAGGTAAAAACTATTGGAGTGGATAAAAAAGTGATTTGCTGGGAAGAAGAATAACAAGTAGAAACCGAGAAGTTAGGGTAGGAAATGAAGTATCAAAAGAAGTAGAAGTGAGGAATGCCACAGTATTGCGACCAATCCTATTCGTTATACAAATGAATGATTATATTTACGGTCTACTATCAGGTTGTCTACAGATAAAATAACGCTATACAAGGTATGTCCCAAAAGTAATGCGTCTCATTTAAATACATATATATATTGATCAGATAGGTACAGCAACATAAAATTCTTCAAAGTCTGACCATACTGCCTCAATACATTTTTTCCAGCATGATTTCCATCCATCCTACGCTCCAAGGAAGTCCTCGGAAGAGAAATCCTTTAGAGCTCTCGTCGTACTTGCTTTGATGTAGTCCAAAGTCTTGAAATGTGTTCCTCTCCTGACACTTTACATTCGGGGGAACAAAAAGAAGTCCGTCCGCCGGAGTAAGCTCGAGACTAGGGTGTATAAGGCGGCTGTGGCATCGTTGCCAAACCGTTACGGGTTAGGTAGTCCGCGACAACGAAGGCGAAAAATTCTTTCTTAATTTACGATTTTACCATTTTGGTGACCTTAATCTTTAAAACATATGTCATTTATCGATTTCGGTTAGGTATCGAAGGAGATAAATGGTTCGTAATAAAAGAAAAGAAATTGTAGAAATAATATTGATACTTTTGTCCTATAAGGGTCGAATTAAAAAAAAAAACCTTTTATAAAATATGGTCTTTAAAATGATACCTATTTTATTGATTTCGGTTAGGAATCAAGCGAGGAAAAAAAAAAGGTTTAGAAATGGCGGTATTTTTGCCCCTTAAAGGTTGAAGTTTAAGAAAGTTCTTTCTTAAAACATGATGTGACCAAAGCGGATACTTTAATATTAAATACGATACCTGATTTATCGATTTAGGTATCCATGGAGATAAATGTCTCGAGACATTTTAGAAATACTGATATTTTTGCCCTATAAGGGTTCAATTCGGAAAAATTCCTTTCTTAATATATGATGTGACCACAGCGGAAACCTTAATTTTTAGAATGATACCTCACTTATCTATACCAGTTAGATATTAATGGAAATAAATGGCTCGTGACACAAAAATATGTTGTAGATACATTGATACTTTTTCCCTTTAAGGTTTGAATTCCAAAAAAAATATTTCTTAGTATATGATGTTACCAAAGCTAAGACATTTCTCTTCATAATCATACTTCATTTATCATTTTCGGATAGATATTCAGGGAGATAAATGGCTCGAAGCACAACAAAAAAAAACGCATTCAAGAAATATTTTTTTTTTTTTTCCTCTCAAGGGTAGATTTCCGAAAAATTCCATTCTTAAAATATAATGTGACCACGGCAGGAACCTTAATCTTTAATACACCTTATTTATCTGTATCGGTTATATACGAGATAAATCGCTCGTGACACAAAAACGCGTTGAAGAAATATTGATACTTTTGCCCTTTAAAGGTCAAATTCTGAAAAAAAAATCTGTCTTTATACATGTCACCAAAGCGGAGTTCTTAATTTTTTTTAAATTATAGTTTATTAAACGATTTCAGATAGGTATTCAGGGAGATAAATGAATCCTAACACAAAAAACAGCATTTTAGAAATATTGACATTTTTGCCCTTTAAGGTCAATTTCAGAAAAATTACTTTCTTAAAATTGGAGACCATAAGCTTTAAAATGACACATCATTCACTTATTTCAGTTAAATACGAAGGGCGCAATGGCTTGTGACAAAAAATACCTTACAGAAATAATACATATGATACTTTAAAAAAGGGGTTTACACCCTTGTGCTTGAAATCGAATGCCAGCTTGTGGTCATGGTCATCTTTTTCCTTCCATGCATTACTTTTAATTCTTACACTAATATCTTTCCATACCTCTCACCAACATATGCATTGTACACTCCCAGGACCTACTTCACCCTCCTCCTGGCTTCCAAAATCCAACGAATCTCATTCCAGCTCTTTTATCATATCTGTTACTGATTGTATTCTGCAGTAATTTTCAGAAACAAATGTAGCAGCCCTTTTTGGCACTCTCTCAAGCTCTTGTATTTGATACTCAAAATGTGTGTCCCATACTACACTACCATATTCAAGCAATGGTCTGACCAAAGTTTTTTTTTTTTTTTAATTAATTTAATTGCAATGGAGCACAGGCTCCGGTGGCAATTTCCCTACACAGCTATCTTCCCCCTATCCTGCACCCACCTACATTTGCCCTCTACAAATTTTTTCTTTAAATTCCTTCAAAGTTTTCGGTAAATTATTCATCGTTTCTCTTGGTAACTCATTCCAATCCCTGACACCCTTACCTAAAAAAGAGAATCTTCCTACACCCTTGTGCCTGAAATCGAGTGCCAGCTTGTGGTCATGGTCATCTTTTCCCTTCCATGCACTACTTTTCATACCTACTGCAATATCTTTCCATGCCTCATCACCAGTATATGCCCTGTACACTCCCATGACCCTCCTCATCCTCCTCCTGTCTTGCAATGAATCCCATTCCAGCTCCTTTATCATATCCGTCACTGATTGCATTCTGCGATAATTTCCAGAAACAAATCTAGCAGCCCTTCTTTGCACCCTCTCCAACTCCTGTATTTGATACGTAAAATGAGGGTCCCATACTACACTACCATATTCGAGCAATGGTCTGACCAAAGTTTTGTAACCCAATTCCTTGACTTCTCTCGTACATCCCCTCATAACTCTCTCCAACAAGTGCAGAACTCTGAAATCTTTTCCTACCACCTGTCCTATGTGTCCTGCCCAGTTAAGTTTGTTATCAAAAGTAATTCCAAGATATTTGCATTTCAAGTCTTCAGCAAGCAATTCTTTCCCCACCTTATATTCATAATTAACCTTTTGTTTTTTATTTGTGTATCTAATAAGCTGACTCTTCTTTGCATTTATCTTCATTCCATGTTTACTAACCCAATTAGATATCCTGTCCAGATCACCCTGCAACTGTTTACAATCCTCTATCGTTTTGATTCTTTTATACAGCATTATGTCATCTGCAAACAATCTAATTTCAGATAGTAAACAGGCAACACAATTATTCATTAGAATAATGAATAGCATTGGTCCCAATTCGCTACCCTGTGGCACACCCATTTTTACTTCCACTTCTTTTGATACTACATTTCCTACCCTAACTTTCTGTTTTCTACCTTTTAAAAATTCTTCTTCCCAGCAAATCACTTTCTTATCCACTCCAATGGTTTTTACCTTATTTACTACCATTTTATGGCTTACTCTGTCAAACGCCTTAGACAGATCTAGTGCTACACTATCAATTTGGCCTCCCTTGTCCATTTCATCTGAAATATCTTGCATATATCCCACCAACTGAGATTCGCATGAATATCCTTGCCTGAAACCATGTTGCCTGCTTGAAAACCAATTACGTTCCTCACATATATTTCTGATGTGGTTGCATATCAATCTTTCCATTAATTTACCTACCACTGATGTCAAACTGATTGGCCTGTAATTCTCAACTCTATTTCTCACCCCTCCCTTATGTACCGGTACTACTATTGCACTTTTCCAGTCCTGTGGTAAGCAGCAAGTGTCTAGACTCAATTTAAATAATATTTCAAGATAAGGTACAATGTCACATCCGGCTATCTTTAAGATATCTGTAGTAATATTATCTTCACCAGCCCCTTTATGTTTTTTCAGCTTTCTTATTTCCTTCATGATTTCCTCAGGATGGATATCAAATTTTTTACTATCGTCATTTCTAATTGTGTTGTTAAGCTCGTTCTCCGAAATAGACCCTCCTGTTTCTGATTCATTTTCCCTAATGCTTTCTCTGAACCAGTTACTTAAAATCTCTGCCTTTTTCAAATCGTCAGTAACTTCTTCTCCATCCTTATCTATAAGTGTCTCTACATCCTCCCTTCCCCTCAGTTTCCTGATATAGCCATAGAAATTTCTAGATGCATCAGTCAATGGTCCCCCTGCACTGACAATACTCTTCATAAACCCATCTTTGGCCATTTTCTTTGCTGTTATTAAGTCCTTGTTTAGTTGTTTTAAATATTCCCTACTACCCTGCTGTCTCTTAACTCTGTTATGTTCTTTTCTTACCAACCTCTTTAACCTCCTCACTTCCCTATTATAGTACATAGGATCTCTACTTCTCTTTATTTTTTGCTTTGGAATAAATTTTTCTTCCCCCTTTCTTATTATCTCCTTGAACTCTTTCCACCTTGACTCTACTGTACCTGAGCCTTCCTTCCATTTGCTGAATTGTTCTCTGAAATATCTCCTCAAATTTGAAACCTGTGCCTTTTTATAATTGTACCTATTTCCCCCTTCAATTTTGGCTGCTGGTTTACTGAATCCTCTAATATCCATCAGAACTGCTTCATGATCACTTATTCCTTCAGTTACTTGATACCTCAAAAGGTTTTCATCGGGCTTAATTAGAAATATATCCAAAATATTTTGTCCCCTAGTGTTTTGCTCAACCACTTGTGTAAATCCTCCTTCCCTTATTAAGATATTTGCAAATCTTTGTTCCCTTGTGTTATTTATCTTATTCCCTTCCCAGTTTACACCTGGTAAATTTAAATCTCCGCCGATGATGATCATTCTATTCTCACCTCTGAAATCTGAGTATGAATTTAATTTCTCCCCAAGAGCCTCATCCTCTTCTGTCATTCTTCCACTGCGGTAAACAGCCAACACTCTGATTTTTTCTTTTTTACTACCCCAGAAATCTACCCCAAGTAACTCATGGTCTTGATCTATGAATGCCAGTGAACTATGGTAGTTTTTGCTAACTAGTATGAAGACTCCTCCACCAATTGCTCCTCGATCTCTGCGGTACACTCTGTAACCATCAGGAAAAACCTCACTGTCTAGTACTTCTTCTTTTAACCAACTCTCTACCCCAATTATTATTTGTGGTTCATGCATCTCTATTAAGTTTGCAAATTCGATTACTTTGTTCATTATACTTCTACAGTTTACCATTAACACCCTTATTACCGGCTTTATATTTTCAGCATTTATCTCCTCTTTCCCAGATTTACCCCAGCCAGTTATTGTTTCAGCAACTTCATTTATTTCATTAACATCTATGATCATTCTCGTCGTGGATCTACAATCAGTATCATTTTGATCATCTATTTCCATCCCTTCACCAGCAGCCCCTAATCTAAAAAAGGCACAGTCCTGACCCCATCATCACTGGAAATGGGCTCCCTCACTGCTTTAGCTAACAACTCAGAAAGTACTCCCTTTCCCCTTCTATTTAGGTGTAGGCCATGCCTAGTGAAACCCCACCTACCTATGGTGTTTACAGGCACAACCCCCAACACAGAACTAATGCCTTTCCCAAGTAGTACTTCCGTTTCCACATTTACACGCCTCACAGCGGAGTTCAATTGTGGCCGGTCATGGCGCCTTAGGAACTGCATGAGCTCCACCCTGGTATGCTGTGCCTCCTTCACCACCTTCCTCAGGTCACTCTCTATACTATAACTCGCGTTTCTATCAATACTATTTCCCGCACCTCCCACTATCACTACTCTATCATCCTTGGTGAAACTCCTACAAAGGGAACCTATATCCTCTATTACCTGGCCTAATGTTGCACTAGGTTTGAAAAAGCTTGTGACCTGATATCCTGTACCTAACTGATCCTGCAGAAGAGAGCCTACACCTCTCCCATGGCTACTACCTAGCAGCAAAACCCTTTTTTTCCTATTCTTGCCCTGCACGCCCTTATTCCTAAAGGTCTGCTGCATCTTACCTACTCCTACATCTACATGAGGCTCTTCTCCTCCTGACTCTGGCAACAGGTCAAACCTATTTTTTCCCACAATTACTGAAGTGTCTGGCTTGTTCATCCTGTTAACCATGATTCTCCTACGACCTGTTACCAGCTCCCACCCATCCTTATCAACTTCCTCCAACCCACTATCTCCACTTTCTGCCTCTACAGCTTGAGCCTCGACAAGCTCAGCCCCCACAGGCTGTGCCTGTGCAGTCTGAGCCTCCACAGGCTGAACCTCCACAGGCGAGGCCACCACAGACCACGTCTGCAGAGGCTGAGCCTCCACAGGACGAGCCTCAAGAACCCTGATCCTTTCACGCAACTCCCTAATCGTTTCACCCATCTCCCACTTCCTATCATCCCTAACACACAGTGAACAAAACCATGGGAGAGCCTCATTTATTTCCCCCGTTTCCTCTTCCCCACATGCCCAGTGAAACCACTTCTTACACCAACTACAACCCATCCCCTTCGCAACGTACCTACGACAGGCGCCACAGTTTCCAGTCATGATTTTCCCAAATTCTTCAACCTTCTTCTAAACAAACCTTAAATTTATTTGATAAAGTAGTCTTATAAAGTTTATACTATATTTTTTAACGTTTTTTACTAAATATGATAGGCGCTATACTCGACTAACTGTTGAATTGTTATATATACTTAATTTGATTGAAGTTTTATGAAAAACGACTAGGTAATTAAACTACTTAAGAACCAATGAATAAAACTTAGGCTAATGGATTTCGAAACAAACTTAAGATGGTAGGTCAATAGGCTACTATTTAGTGCTAATGTGGATAACAACTATTTTGTTACTTATGAAAGTTAAAAAGAAAGGTGGAATTTTTTTAAATAAATATATATATATATATATTAGATGGCAATTAAACTCTATTAAATTTCAGACAGAACACGTTAATTATTAGAACGTACGTTTTTGTTATCGTAAACTTGATTTCGATATCGATAGTCGCTCTTAACGATGATGTAATCTATGGTAACCTATGTGAGTAACTAAATGATATATATGAATACTTATGTTTATTATTTATTATTTCCAGTTGATTTTATTACTATTTCGGAACTAATTAATTAAGACACTGTGTTATTTTAAACCTAATAATGCCTTAATATAGGACAATACAGAAAGCTTTAACAATCGAAATTCAAACTAGTGATTTGAACTATTTTTGACGGTATATAAGAAATTTAACACTACAAAATAACTTAAACTACTATTTTTACCTATGCTATATTATTATAGTAATCTAACTATCAAGCTTATGCTAAGTTTAATCCAATGAAACGTGCAATAACTAGCAATAACGTTAACAACAATGATGCGAAATTTAAAAACTGATATTTATGGTGTAATCTTAAATAATTCTTCTTGCTAGCAATAATTCTAAGAGTTTAGATGATAATTAAAGATTTTAAAATAATTTAGTCTGCAAAAACTTAGCTGATGAATGCAAAATCGCAGTTTGATGAGCAGTCTCGACAGACACAGCCAATCGATCGCACAAAACCCAATTCCTTTACTTCTCTCATTCATCCTCTCATCACACTCCACAAGTACAGAATTTTGAAACCTTTTCCTACTACTTGCCTAGTTAAGCTTGTTATCAAACGTAATGTCAAGATATTGACATTTCAAGTCTTCAACAGGCAACTCTTTCCCCACCTAATAAACAACCTTTAGTATTTTATATGTGTATCTAATAAGCTGACTCTTCTTTGAATTTATCTTCATTCCACATTTACCAATTTTGACACATGGAATATATATATACCAACAACTGCTAATATCACCTACAAAAAAAAAAGTTTGAAAACACTCAAAAGCAGACAGCCACATTATTTACTTCATCAATAACTCTGAATTTGGTATATGACGTTCCAAAGTAGAGCAAATGAGCATCTGCATATACTATCAGAGCATTTCAAGTATATTAAACACAACTATTTCTGACAAGAAGCTTCATTCCAAAATTGACCCTAAATACAATACCTCTATACATCACATTACAGCAGTTGATCCCAAATAAGGTAATAATTGCAAAACGGTAACAGTGTTCAGGCTAAATGTTGAACTTCTTTATAATACGAAAATGCACAAAAGGCAAAGTTTTAGGACATACGAAGAAGTACCGTAATCAAATGTGACAAAAAAGGATACTTTTCATTTATATGTCTTAACCGATATGAGAAAAGAAGAGCCAGTTGTGCATCAAAGGACAACTGTCCCATATACCTGATGTTATTTCAAATGACTAAGAAGAGGATAGCACAGCATATAAAAATGAAGTCTTTCTTTGTATTGAGTATCAATATAATTTACTTGAGTTAACTACCCAAGTGAACAATGCATTTTCATGATGGACAGGAGTTCTAGACAAAAGATGGCAAGGGATGCCTGAAAGTTAATGGATGATGAAATCAAAAAGCAACATTCAGAGATGGATATCCTCAAGAAACCACACATAAAAAAAGGATGTATGGCATTGAAGGCTGGGAGACCCCAAAAGATAGTTTGGCTGCCGATTGACATCCCTATCCTGGTAAACCAAATGATAAAGGGGGACTTACAATTTTGCCTGAAATCCATGCCACTGAGCATCCTAGCATACTTCACATTAACAAAGCAAAGCTTTGGCAGAGGTGAATGTCAGTTTTTGAGGCATAATAATTCAAGCCTAAACCAGGAATTGAAGCAGGTACTTTCCATCTGAGCCACCAGACACCAATGATTCTCGAAGATGCAATACTAATGAAATGTATAATGAAGCAAGAAGCACTGTGGTTAACGCCAGCAAAATGTTATTCCTCACAGTTGGACTAAGATACTAAGAATGTGACATAGTAGAGGTCCGATAGCATCTCCTGCTCCACAAGCTAATAACAGGATGCAGGTTAAAGAAATAATTTTCTGGCAGATCCAAATGACGTCATTTGAAATGTTTAATTGAAGAGATAAAGTTTTATGCATAAGATGGCCAAATCACTCCTGGGGCAACAATGACCAAAAAGTGACATACATGTCAACCAAAGTAACCGCAGATTTAGTGCAACACAATTTTAACAACGTTGCTGTAATGTGTATTCCAGTAAGGAGACTAGCAGACGAGATGGATTTTCATATGTAGTGTTTTCAAGAGTCAAGGTAAGGAAGATGTTATATTTGTCATATTACAAAATGTACACGAAGGAGAACATCGAATGGCAGCTATAAATCTCAGTAACACCAATAAGACAGACCACCAACACAGAACAAATATTTTTATTATTACAAGGCCTCACTACCACCCACAAACCGTACCAAGAGTTTTCTCCCTTATTTCTGTGATACAGCCACCCAACTATAAAAACTGAAATACAATACAGCACTAAAATCATCTACATTAAGTGAAGATTCTTTCTCCTATTCTTATTTGTAGTAAAGTAGTAGAGTCATGTCCAGATTGACAATATATGTGTGCATTAAGCATTTGATGAGAATGCAAGGGGGGAGAATTCTGTTACACTACAATTACTAAAAATGTGGCTACTACAATTCAAAATTACACATAACAATGTTGAACATAAATGCCAGATAATTGGCATTAATCATTATTATAAAGTTGTACAATCATACTCAAGAACATAACAAAAAATGTACTCCATTTCAGTTTTCTTTGGGAATATGTAAATTTGAAAATTCACAAGAGAAGGTATCAAAATGCAACTTCATTTATTTAACAAAACTTATATGTTCATATAAATTAATTACATCATCACATTCCTCAATAAACACTGCACTCTTAAAAAAATAACATTCAAGAACTCAAGAATAGAAATGAAAGTATCTTAATAAATACATACAGAAACAGTACATACAAATACGCATACAACACACACATACACTTCAGTCTTATTAGTAAGATGTTCAGTATGTTTTTGTGACCCTAGAATTTCATTCCAAGGAATGCCACTATAATATGGCTCTTTGGACAATGATAAACTGAACATTACATTGTAACGAATGATTTATATTCCTATTCACTTCCTTCAACAAAATAGGAAGTAAAATCAGAGTTCAGGTCCTCCCACAGGTATTCATGGTTACAGCTCATCCTTATCTACATCTCCTTCAGGTGGTGGTGGTGCTCCCTGATATAGTTTGGCAATAATTGGCTGAACAACTTCTTCCAGTTTCTTCTTCTGCTCTTTGAACTGTTCTGTATCTGCATTCTGATTTTCTTCCAACCATTTTACTGTTTCTTCGACAGCCTCCTCTACTGTTGTTTTGTCAGAACCACTCAACTGCAAAATAGCAGTTTTACAGGTTAGACAATGTCCATATAAAAACCTAACAGTGCTCTAAACACTAAATAAAACAAAGGTTTATATCAAAAATAAAAAATATACCTTTGCTCCAAGCTTTTCTTTATCATTCAACTGATTTTTCAGAGAATAGGCGTAAGATTCTAATTCATTTCTAGCTTCCACGTTTTCCTTTAATTTCTTATCGTCGTCTGCAAATCGCTCTGCATCCTTGATCATACGCTCAATGTCTTCTGGACTTAATCTGCTCTGGTCATTTGTTATGACAATCTTTTCTCTATTACCAGTCCCCTTGTCCTCTGCAGAGACCTAAAACCAAGAGTCACAATGTCTTCAGATTTTATCCATAACAATTTAAAAACAATGGTCTAACGTGTCAAAAAATACAAGAACTGGTCAAGTGACAGTAAACCTCCCACATATACTGTTATGTAACTCCAAAGCTTTTAACAAAAATAGTTGTGGCAGATCAAATAACAGTCACTATGAGCAAAAATCAGAGAAACATATTTTCAGGTTAGCTAACAGACTCAAGTTCCCTGTGAAGCTACATCGCATAATCACTTGCCATCAGTGGATTACTCAATTCAAATAATTTATTATTGGCATCCCAACAATTAGGACTCCATGTAGTCCCAACTGTGGGCACTCTTAATAAATAATTAATATGTGGCAAAATAACTGCAAAAATTTCAACAACCTCTTACTCCCAAACACCTCCCCCACCCCCTCCCCACACACACAATTTGCTCCACAAAATGCACATTTCCAAATTTGAAGTCTTTAATTTATTCTGCTTATGAGATAGAGTCATGTGACAGATAGAAAGACAGCAGAGCAATTATAGTAGTGCTCAGTTTCCTTTGGCATACTAATTAAAAATAGGAACTGGTGCTCTCTTTGCCAGTTTGGCTTGATGTCATTACCTGCAATATGCCATTGGCATCA
Source organism: Vandiemenella viatica (assembly GCA_031002005.1). Taxonomy (NCBI): domain Eukaryota; kingdom Metazoa; phylum Arthropoda; class Insecta; order Orthoptera; family Morabidae; genus Vandiemenella; species Vandiemenella viatica. The sequence continues at coordinate 29,425,379 of JARYHS010011408.1, forward strand.
ATTTCAAATGTAACTTCAATTTGTGGAACTCCTCTAGGTGCAGAAGGAATGCCAGTCAAATCAAATCTTCCAAGCAGATGGTTATCCTTCGTCATTGGCCTTTCACCCTCATACACCTGCAAATATATATAAAAATTACATTTATTCTGCAAAACAGTCTTAGCACAACAATTAAAAAAGTATATTGCAAATATTCACCTGTATTGTAACTGTATGCTGGTTATCTGATGCTGTAGAGAAAACCTGAGATTTCTTTGTGGGAATAACAGTGTTTCTTGGTATCAGTTTAGTCATCACTCCTCCTACTGTTTCAATTCCCAAAGTGAGGGGGTTTACATCAAGCAAGACAATAGAATCTGTATCTTGTTCACCTGACAAAACACCAGCCTGAACAGCTGCTCCATATGCAACAGCTTCATCAGGGTTTATACCACGAGAAGGTTCTTTACCACCGAAGTAATCTTTCACCAATTGCTGCACTTTTGGAATTCTAGTGCTGCCACCAACTAGAACAATCTCATGAACATCTTTTTTGCTCATGCTTGCATCCTCCAAGACTTTTTGTACAGGCTTCAGTGTAGACTTGAATAGGTCCTATTTAAATATATATATATAGCTTAGTTACATTTTGAAAAGGACAAAGAACAGAATGTAACCTCTATTAAAAGAACTGTGAAATAAGCATACCATGTTTAGCTCTTCAAACTTGGCTCTTGTGAGGGTTTCTGAGAAATCGTCTCCTTCATAGAAACTCTCTATTTCTATTCTCACTTGATGACTTGAAGAAAGGGCTCTCTTGGCTTTCTCTACTTCGCGGCGGAGTTTCTGCACAGCCCTATTGTCTTTACGAATATCTTTTCCCTTCTTCTTTTTATAAAGCTTGATAAAGTGATCCATTACTCTTTGATCAAAATCTTCTCCACCCAGATGTGTATCACCATTTGTTGCCACCACCTAGAGTAAATGACGGATTTTTTAAGTGAAGTAAACAGTACACTTTTGTACTAATAAAATACATTGTGTCAAGTCCTCCGAAAAATATGTAAATAAAAAGAACTTACCTCAAAGACACCATTGTCGATTGTCAAAAGGGAAACATCAAATGTGCCACCACCAAGATCAAATACCAGTATGTTTTTCTCCCCTTCTTTCTTGTCCAAGCCATATGCAATTGCAGCTGCTGTTGGTTCATTAATTATACGCATTACATTAAGGCCAGCAATTGTACCAGCATCTTTCGTTGCCTGGCGTTGAGCATCGTTGAAATAAGCAGGCACAGTGACAACTGCATGTGATACCTGGAAACAAAATTGTTTAAATCAAATCATGTTTGTATAAGGTTTAAAACTTTCTTCAAACAAAAACTATCGCTATAGCAGAAGCATTAAATTACCAGGATGCTATACTCATCAATTTTTTAATAAATTAAAATTCACAGAGAGAACAATATCACAGTTACAGAAAATACACATTTTACTCCACTGTTTTCCCCCTTTCTTAGGGCTTTACAGCTCACTGAAGTTATTAGAGCCGGCAAAGAACTTGTGAGGACAAGAAACGAGGAAAGAAAATTGGATTTAGAGCAATGAAGCATGAAGAACATACCCCAACTAATCATGGTCTCCAGTTTATTTTTAAAAATAATTCTGGTGGGTAGTACACAGTACCCATAAACAAATCACATGTTTAGATTAATGAATCTCATTCTTTTGCCTAATGGGGGTACATATTAAAAAACCTGTTGCTGAATAAGAAATATCATGAAATTCACTTAAAAATTGCTAAAATTATTTTAATCAAAAAATTAAACTTATTCCATATTATATTAGTAAACAATGTAATTCTAGAATTGAACAAGGTCCACAATGAGTACCTGTGAAATAATTTTAGCATTAACAGTAGGGAGATGTGATGATGAGAAAGAACCTTTTTTTTTTTTGATTGATACTTGGCTGTCCAGGTGGCGCCGCGTCATGTTCATCGTAGCCGACGTTTCAACCCTCATTCTGGGGTCTTCTTCCAGGGCAGAACTGCAGTTCTGCCTTGGAAGAAGACCCCAGAATGAGGGTCGAAACGTCAGCTACGATGAACATGACGCGGAGCCACCCGGACAGCCAAGTATCAACTGACTCTGGCCGCGGAAGCCTACGATTACAACCTTTTTTTTCCTGAACCACAATTTAGTGGGGAATGTAAATGTTTACTTAGTGCTCGACACTAAACTTATGACATACCAATGCCAACCACTCATTGGCTACACATTTTAACATATTAATTCCAAAACTGGTTTGAATATTACAATTTTTCCAGATGGCTTTACACCTTGTCTATGTTATTAAAGGTGGGGAAAGGATTGGGAGCAAGGAATGGGAAGGAATTCGGCAATGGTCTTTTGAAAGAGTCATCCAGGTCTTCACCTAGAGTGACAATTTGGGGAAAACATGGAAATACTGGATGGCCAGACAGGGATTCAAAGTAGTGTCCTCTCGAATGTGAGGCCAGAGCATTACCATTCACCCACCTTTCTACATATGTACAAAAATACAAGAGCAGTCTGGTAGCTCAATGGTTAAGGCACTTGCTTTCAAAAAGTTCGTTGCTCCGGTCCTGGGTTCGAGTACCGGCAGGCACAGGAATTTTAAGAATTGTCTTTGATCATATGAGCTATGCCAGGTCGCTCCGTGGTTCGGATTCCACATTAAACTGCAGGTCCCAGAGGAAAGGAACTGGCCATCCTACCTCCTTCGGGAGGATCCAACCAACCTTCGGGCTGTGGACTACGTTTTTACAAAAATACACAAGGTTTTCACCAGTGAAGAGACTGGGTAGCATGCGACTTCATTCAATTTCCAATATCACCACAGATGAAAGCTGAAGGGCCACAACACATATATACATACATTATTTAGGTATGTACCTTAATCATCATTAGCAGACATATGACAAGGGTATCAGAAATTGGAAACCGTTAATTGTAAACCTCATATCCAGTGAACGACTTAAGTCGCGTTCCCAAGGCAAGGTAAGACAGTGTGCATGTATCGAGGGAGGGCTATTTTTCGGCGAGTGGAAGCCGCGGGCCTGTTCGTCAAGCCACCCGCTGCGCTGCACTCTTGACAATAACATGGACACAGCCAACCTACGAACAATAGGGACACGCCACTAGGATATTCTTTGATTCTGTTCCATGGAATGCTGCTCCGAGGCGGAGGGAAGACGAGACACTCGTAGACTATGTGTGGAAGTGAATGGATGCTGTGGCCAGTCTACCATCCTCTGGGTGTCTGAGGTGCGCATCCCGTCGACAGCAGTGCGCGGACACGGTAAAGTGTTTCTAACAGTGCGACTGGTTGCAACATGTCATGGCCTGAAAAATACCCCCGAGTAGCTAGAGACTTGTTTGGGAGAGCCAACTGAGCTAGCCATCTGCAAAAACTATTCACATCTAAAACTGGATATCATTTTATTTGTAGAATAAATTCATGTCTTATGTTACCCATCTTTCATATTCTTGTAACCCCTGAAACATGTCATGTACGAGGCTCAATATTGACATGTTGATAAAGAAAAGTTTAATTTTATGATTTTGAACATACTGCTTGCAGCAACGGTAAATAGTTGAACAGATGTACAGTACAGCCAACCAGTTGCATCGATAATTCTAATAGTCTTTACCGGTTTCGACCAACATAAGCTAGTCTTCTTCAGAAGCACCTACTATCATGCTAGTGGGCAGAGATCTAGTCAGTTGACGCAGTGTGCTTGGTACAAGCACATGTTCATCTCCGCCCACTAGCATGATAGTAGGTGCTTCTGAAGAAGACTAGCTTATGTTGGTCGAAACCGGTAAAGACTATTAGAATTATCGATGCAACTGGTTGGCTGTACTGTACATCTGTTCAAAGTTTTAATTGCTGACACCATACAGTATGTCCAAGAAGTTTCAAAGGAGAGCCACCCCCATCAAAAGAGATTATTACATTATGGCGCTCCAACCTGTGGCCCGATTGTTTTGATATGTTGCAAACAAGTAGTAGTAGTAGTAGTGAGTAGACCTCTGTGTTTTCAGCATTTTCCTGTGTGGTTGTAACAGCAGCAATCCAGCATGTACAATAATTATATATGTCATGTGTAATGTTTGTATACTGTAACAGCTAGGATTTGCAAGGGCGATATGGACGCAGTTATAGGCTGTACATGTGTCATACATTGAAGAACTCTTTGTTGATTTTCACAGCCATTATTGATGTATATTGAAATATGTAATGTTGATTGGGAAGTTGATTGATGAAATGATTGCTAGCACATGTGTGATACACTGAAGAGCTGTTTATCAATTGATTCCACATACGTTATCTATGTATTTTCTTTAGGATAATGGTATTTTTGTTGAGAAATTTGGTTGTGAGAGCAGAGTTTTCAATGTTTGACGGTTGGAACAGAGAGAGATATAATGTATATCGTGGTTACATTGATGTGACCTATGTTGATTTTCATGCATATGGTTGAAATTATTTGGAAAATGTCATGTACATTGTGTTATTCTGCTCTATAATTGGAATTAAGGATGTCTGGTGGCTAAAAAAAAAAAAAAAAAAAAAAAAAAAAAAAAAAAAAAAGTGATAGCTGATATATGTGGATTTTATGTTTAAAAGGTATTTGTTGATGTTCGCATTTGTTTCGGTGCTTAAAGAATTTGATGTTGGTAGTGTTTTCCTGTTCTGGATGTTGAGTTTTTCATGCCTGGCGGTCCGACCAGCATTGTAGTTGGTATATGTGCTTTATGCTAATGGATAGTTTGTTGATGTTTCATTGTTTGAAAGGTATTTATTGGAGATTTTATTATGTGGTTGTTGTCCTGTTATGGAAGTAAAATTAATGTCAGACAGATCAGCGTTGCAAGTCTCATGTATTCTCAATTGATGGGAAGATAACACATAAGTTAACATGGAAATCAAAGACGGCACTTCAAATTGCGAAGAAGCTATGCCCGTTTCGCGCATCATGGGCGTAACGAGAAAAGGGGATGAAAGTACCATGTCTTTTTCTGGAGAAATGGTTGCCCAACGGCCGGAGCCAGCTAAAAATCCACAGAGCAAAGCCGAAAAATTTGATCTGTTCGCGATGAGGTCTGATATAAAGAGCGGACAAGACCAGCTGAAGTCCGAAATAAGCTTAGTCAAGACTGAAGTCACAGATGAAATTGCAGTACTCATAAAAGAGTAGGTTGGAGGCTCTAAGAATACCATGTCTGAAGGACTCAGGGGAATCAATAAAATATTGAAAATGATGCAGGAAGAACAAATCAGAACCTCCAGCGCCGTGAATCGCGTTAATGAGCAGTTAACACAGATGCAAAGAGATGTTTGAACGGAAACAATGGACGGAAGCGCGAGCAAACAAACTAGAACTGCGAGTCGCTGATGTACAAGCAAGCCCTGAAACAAGGATTAATAATATCAGAGGGCAGATCAGTGAGGTTCACAAGAGTATCGCCGAGTGTTAAGCAGAATGCAAAAGTCTCGGTGAGACGCAGGAGAGTTTTTCCAGACAAGTTAGCTGGCAAGTTTTTGTGATACCATTCTATGCAATATGTAATAAAGTGTATTTGTGGCTTAGTAACATGTATCCAACTATCCGCATTTTGAGCTACCTTTCATTAGTACCTATTTTGTGTTTATCAAAGCCTCATTTTCTTAAATACTACTGCTCTGTGTTGTGAAATTTGGTACACATATTCCTCAGGCAGTATTTACGATAAACTGCTTAATAAAGCCACAAAATGTATACTAATGAAGTAAAAATCACCCCACCTTCTATAAATGGTGGTTGATACAGGGCATTTGAGTACAGTTACCAAATGCCCACAGCTACTGTAGCACAAGGCGCAAGGAATTCAGTTTCACTGATAACTTAAGCCCGCTTCAATAACAGACACCAATATACTGGCTTAGTTGCTAATGCAGCCGGGACCAGAATGAATATGCATGAAACGTTAATTACGTGGGACAAGTAGAACACTTTGTTTCATAAGCTCTTTTACAATTTTGAAGCACATATATTGCTATCTAATTCAGGAAAACTTAGCCACTGCATTACATCTGTAATAATAGCCTAGCAATATATTCACATGGTATTACAGAAACTTTCCAGCAATTTTACAATTGCTATTGCAGAGTGCTACTGTGTACGTGTTTAGAAATGGCAGCTACTCCCATCACATACTATAACTTTCGCATGACATCATGTCTAAGGCAAGTTTCTTATTGCGTTTATGTACACTTTTTCTCAAAAGATTCTCAGGAACATTTGGGACAAATTTCAAACCAAAAGGCAGAATTCCTTTTCTGTACACTTCTACTGACCACCACCAAACTTTTTTTTTTTATGACAATTTGTTTAACCAAGAAGCAAATGAAATATCAAAAACAAATGGTTAGAATTGATAAATTTCAGCCGATCATCAAGAACAAACACACATGGTCTTTATTAACTGCATGATATTAAATACTTAAATGAGAGTTAGTGCTCCTTGTTTGATTTATGGGCAATTACTATAAAGTAAACATTTTTCTCAACTTTACTGTCCACTTTCCACCACAGTAAAAATTAAGTCATTGTTTGAATGCATCTATTGCTAAGCCTGGCCAAATTCACATCACACAGATAACACCAAACATACACATAAAATTTGCAGGCCAGTCCATTCAAAAGGTAGATGGTGCAAATTTTCTAGGTTTGCATATTGATTACAATTTAAATTTGTACATATTTCTGACTTACTGAAGGGATTAGGTGCAGCCACATTTATAATTATTACAATTTAAGTCACAGGTGATCCCTGTATGAAGAAACTAGTTTATTTTTCCTCATTTTACAGCCTTAATGTCATATGCAATTCTACTCGGAAACGAAGTGATCAGAGCCCAAAAGCAAAAAATAAGAATTGCTTGTGGGGTTAACAGTAGAACTTCACGTAGAAAGCTGTTTAAGAAGTTAGGCATTTTAACAATGGTGACCCCCCCCCCACCCCCCCACACACACACACGGTCTGATATTCAGGGAAACACATCTTCAATAAGCTCCCAACACATTAAATGTATAACACAAGATTAGATTCAGGAAAAAATTGAAAGAATTTTTTGGTAATATCTAGATTGGGATACCGCTGCAATCACTTACCGTCTCACGGTGTAAACACTTCCATATGGAGAGAGTATGACGTCACTGTATTGTGTAATGTGTTCAGCCTTCAATCGATTTGTGAATAGCCCTACACATTAGCCAATTTCAATAATAATAAAAAAATTACAGATTGAAAACGTTAGAGAAAATTATTAGTTGTGCAGTTAATAATATTAAAATAACAGCAACATTCCAAACTGATAATTGATAACATCAGCTCCTGTAACGTTAACATTATAAGTCACAATTCCATTGATTTGGATTTGATTCAGTTCTTCTATATTTCCTCATGTGGCTGAAATTACTATTAAAATAATTAATATGAAATAAAATATTTATATAAAAAAAGATTTCATCAAAAACCATTTTCATTTAGGTTGTAATACTGCCTAGACCATACTAACAATGATAGATACGACGGTTACATTTCATGGTCCAGGCTGCATTAAGATGTAAACGGCAGTAACAACAATAGATATGACATAGAAATTGGTATCCACAATAAGGTGTGGTCCAGGCTGCATCAAAACCTCATCACTAATGAATTTATTGCTGCACTACTGGTGCAAAATTAACGATTTCACGATATGAGACGTATTAGTGATGGACTACTTTCCATGGAAGGCCCCGTTAGTGACATTTAAAGCTGCGCGCGGAATGTATGTCACATTCAGCAACTTAGTGACATCATACTCTCCCAATCCAGAAGTGTTTACATCCGAGGAGGTAAGTGGTTGCAGCGGTATCCCAATCAAAAATCACGACTAAAATATTCAAACCTTGTGCTGTATCATTTCATGTCAATTATTATGGCCAGGACTTTATTTCAATCTGATACATTTTGTACTAATTCTGATACATTTAAATCAAAACTCAAAAAATATGCACAAGAACAGGTTTACTGTAGCGCAATCAGGAGAACAATCATTGACATCTGATCCTGTATTCTGCTTAACCATAACATAAAAATCAAAGTATTTTTCTACTGAATTCCAAGCTGAAACTTAAAATTCAGAGATGATCCAATATAGCCTTATCGAAAAGTAATTGTCTCGTCGCTCTCAAATTTCGTATTCAAGTGGCTGAGGACATATCTTTCAAGAAAAAAAAAAGTAAAAAGAACATACCTTAGTCACAATACCACAGGAAAGTTGTCGTATTTCACAACGTCTGCAGTGCAATCAGTGACCATTTCTAAACACGTTTGGCACCAATGATAGTGTCTACAGCAAAAATGAGAAATCATTGGCAACTTTTTGCAATGCCCTATGAATATAACCCATTTTATTCCATGCAAAGCAATGGTAACAAGTTCATGAATTTGGTAACAATATACATACTTCGAACCGAAAATAGCTAAAAGTGCCAAATTAAATACTATACTACTTTTTAAGAGACCTTACTATTCCGGCAAAACAAGAATTACAACGTACAAATAATGGGACTGTCACCTTAACTGAATTGCTCATAACTAATGATATACCAAAATGTGTGCTTTTTCTTTGTAATCTTGGCTGCATTCCAAGATAACAGCAAAAACAGAACTTATACTGCAATAGGTCACCTGTAGTGCTGTCTGGTGGCAGTCTGTGTCATAGCCATCTAGACAGCAAGTACAATTGGCTGTATTGAAAATGGTCAGGCCCGATTCTGCATGATACCCATAAATTTCATGTGGCATTTTCGCTTTTTCTCAAAAGTTATGTTCTTAGGGATGTGTGCGAAATTTGAGAGCAAAGAGACTACTTCTCGGTACCACCTGGATCAATGCAAGAATTTTAATATGAAAATACACTTTACAGTAACTTTCTTATACTTAGAAATTAATAAACAACACTAAGTGAAATATTCACCTTTTTGCCCAGATAGGCTTCAGCTGTTTCTTTCATCTTACCAAGGACCATTGCCGAGATTTCTTCTGGGGCAAAAACTTTATCACCTTGGGATGTTTCAACCTTAATGTGTGGCTTGCCATTTTTCTCTATCACCTGAAACAGATGTTAAAGCATTAGAGCTCTTCATCTCTAACTAATTATATGTTCCAAGCTTTTTCTCCCCAAAAATTGAAACGAATTCATATAGTGACATACCCAAATTTAAAAAACAGAAAAATGGTGGGAAAAATTTCACTTACACGGAATGGAAAGAACTTTATGTCGTGCTGCACTGTAGGATCAGTCCAGTCTCTTCCTATTAACCTTTTAGCGTCGAATACAGTGTTTTCTGGATTTGCCGTTAACTGATTCTTTGCGGCATCTCCTATCAGTCTTTCACCTTCTGAAGTAAAAGCAACGTATGAAGGGGTGATTCTGTTGCCCTGGTCATTAGCAATGATTTCCACTCTTCCATTCTTATATACACCAACACTGCAACACATATTTTATCAATTAGAACACAGTGTGACGATTATCATATCATATCATTTTATTCACCATTAGTCAATACAATATTGAAAACTGAGACCGGAAGGTATTGCACCAAAAAAACCAAGAACCTATATAAAACAACTTACCATGAATATGTAGTTCCCAAATCAATTCCTATTACGGTTCCAACATCCTTTTCCTCTTTGGCACAGAGAACTGTGCCGAAGAGCCAAATAACTCCTAGTATGTAACCCAGCTTCATAGCTGCAATTATAACCTGCAAAAATTAGAATAAAATACGTTGCTAAAACATATCATTTTATAACATGCAACAACAATCATGGTTATTAGAAAATAATAAGGCTGTTGCCTTTAAAAAACACTGGGCTGCTGTTACAAAACGCAAAAGTTAATGCAACTCTACTGCCTTCCTCACAAATTAATGTCAACAAAGAAAACACAGAACTGTATCTTACTTACAGCTGTGCAACTACACCACACACGAATAACTTCAAAGACCACGAAATAAGCGTAAGAACAGAGTTTACGACAACTCTCCTATAAACGACACACTTCTGATACTGAAATAGCTAAGAAACTCTAGCGCAGCGCGAAATTATATACACCGTCAGTACACGTCACCCAATACAGGGAACCTAAACGCTTACGACACGAAACGTGATTGGTTGACCCAACACAACTGGCCTTCCGTCATTGGCCCACGTTTCTAGTACTAGAAGGTTCTCGATTTAAACTACAGACAGAGCAATATATGACGAAATTTCATACTAGGGCTTTGCCGTATGACAAAATCTAAAAGTAACTTAAATCATAACTTTAGAATGTAGAATTGAATCTTATATGACTTTGTAATAAATACAGATTCCACGGAAGGCAGAAATGCATAGTCACAGACTTAAGTTAGCGCAATAACGGTGTAAGACAGATGTATGCGTATCCCAGTTTACATTAAATTACGTTTCTAATAGCTCTAAGGTTCTGTTGACCCTAGCTTTGGACGTATATTAAAGAGATATGCATACTAGTTTATACTCAGCAATTATTTGATTGACTCAGTAAACATCTTTACTTCTTTAGGTAAAAACCACAACCTGCGCAGGACACATTGGCCAGGTAGTAGTAAAATTAGTGGTTACGGTGCTTGCTCTCATAGTATAAGAGCTAACAACGTTTTCGAAGCAGAATTTTAGGTTGGCTGGTTTTTTTTATATTATTGAAGTTGGGTATGGATGTGGTGTCTGGCACATGGCACGGTTGTGTTTACCTGCGCTCATTCCTTTAATACAGATAGAAATTGTGCATTTTGAAATCATTTTTAGACAAATTTTCTTTTTTCATAATTTTATTTGTCTTTTTAGCAATATAATTTATAATTGTCATCTTTCATCGTTGCTACCATCACGCCAGATAGGCCTACAACTAAAAATTAAAATAATTTTCAAACCATTTTAGTGTACATGAAATTTTAATATGATATATTTATTCGGTTGCTATATTAGGAGCCAGACCAATTTAACCCGTAACCAGTAAGGTGGGGTCCTGGGAGCCCCAGCCAGTTTTGTTTATTCTGTAATTCCCATACCCGACGCTTGTAGGAGCTATGATTCCCAGTACCTTTCAGGCAGTAGCTTCCGAGCTGTTGACCGAAGTGGTTGTCTTGCGGTAAGTGATTTATGAGTTTTATTCAACAATTATCGGAGTATGGGGTCCGTGTGACCCCACCATACCGTTAGTGAAACTTTTTTAATAAAATTAATTTATATTTTTTCAGTCAAAAATGGCATATTCACAACGACATTCATCAATGCCGGAAAACGGACAATTATCCAGGTTTGATTTTATTAAAAATTTGACGAGGCAGCTGGTTGAGCCACAACTTCAGAGGAGGGTAACAAACTTGCACATACCGCGTGAACTTAGACAATCGATTGCTAGGTTGGTAAATTACCAAATACCAAAGCCTTCAGCTGTACCTGGTAAAAGAATAAGGTGTGGGAAGTGCCCAAGGAGCAAGGATAAAAAAACAAAGGTTTACTGTGCTCATTGCAGTACACCAATATGCATGGATTGTGCCGTGAGTGTCTGTGAAGACTGCCTGTAAGGGTGGTTGTGATTTGTGAACAATTTTTTTTAAAATTGTCTTTTGTCCAATTTTTTATGTTCGTTGTATAGTAAAAAATATAAATCAACCTCAATTTTTAAGATTTTTTATGTACTTATGTCTGAATTTCAATGATTAATATTTTGTAATCTTCATTTTTACAGTTTTCCGTTTTCTTAAATATACTTTTTTATAAAATCCAAATTTACATTTATTGTGTTCAATCCCATTTAGATACCTTCAGATATGATGTGTGATTGCAAAAAAAAATTGTTTTGATTTTAATTGAACATTAACACTGACATTTTGAATAACAAATATTGGGGTCATGGTGACCCCACCTTACCGGTTATGGAACAACTTATGGACCATACTGGTTACGGGTTAAGTCTCGTGAACAATGAATGAGTTAGAAGAGTGCAGCAACTAATTCCGTGGTTGCGTGAGAGAGGTGCGACAAAGAGCGTGATGAGAGATAAACACTCACAGATGTTATCTTTTAAGAAGGCGTCGAGAGTATGTTTGTTGTATTGTGTTTTGTAAAATGAAAATTCAATTTGGTCCTGATGGGTGATGAAAAAGAAAAATGAATAAAAATACCAGATTATTTTTACGTATGATTGTGAAAATATTTACGATACAATTTTTTATGTTTTGTTAGTTTTTCTCATCTAATTTCAGTTTAATTATTATTCTCCTCTAGTGTTTTAAGAAATTCTACCCTATACAAATGATATTAATCAATACATTTTCTATCTTTCTCATGACACACTTTATCGCACTATCTCTCTCACCCAACTAACAAATTAGATGCCATAATTTTCTAACTTACTTACTCTCCCCGAGACATATTAAATTTGCCAGACTCCTAATTCAGCAACCGAATTTCTTTCTAGAAAATTTATGTTATATTTTTTGATCATAGAACTATATCATATTAAAATTTCAGCTATACTAAAATGGTTTGAAAATTATTTTATTTTTTAATTGTATCAGACGTGATTTTAGTAACGATGAGACTGTCTGGCAACTATAAATTAATAACAAGACATAGAAAATTACGAAATTTGTCTTAATGATTTCAAAATGCACATTTTCTATCGGTAGGGAAGAGATGCGCACGGGTGAGAGACGTTCCACACCAATACCCAATTTCAATGAAGGAAAAATAAAAACAGCTGGTTTAAAATAATTTTTTTGTGACGTTGTAACCAAAACATTGGTCCGACCACTGCTGAAATATAATGGTTTAATTTGGGACTAGGATTCCTTACTTGCTTGGAAAAGAGGAAAATCAAAAGTATTTAGTAAATGTTGACATGAGATTTTCTTAAATTCTTCTCTGGCTTTCCACCGGAATAGCGCGTCAGTAAAAATACAAAGCGACGTTTCGGAGCCTGCCTCTGGCTCAATCTGCGCCGGAAGATGGAGCCAGAGGAAGTCCAAAACGTCGCTTTGTATTGCGTATCATATATTAACAGTAAGTGACAAAATCAACATAAAACATGTATTTAAGGCAATAGATTCAGTGGCGTCTCCAGGATTTTGATTTGGAGGGCCTTGACTTGGGTGACGGTAGGCTTTATAGGGGGGGATCGACGACAGAAAATCTCATGAAAGAATGTAGGCTTTCTCGGTGAGTCAGTTGCGTAAAATCTTCTCGGGCTTTCCACCGGGATAGCGCGTCAGTAAAAATACAAAGCGACGTTTCGGAGCCTGCCTCTGGCTTCATCTTCCGGCGCAGATGGAACCAGAAGCAGGCTCCGAAATTTCGCTTTGTATTTTTACTGACGTGCTATCCCGGTGGAAAGCCCAAAAAGATTTTAAGAAAATCTCATATCAACATTTACTAAATACTTTTTTTTTTCGAATAGTTTTGATTTTCCTCTTTTCCAAGCAAGTAAGGAATCCTAGTCCCAAATTAAATCATCATATTTCAGCAATTGGCGGACCAAAGTTTTGGTTACAACGTCGCAAAAAGTTTATTTTAGACCAGATGTTTTTTTATGTGCATGTACTCCCTATGGGTAAAAAATGTGCATTTTGCAATCATTAAGACAAATTGACAAAACACATTACATTAGGTTTAAAACAAAACCCTTACATTTGAATTATAAAAATAATATCATCTTGGGAAAGAAGCGATATAATTGCTTGACATTCAGATAGATGAGAATCTCAATTTGCAAGATCATATGGCCTTACTGCTGAAAATTTTCCATAGTGTTAGCAATAAAACTTCTTTTAGGCAGAGACTGGAATAAATTACCAAAGGAAGTTATAAACAATTTACCAAACTGCAGAAGAAATTTAAGATCAAAATGCGTAACTGCCAAAAGTAGTTGGTGGAGGAATTTAGCATTCAGAGTACCATACTGTATATAACATAATGATAAAAAATTAATAAGAAAGGGGTAATTAGATGCCTAGGGAAATTGAATTAAATTGATAGAATTGAGTTAAATTAAATTTTGATGAAGCGCAACTACAGTGGCAAATTCTCTAATCATTTAATTACAAGTTTCTTATTGCTTTGTAATTATTATCTTCTATAATATCAGTGAAAAATTCCTCCCTCATCTGCTTTTGCCACAGGAGCATGCATGCACTCCATCACTATAAAATTAAATTCAAAAGAAGGAAGAATAGTGAAAATTATTATTATACCTAATTAATTATAATTTAAATGGTGGCAATTTCCCTAGTCATCTAATTTGTTAAATTATTTTTAAAAGTTTTCTTTAATAATTGGAGTATTAAATTCCTCCATCATTTACTATTTCCATTTGCAAATTTTAATTTTAAGTTCCTTAAGCGTTTTTGGTAAATTATTCATCATTTTACTTGGTAATTTGTTCCAATCCCTGACACCCTTAACAACTAAAGAACATTTTCCCACTGTAATCTTGGTTGTCCGGGTTGAACCGCGTTTCGGCCATCATTTTGTGGCCTTCTTCAGAGTACTGTCACGGCTGGAACTGCTGCCGCCTATATATAGCTCCCGAAGAACACGTTAACCGTTTGGAGTGACGTCACTCAAACTACCGCCGTCAGCGTGGCCGGTCCGATGGGGGCCTGCGTCCCGCGTTTTCATGATCAAGCTTGACCATATTTGGTCAAGTTGTAGCCCGCCGTCCGCGTTCATATTATCTGGTCTTTTTTATTTCCAATGCTTCTCTGACACGCCGGGGCCACCATCTGTTTTCTTGAACCAATACATTGGTGTCACTGAATAAAATTGTGAACACATGAGACATCTTAAAAATAATGACGTCAACAAATCAGCTGTAGCGCAACATTCTGCTGACAGTGGGCACGCAATTTTATTCAGTGACACCAGTGTATTGGTTCAAGAAGAGAAGCATTGGAAATAAAAAAAAGACCAGATAATATGAACGCGGACGGTGGGCTACAACTTGACCAATAATGGTCATGCTTGATCATGAAAACGCGGGACGCAGGACCACTTCGGACCGGCCACGCTGGCGGCGGTAGTTTGAGTGACGTCACTCCAAATGGTTAACGCGTTCTTCGGGAGCTATATATAGGCGGCAGCAGTTCCAGCCGTGACAGTACTCTGAAGAAGGCCACAAAATGATGGCCGAAACGTTAGGTTTCGACAAATTGACGCGGTTCAACCCGAACAACCAAGATTACATTGACAACGACCGCGGAAGTCTGCGCACCCATTTTCCCACTTTCTTACACATGAAATCGATCATCAGCTTGTGGTCATGTCGTCTTTCCCCTTCCATACACTATTCTTAATTATTTGACCAATATCCCTCCAAGCCCCATCACCAACATATGCCATCTACATTCCCGCACCCTCTTTACACTCCTCCTTTCTTCCAATGATTCCCAATCCAGCTGCTTTATCATATCAGCTACTAACTGGATCCTGTGATAATTTGCACAAACAAATCTGCTCTTCTTTACACATCCTCCGACTCCTGTATTTGATAGCCAAAATGTTGGTCCAAAACTACACCACCATATTCAACCAATGGTCTGACAAAAATTTTGTAACCCAATTCCCTAACATATCTGGTCCATCCTCTCATCACCCTCTCCAGTAACTGTAAGATTTTGTAATCTTATCCTACCACCTGCTCAGTATGCTCTGTCTAGTTGAATTCACCATCAAACATTAAGCCAAGATATTTACACTTCAAGTCTTCAACAAGAAATTCTGAACCCAGCATATAATCAAAAGTAACCTTTAGTTTTTTATCTGTGTACCTAATAAGCTGATTCTTCTTGGCATTTATCTTCATTCCATGCTGACCTACCCATTTTGATATTCTATCCAGATCACCCTGCAGCTGTTCACAGTCTTCACCAGTTTTGATCATATTGTATACAGTTATGTCATCTGCAAAAAAACCTAAATTCTGACCATAACCCATAAACACAATCATTCATTAGAATAATGAACAGCAACGATCCAAATACATTACCTTGTGGCACTCCCCCACCTACCACAGATAAAGGAAGGAGGGCCAGACGAACATGAAAACACAAAAACACCAACACACCTTACAACAGTTTAAAACCTTATTCATGTCTTTAGGACTGGGCCATTCAGCAAAGAAAGGGATGGGGGGAGAGAAGGGGTGTCCACACGCCAGGGCTTACCGCATGTTTAGCTCTTTCCAACTCCTGTATTTGATATCCAACAGGTGGGCTCGCACTTAAGGAATGCCAACCATACTTTACAATAAAGTAGGTCTATACAATGTCAGATGATCATGCCAACTGAGTTTCTCTTCTATCTGAATGTCAAGCAATTGTGTCATTTTTTTCCCAAGATGATATTATTTTTATAATATAAAGATTTTGTTTTAATCCTAATGTAATGTATTTTATCCAAATTTAATTTAATTTAATTTAATTTAATTTAATTGCAATCGAGCACAGGCTCCAGTAGCAATATCCCTACACATCCATCTTCCCCCTATCCTGCACCCACCTACATTTGCCCTCTACAAATTTTATCTTTAAATTCCTTCAAAGTTTTCGGTAAATTATTCATCATTTCTCTTGGTAACTCATTCCAATCCCTGACACCCTTACCTAAAAAAGAGAATCTTCCCACACCCTTGTGCCTGAAATCGAGTGCCAGCTTGTGGTCATGGTCATCTTTTCCCTTCCATGCACTACTTTTCATACATTCATGCGAATCTCAGTTGGTGGGATATATGCAAGATATTTCAGATGAAATGGACAAGGGAGGCCAAATTGACAGTGTAGCACTAGATCTGTCAAAGGCGTTTGACAGAGTAAGCCATAAAATGGTAGTAAATAAGGTAAAAACCATTGGAGTGGATAAGAAAGTCATTTGCTGGGTAGAAGAATTTTTAAAAGGTAGAAAACAGAAAGTTAGGGTAGGAAATGTAGTATCAAAAGAAGTAGAAGTAAAAATGGGTGTGCCACAGGGTAGCATATTGGGACCATTGCTATTCATTATTCTAATGAATAATTGTGTTGATTGTTTACTATCTGAAATTAGATTGTTTGCAGATGACATAATGCTGTATAAAAGAATCAAAATGATAGAGGATTGTAAATAGTTGCAGGGTGATCTGGACAGGATATCTAGTTGGGTTGGTAAACATGGGATGAAGATAAATGCAAAGAAGAGTCAGCTTATTAGATACACAAATAAAAAACAAAAGGTTAATTATGAATATAAGGTGGGGAAAGAATTGCTTGCTGAAGACTTGATATGTAAATATCTTGGCATTACTTTTGATAACAAGCTTAACTGGGCTGGACACATTGGACAGGTGGTAGGAAAAGGTTTCAAAGTTCTGCACTTGTTGGAGAGTGATGAGGGGATGTACGGGAGAAGTAAAGGAATTGGGTTACAAAACTTTGGTGATACCATTGCTCGAATATGGTAGTGTAGTATGGGACCCTCATTTTACGTATCAAATACAGGAGTTGGAGAGGGTGCAAAGAAGGGCTGCTAGATTTGTTTCTGGAAATTATCGCAGAATGCAATCAGTGACGGATATGATAAAGGAGCTGAAATGGGATTCATTGCAAGATAGGAGGAGGATGAGGAGGGTCGTGGGAGTGTACAGGGCATATACTGGCGATGAGGCATGGATAGATATTGCAGTAGGTATGAAAAGTAGTGTATGGAAGGGAAAAGATGACCATGACCACAAGCTGGCACTCGATTTCAGTCATAAGGGTGTGGGAAGATTCTCTTTTTTAAGTTAGGGTGTCAGGGATGGAATGAGTTACCAAGAGAAACGATGAATAATTTACCGAAAACTTTGAAGGAATTTAAAGATAAATTTCTCACATAATTTAGTCAATATATTTTAATTGTATACAAAAAAATATTTTTTTACTTTACTATTAACTATTGTGCAATGCAAAAACTATACTGCTGTTTTACTTGTTTGGTAATGAACCGATTAAACAATTTTCCAAATCTAGTTCGTCAGTGAGATTACCATATACATGTAATACTGCGATGTTATTGAGTCTTTCTTGCAACATTGTCGATCTTGAGTCGACGTATGACAGAAAAACTTCGTTCGTTGGAACAGGAGTATCCAGGAATCATGACGAATAGTCGAACGAAGCGCACAAACTCTCGTATGCATCCTCTGGGCCGTTGGCACTTTTGTAAAAAAATCTTCAGCCCCGCTCAAATTATTTACCTGCTCATCTTGCCTTTTCAAAAACTGCAAAAAACATGCCTCTATCACTCGGCTATCTTTCTTAGTAAAAATCATGGATATAGAAATTTATAATTCTTTCAACATTTGTGGACTATCCCAAAGCGAATCGGTCCAACGATTTGAAGAAATGGATGGTACCATTGTAGAATCGATCCTTTAATTACATGAGTATATGATGATAAACTTCAATATAAAATTTACGGAAAGGATCTTGAGGTGTTTCGAATTGGAGATTTTCGCTTCTACCTTGGTCGAGGCGATTAGGAATTTTACGCTGATTTGGGATTTTGTTGATTCCAAAGTTAGTACCTGACTGCACACTGTTCCGCCAAATTTCTTCGAATTTTGAATCTCTAGCACATTATAAAACGCGAGTGATTACTTCTATCTACTTATACAATTAAATTAACTCATAAATTAATGTTCTGTAATATGCACTCGAAATTTCGACGCGATAAAAAATCTCAGTGATCATTGTTAAATCTTATAAATATATAAAAATAGACGTGTTTTCCCCTATATTTCACTTTTCAGCCACCACTACCTACCACAGATCACAGGTGTTTGTGTGTGGAAGTTGTATGAAGTTTCCTATCGTGCACAACGTTGGCGGAATGACGATAGCTGTGGGGGTGTAGAAGATGTGATGGTTAAAAGTGGTCGATGCAGGCCGTTTTCATATTTCGACCAAAGACTTGTGTCTCATTATACTTCTCTTTCCTGCCACAACTACATAGGATAGACCATTGGTGTTTATGTGTGGTAGTAGCGTTGAATCTCTCATCGTGCACTATGTTGGTTAGGTGTCGGTAGCTATTGAGGTGTGGGAGATATGGTGGTTGATAGTGTTCTACCTGCGGCACTTTCATATTTCTACCAAAGACGTATGTGTCATGGTGTATCACTTTTCAGCCAAAACTATCAAGCGCAGATCACTGATGATTGTCTGTGGTAGTAGCACAGAGCCATCCATCGATCACAACGTTGTCCGAATATCGGTAACTGTGGTAGTGTGGGGTATATGGTGGTTGAAAGTGGCCGATCAAGAATATTTTCCTATTTCGAGCAAAGACATGTGTGTCCGTTTATGTCACTTTGCTGTCTCAACTACATAGCGCATACCACCGGTGATTGTGTGTGGTAGTGGCCTCGAGTCTCCCATCGTGCACTAAGGTGGTTGGCTGTTGGTAGCTATAGGGGTGTGAGAGATATGGTGGTTGAAAGTGGTCGACTTAGGGTATTTTTCTATTTCTACCAAAGACGTTTATATCCCTACATTTCACATTGCATCCAGAACTACCAAGCGCAGACAACGGGCGTTTGTGTGAGATTGTGGCATGGAGTATTCCGTCATGCACTATGGTGATTGCATGTTGGTTGCTGTGGGGGTGGGGTAGAGAGGATGGCTGAAAGTGGTGGACCTGATTAAAAATAGACATGTGTGTCCCCATATTTCACTCCACAACCAAAACTAACCAGCGCAGTCCACTGGTGATTGAATGTGGTATCAATCTCAACTCTCCAACCGCGCACCATGTTGGTGTCACGTGGGTAGCTATGGTGGATGAAATTGGTCGACGGAGGGCAATTTCATATTTCGACCGAAGACATGTGTGTCCCTATATTTCACTTTGCAGCCAGAAATACCCTACGCAGATAGCTTCGAGTCTCCCATCATGCACTACAGTGGTTACATGTCAGTAGCTGCCAACAAAAAATTCTTTAAAATCACGAACGAAGTCGTGGGCATCAGCTAATAGAAAAAATACTCAAAACGATTCCAAGTAGGAGTAAAATGCAGTTGTCTTAGCTGCGACAACACTATCTACTTCTCTGGATGCAGAATGATCTTATAAAAATTGCATTTAGCTGCTGATAATTTTCTCTTACTCTTTTAAGAGATTTGAGTTTCACTAACCATCTTTAAAACATTAATAAATATGTTTACAAATACGAAAACATAAATTTTTTAAAGTGGATTTAACTTGTAATCTTTATAAGTAACTTGTCGGACAACGGGCTGTAAGAGAAGGCAGATCATCATTAGTTCCTTTTTATATTCCAATTTGCGGTTTCTTAAACTGTCCAAGTCGTTTCAACAAGTTTCTCAGGAAATTTATTGAACAATTAACAGTTTCAATGAATTTTCTTGCTGTTATAACACTCTCAATTCCATTTTCGTACTACAAAATTGAGATTACGAGCACTACAATGCACAAATAAAGTTCGAGCCCCTTCCTTGCGTATTCGTGACTGAAAACTTTTTATTTTGTCATAAACATTAAAATCTCCATAGTAGCACGGGTCTCCGAGTTTAGAGTGCACCAAATTGTGCTTAGCGAGAATCTCAATGACTAGATCAGATGAGGTTTCTGCCTTGGTTTTCATAATTAGAAACAATCCAATAAAATGCTGACTTGCAATGAAGGCCTTCAAGGTACAGTAGAACTCCAATTATCCGAATCAATTGGGACCGGACCCAATTCAGATAGTCAAAAATTCGGATAATTGGATTTTTTACTAAAAAGGATCTATATTAATTAATTACTTTATGTATGTTGGAAATGGGAGAAAAAAACTATTTTTAATGAAGACGAACTTTTTAATAATTAAATGAAAAGGCAACACTTTTACATGTTAAGCGCACTTACAAGTGCTGTACATTAGTACAGTATGTACATATCATACTGTAAATCATATATGGGCAACCCCCTGTCCCCGGGCCGAATCCGGCCCTACACCAGCTTCAATCCGGCCCGCGAGAGATTCAAAAATTTCAAATACAAATCATACCTTTCCGAAGAAAAATATCCACACCTGAGAGTTTTCACACGAAAAATAATTTGCACATTCGGAAGCACGTATCAATGTGAGCAGCTTTCTTCAATCATGAAAATTAATAAAAATAAGAATCGTACTCGGCTTACAGATGTTAATTTATAAAACATTTTGCGCCTATCTACTAGTTATATTGATCCCAATATCGATCATCTTGTTTCTCAGCTTCAAACTCAAGACTCTCATTAATTTTCATTTGATTTTTCTATCTGTTTTTGTTAATTTTATTTTTGTATGTTTGATAGTGCTATTGTAATTCTAATAAATAAATAAAAATTTGTCCATTTTTATCGCCTTTTTATTCACTACTACCTACTTATTTCTTACCTACGACCCGCGACCTGATTAAGTCCCGATATTACGCCCTCAGCTAAGCAAAGGTTGCCCATACCTGCTGTAAATAAAAGTCATTGCTTGCTGAATATCTCGGTCAAAGTAAGCTGTATGACTGTATTCATCCGTTTTCGGACAGCCAAGTTGTGCATCCGTGAGAAGTTGCATGTGGTCACACTCGAGCTGACGCTCCATCCAACGCAGTTTCAAGGTCGGCAAATGATTGACTAGCTGATGGTCCCGTGTCTGTTTCAACTTCGACATTAAGGTCATGATCTTTCTCGACGTTTCTTCTCTCACACTTTCAATAAGTTCATTCATCATCATTTAAAATTTCATACATAGGGTCTGACGAATCACACACCACCAACTCTCCTATATCTTCAGCACTAACTTCTGAACATCCGTGAATTTTTAAAAGAATGCTTCTGAATTAAAGAAGCGATTCGGATATTCAACGAATTGGATAATTGGAGTTCTACTGTACTAAATTTTTTCTATAATTGTACACGGCTATCGAGCATCTGTTTTGAGTGAGCCATTTATATCGATTGTACCACTGTGATATTATCAACGTTTTTTAACGGTTCAGTGCAGCTGGTATGAAGAGAACTAATGCCGTGAGAGCAGTGGCGTAGCTAGGTCAAGTAGGTGCCCTGTGCAAAAAAATTATTTTGGGCCCTCAGTCCAAATGGGCGACCTTTTTTTGTTTTGTGTTGCTGGTAGGGGCTCCTCAACTTAGGCTCCCTGAGTTGAGCTTGAGGGTCCCCTGAGCAGTGGTTGGGAGCCCCCCTGAGCAGTAAGGGGCTCCCTGTTCTCCTTAGCCCTTAGACGACGGTAGAGTTTAAAAAAAAAAAAAGCTCGCCAGTTTGCCGTGAGGGTCCGTGGGCGCTCTTAATTGAGCTTGGTGGCCGCCAGAGTTGCGCTTGGGGGCTCCCTGAGCGTAGGGGCCCCGGTGCACTGCACCGCCTAGCCCTATGGTAGCTACGCCATTGCGTGAGAGTTTATCCGCAAAGTGTATATTTTGCTGTATAACTAGTAGTGTCTCCCAAAATGAAACCAAAATCAAGTCCAATCTGGAGATTTTTCGTATAAAAAATTAAATCTTTGGAAAAGTTATATGGAAAAGGATTTCTACCGTACTAACATTGCTTAAAATAGTCATTTGAAATCTATGCATCCACAAGATTTTAAAGAGTGTGAAAAAACTAAATGCAGGTCTTAAGTTGCAAGAAGAAGAAAAAACTATCAATGTCAATCTAGTCCTATAGTTGAAGCAAATAAAACTTCCATCAAAAGAAGAGCCTCCTATGTGGCAAATGAACACTCACAAATATTTCATGTTGTAATCATTGGTCCGCAGATTTTTGTCACCTCCTCCTACCAGTGTTGCTGGCGAAAAATTGTTCAGTGAAGCAGCCTATTAAGGCTGCTTCACTTATGATGAAAAAGGAAACAATTTAAAATTGAAAAGGCTGCTAAGCTTTTGTTTTTAAATTTTAACTTGCCATTTTTAACTATTGAATATTAGTTACAGTACTTTCTTCTGTTATTATTATTTACTTAAAATTCAGTTATTGACGGATTGATTTGATTGTTAAAATAAACGTTATTTCACTCTAAATTTTTATCAAATAGGAGTAATTAGAAAGTAAATGAATATGTATCCATGACACCAAATTATATTTTCATATAACTTTGCATCTGTTTCCGCTTCCATAGTGTAACTTCCATTTCATCTCTAGTACATACGCATCTTCATTCATTACCTATATACTTGTCTACATAGTGAATAACAAAAATAAGAATCTACTTTTACTTACCATCGCGATTTTCACGGCTAATTGCACAAGGCCATCTTTTAAAGTTCCAGTGGACCCTAGGCCTACGCAGGGCGGTTTAAGGCCGGGCGCACATTGACGCGCAGTTGACGCCGGCGGCGCAGCACAGTTTCTGTGTCTCTATCTTTTGGGGCGGAACAGCGAGTATTGAGACGCAGAGCAGGGCATCGCAGTACTGCGCCGCACGTGGCCTGCGCCACGTTGTGATCACGACACAGAAACTGTGCCACGCAGCTCACTCGTGCCGGCTTTTGCCAACACTTCTTGCGTTATTTATAATCTTACTTTACTTATAATCATTTTCAACTATGGAATAAGAAAAATTGATTAAACTGCTACGTAACCAACCTGCGATTTACAATATGAATCATAATAAATACATAAAAATTAAATTTAAACAAGAAATTTGGACAATAAGCCCAACAAGTGGCGAGTAAATTCAGCATTTATTTATCATACAATTGTCCGCTTACAATTTTCACTTTTATTTTCTCTTTTTGAATTAATTTTTAATAAAACTTAAAAAATATTGATATATAGGTTATTATTACACTATTTGTTTTCTTATTATTTGTACTACATCTTTCAATAGTGTCCCCAAGAATTTTTTGGGGGGGGGATTTCTTGTGAAGACAATTTCCCGGATAATTTGTTGAACACTGCTTCTTAGTTTCAAGTGTGTCGTATGTTCTGTTATGTGGTTTTCTTAAAAATATAATATGAAATAAAATACATTTTATATATGTCATGTACCGTCAAACGCTAAATAATTAAATAAATAATGACGAAAATACTGCGAGATTTTTTTCAGTTCTAATAGGTATTTGAGCGTTGTCGAGAAAATAACAGGTTACATTATGCCGTGAATCCCCGCTCGAGTCATCCGGAAATAATCTTTCGAGAATTCTCTTGTCACTGCAAAAGCCAGATGAGAGTTTCTTCTTTTCATATTCTCACTTTTTCATAGTTTTACCTAACTCAACTTCTGTTAAAGTAATAACAATTTTCCAAGCTTGGCATCCCTGTCTGATTCAAAAATCGAGTTTTTGCATCGACATGTTTTTGGTTACGCTTTTTTGTCGCTTTCTCGCACAACACAACAATGCTTTGCAAACTGCCGCACGAAACTGCGCTCTAATAGGCCTAAAACAGACGAAGCGACTTCCCGCCGCGCGGCGGTCGAAGCGGCGGCCGCCCCAACTGTTCACACGAGGCGGCGGTCGAGGCGGCGCTATTTGTCGCGTATAGCTCAGTTGTTTGTGGAACAATAGATTTAGAAAGCGAGAATGTAATGCTTCTATGGTTGCTGTACCGAAGATGGAACAGGAGAAGAAAAAACAGGCGCTATTGGATTCATCCAATACTATCAGAACGGAGTGAAAAAGGTTTTTTTTATGTACCCTGTGGCCCCAATAGAAAAGGGATGAAGAAAAGTTTTTTTAACTTTACGAGGATGTCTTAGTCCTCTTTCAATGAGTTGCTTAGCACTGTAAGACAAGAGCTGTTTAAAGAAACAACCATGATGAGAAGCAGCATACCTCCAGAAGAAAGACTGATACTTGCTTTAAGGAAGGAAGAAATCATTTTATTTATTATATCGTTCATATTATGGCAACTCGTCATATTTCTTGGAGCCAACCAACCGTTCCAAGTGTAAGATTCAAAACTATAGATAATAATGGGATTAAGACTAAAGTTTAGATCAAATTCATTGTTGGATCAATAGATAACAATTAAATTTCAATGTATAAAAGTACCGGTATAAAATCAGATCAGGAAGTTATAAGAAAAGTAAAAACAGAAATAATTAAATTTGAATTCTTTATTTATTTCTTCTTCTTGTATTTATTTAGCACAACAAAAAACGACGACATCAGTGCTTCTGAATTCATTTTTCCCTAGTAAAATCAAAAATATGAGAACGCTAGTCATCAAAAATAGGACTGCCACATTCTTTGGAAACGATCAGACACTCAGACTGTATATTACAGTTCAAAAGTACAGATTAAGTTGAAAGTTAAGATAAAGTTTCGGTGCTTGATCAATAGAAAAATATAAAATTTGGAGGTCTAAAATGGTGTATTATTAAAATAATATGAAGTCAGGAAATAATTTCAAGAAAAGTAAAAAAATTAAATTCGAATTTTCATTATGTGTGTTTAATGTAATGGCATATTAAGTCTTTTACATTTGAAAACTAAGTTTAATGATACAAAAAAAGGGGAGAAAAATCAATTTCTGGTTTATTTTCTTCAGTTGGCTGAATCGCCGCGCCGCCTCCACGCCGCGAGTCCAAAACAGACGAGGCGGCGCCGCGCGCGGCGCCGCGCGTAGGTCGCGGGGAAACCATGCGCCGCGCGTGTGTTTTGCCCCATTTAATTACATTGGACCATGCGTCGACTCGACCGTCGACTCGACCGCCGCGCGGCGCAAAACGCCTCGTCTGTTTTAGACCATATGCGCGGGCAACTGCGCGACACAGTTTCTGTTTCCGCGCTGCCCCTACTGCGCCACGCAGCTCAATGTGCGCTCCGGGCAGGCCCGCCGATAGATGTTTGAGCGCCAGTGTGCAATACCAATTATGCCGCCCCCTGTCTAACTACAGGCCCAGTGGTGGATCTAGGAAATTTCCGAATCGGGTCAAAAAACTGTGAGATTGCCGCCCCCATTGTTGCCTAGAGTCACCGGCCGGCTGCCCGAAGCAGTTGTTGAGCTTTTTTTTGTTTTTTAAACTGTCGATCACTCGTTTTGCCGCCCCCCTCGATGTGCCGCCCGCGTGCGGTGCACGCCCGCTTACGGCGGCCCTGGCTCCGGGTAAGGCTACCGCAAGAACCGCAGGCGCGGGGGCCCCGTCAAGATCCCCTTCAAAATTTGTCCTTACTTAACGAACAATATTCCTGCTAAAATAAATAATCTACAAATTTAGAATGTTAACAAGCTGCGTTCACAATAGACGTTTGCGAGTCCTAGAGTTCCACGAGAAGTCCTTCATCAGATACAGTGTGAAAAAATTCGTATCTGATGTAATTACAATAGGCCTACATATTTAAAGGTGTGTATTGCTCTGAACCTGTTTCAACAATTTATGTAATTTCGTTCTAATAAACTCACTCATCTTTTGACGTTTCATACAAAAATTTATTGAATAAAAATGTGTATGCTTGCTCACGTGTCTCCAGCCCCAAAAAACCTATATGTACTAGCAAAGAAAGGCAAGAAAAGAAATGTCGTATACAAAAAGTGTATTATAAATATAATAGCTATAAAACTGAATCATCATCATCATCTAGGACAGCTTCCAGCCACTGGCCAGGTAGCTATAAAACTGAATACAAAATCAATTTCATTTGACACAATGGGCAGCAGGGCTTAGTCAGAAATAAAGTGACACTAGTTGGGACATCCATATGAGATGCATTGATAAAATACCAAAGACTCAGTGAAGATGGTCCTGCTCAGCTAATATTCAATAAACTACTGGACCGTTTGTACACAGATTTAGAGAAATCTCAGTCCGTGTCTTTAATCGTTGTTTGAGCTCTAATACATATATATATATATGTGTGTGTGTGTGTATATAAAGTCACGAAAATTATCTAAAGTATAGGTAAAAGTACATCAAGAAAAGAAGTAGGGGGCCCCAAAATCAAACTTCGCAGGGGCCTCCGAAATTCCTTAAGCCGGCTCTGGGCCTACGTTTAAGGACGATGCAAATTTATCTTCCACGTTCTGTTGTCCTCTAGCACTATCTACACTCATTTGGTTTCTACTTTACAACTTGACTACGAATTTGCCCATTAACTTTTTTGTCGATAATACACCAGGATTCAGCCGAAGCGCCTTCGAAATACACTACATCGGCTTCCACGCGTGACGGTTTTCAACACAAGATATTTTCTTGCTTTCACGCACGATTGTCTGCCGTCTATCAACAATAGCTGGGATGGCGATCTCTGTTGAAACATCAAAAGGAATTTTGTGCTTCGCTCATGGCGTTGTTGTGAGCGCACAGCCTATTTTACACGTATCTTGAATGATGAAACTAATATGCTTAGCTGGTCTGCTCTCTTTCTCATATTTCTTTCCTCAATAGAAATGGGCGCCGTGAGGGCGGTGCACTTGCACCCCCCTGCTATGAAGGACAATACACAGAAAAAGATTAAGAAACAAAAATTTTATTATTAAATTCACTGTTTGAATAATAACTTAAGACGCCTAGGTTGTTTTCCAAATTTGTTCAACGCCTTATCAATTAATTCAGTTAATAAGTGTTAAACATAATGTATAAAAAAACAGATGCACCCCCCTTAAAGTAATCTTTTTTTTATCTGCTTAACGTCTCTCTAACGGCGAGGTCTTTAGAGAAGGGAAAGGATAGGGGGCAAGGAATGGAAAGGAATTCGGCCATGGCCTTTTGAAGGAAGCATCCCGGCATTTGCCTGGAGTGATTTGGGAAACCATGTAAAATCAAAATCTGGATGCCCGATGGGGATTCGAACCGCCGTCCTTCCGAATGCGAGGCCAGAACGCTGGCCGTTACACCACCACGCTCGGTTTAAAGTAATCCTGCCGGCGCTGATGTCAATATACGTTCATTCTCTCTCAAATTCCGAGTGGGTAAAATACCCACCCGAAATTTCACGGGTGAGTACTGCTACCTATCATGGCCACATTATCTGTATTAGGATGTACCTTGCCCAGATACATCCTAATACTTTTTCTTGATGGCTTTTCTTTGGTGATTGGGTTTTGTATTAAACATTCTCTGCATGGGATGTTGAATAGTTCCCTCCGTACTGCCGTGTATTGAGTCACGCGCATATTGCTTCAATTGTTACATCAACTTTGGAAGGAGCGAAAAGTGTTAATGTACTGCATTCAGTTTACTAAATTATTAAGTTACTACACCGAAAGCACATTCCACAGATTTCTTCCCCTACACAATGTCGTGTTTAGTATTCTGCGATCGTCGAGTAACTGAAAAAGGTTTCATCTGCTACGAAAAACAGAAAATAAATTGATGTTCGTGATGTATCTAGGAAGTGGGGCTGAATCCAGGATTTGTCACTGCAATTCTGCAAAGCTATTGCGATTGACTCTATCATCCCCGTTTGATCTAAGGCCACAATAACCATCCGCATCTGTCACTACCGGCAATGGTATAGAAAAGAATCATTTATAATTTACATACGCTAAACCTGGTTTTGACGAAGCTTTTATTTTCACCGCCCAATACAGATGGACAAACTCTATAATATGTAGAAACGTTGATATTTTTCAAGCCATTTCACTGTTGTAGGTAATGACATGAAATCTCTCTTTAGATTTTCCATGTCATATGAGTTTTCATGAACAATTGTTTGAATTGTTGACTGTCCTTTCAGAAAATAAAAAGATAATTCTTTAATGAATTATGAATTCAGACATACTCTCTGAAAAAATTATTATTTTTAATAGTGCTAGATTTGATTTCTTTTCCAGTGAGCAATCGTAAGGAGCGGTAATCAAAATAAAAGTTTTAATGGAGAAGAGCCAACCCCATGTCGCGCGCGCGTCTTCTGTTCGGACCATGGAGGTTCGTACTGAACATATTCGAACTTCTTTGGACCGAGCAGACGACGTCCGCGCCTTCCTTCTTCTGTATGAATTTGGCCTTAACTGTCATCAGTAAATTCTGAGTAAAAGGTGTACCAATAACTTCCAAGGACAGGAACAAAGTAAAGTTTAATTTCAGTTAAGCTTCCGGATTTCTATACTACTATAAATTTAAGTCATCTACATGAGATATTAACAACAAAGATGTAACGAAAAGCTTCACTTTTGGGGTTGAAATAGGATAAAAATCACAAATATTGGATTTTTCTTATCACTTCTCGATGAAACCAAACACATACAAGAGCTTTTCAAAAAGATACCGGACTGATGGAATAGCAACTTCATATTAATATTTACATATTATTCAAATTTTTCGCGTTAAAAGTACTTTCATTGGCCGGCCACACACCGCTCAATACATTTCTTCCAGCTTATGAACATTTTCTGAAAAGTTTCTTTAGGAATGCTCTTTAATTTGTTGATACAATTTTGTTTGATGTCATCGATTGTGTCAAATCAGTGTACTGTGAAAGTTGATTTCAATTTTAAACAAGGAAAAAGTCTGCCGGAGTCATATCTAGGAAGTAGAGTGAGTGAGAGTCCACTACCGTCTTGTTTTTGCCCAAAAATATTCTCATAAGCAGAGAGGTGTGGGTCAACGCGTTGTTATAGAGCTGCATCTATCTCTTGTTGCCCCAGAGCTCAGGCCTCCTCCGCATCAAAATGTTTACCTCCTGTTATATTCCTGACTTAACCAACGGTTTACTTGCAACAAATCATACAGAGTTGATGTGAACGTCATCTGCTGACATCATGGAGGAAGTATCTTCCTTCCTCCATGGTTGACATAATGTCGTCACTCAATTCAAAAATTTTCTTCAGTTGACCTTTTTTTTTATAAAAAAGTATACTGTATTTAGTAACAAGCTTATCTGGGCAGGGCACACTGGATAAGTAGTAGGAAAAGGTTTCAAAATTCTGCACTTGTTGGAAAGAGTGATGAGGGGATGTAGGAGAGAAGTAAAGTAACTGGGTGGCAAAACTTTGGTCAGACCACTGCTTGAATATGATATTGTAGTATGGGACCCATATTTTCAGTATCAAATACAGGAGTTGGTGAGATTACAAAAAAGGGCCACTAGAATTGTTTCTGGAAATCTTTTAAGCAGGAAAAATAATCATTCCTTAGTTACACAGAAAGAGAGGTTACAGAACTGCAGCAAAGATAACAACAGAGGCAGCTCTTCTTTGTTCCTCATATTTCATAAATTAATAAACAATGATGAATGAGATGAGAAATCTCCTGCAGTTACAAAGGCTCAGTGGTAAGGTCCTACATCATTCAAGATTGAGTGCCCAGTGTCACCATTTCATTCACAATATTTATAATCACAGAAAGGCAACAATATCGGTAACAATGGAAGGAAAAAACTGCAGCAAGGCAATAGTTATATGGAAAGGATAGACAAAATACACACAACACTCACCAAAGTTGAAAGGAGGCTGAGCTCAGCCACTTACTACTTTTAACTTGACAAAAGGTTTAACGCGAAAAATTGTATTTTCGGTGCTTGGGTATTGTTTTGTGTTCCTGCTGCCCTTCTCCCTTCAACAACGGTGCGTGTTTTATCTATCCTTTCCATACAGATATAATCACAGAAAAGTATATAAAATAAATATTGGTCATGCTTGTCATATAAGCAATAATGTTAACGATAGTCTGGTAAGAGAAAACAGCACTAAATATCTCTTGGAATTAAAAGGAGAAAAAAAGCTATGTGTCACACTTTAAGGAAGAGGGGTGGGGGGGGAGGTGTCAAGGCAAAGTGATGTCAGAGGAATGAGGGTTAAAAGAGTTTATGGACGTTCTCTTTCTTAGACAGTAACACCTACATGGCAATGGAATATACATATAAAGCCCTACAAACAGGCAATTACTGGATTATTAATACAGCTATATCAGTCAGGTTATATGGGAAAGTCATTAAAGAATGTATAGAGCAACAAAAAAGGGACAGATAGTGGTTACCTTGCTGGAAGATCATTCTTTGATTATGTATATAAAACAAGTTTTGGAATAAAAGAGAATGGCCAGAGATTTGGAAACAAACTTTGGTTTTCATAGTTTTGAAATAAACTTATGTGTGTACTGTAACAGCAAAAGTACTAATGAAATGGGACAAAGTTAGAGTCAATACAAAAAAGTTGCACAAAAGTGAAAGGTGGCCAATGTAAATTGAATGCCTAACTGGATAGCCCCATCTCTCTAAGTAAACAGGTACAGTAATTACCTTTTCCCTTCACACAATCCAGCAATATAAGAGAAAACAATACAACATGCACTGAGTGCCATCTACTGCACTAACTGCCATCTACTTTAATTAACCTTGAATGGAAGCACTCTGTGAACTTCTACAAACTTAATAGTAGGTTAAATGAGGCTTGAAGTCTTGAAAATTTACAACCAACTTGCAGGGACCTCACATCTTCCCACACCACATTTTTTTGATGGTTTAAAGGGGTTGTAAATGTGTTGGACAGTGTTCGAAGATGGAGAGAGGAGCAGCATCTATCCACAGCAGTGAGCAAAGTAAACATCCATTGCTGGTCTGAAAAAAACTATGACGTGACCTTTAAGGAAATTTAGGCAGCACAGCAGATTGGATCGTGAGAAGTGTCAAGACTCGACAAATTTCTTTGTGTCAGTAAAGATTCATCATGATGGGCACCTCACACTCTGATGGATGCAAAGAAGCGTGCACACATTAAACAATGCTTAGGAATGGGAAAATTTCTAAATCTGCCACTGCTTCTCTGCCAACTAAAGTGTTACATACCTGGAGTGAACGCAAGGTAATGGGGACTGCTTTTTCTCAAAAAGCTATGAGAATGATGGCCAAGACCAGAGTGACAAGGAATACTACTCCAATACAGCAACAAGTCTTGATTTAAAAATTGATGATCCATCCTCCTTAAAGCCCTGATGTGGCTCCATGAAATTTTATCCTAATCCAAGTGGTAAAAAATCAGGTGCATGAGAAGTTTTCGATTCCTGAAGAAGTAATGGCTGTGGAAATGAAGTTTAGGAAATGACTTAAAAAATAACAACAACAGATGATCATCTAATTTGACAGTTATAAAATGCAAAAAGTGAAGTAAAGCATGAAAGAATGACTACAGACATTGTATTTAATGACACTGTTGAAATGATCAGTTAGAACTGGCATGTGCAAGTATTTCTGAACAAAGATGGGTGTTCTAAGCAGATATGGCTTATGATAGGAGAAACAGAAAATTCTGCACCCTAAGATGTGAGAAATGACTACAATAATACATTAAATCCACTTTCAGGACTTCAAAGAATGTCTGTGATATTAATGTCAACAATGGCTATTGTAGGATAAGTACAAAGTCTTTCACAACGTTGGATGTTAATTAATTTTCTTTGGTAAGTAGCCAAGTAAAGCAAAGTGACCAGATTTTAAAATTAGTAAAGCGGGACACCATTGACAGGGGCGGGGGGGGGGGGGGGGTACTGATTAAAAAGTTGGTCTATATGGAGCAAATTTTTTTTATAGAACACAAAAATAATATTGAAATACATGCTTTTAATTTCAACATAAGTACAATTTACAAATATAATACATTAAAAATTTATGTATAGTATTATTTTATTCTTTGGCATATATCTGATTTGAGTGATTTTTTTTTCAGTAAACTGCTGTCATTGTTTAAAAGCTCGTGAAATTTTTCACATGACTTTGTTAAATTATATTCCACACATAATATGAATTTCTAAGTCTCAGTACTTAATTGTGAATTTTCTGTGGTCCACACTTTATTTACTGTAGAAAAAAGGCATTCAGTTGCAGCATTAGGGGGCGACCACTAATGACGTGTGGTGTTTTTCCGGCCCAATTCGCCTCTATAAAATACAGTATAAATAATACGAGTACTGTCTGGTAAATTCAAGAACATTTATGTATTTATGAAACAAATGACTTACCTAAATTATCTGAATAGCTGATTTGTTGACATCAGTTGTTTAACTAGCACGCAGCACGATGTGTATCGTCTGGCATTTACAAAATGTTTTCTTCGTTGCCAGTGTCAAAAAATGTCATTGTTCATTAAGTCTAAACAATGGTGGTCGAATGCTAACAATTGATAAATAATGTGACCTTTCATAAGCATTCCTCGATAGTCAGCTCTCAACAATTATTTGTTGTTATTAAACTTTAGCAATGTAAAATTAAAAAAATAATAACATAAAACTCATATCCTGGCAAAATAGCCACATGGCTGCCGAAAGCCGCATATTCCCTTCCCGTTATCCCACCATTCCCTAGCTTGTCATGCATTCTTTCAAAAAATGACGCGGGACAAATTGTTAAAAATCGGGACTGTCCCACCAAAAGCGGGACGTCTGGTCACCTTAAAGTAAACACAATGTGTTCGGATGAAACTTCGGCTATCAAATCCTTTAAATTGCTCCCAGTCATAGCATTTCTTACACCATCTTCTCTGCACTGATTCTCAGTCTATCATCTGCTTAAACCTCCCATTTTCTTTGTACCAATTCAAACCACGCTCATTTGGTAGAAATTTAGGGTTATAACATAAGCTAAATTAATTTGCATTCCAGTAATAAACAACAATAGTTTATTGATCAGTTACAATTGTGTACAGGTACTTGCACATAGATTTAATGTTTTGAATAATTATCAACGAAGTAACTACTTAGTAATAACAATTTGTACTGCTGCTAGAAACAGCAAAAAAATAAAAGCCTATGCTGTAACACACAAAAGTAATCTGTATTTGTGTTATTGCTACAGAAAAATTTGCCTTAGAGGTTAACTGTACACAAGTTAGGTGGTCCCACAATTTTGGATTTATTCCCATTTTAAATGCACTTTACACATATTGTTTCATAGTCCTAGTTGTAACAAAACAAACCTACTGATTGCATGTTTAAATGATGAACTTTCAAATACTTAAAGAAGAAACATTTTAACAATTCAATACGTGACAGATAACTGCCATCTATCTACTGAGGCATGGATCTTTGGAGGGATATATTTGAGATTTAAAATTTTTTTAAAAAAAATCACATTTGATTTTGGTAAGAAGAGCAGAAATTGTTCCGTCAAGTTCAATGTCCCTTTGGAACCCAGAATTTTTGTAGTTAGCACATCTCTCATGACTGTAGCTAATTTCAGTAAGTGACATAATTAATTGTTAATAATGTGATTAAGTTCATTAACAGATTTCATTAAAAATCTAAACTATACAAACCAATCAACTCCTTAGATAATTTTTTTCCCTTGACATTTAGAGTACATGTACGAAAATCCTTTTTAAATAAGCTGAAGATGATTGTTGTACATGAATTCAAATCATTATTTGAAGTTATTCAAGTAAATTTTGTAATGGTGAATTCAACACGTAAAATAAAATAAAATCAACAAGCGATAAATAAATAACAAACTACTCTGATTTGATAAAACCTGAATGTATATTTACTTTGTGGAATTTTCAATTTTTTTTCTGTTACACATAACAAAACGGAGAATAGATCCAAGATGTGAAACAATACCACCCTAGGACAACAATTTTTTTAAAAAGATATCACAATGTCTTCATTAATTTGCATTAAAGTATATCCATATTAAAAATTACAGTGAAATTACTGGAACAAACTACAGCAAACATAGCTAAAGACTATCACTTACTTCTTTGAAGGCAATGGCAAAATGCCAACATCTTAATCTAGTTACCCATTTCACTGTAAAGTACAGGAACAGATGTTTCATGTTAGAAAGGCGTGAAGGCCCTGACAGAATGGCACTTTTGTTCAAGTGGTTCACTGTTAGTGATAGAATATTTCTCCCAGCAGATTTTAATTACGTAACATGTCATACAGTCAAATTAGTGAATATTTTCTATCTAGTTGACATGTAAATAACTAAAGTAATTTTGTGGGGTGAAACACGACTAGTTAAAGCGATACTGTCTTTAATCTAAATACCATCAGCTCCATCTGTGTCTAGTGCTGATGACGACAATGTACATGTAACACAAACATGAAGATCCACTTCATCCATGGTATAAACTAAACACAGCCTCTGTGGGAATATGGAAATACTTTTCATGCTTACATAAAATATCTCATGCCAAATACTGTAATCTATTAAACATTTTTACATAAATATATTCCAACTTATATTTCCTCTGCTTACTGTATTTTAATTACATTAATGTGTTATAAATTCTTAGGATCAGCTTCTCTCAATAAAAATAATTAAATTACTATGACAATAAAACATAAGCTTCTTTAAAGCAAAGTGGATAAAATCAAGGATAGGTAAAGAAAACTTATCATTTACAAAAGTTGGAGATAGAAGGACTACGGTAAGACACAAAAAAGACAATCAAATAAGACAATATATCAGCATTAGTAATGAAGCATACAGTAAAGCTGACTGGGTAGAGTTTATCACAGGTACACCAGCAACTTTGTCCCATCTTTCCTTTCCACTCTCGGATGACTAGAGGGCCAAAAAACTATTGTGTACAAGACATGACCGTTATTTTGTCTAAATGGAATTTGAGATTTGTGCTGTTAATTTACAGATAAATTATCAAAGAAATGATGGCTGAGTGATAAAAAGCCGAGGAGCAGTACTGATTTTTCCTCTTCTCTTGGATCTATTTCCCTCATTCTAAATTTAGGTTGTATGCAAAGCATTTGTTTCTATCACCCCTTGAAACTGTAACTAATTTGGAAGATTTTATAGTAATTGATGACTCTCAAGCACACTTCAAAGCTATGTTGCCGGTCGTATGTATGAAAAGATTCCTTTATTTGAATGTATATAGTCTATGGTATAAAATCCCTAACTGAATCGCAAAGCAGATCTGGTTTAGCACAGCATCACCACATATACAGAATTGAGGTAAACATTTTTAAAGTGAGAAAGCTTGCACCAGACAATATTAAATGTAAAGATTCTAATATGGAACAATTAAATTAGCAGATCATTTTTTTAAATTATTTATCAGCATGTCAGTATCACGTCAAAACATAATACAAACTATTACTACATACAGTTTCGTTGTAACTGCTGGTTTTTGTTTGATCCGTGCACACACACACACAAAAATTCCAAGATTTTCAGGTTTTGACCTCAGTATCAATGAAGAATATGGAGCTAATCTGGATAAATGTTAACTGACGATATATGCTATCATAATGTGTAGCTTTGCTGTAATCCATTCATTAATCTTTACGTCAGGTGTATACATACAAAGATTCCAAAAGTTACCCTTTCATTGTCCGTATCTTTGAGATCCATATTACAGATCTAAATAAAAAAGTATCCTCTGTGTTAGCTGATGACATAAGCTATCACTATGTGAGGTTTCATTGAAATGCATTTATTAGTCTATGAGAGATGTGCACACAGAGAGTAACTTTTAAAGAAAAAAGACGATTTACAGTTTTGGCTTTTCAATCATTGGGAACTATCTAACTAATCTGCACAAATGTATCATGTATGTTACACAGTGACCACTGGATACTATACAACTAATCTGAACAAACTGAATGATTTGTATTACACATTGGCATAAGCTATATGTGCAATTTTGTTAAAATGCATTCAGTAGTTATTGTGTTAGGTATAAAGATGAACAGGCAAAAACTGAAAAGTTTACAGTTTTGGAATGTGTATCACCGAGACTCTTTGGGATAAAAAGTATCTTATATTTTGAATTGCAGATTGGTTAAACATTATGGTATTTTTCACATTACTTCAAATTTTTCCCATCTGGCAGTTTGCTTTGGAATTACTATTTTTGAAAGAACTCTCATGTACATCACAACTTTTCTAAAATTTATCATACAGTATAGATGTATGTGTGTGTCTCTCCCTGTCCCCCCCCCCCTTTTTCTTCCACCAACATCTTCCAGCATCCAACTATTGCAGAGGATGAGTTTACTTTCCTTATCCTCACTTGAATTAAAAATAAATAAACTAATGATTATAGTATTCAATAATTTGTAAGATTATTGTAAAGTTACTCCACTCAGGAGTATAAAGAGAAAACTTTATGAAATTGCATATGCAATGAGATCATATTCAAAGTGCTGAAATAATAAAAGAATACTGTCATTGTTATCAGAACAAGCTTCAAGTGTCAAGGCACTGATCCATACAGTTTATACTAACAATTTAACTAATTATTCATCACAAAACATATTCATGCATCTAACTGTAACTTGAAACCTACTAAACTAATTTAAAAAATTCTTTAGTTTTATATTAAAATTGGGACACTATTTTTTAAATAAAGAAACACATTTATATTAGTTACTTTAACAATGTAAGTGGGCAGTGATAAACCATCACTATTGGCAATGCTGCAAAATATTAGCTATGTTTACAGATATTAGTTAGTTCCATTATTAATAGGGTAATCACCCTCTCTCCTTTCCACTTTTGAACTATTTAAGGCAACTTCAAGTGAAAATGTCAAAGTACTAACTATAAAAATAAATGAAGCACATGAAACACTAATGCAAATAAATATCCAGAAACTACAATTCATAAAAACATTTATTACCATTAAATTACACTCAGATTCAAATATATAATTATTATTAAACTGTTCAAATTAGACTATGCTAGAGACAAAAATGTATTGAGAATAAACAAACTTATGAGCTACAGATTCTCCATATAGCTATATGCTGTCAAACATTAATAAACAAGAACATGAAAAGTATATAATTGTAAGCAGACATTTAAAGTATTGAGAAATTTTATAAAGTTGTATATAGTGGTGTGCAAATGCTCTAAAACAATACTCTCCAATTACCATACAGACGAAAACTCAGACCAATTAAGACTATAGTCAGTCCATATTCAGACAAAGATCAAAGAATTAAATTGGATTAAAAAATAGTCAGAGAGTAATTAATGACTTCTACACTTTTGTCTCTTTAAATTTGTTAGCAACATAATCTAATGTGATTCTTAAAACTTCTTTTACTTTACAATGAAATAACAGTTTTTCAAGACAACAGGAAGTCTAAATGTATAAGTGAGAAAATAAACTATAGTGTCACTTTTAGTACAAGAAGTTTTCACAAAATTCCAAAATCTCTCGGACAAATTGTCGGATATCATCTATCAACAATCAATGTTTCTGTGATACAATAATGAAATTAGCAGTACTCTACACTGGCAGAAGAACAATGATTTTCTATTGTAGGTAATGGAGTCAGGGATTGGAATAAATTACCAAGGAATATGCTGAATAGTTTTTCAAAAATTAAAATTAAATTTTATAAGGGCAAAAGTAGATGTATGGAGAAACTACTCAAAGAAGATAAAAAAGGTATAGTAAGGAGAAAGACGTAAATCACCACTGAAGCATGTGCTCTATCACAACTAAATTAAAAAAAAAATTTGTTGCAAGAAAGAATAACAATACTTTTCATTTTGAAAATCTATTTTCACTACATTATTATAATAACAACATGTTGGAAGGTTACTTAATTACAAATACCATTACAGCTAAATAGCATAAACACCATGCATTTGGTAACAATGATGTGAAACAACTGCCACAAAGTGATATTTTGTATCTTTATATTATTTTGCGTTGTTGCTGCCATCCTCCCTTCAACTTTGGTAAGTGTTTGGTATAATTTAGCTTT
The DNA here is from genome assembly GCA_031002005.1 of Vandiemenella viatica. Classification (NCBI taxonomy): domain Eukaryota; kingdom Metazoa; phylum Arthropoda; class Insecta; order Orthoptera; family Morabidae; genus Vandiemenella; species Vandiemenella viatica. Next base: position 29,464,087 of record JARYHS010011408.1, read on the forward strand.
CCTTTCCACATAAATACTATACAACAGTACTAAATTTCAGGCATAAGGAAATGGTAAAATTTTTCATTTGTGGGTAAAAGAGTCATGGACTGGTATAACAGAAAAATGCCCAACAATTTGCCTAAAATGATGAAAGAATTTAAAACAAAAATTTGTGAAATACAAAAATAAATAAGTAGGCAAACTGTCACCATGGCATATGATCCATCACAATTAAATTAATTAATTAATTTGTTAATTAATGTGTTATATTAAGAGGAACAGTGATGAAAGGATGACAAAGAAAACGTATAATTTGAAATTGGAAGGGGAGAGGCTTTGAGCAAGACCACAGGATATACAAAAGGTGTAGAATAACAAGTGTTCAGCACAAAAGAAGAAAGTGGACTATAGTAGAAGAGGAAGAATAGCCAAAGATAGCAGATACTAGAGGAGACTGTGTTACTGGCAGACATGGCCGAGGTTGTAAACTGTCTGGCATGATGGTTATGTTTAAAGTAATTATACTTTACAAATCTACAATCTATCATAGTCATAACTCAAAGCATTCGTACCATACTATCTGTGATTACCTGGTGAAATTATTGGAATTGTGTGTATCAAACATACTGCCAAAATATCAATGACAGAAAGGGAACCAATTTAAACAAGCTGCCTTTAAAATGATTATTTGCTTAGCAAGTCATGTTTTCAGAAATTATCATACTGATGAAGGTTACATATACATAAACATTCTTTAGAGCTAAATTCTGATCTTGTGCATAATGCTGAAACATTCAATAGGCACCCTCATTTTTTTTTAGATATCACAGCAGATGTTTCCTTAATGCAGGTAGGACTGTGTCAGTGAAACTGTCATGTTCAACAAAAATACAACTATTTTAAACAGTGTGTCCCACAAATTAAGCACTGACTTCGGTTAAAAATACACAACCAATCTTATCGTATGGCAAAGAAATATGGGGTGGGACAGCAAACTGTTTATTTCAGTTCAACTGTGAAGGGGTATATGCTTCATGGAGCATATGGAGCTAATTCTCTACACAACTACTTTTACATTACATGGATTTTTTCATTGTCTGAAGGATAATTAAATCAAGTTATTTACTTTTACCCAGAAACGACAATTCAAATTCTCCCCCATCTGAAATCAATAGCTAGTTTATGGACATTGTTTCTTTGGCATATCCCAAGTTCTTCCAATACACATCCAGGACTCATCATCAATCTATACCTCACAAACTCTCAACCCTGCCTTCCAAATGACCCCCAACCAAGTTTCTTTATCGTATGAGTTACTGACGGTATCCACAAAGAAACCTCATTGCCCTCTTTAACCCCTGTATTAAAACTCACATGTGGGTCCCATACTAAACCACCATAGTCAATCAAGAGTCTAACCGAGGCCATGTATCCCAGTTCTCTTACCTCCCTCTCAAATATATGCAATAATTTTAAGCCTCAGTGTATCATGTCCCACAGTTACTTGAAAAGCCATTTAAAATAGTATAAATGGTACTCTGTTTCATATTTAGAGTTTAACAGAGAGAGAAATGTACAGGATTTTATTTCAGCAAAATGAAATTTTAACACCCCATGTTTTATATAATTTATACTCTTACTACACAATGGTGTGCATAAAACTAACTGATGCATTCATAATATGGAACCAGAAGGAGATTTTACGATAACATTCCAGGTGATGAAATTTTTAAGTAGCGATTTATTTAAAATAATACTACTAAAAAAAGAAGAATTTTTTGAAAATTCATATCTGGCTTTCTAATGAACATAAACTACTTTATGAATAAAATTGTTGAGAGCCCTGAACTTATAATAAAAATAAAAAAGTCTGGCAAAGGATGTCTTTGTAATGTAACATCTGTAGAACAGAAAGTTGAAATTACTGACAAAGTGTACATTATGGTTCCTAATGAAAAGTTATTTATTTACACATTACATTTATTTCCTTAATTTTATTATAATCAATATCATCATGCTTGTGACTGTTTAAAGTCTTTCAATGGAGCATCAGACAGGGAATTACCATGCAAAAGTGATAAGCAATCAGCATTAAAGAGCTCTTGCACACCACTAATACCGAAAAACAAATGATGTCTCACAAATGTGTCGTAAAACACAGAGATGTTTTTAACTTCTTAAAATTACTACGCTAAATTGCTTGTTGTAGGAAATTACATGCCATCAAAATATGCTTCAAAATTTTAAGAGGATTAGGTTTCAAAGTAAATATGAATTTACCATTTATATTAAAAACACACACATGACTGATTAAATTGTTACCAAAATCCACAGTAGCAAACAGTTATAAAAATATTGCTGTTAGGAAAAGGATACGAAACACATATTATAGTAAATAATTGTGAAACACATACACTCTATTAACACTTGCCTTCTGAAACAATTTTACAATTTTTACAGACAAAATAGCTAATTATCTACAAATACTTTTAAGATCTATTATTTTTTTACCCAACTGTGATATTGCAAAAACATGTTTAAGCTCATTTAATGATTTTGAAACATATACTACATTCTAAACACAAGGTAACACAAACAGGATAAAACTGCAGCATAGCACAGTAGGTATCACATTGTTTAGTGTAAAATTTGAACTTCTGTTATTTTTAAAACTATAGCATACATAGCATTACCAAAACATCAATGTAAGCATTGATATAGTAACAGACAACAGCATACTAACTAAAGAAATACTTTCAACACATCAGGGCTAATAGTTAAATAATTAGCGTTCACAACTACTGAAAACAAACATGCATCTATCTTTCAGAGAATAAATACTCAGATCTGCTACACTGCTACAGCCATCATCATATTTTACACTTAAAAAATCTTGAGCAGATTAAAATTTTGCTCCATTTATTCTAAGGAACAAACTTTCAATAAATTAAGTCGAAGTTACTTTTATTAAATGTAAAGTAAAGTGAATGTTTCCTTCTAAAGCAAGTAGTTGTATGTAATTCAGATTTCAATTCTTCGGCCTTATCTAGCAAAAATAAATTCCAACTAGTTACAACATATAAAATATCACTTATCCTTTGTCCGCAATTTAATTACATATTTTACAGCTATATTGGTTATTTCGCTTAAAAAAAAAGAAAGAGAGAGGAATAAATTATAAGAAATGTAAGTTTTAGTTTCTAAAAAGAAAATCAAATTATTACACAGTATTCAATTAGATCAACCAAAATAATTTTTTGAAAAAGTCAAAAGTAGAAGAAATGTTGCCAGTGAGTGTGCAATGTGTGTATATGTAAACAGTATGCACACATCAGACACAATATTTAGATTGTGGATCCTTAAACTCAGAATTTAATCATTACACCATTTATGCCCCTGTGCCTAGTGTGAAAGCAAACCACCATTTCCATCATAAGATTTCCTATCCTAATTACAAAAGCACATAAAGTTCCAAGCAGTTAGTAACTCTATTATTTTATACACCACAAGCTGATTTGAGCCAAAATTCCTTCATCCTGAATCATACATTTGTCGTAATGACTGTTTTTGGTTTGAATGTTGAGAAACATTTATTTAATGAGACCAACAATACTGTCAGAAACTATTTATATACAACATATAATTTTGCTATTGCTTAACTAAGTAACATATGATACTGAAGATAATGCTAGTTCAATTAATCTTATCATTAACTCCGAAACAGTGGAGAACGAAGAAGTGGCATGAGGTGATATTACTTTGGAAAAAAAAAGTAGACCCACCACCAAAATTGAAGATAGGAGGGCTGTGGTAACAAAACACTGCACGCGCGCCACCCCCCCAACCACACACACAACTGAAATCAATGGCGCTAAGTAGTGAAAAGGAATTAACTATCCATCATCTAAATTTAATTTCTATGTATATGTTATATCTTTAAATGAGAAAATCTTGTGTGTGTGTATATATACATATATTTTGGATCTCGGAAACGGCTCTAACGATTTGGATGAAATTTCATATTTAAATAACATTTTGTTTTACAAGTTCACCAAAATAGGTGTCTTCCCTGCAAAAACACAATTTTACAAAAAAAATCCAGCAATTCTTGTATTAGGTATCTTGGAAACAGCTCTAATGCCATCTCGTAGATGTTTCAGGTACCAGTAAGTCAACTAATAACAATTCTCTTTGGTTACAGCAAGGAACTAATATCTTTAAATGAACAATTCTTCGTGGTTAGTTACCGAATGATAATATAATATTGTGGAAATAAGTAACTGCAAATATATTTATAAATGAAAGTTATTTTATTCTGAAGAGTAGTAATAAATACCACTTTTATTGAAAAAGTTGCTATCATTAAATACAACATGTATAAGTAGACACCGGTACTTAAAAAATAGATACTGGATTTGTCAGATTACTCATTACTTTTAAAAAAAATCTTTTAAAACTATATTAGGAGTTATAATGTGATCATCATTTAGTTTTTGTACTTACATGTCTTTAATATAAATATTGCTGATCTACAAACTTGTGAAAAACCTGTATGGAAAAAAAAAACACAGGTTCTGTTAAACACAGCCCTACGCTTTGGAGCATCTGACCTCGCGCTTTATTAATGGTCATAATGAAAATTACCTTTATTGAGAATTCGTTGGGTGATATTATTTAGTATACGTTGCTCTTAGAGCTGTAAAATATATCCATCCTCACAAACTTCATTTGAAAAGTGCCGTAACATAAGGCGGTGAGTGACTGGGAAAAGGCATATATATAGTGATGCATAATGATAACGCTATCAATCCTTAGATTATATTATTTATTAATATGTTTCCATCACACCCATCAAGATACTGTATAATGCACAAATTTCACACAAAATAAATGAAAAAAACCTGCTGTAACCTTACACACTAAGTGATGAGATGTCGCCATTTGTTATCATATACGACTTCCAGCGATATTATCAGTTGAGGCAGTAAGTCAGCTTGCGACAGCTACAAGATACCTCATGAAGACAGCAGAGTCAGCTATCGAAACATCGTGTTTTTACAACACCATCCGGTTGGACACCCGAGAGGATTTTGTTTCAGCGATATTATTATTACGTGCAACAAAATGCATCAATGACCCACAATGATGAAAACCAACTTAACTTTATTATAAAAACAAAGATTCTAGTCTCTTAAGATACAAGAGCATCTATGTCCATTTTGGTCCAGGCTACATTCCAACCTATCCAAAGGCGCCACTAATGATTCTGCTTGAAAATCATGATAACTTAAATGTTTAGTAAATCTAAATTTCTAGTGAATTCTGCTTAGCAACAAAAACGAAACACCATTTTGGTACAGGCTGCATTTCAACTATAAGAACTAAATTCCTTCGATCTAATGCTGAAACAAGGTTATTGCCGCACTTTCAACCTAAACATAAGCTACGTTAATATTACCGCAACCTACTTTGCTAAATGCCATAGAATATTAACATCATGGACATAACAACATGCAGATATGCTTCTTGACAATACCTATTATCGTTGGACGTTGCACGTTTGTACGTAAATGAGGCAACTAACGTTCGCTTACAGTTTAAAGTTGTTGTTTTTTTTTAGTGTGTAATTTTTTCCGTATTTATACTTTTATAGCAACATATTTCCAAATAACATCATTCAAAGAAGATGTGCATGATCATTATACTTCGCTATAAGGCTTCTCCCAGTCGCTCGCGGTATAGCATTATGACACTTTCGAGTGAAGTTTGTGAGGTATCTATATATTTTACAGCTCTAAGAGGAACATATATTAAATAGTATCACCAAATGAATATGTGCAATAGTTTTCAGACGAGAACAACAATTCCTTGATGAGTCCAAGTGATGACGCTAGAGCCATGCAAGGTATGAGCATAGTCTGATCAGAGTGAACGAATTTAGCACGGATGATGTACTCGTCTAAGTGAATAACTACTAATCTTGCACCATTAAATAAACCCTAATTATCACTAAGATTTATATTTAACATAATAATAGCATTTTTCTTTAAAAGCATTTTATGAGATTGTAAGCCAACGATCTTGGAAACAGCTTTAGCGATTTGGATGATATTTCATACATAGATTATGATTTGCGTTTAAAATTTGTAATACCATTTTACAAAATCAAAACAAAAAAAGAGCAATTTTTATATTTGGTATCTCAGAAATGGCTCTAACGCCATCTCGTGGACTAAGCTAGGTTTTTTATAATATATCTATCCAATCTAACACTATTATGTGACAATATAGGTAAAATTAATATATGTGTGCGTGGAGACTTTCCCGGCGTACTGAAGCAATGTAGTCTTCACGGGTGTGCAGCCGGATGGTGTTTTCAAAACACGACGTTTCGACAACCAGCTCGGTTGACTTCATCAGGTTTCTGGTGTCTACAGGCTGACGAAAGCTGGCAGTCACCGCGTAGACTGGCTTAGCCTCCCAGACAGTCTGGGAGGCTAAGCCAGTCTACGCGGTGACTGCCAGCTTTCGTCAGCCTGTAGACACCAGAAACCTGATGAAGACAACCGAGCTGGTTGTCGAAACGTCGTGTTTTCAAAACACCATCCGGCTGCACACCCGTGAAGACTACATTGCTTAAAATTAATATATTACAAACATCTCTAAAGATTTTGATGAAATCTGGCATACTAAACAGAAATCGAAAGATGCTGAGCGAAGATCAGTCACCCAGGTACTGTATACAAAACAAAATTTCCGCTGGGTTAACTGTGGGTAGAAGTGCGAACCTTTCCAGTAAGGCCAGAGCCTGAAATATTCTAGTTGTTTACCCTTTTTTTTGTCACAGCAGCCCTCCTTCCTTAAAGTCTGGTAAGTGACAGATCTATTTTTATCTTTGCTTTCCATATTATTATTAACTCATTAAAGTCTCATTGTGGAAAAATAAAAATCACCAGAATGGATAGTATGGAAACTAGCAATGTATTATTCCTAAATGGAAAGCACAACTTAAACGCCTTTGCATGCTTTGCCTTCACTGCCAGTCAGAGGAACAAAGCAATCCCTAACCACTTTAATGACAATTAGTGACTCTGGCATGATGGATAGAACTGGGGCAGAGAATAGAAAATGGTTTGCCCAATCAAGCAGCCCTCATGTAAATACAATAAAAACAAGTGATTTACATACCAAATAAAGATGTTACAATATATGTTGCAGTACAGACCACTAACAGAATGGTGTGGCCCATATATGAACTGGGCACCAAACCAAATATTTGTTTTATAAATATATAACAGAAGTTTCTACCTACAACTTTGGTGGTGGTTCTACTTTATCTTTTCCTTCCATACCAATACCACCTCATCACACTTCTTCCTGATCCATGGTTTCTGATTTAATTATAAGATTAATTAAGAGGTTCCAGGAACAATGCACAAAAGCCAAGATCACATGGTCTGGAGAAAGGAGGAGGAACCCCAGTGAAAGAATTAACAAATTATGGGAGTAGAAGAAAAGGCAAACCAGTAAACCAGTTGCTTCCTGATGTCCAAAGTTTGTCAAAATTGAAAGAAAAAGAATGTATCCATGAAAATGAACCAGGAAATGAGTATGGTATATGTAATTGCAACAGCACAATAATTTACGGACTGCTAAAACATAAAAACAATGGTAGGAACATGAATGAACATTATGCTTCTTGCAAAAAATGTTAACATCTTATTCATGTGGTAAATCCTCCCATCTACCAGGCTACAGCAACTATGATTCCTAGTATATGGAATCTTACATGCTTTACCAATGATACTATAATAGAAGAGTGGAGGACTAATGGTCCACAGTGCATCCTGTTGTCCTTATAGTTGGAAACAGCTAACTTAAGATGGATGCATCAGAAATGGTAAATGGCATGGCTATAAAGAGGAGAAATAAGAAAAATGAAGAAACAACAAAGATGAATGAGTTTGGAAATGGTCAAACTAAGTAACCTCACAAAAACTAGAAAGTTCCAGAAACATATTTAAAAAATACCTTTGAATTAATCATAGCAGGAAAATATTGAAAACTGGAAGCAACAAACAATTAACGCTTATAAAGAAGACGGCACAACTTTCCATCACAGCGAAAATACTGAAATTGGTGCCTCTGGAGACTAAATTCGTAGCTACACACATTTTAGCAATTTTCTAATCCAGTCTGGTATGGCTTGTATGTACAGGATAAAGGTGAATTTCTGTGGTAAATTAGTACCAGTTATTACAGTGTTTACATCTGTGAGACACTATAAACAAAACAGTAGTGACAAATTCACCAATGCATCAACACCAGGCACGACATAAAATCTGAAGACATGGCACTGTTGTAAAGAGAAAAGAAGTGGTGGCTTAGAAGAGTATATGAGGAATCTATGTTAATAATGGCTGTTTGTGATTTGAGATTTCATATGCTAAAATAATAATAATAAAAAACTTTTGTTTTTTTTCTGTTATCAAATCTCTACAATCAATCTGAACAGCATTCTTATGTGGTAACCATAAGAATCCATCAACAGCCAAAGGAAATAAAGTTATACAGAAGTTGAGATTCTGATAAATGGAGCATACGCTGGAGGTTTCTAAAAACACCATTAGGTTGGACAACTTCAATGAAAATTTACGTGCAGAAATCTCCAAGGTAGCAGTTCTCAAAGTATCCTGACATACCATATGTAATACATTATTTAGTACTATGTAGATGGACTTATATACTATGCTAAATACTGAAGTTGCTATTCATTATCATGTTTTTAAAATGCCATAACATGCTTGTAGTTCAAACTAAAAAAAAAAAAACAGATTGAAAAAAATATATGAGTGTCCGTTTTCTTGCATACTTAAAGGAATAATTGCCAAATAATTTAGGATAGAGGAGAAAACCATCACTTATGACAATAGATAGTACAGTGGCATTTACACACAAATTGATATAGACACAAAACATCGCAATTATCAGGTGTATATCTCTCATCAGATAAAACACACACACACACCTTGTTCTTCTACCGGCCAATAATTACAGTGCTTTGTTCTCTACATCAAATTGTGCATTGACACTATTACTATCAACTGTCTTAAACAGTGGTTTCCTTCTCTATCCTACTTTTTATCTGAATTTGTGATCAATATTTTTAGTTCCATTTGAATCCAAATAATTTAGTAAAGAATTTGTAAGCATATATAATAAAAGTAATGATTCTCGATAGCCAAAAGCATTATGCAGAGCTAGTCTGAGTAAAAAACATTTCAAATTTTGGCATATGGTACAAGATTTTTTTGTAATTAATGCATTCAGAAATAAGTTATAAAGGCACACACAAATTTCATTGTTATGAAATATACAAAATGGAATCATTTTAAAGTATTTCGTAATGGTTCTAGTTCATTCATATTCAAACTGGCAACAGCTAGATTTATCATATCTACATAGGATATAAACCATTTCCTCCATACTGATATGGAACACTGATGTATATATTTACTAATACGACAACAAAGACACGTTATCTTGTAACTACATCCAACTATATACCCAAAATATAAAATCATACGATCAAATTGGAAGTGGCTGCAAAAACTCTGACACTTCGCCTTCAGTTTTACTACTGGCATTGTGTTTGAGGCACATTTTGTGAACTCTGTGCATTAAGGATGAGGTAGTCTGCCAACACTGCTTGCACAACTCTTTGAACACTGCTTCTACAAAAGTGATATACTAGTTCACAAATACAACACAAAATTCATACTCATGCCATTTACCAATTTATTTAGTGAATTTTTATTCACAATTGAAACAGACATTGTGGCATCCTCTAAGAAATCATTTTACCAGCAACAAAATAATAAAGCAAAGGAAATAATGTTACAAGGCAATATGAATTTGAACAGGACATAGAAAGTAAATTCATCCCATACCATAACTGATGACAAGAAGATTGTGACATAAAAATAACAGATAAAAATACACAATATTTCAGCTGAGCCCTTAATCATTTGAGAATGTTAATAAAACATATAACAAGCCTGTGTGGGTACATACAGCTGAGACCTATCTTTGTTTGCACCATTGCAGTTCAAATCTACAATATCTTGCATTCAAACATTATTTCCTAGAACAATTACAACTTATTAAGACAAATGCTGATAGATTGAATAGGTAAGAACTGAAGGAAAAAACCACACTGTGATAAATTAGAGATCCGGAGAACAACTATTATACTTTTTAAGGATTGATTATAGGTAAAGTACAGCGCCCTTCAATTAATAAAATATATTCTTACAATTTACATCCTCATTAACTGAAGTCATTTTTAAAGAAAATGTTTTGTTTTATTATTTGCAAAATTGAATAACTTTACAGGAAAAACTGAGCTACCGATTGCAGTTATTGTACATTATATGATACAAATCTTGATTTTACCAATGTAAAGATGTTAATGTATGCCTATAGAAAGAGAGCCAAATAAGCTCTTCAATGAAGTTCCAAATATAATACTTTAAGATTACATTTGCCATCTGTAACTCATCTTAGTCTCTCAATATTAAAAATGGCAGTGATGCTTCATTTTTCCACCATCAAATAATGAAGCTGTTTATGGTCAAATCATAACATACACTGGAATACTGAAATACTTTATAACAAATGCTTACTTTATGGACAAGTAAAACACTCTAATTCTTTTAACAGTTCTGATACAAACATCTAAAGAAAAGGTAGATAATATGTATTATTTTCTGTAAAAATAATAAAATAATCATTCAATCAATGTTTTACAAATATAAAACAAAATGCAAACTACACAAATACCAAAGAATTGACATTCCATGACTTTTGTAACAAAAGACGTATAACTGGCAGATGTTACCAAACTAAAAAGTTACTGAAAAGAACAAGGTAGAAAAAGAGGACTCTATAAATACAACAGTATTAATAAAATGTGTACCACATCTGTATTAAATTATTTTAATAACTTCTCTTTTTAAACCTTTCTCAATAACCTGCAACAATCCAGGACACCAGAATCCAGGGAAACTATGCATCTTCATGAGATGTGGAAGATCATTGGAAGTGCAACTAAAAAAAAAAAATATAAGAAATATACATTATAAAATTACTACTACTACAACTACCATCACTACTACTCTCTCGCATGTATTCATATCATAGCAACCAATATAAGTGTAGACTCAAAATGTAAATACCTTGGCGTAACATTTTATAGCTGGGCTTAACTGGGCAGGACACATTGGACAGGCAGTACGGAAAGGGTTCAAAACCCTTCACCTGTTGGAAAGAGTGATGCGGGATATGCTAGAGAAGTAAGGAAATTGAGGTACAAAACTGCTGGAATATGGTGGTGTAGTATGGGACCCTCATTTTTGGTATCAAATACAGGAGTTGGAGGGAGTGCAGAGAAGGGCTGCCAGATTTGTATTTGGAAATTACAGCAAAACACAATCGATAATTAATATGATAAAGGAGCTGGAGTGGGATTCATTTGAGGATAGAAAGCAGGGTGAAGGGAGGCATTGGAACGTACAAGGCCTATATTGGTGACGAAGCGTTGAAAGATATTGGTGGGAAAATTAAGAGAGGTGCTTGGAAGGGTAAAGATGACCATGACCACAAGCTCTCACTTGATTTCAGGCATAAGGGTGTGGGAAAATTTTCTTTTATAGGAAAGGGTGTAAGGGATTGGAATAAATTGCCAAGAGAAGTAATGAATAATTTACCAAAAACACTGAGAGAAATTAAAGTAAAAACTGGGCAAAAGTGGGCTTGAGGAGGGAGGGAGAGGGCTTAGGGAGATTACCACCGGAGCGTGCACTCCATCACAATTTTATCAATTATTATTATTTCTTTTGATACAGAAATTTTTGATGCAACAAAATATATATATTTACTGTCAGTTTGCCCTTCAATTTACACCAATTGGACTCTTGATACATACTAAACAAATTATATTTCATCCCTTGTCCCACGACTTACATATCACACGATATACATACTGAATTTTGCAGATATTAAAAAGTTTTATATTTGAAGAAGCTATCGTGAATCTTTTCAAGCATGTGCTAATGTCTACATACTTAGGGAGATACTGTGAACAAGTGTACAGAGTTGCTATGGGATCCAAATTTTCTTCTTTAGTCATAAAGTATTTTGAGGAAAAAGTCCTGGAAGGAGCAGTTCTCAAGCCAACATGGTCCCCCTCCTCCTCACCCCACACCCCGATTTTCGATGAAGCATTTGTCATGTGACCCTATGGTTACAAGACTTTAAATGAGTTCTTGGAATATCTAAACAGAATTCATCCCAGCATACAAGTTTACAATGGAAATGGAAACGGTAGCTGCCTATCTTTGCTTGACATCTTAATTGAAAGAAGGCCTGAAGGAATTCTAAAACATAATGCATACAGAAAACTGACCCACCTGGATCAGGATATGGAAGCCACAAATTTCCACCAACCTGTGCAGCATAGCACTGTTTTAAATACACTTGTATATACGACAAGGACAAGTGCTGACAAAGACAGCCTACCACAGGAATTGGAACATCTGAGAAATGTTTTCAGGATGAATGGGTACACAAAGAGGCAGATAGAAAGGGCAATTGATCGCTAGCTGGAGAAAATTCCAGTTCAACAGAAAAAAATGCCAGGCTTTTCTGCCATTCACTGGAACACCTCGAATAAAATTGGCAGAATCTGTGCACAACATGCAACAAAAGGTGACATCAATAGTGACCAGGAGGCAATCTGATGTAACCTCACTCTACACCAACAACCCCTATGGCCTGTGCCTCAATGCCACAGAACATGAGCTTGACAGATGCTCCCCCCCCCCCACACACACTTTCCCTGCTATTTATTTCCTCCCTTCATTGGCTCAGTTCATCCTTACCAAATATCAATCCTCTGATGCTCCTATACCACTGTTTGGATCCTTCCTGTGTAACAGGTCCCAATGCCAAATGCGCAGTATGCATCCACCTACCACAACCTATTGCAACTTTACTACTGGTGAAATCTACCCCATTACAGGCCATTCAACTTGTACCACGACACATCTCATACACCAGTTCACCTGCCTCCACTGCCAAAGTTCCTACATCAGCCTTATCTTGAACTCATTATCCTTCAGAATGAATGGGCACAGACAAATAGTTTACTTCCAAAACCTATACCCCGTTGCTCGCCATGCCAGTATGTAGTGATCATGTATTTATAAGTTACTCTATGTTACGCAAGCATACTTGTATAGATTCCTTGAAGTTTGGTTTTCGTGCGGCTTTTGTTTGTTGTCTTGCTTGCTAGGAGACATATGGGTTGTGGTAGTGAACTAAATCATCGCAAATTCCATTTATGAATCATGAAACCTCAGAAGGAAGTTGTTATCTGTATTTAGTTTTGGCTGGTGTTGGTGGAAGATTGTAAAATAATTAATTAACTGAACTAAAGTTATTACAAGGACAAAGAACTATTTATGAATCTTTCTATAGTCAGATGTTTTCTATAAAATAAATTAAAGAAAAAAGGCGACCATGTATTGAAGAGATGAAAAGCTATTTTCTGCAAATAAAATTACATTACATAAAGCAGAGGCACCAAGCAGGAACCATGGACAACAGAAATATAACAAATGGGGATGTGTGACAGTTTTGTTTTCTAGCCTGGCATTTCATCGGCGTAAATAATAAGCAAAACAGTGACTACATGGAATTTGCAGTACATAATCACATAGTACCTGCTAATACAGGAAGACTGCAGCTGACTGAATTTTGAGGCCTAGTCGACGCTGCCAGCGATAACACATGAAGATTCCACTGCTACCAACTTTGATGTGAGAACCAGCTAAGTTCTTGCATCATTCAAGATGAATACTTTGGATAAATTCGCCAACATTTAATTTAACTTTTGTCTAAAGTAATATAGCAATGGAGAACCAACATACACATTGTATAGTTTGTTGTTTAAACTTATAATTTTGTTGGTATGTTTCCACATAGTACCGAGCTATTTTTTTAATGTCATTCTCAGTGCAAAATATTTCATCCCTGATACAAGTGTATCACGTTAATACAGAGTTTTGAATGTGGAAATACCTGTTAATTATCACACATATTTACCATATTTTAGTATAACAGAAAAATATTATTATTTTTTGCTTCTGTGTTCAAGTTGCAATTTGAATAATCATGAATGATAATATTAGCAGCATAGTGGAAAGCTATTCTCATGACAGCCTAGTTCTTGGGGTGGAACCTAATTTCATGTTTTGAGTGATGACAGGAGATATTTTAACCAAAAGTAGCACCCCGCCACATGTTCAAGAACATTCACCTCCAATCTTAGTGTTCTCACTGTTGAGTGAAAATAGTTTAAAGAGTTTAGTTGACCCACTAAGTAGTGAATTGGATGTGAAATCTCTTCTACTAGGATTGCACTCACAATTCAGGGAACTTAAATCTCAGATTAAATCACAACCTACGGAACTAAACTCTCTCACTTTTTTTTTTTTTTTAACTGCTTAACGTTTCTTAACAGTGACGTCTTTAGAGACGGAAAACGATGGGGGGCAAGGAATGGGAAGGAAATCGGCCATGGCCTTTTTAAGGAAGCATCCTGGCATTTGCATGAAGTGATTTGGGAAACCATGGAAAACCCAAATCAGAATACCTGGACGGGGATTCGAACCGCCGTCCTCCTGAATACGAGGCCATAAACTCTCTTAAATCACAATCCATTGATCTTAATTCCGAAATTAAAAATTGACTTGATTTGCAGTCATTTGAAATTACATCACTGAGTTCTAAAGTAGAAGCACAATCAAATAATTATTTTTTTTAAAAATGTCGATTGCCATTGAAGAACTATTGGCAGATTTTCGATCAGCAATTGGAAACGTACATGGGATTAAACATAGCCTAGATGATTCCCACACACGAAGTCAAATGTTTACAGTTGATCCTACTGGATCGCAACATGCATTACACGTAAGACCAATTAATGTTGTCATAAGTAATATTGAAGGGAAAGAGAATATTATGAGTATATTAACAATGATATTACTCACAGTACTGTCAGTGTAAACAATCCAGAGGTAACCCATAAAGCGGCTGTCAGTCTGTCAAATGTAAATGATCACGATATAAATCGGACTGAGAATGCTCCAATGACAGTAAATAATATAGTACATATTAATAAATTACAAAAGGGAGGTTATCTACAGTACTCACAAAAATGGGTTTCGATTCTGAGATGGTAACAAAACAGAATGAACATTATAATGAAAACTTACCTAGAGATATATGTAATGCACGGAACCTAAATATCCAGTATGAAAGTTGTACTGAAATTGTAGCAAAGAATAAGAACAGTATTCTGAATGAGAGTTGAAAATATTTTGATACCGGATGTGTCAACAGCCCACTGATGAAATTGATCCTTTTTATGTCAAAACAATTGTATGTTCACAAAATTCTGAAAATATTTTGGCTTAGTCAGTTGACAGAAAAATTGGTATTGATAGATGATATGTTGAGCAAAAATTGAAAATGTGGGAGGAGAAAAAATAGCTTGTGGCGTGGAGGAGTGACTGAAAGTCACTTCCACACAACTTTTGGTGGGGAAAGATAATAAAATAATGTCAATGGGACAAAGTTAAGAAAAACCTTATACTTTGGTTCATCCACAAAACAGACGAGTCAAAGGAAATTATAATTTTATAACTGAGACCTTTTATCAACTGAGAATATACTGTTAATGTACAAAGGACACCAAATACTTCTCCAGAAGATTGAAAATTTATATAGGTGTCAGTGGCGGTCGAAGTGATTACCTCAGGTAGTGACAACAACAAAATGTTTCTAGTGGCGGATCCAGGATTTTGGTTTGATTGGTGCGGGGGGGCTAGGATTTGGTTTGGGGGGCTCATTACTCCAGAATGCCGCCCTTATAAGAACAGCATAAAAAAAGGTTCCCAAATTCCATGTCCTCGGGGGTGACCTTGGTGCTTTTGGTGGTGGGGGGCGCCTAAGCCCCCTAGCCCTCTCCTTCCCTGGATCCGCCACTGAATGTTTCTGCGGCTTACTGATCATCATTGAAGTGAAAGGTGAAAAACAGCTCAGAGTAAGAATCTCGCTATATAAAGATTTGTAACGTGTGGAAGTCTCATTACCTGCAATTACTGCCGGATTAATTAAATGATTTTGAAATTAATCAATGATGAATTTTTTTAAATTGACCAAACGGTAAACATTTAGTGATTAACCAAAAACCGACAAGTTGATCTACAAGCAGTGTTGGATAACCCAAAAGGTAGGACTAGGCACGACTGGGCAGTAGCCTGGAGCCCCTGATTTTTGAAGGCTCCCTGAAAGTTCACTTTTTTCACTAAATAAAAATAATAAAAAATAAAATCATCCAGAATAAAACAATCAAAATTATATGAAAAGCATGGAAATTAATTTTTTTGTTTCATAGTAGTGTAAGATAATTAAAAGTGATTTTCAAAATATGATCAACTGTAAAATTCGTTTGTTAATTGAATAAAAATATGATAAATTCTATTAGTCATCTACAAAACCTTTTCTTTGAACTTATAAAATACATATAATTAATTTAAAAAACAGAGGGAATCAAAATTTTTGAGAGTGCTTAGGACCCCATACTTTCTTATCCGGCACTGCCTTCGATGATCACGACGGCAGTGGAACACATTTCTCTTGAGAATCGTTTCCTGTTACGTGCATTCATAAACTTATGTAATTCTCCCTCAGAGAATTTAAGAAAAAAAAAAAAGAAAAAAAAAATATTGCCTGCTCGCATTGACAAAGCTTCTAGGGCAGCGTATCCAAACCTTTTTCAACGCGAGGACCAGTAAATTTTCAAAAATTATGCTGTAGGCCACTAACTCACACAGGCCTATTTTTTTTTCTCCTTTTCGTTTCAGCCGACTATGGACGACGACTGCGCAAATTGATTTTCCTCTTCTGAGTTTCCTTCCTCCGTCGCCAGTCACCTCCGCAATTTTTTGTCTGTCTTTTTTAATGTCTTCCACCCTGGGAATAATTTTATTTTGTTGTTATTATAATGTACCATTATAACATAATAAATCTAAAACCACGTTTTGAATCCTATGAAAACGCAGATATAAAACTGGATGTGAACTATTAAAAGTTAATTACATGTTAATCAGACCAAACCAGGTAAATAATAATGTTACTACAGGATGAGCGCTACACTATACCACCGGCCTACATACATAAACCAAAATAAAAGATGCTAGACCGTATGCCTTTTATTTTTATTTACTTCACCACTCTCGGTACCAATCTTATCAACTACCGCGGTTCCTCATACCCATTTAAAACCCTTAGTAAGCCGTCATTTACTTAATCTCTAGATGCCACATGGAAGTGAATAGACTGTTGTAGAAATAATGCTGTTGTATCTCATCCTGGAAATGCCACATTTTTGCCGGGTCATTGAAATATTCAAGTCTTTTAAATGTTGGGCATACAGCCTTATAAAGTACGAATATGGTACCAGAATTTATGATATTATGACTGTGGAACTCCTGAACTATGTTCGCGGACCACCAGTAATCAGCGAACAGGCTGAAGCACTGTTCCAGTGGATAGTTAGTTGAATGCTCAAAAATGGCAGCTGCTACACTCTGCCAGCAGTATTACTAACTTTATCGAGCTGCAGCGTGTGACAGAACGAAGTTGTCTCCATTCACCATTAACAAAGCGAACCCCCGACCTTGAATATTTCCACGAAAATGCTAGAGCGCATGCGCGATCTGTGCCAACCAAGATTTGTCTCCACGACAGCGAAACAGTTCAGTGATGTGGCCAACAGATGGAGTTCATTACTTTCCCTACCTGAAGAGTAGAGAATGCCACTTTTATAAATATTTATTTTTCTTTCACTGCATTTATTTTTTAATTTATTTATTCATGATTAGAGGTAGTGACATGTCACAGTGGCACTACGTCTAGAGCCCCCACTGATAGGTGTATTTTTTAAAAAATTACTTGTAAACACCCCAACATCAGCCACTATGTACAAGCCTCAATTTTTAATGTAAATCAATTTGCGTATCTTTAGGTAGGTACATGTATAAAATGAGAGTTACATTATTTAAATAATGTTATGAAATCCAATTTACCACTGCAATTTTGGAGACACAGGATTTTTTTTTTTTTTTTAATTATTTATTTATCTGCTTAATGTCTCTCTAACAGCAAGGTCTTTAGAGACGGGAAAGGATGGGGAGGGGGGCAAGGAATGGGAAGGAATTCGGCCATGGCCTTTTTGAAGGAAGCATTCCGGCATTGCCTGGAGTGATTTGGGAAACCATGGAAAACCCAAATCTGGATGCCCAGACGGGGATTCGAACCGCCGTCTTCCCAAATGCGAGGCCAGAATGTTAGCCATTACACCACCACGCTCGGTAGGAGTCACAGGACTTCAAAAATCTTACGATAAACGGGAGGGAGTTGTAGCGATCACATATAAACAAGAATTAGATAGGATAGGGAAAAAATACCCACCACTTACCACAGTTGAAGGCAGGAGGGCGAGAAGAACACGTAAAACATACAAAAACAAAGAAATTGCTCAATATTTCGTCATGAGCCTTAATCATGTGAGAGGCATGACATATGGCAGGGGGAAAGATGTGGTCACATCACCAACCCTCCACATGAATGAAACAAAGGCGGAAACACGAGGTGGGTGTGGCATTGCAGGGGGTGGAGGGATGAGGTTGACCAGTGATAAAAGTGGAACAAAATAATCTTTGTGTAGCATAATTCAAAAAGTTGTTATTATAATTTTATTCAGATTGGTTATAGGCGAAAATAAATGGAGGTAGAAAGATATATATATATATATATATATATATATAAAACTGTAATTTGAATAAACGATATATACATACATAAGTAACTGACTGTAAAATGAAATCAAGGATAGTAAGTGAATGGTTTAGCGTAGGTGTGTCTGATGTCAAGGATATGTTGGTAGGCTAGTTCCCACTGCAGAGTTCTGAAGGAGTGGTGGTGTTCGGAAAAACTCTAACAGCTCAAACTGTGAAACAGGTGTTGAGGTTGTTCGAATCATGTGAGTTGGCATGAATTGCCACTGGATAGTCTGGGTTGGAAATATAAACTTTTTGCCTGTGGCTATTCATCCTGCGGGATAGTTGTTGAGTGGTGAGACCAATGTAGGAGGCAGTGCAATGGAGGCAGGTGAGTTGGTAAATACGGTGAGTGGTAGCACATGTTTCATGTCCAATTATGGGAAAGGATTCTCCTGTGACAGGATTAAAGTAAGTGGTGGTGGCAGAGTGCATGTTGCATGTTTTACAGCGGGACTGTTCCAAGGGAGCTAGATGTTTTCTATAAAATAAATTAAAGAAGAATGGCGACCATGTTTCGAAGAGAAGAAAACCTATTTACCATAAATAACTATAAAGCACTGCATTAAGCAGAGGCACCAAGCAGGAACGGTCAGGCCCGCCGCTGGATGTTTCAATGCCCTAGTGCAGCACCGATTATGCCGCCCCCTGTCTAACTACAGCCAGTGGTGAACCTAGGAATTTTTCGCGAACCCGGTCATGAGATTGGCACCCCTTCGAACATTATTTTGCCACCCCCATTTTGCCATCACCCTGAGTGTCGTCGCTGACTGAAGCAGCAGTTGAACTAAAAAAGTGTCACCGCTACATAAATTTGCCGCCCCCCCCTGGACGTGCCACCCGCATGCAGTGCAATCCTTGCACACCCACTTACGGCGTGCCTGGGAGCGGTGCACAAAGAAAAATAATACAAGCACTCACAATACCTGCAACTGTAAGGTATCTGTTAAATTTTGTAACTGCAAGATAGAATTTTATTCTCAGAACCATGAGTTAGATTGGATTGAATATTAGTATTGCATTTCATTTTTACAGTCAGATTCTACTATAATTCAAGTTAGAAAGCAGATTTGCAGTTGTTGAGATAGTATTTTCAATTTCAACATTCTAAAGCATTCCCCTGGAATAGGATTGTGAAAGTTCATATTTAAAGTATTTATTTTTGGCTTAAGTATTAAAGTTTCAAAATTTTTCATAATAACTAAAGTTAACATTTGCTACCAGATCTAGTGATCTGTAAAATTTCAAAGGGAAAGAATTACTTAATTGTCAAGGTCAAATTTTATGATGAAATTCTTTCTGACATGCGATTTGAAATCTGATGAGCCCGCCAGCAGCTACCCATGTGAATAAGAAAAAGAATCAGTTCCCACGGTTCGTGAGAGAGCAGAGTCGCCAAGAATCTTTGAGAAGCAGGGAGCGCGATGATATAGACTCGTGCGTGCAGTTAGTCACCCCCAGTCTTCCAGGAACCGCGAGCGTGATAAGATGTAGGCTCAGTAAACCAGCAAGTCTGCAAGTAGCAGTGCACGAGACAAGACGCAAACTAGTATAGTAACAATCAGTTAGCTTTGAAAACCTTAGGCTCGCTAACATGCAGCGGAGATCATGTGACAGAACAGGATAATTTCATAAGAAAATCATATTTTTGTGAAATGAAATTAAACAAAAATGATATATTTACTCCTTTAGCAAGGAAATGTAAGTTGCCATGGCAATAAAAGAGATCTAGAGATAGCTAGAGGTTAGCGACGTACAGGCCGAAAGGTTGCTTTGTTACAAGTTCACTGCTTAAGAACCTTGCATTCTTCGGATATTTTAAAACCGATGTAGTTCCTAGAAGAATAAGAATTGGGAACAATAAATGTTAATCTGTTAAAAGCGTAGAACTGAGTTATATTTATTAATTATAAACATCAGTAGCGCGACATGGCGACCGTGACAGGACTTGCATTTGTGTGGTGTTAAGCTAGAATGCTGTATGTATATATGTTTTCATTAAGACAATACATGTTTTTTTTAGTTCATTTCTGTATATTGTTAGTATTAAGAAGAGAATATTTTGTAAAATGTTTTGTAAAAAATTCTAATAGGAACAGAGGAAAGAGTATCGCTGGATGCAAGGTTATTTTCTTAAGTTTACCAATGTCTTTTAAGCAAAGACATGGTGAACTTGAGGAGGCATGTGACAGAACAGGATAATTTCATAAGAAAATCATATTTTTGTGAAATGAAATTAAACAAAAATGATATATTTACTCCTTTAGCAAGGAAATGTAAGTTGCCATGGCAATAATAAAAGAGATCTAGAGATAGCTAGAGGTTAGCGACGTACAGGCCGAAAGGTTGCTTTGTTACAAGTTCACTGCTTAAGAACCTTGCATTCTTCGGATATTTTAAAACCGATGTAGTTCCTAGAAGAATAAGAATTGGGAACAATAAATGTTAATCTGTTAAAAGCGTAGAACTGAGTTATATTTATAATAATTATAATCAGTAGCGCGACAATCATTCAGTTTTATTATAATGTCGCGTTAAGATAGTATTTTGACAAATGAGGCCAAGGGACTGTTTAAATTGAACAAACAGTTGAACAATTGGAGCGTGTGATTCACTTTTATTTAATTTCTATAACTAAAAAGTTTGAACTGTGAACTATGGGGTGTGGTCTGGCTCGAACGGTTAATCGAATCTGCAAACATTTTTCTGGTAACTTGTCCTATCGCCTGTACAGTTTTCTGACATTGTAAAATCTGAAGAATATAGTCATTCAAATACCAATGAACTCGTTAACATCATTGAACTTTTGCCTTTCCATAGCTTTTGGTTTAAATAAGCAATGTGGCAACCGAGTTACTATATTTAAGTCAGAACTGTAGCATCCAAGGCTAAGCACGGTCAGAGCTAAGACAACGTGTTTATGCACCAACCCCAGTGCACATCTTGTTCTTACACAACCTCAATAACTGCTTCACAGTCAGAGCCATTACTGTACTTCCAGATACTTCTCCCCTATGTGAACTCCACGGGTGGGAATTGGCCTATCAACACATCCTGCAGACTAGACACCCCCCCGGGCCTCGATTTCAGATAATACGTTCCATCCTCACTGACCTGTACGATAGATTCATATATTATATACACCTTATTTGAAAATTTATTTCTGATTATTTTATATTTTATTATTATTTCTCCTTTTAAATGTCCTGTTATATTATTGTTGCTCCCCCCACCACCTCCAACAGTCAATTTCATTCTGCATGTGACTATGTTGACTGTGAGGCTTGCGTGAGCTCAACTACATGTTTCTTCCCACTTGATAAGAGGTTAACCCCAAAATATTGTGTTTTTGTGTGTTTATATATTATTGAGTTGCTTCTGCCCTCCTCCCTTCAACTTTGGTTAGTGTTGGATATAATTTATCTTTCCACATAAATATTTTTAATATCAGACAGGCTACAACAGCAAGGAAAACAACACTGGAAATACTAATGGGAAAATTCCGAACAACTTGAAGGATTGTTCCCTAGCAATAGAACTGTACTGTTAGATGTTCAATTTGTGTTTTGCTTCATCTAATCATTTGAACATAGAGTGCTTCACAATCAAATGCCACACCAGTGTGACAGTCAATCAGTTCCAGCAACTGGATAATTTTTTGGCAATGAGAATCCATGAGGATAAATGTTCACGAACAAATTATATATTCATAAAAAATCTTTTCTATCCTGCTACAGCACATGCAATGGTAATTACAAATGGTTTAGAATCTTGCTTCAATTTCTGCACTCTCACAGGTCTCACTACTAAAACAGTTTCTCTGAAATTATGTGGTGGCAGCTGACTTGCCCAGCATCCTTACAGTCTCTTATAGATTTAGTTCCTCTTTCTCTTCACCTTTGCTCAAAATCCACTAAAAGCTTTCTTTCCAATTTTAGTTCAGATTTCTGCATTCCCAGTCACCCAGCTACTAACTACTACACCCTACAATCAGCAATTTGATTTTCTCTGTCTGCAACCCTTGTAATCACATTCATCTACAAAACTAACTTAGTCCACAAACCGAAGGTTGGTTGGATCCTCCAGAAGGAGGCATACTAAGCCATTGTGTCAGAAGTAGGATGGTCAGTTACTTTCCTCCAGGACCTACAGTTTAACGTGGAATCCGAACCACAGGGCGACCTGGGGTAGCTCATATGATCAAACACAACTCTTAAAAATTCCTGCACCTGATGGTATTCGAACCCGTGACCAGAGCAGCAAACTTTTTGAAAGCAAGTGCCTTAACCACTGAGCTACCAGACCACCTCACATTCGTCTATCAATAAGAAATTTACACAAAAAATTCCAAAGATCTTTGAATTTACATTTCTCCGAACTGAGATGTGATCTTCCATTTGTGGTGCATGGATGTTTATTTATCTGTGCCATTTTAGGCCTCTTTTTTCACATGTCCTAGCTAAATATTATCATACATAAGTAAAAATAGGAAGGGCTAGGGAAAGTAAACCCATCACTCATCACAGATGAAGGTAAGAGGAGTATGAGGATCAAATAAACAAGAACACATTTTACATTATTTTGGTATAAACTTTAATCAAGCTGAGTTAAGACAAGTGACTAGAGGATCAGGCATATAAATAATGAGACTCACCATTTCAGTCATGTGGTGAAGCTCAAAGCTTAAACATCTGGTTCCCTCACCATTTGTCTCAACTCTAAACATGAATTGAGATTAATTCTGAGATATTGTAAAGTGTGTTCATGTTTATTAATTCATCACAATGCTCCTTCATTCATCTTTGGTAAGTAATGTATTTATTTTCCATGTCTTCTCTTATTTTCATTGCCTAACAACAATTTCATTAAGTCAAAGAAGTGTTATGGTATCTTACCCAACATAGATAAAGAAGAGTGCATAGTCACTGCACCCAAGAAGCTGGAACCCACAAAGGCTCAGTCTCAACCTTACTTGCAACCCGTACTAATTGTTCAAATGCTGTTGAGAGGTCAGCATTGACAATAACATCATCAAATAAGTGGCTGTAGAGAAACTCAATCCTCTCACTACTGTGTATTATTTCACGAAATTCCTCATCCTGAAACAAAATTAATTAGCATGTAAAAACAGATAAAAATTAGGATGGAGGAAAATGCCATCACCTACCACAGTTGGAAAAAGGATGGTGTCAACACATGAACTGGTATAGATACAAATAAAACATTGTAATTATCTGGTTGATATCTTCATTCACATAAGAACATGCTGTGCAGTGGATGGGAGTGCAAGTTCGCTCGTTCTTCCACTCTAAGCACACGATATTTGCCTTCTAGTACATTGTGCTTCATTTGAATCTCAATTACAAAACAGTCACATCACCATCTGTCACCCACAATTTTGTTAATTGCAGAGTGTATGTGCAGATGAAGTACAGATTCAAAAACAGTACATATTCTGCTAATTGAATCATCTGAGCCACACATGTAAAATTGTTAATTTACACTTATAAGTAGCATTTGGAAATGTATTTACACAAGAAATATAATGGCCACAATTTGAGGTAGGCACAGTTATAGACTTTTTAGAACTAAAGAGATTTCAGAGAAATGTTTGGTAATGTGGAAGAAAAGCACTGGTATAGTGGAAATGAAGTAAGAGCAGCTCAAATAGATAGTAAGGACGTGGGAAAAAATATTTATTCCAAAACAGAAAATAAAGGTATAGAATCTGTAACTACCATAGGCAGCTGAGAAGGCTAACGAGACTGACCAGAAGAGAAAACAACACAACAGCAAGGCAGAAACAAAAAACTGAAAACAATTAAACAAGGAATAACCATAAACAGGAATTCTAATGATGGGTTTATGAAGAATAGGAGGGGTGTAGAGGTACCACTTAAATAAAGCTTTAAAAAAAAATATGGCAGGAAACTGATAGTTATGGAGAAGAAGGTACCAAGGATATGAAGAAGGCAGCTATATTAAGTAACTGGTTTAATGAGACTAATAAAAACATCATCCAGGATGGTACAAGAAAAATCAGAGCATGAATTTCTCCATTTGGGTAAAATGTGCACATTCAAATTTGGAAATATATCCTGAGGATATTATAAGGTAAATAAGAAAATTTAAAAAGTGAAAGTGGCTGGTGGGGATCATATTAATAGAGGTTTATTAATAGAATGAGGATACGTTTAAAATTTTGGGCAAAAATTCAAGATTTTATGTCTTTACGTATTTTTCTATGTCACGACAACACAGAAATCTTTGATAAGCAGTGGTTATATTCCTATACAATCTATCTATATATTTATCGTAGCAATGAAATAATTGACACTAAAGTAGCATAAGGGAATTAAAAGTCAGGACAGGGAAATTAACCATCAAATCTTATACAAGTCATGAGATGCGAACACATAAAACAGATAAAAAAACAAATGACACAAAAAATTTTTGGGTTTTGGTGCTTTCTCAGCTAGAGAACATTGTGAAAGTGGGTGTTGAAGGACGGCACCTCACAGAATATATATATTGTTAGGAAACAAAGGCACTATAAAGCAGGATAAATTAAACATTCTGATAGGAAAATAACCACTGCTTTCCAGAGTTAAGGTTCTGCAGTGTTGAAACACAGACACGAACACACAACAGAGTTAAGTAGCCCCCTGATGGTGGCTGGCAGTCTGTTACCTCATTCTATTGTTGAAGAAGGGATGTAAACCTGAACATTTCAATGCTCTATGTGTATAAGTGTCTATGTGTGTTTAGACACCGGGGCAACCTTCAACTTTGGTAAGCATTGGTTATTCTCTTATCCAAATTTTTAATACCTGTATATATTTCTAAGGTATTTATGCCCTTCAATACTGAGATCATTACAGTGGGTAGAGGACTGGTGACTAAAAATGTGAAGGTGTTTGACCACAGCTTTTAAAGGAATCATTCCACACATCATGTAGTGTGTTATCGTGAAACTATGGGGAAAAATGAGATTTCTGGACAGAGATTGAACCTGCTTCCTTCTGATTGCCAGAACTAAGCATTAATTATCATCCACAGGGTTTTGTAGCAGTGTTATATTTCTGATGTGCAGTTACAATGTGGTAAATCGACATAAATTTAATAGGTTTCACTTATACCAATATTATACACTCAACATTATCCTATTTAACTAAATATGTGTTAATATAAAAACATAACTTATTCCAAAATATGTTAATTGCTAAATGGTTAAAAACAAATAACCATATGGTCAGTAAATATTTGAACTCCTTACACAGTCAAATAATAACATCAAATACAATAAAAGAGCTGAAATACTTACCGTAAATCCTCTAGAATTATTTTCATCAAAAGTGGATCGGGCATAAGCGGCATTTCTAGTTTCCTTTAATATATCAAAGGGTGGTGGCTTAATATAAATTATGTATGGCTTCAGCTGTGGCGTCCTCAACATCTTTAAGGCCTTCAATCATAACCAAAGAAATTAATATACATGGAATCGTGAGACCTCTCTTATATCTATCAAATCTATTACTGGACTCACTTGATAGTGTGGGTTTAAAATGCACACATATCCTGCATTGACTAAAGATTTAACACTCTCAGCTGATGTTCCATATAGATTTCCTTTGTACTCCCCAAATTCAATAAATTTTGTTGCCTCTATTTCTTCTTCCATCTTTTCTCGTGTTACAAAGAAGTAATCTTTTCCATTCACTTCTCCATGCCTTGGAGGTCGGGATGTATCTGTAAGAAAAAAATCAGAACTAATTAATAAATAACTCAGAAAAAAGGGTAAGAAAGCTAACTATTACACAAAACAAAAATTTGGTCAAAAGATACATTGAAAATTTTCAAAATTTTATTAATCATAACTGACAAACAAAAAACATACTCCTTCCTGGTAGACCTGAAGCCCAAGCTTTACTAGGTATAAACTTCTGTTGATAACTTACAAGAGTTGAAGATGCCTCTTCAGAACATTTTTGTTAATTTTTAACAGCTGTGATTAGACTTTGTGACCAAAGGCGATGATATAAGAACTGCTAACAGTACTTTGACATTGTGTGCTAAGAAGTTATTCAATTGAATAAGAACAATTAAACAGTATTCTGATATGGGTCAACATGTCAGCACTCTTGAATCAGACAGTAGTACAATGTGATGTGAGCTACCTAAGGAAACACCAGTATTGTGAGATGTGGTTCATTGTGTATGAGGAGCAATAAGGAATTTAATCAGTGTTTAATGGAGAAGAGCTATATTTTACATGCAACACAGGTAGAAAACAACTAAAATGTGAAAAAAGCAAATTAGGTTAGCATCAAAGATGGAAAATACTAAGATATGAGTGCAAATCGATACCGGAACCTATGTATGAATGGAAAAAATGATGTTTTTAGACATGTATTTGGCATGGAGCAAACAAGATTTTTCTAAGTGGTATGCAGGAAAGGTGAGAAAATGTGGCTGAAAACCATGATCGTCGTCATCTTTTGAATGTTTCCATTTTCACGAGTCGTTAGGTATATCGTCTTCTGGAGGGCATGTTTATTTTAAATTTTTTTAACTTAATGTTTTACGCCTTTTTGATGGCTAAGGTCAATAGAAGCAGGATGGGTCTGGGGACAAGGAATGGGAAGGAATTCAGCCATGGCCTTTTTGAAGGAAGCATCCCATCATTCGCCTGGATTGATCTTGGGAAATGATGGAAAACCTAAATCTGGATGCCTGGATGGGGATTCAAACCCGCGTCCTTCCGAATGCGAGGCCAGAATGTCAATCGTTCACCCACCACGCTCGGTGCTTATTTTCAAAGAAAGGCTCTGTTTATTGCTGGCTTGCTTGTCCTTTAGTAGTTTTGATGGTAGTTTTTGGTAGTGGATGTGTTGCTAATTGTCAGGACATGTGTCTTAAGTGAAAAATGTATTTTTGTTTGTAAAATATGTAGTTTATGAGGCGGAGATGGGGGATAATCCAAGTATTCTCTTGGACAATTGTGGATAAACTATCTAAAAACCACAATTAAAACGGCCAGTGGGTCATAAGGTACATAGTCATCCGGAGGCTGTACTTATTTTCAAAGCAAAGTTTCACTAGCTGCCACCTTGCTACGCCAGTCATAGTTTTGATCAGGGGAAGTGGATAGATTGCAATCTGCCTGTGGAATGTAACTTGTGTTATATGTGATAAATGTATTTTTGTTTGTGAAATGTGTAGATTATGAGATGGAGGCTGGGGACCATCCGAACCACCACCTAGACGATTGTGAAACCATCTAAAAATCGCAAATCAGAACAGCCAGGAAGTGGGAACCGGGATTTGATATGGGGTCTGTTGTAACTCCACAACACAGAGCAGTTAGACTTTAATGCATGCAACACACTGACAGATACCAAAAACCATGATAAACCAATCAATGTCAGGTCAATGAAAGCTTGGACGGAGGACTGAAAAAATGTCGATGAAAAGGGCTTTATTCGATAGGAAGAGAAATGACAATTATTAATGGATGGAAGCCAGAAATGCATCTAAAAAATAAAGCAAAAGTTAGTTTTCTATAGTTTATTATTATTAATTTTAATATAATCTACACAGACCACTAAACACTTTGGTTACCTTTTGTCATATTAACATTTATATATACCATAAAGTATCAGATAACGATACTCTGAGCTTCGCTATAAAAATACATGCTTCCACTCACAGGGGATAGGTGTCTTGTACTTGTCAGGATCAGTGGCTATGAGCCGCCGTTTGAGCTCATTCCGCCCGACTCCAGGAGGCCCGATGAGGATTAGAGGCCTCTGGAGGCCAGGGCGCGGATAGAGTTTGGCCACTTCCTCGTACGTTGCTATCTCCTCGCGGTCAAAGTCATCATTCTCGGCTGTGTCATACATAATCTTTTTAGTTTTGGGTTTAGAGGCACAGCGAGGGGACTTTGGGGACTGGCATCCTGGTAGGACTGAAACAGAGCACAGACCTACAGGGAAGTTAGTGGGAAGCAAATGTAAGCCTAATGTCCAAACACCATCCTCTCCTCCTGAAAACAACAAAAACCAAATAAAAATAAATAAAAGAAAAAAAAGACTATTATCTATAAGAATAAATAAAACTAATGACATGCATAAAATTAACAGAAACATATCTCTGTTAACTAACATTAAAACTAAATGTAAAAACAGCAGTGTTTCATAACCATCCAATTAGTTTATTGCTCCCTTCAATGGGTTTCCTTTATGTTTGACAAATATTAACAAGATAGGATAAGGAAAAGGATAGGATAATGATAAAGGTAGGGGAGCTAAGTGAACACAAAAAAATACAAACACACTTACTCATGTGCGAGGCGAGACATATGAAATGATTATGGTATAATTGGATGTTCACAAATCTTTCCTCTTGCCTTATGTCTTGCCTCCTGCACGAGTAAGGTTATTAACCGAAACACTGTAAAGTGTGTTTTTTTATGTTCGTATGGCCCTCCTACCTTCATCTGTGATGACGGGTTATTTTCCCTATCCTGTTTTATGTGCATTTCTTGATAGCAGTTTCTTGTCACCATTATCCAAAGAATACATACTGAAAGACAACCAAATTTTTTTATTTTTTTTTATCTACTTCTTTCGAGCATATTTATCAATCTGAATGATGTGACAAGTCCACTCACAGATCTAATTATTGAAAAGGCAAACTGTATTTGATTTATCAACATACTGAATGCTGCAAAAATCAAATGTATATGAAAATTTCAATTCACCCTAAAGTTATAAGAGAATTATCATTATATAATAAAAGTTGAAGAAACACAACACAGTAACTGTAACTGAAGGATGCATGGAGATAGTTGAAACAAATTAGGCCTGCAAAAACTATTATCGGGAATATATTGGAAAGGCTGCTGAATACAGACACTAGCGGTATTTTCATAGTCTTTTTAAACTAAGTAACACCAACTCTCAACTAATATTTCTTATAAATTTCCTTATGCCTTTCATGAGTAAGTATGTTAGTCTAGTAATAAACACACAATGTTCAGGTGACCATTTTCCTGTCACAATTAGCAAAGTTTGTTAGTGTGAATCTCCTTAAATGCCACGAGATGGATACAATATATCATTCTGTCCCTGATTTACTGTTGATTACATCACTGCTGATAGAATCTGAAGAGAATCTGAGATATTTACCAAAGAATATTCCACTGGCAGACAAACATCATTATCTGACTGAAATCCTTTCTTTGTATTGTGAAACTGAGAACATAAAATATTAAACAAATATTCATTTACTTCCCTAAAAAATATATACAGCAAGCTAAACTGAAAAGACAAAATTTGACCTACAAAACAGACTGCACTAGGGCAATGATGTTTGAACGGTTTGTCTTCCAACTTATTAATACAATAGTAATTCACGTAATCCATTGATGAAAGGGTATATACAATAAATTCATAACTTTTTTCCAAGAAACTACATTAGCATGCTGGCTGAACAGACTACATGAGAAAAAAGAAATGGAATCTGATCATCCAGGTAAATAATCAAAAAAGTCTCTGGCAGACCCAATACACTGTTTGCCTGCAGAGGAAGACCACAGGCATTGGTCAAAAAATTTGGAGAAAGGAGGAGTGATTGGACGCAGTCTAAATCTCACAAAGTTACTGATAAAATCATGGCAACTGTGAAAACTGCAAAATCTTTTATAGGTTTTGTTGGTGTTGTATTTTAGTGCATGTCAATATTGGGGTTATTAGTGCCCTAATTAAGTCTCCCAGATTTTAAACATACAGGTGCCAAGTTAGTTCATATACTGCAGAATTCTGAATGAAAAAGATATTGTAAAAATATGGAGAGAGCTTCAGAGTTTACCAATAAAAAAATGTACTCAAGATTAAAGAGTTACCAAATAAAAATGGTACAGATGTCATTTTAAGTTTTAGAGGACAGTGACAGAACAAGTGCACAATTTATGAGCATAATATACATTCAGTTTGACTTATGATTATAAATACCTATAGTATTAAAAGATTATTATAAATAAAATTATAATTGTAAATATCAGACGCCACAACAAAATAATTCCAATAAGCTACATAAACACTCTCATTAATATCTGATTAGCATTTTATCACTGTATTTTACTAAACAACTGAGATCATTTTTACTTTTTCAAATCTATCTATCTATAAAGGTAACAATGAAAGGAAAGAAATGCCACGAGGCAATATTTATATGGGAAGACAGATTAAATACACCCAACACTCACCAAAGTTGAAGGACGGAGGGCAGCAGCAACACAAAACAAAGAAAATACAATATTTCGGACAAAACCCTTCAAGTCAACAGATGCCTAACCTATTTAGGTCGCAATGACAGGAGGGATAAGATTCGTGAAATAAGATGTCGTACTGATACATTTATGTATTCTCTTTCCTCATTCTGTTCGGGATTGGAATACACTGAATTAGGATTGGTGCTTAGCACCCTCTGCCACCCACAGTAATTGTGAATTGCAGAGTATAGATGTAGATGTAATGGCTAGGGCTTTCTCAAGACCTGCGTATGACGCAGCCACTCATAGAATGTATTCTATGAGTGGCTGCGTCGTACACAAGTCTTGCGCAAGCCCAGCCATTACATCTGTTGACTTGAAGAAGGGTTTTGCCCAAAATATTGTATTTTCTTTATTTTGTGTTTTTGCTGCTCTCCTCCCTTCAACTTTGGTGAGTGTTGGGTGTATTTCATCTGTCTTTCCATATAAATATACATTTATAAAAATGGATGTCTGTATGTTTGTATGTTCTTTATACAAATCCACAATTTTTATCTGATCTCAATAAAATTTTGCACATATATGCTTTATAACAAAGGGAAAAATACTGTCTACATTTGGTTTACAAAAACCCATCCCATCCCCCCCCCTCCCCCCATTAAGGAAATTTTAAACGTTTTTTGAAAATATCTCGAAAACTGCACAGAAATAAGCCTAAGGTGATTGTGATATTCTGAAATCCCATAAAATTTACTGTTTACTGGCACTGAACCAGTTCCAGTCATACAATCAGTGACTGAGAATTTCTAATATGAAATTTAAAAATTGCTTTAAAGGTGGTGCGTGGCACACAAAGTCACACTTTTTATCGAATCCAGATGAAACTGTACCCTCCCTTTCCCTTCACCACACATAAGAGAAATTTACAAGTGCAACTTTTCTGTTTTGTTAATTTATTTTTGCACAAATCTCAGAATTGGTAGGGAAATCAGCCAAAGGTGATGGTGATGAAGAATGTTTATAACAATCTGATCAAATAGGATAAAACATAAGAACTTTCATATCCATCTCCCGAGCACTGCTGGGTACCCTGCAATATATTAGGAGAAGCTGTAAGATTGTATTTCACACTTCGAGTGCTGTGTATACCTAACTAATAATTCAAAATAAATAATGATAGGGAAACTAAAACCAACGCTTACTGTAGATGAA
This sequence comes from Vandiemenella viatica, assembly GCA_031002005.1. Lineage (NCBI taxonomy): Eukaryota > Metazoa > Arthropoda > Insecta > Orthoptera > Morabidae > Vandiemenella > Vandiemenella viatica. The sequence continues at coordinate 29,496,523 of JARYHS010011408.1, forward strand.
AGCAACTGAGTTCAGTGAACACAAAAAAGGACTGATACACATTGCACATAATTTCTGAACTGAACGTATTCTTACAAGTAATGAGACACTTAGCGAGGTGGTCAGATGTGATCACACTGACACAAACCAAGCGAATGGGAAACCGATATGCGAAAGTGAGTTTGGAGAAAATACTGAATAAATAATTGATAATTCTGGAGAAATATTATCACTGGAAATGTGGGAAGATCGTTAAAAATAGGTTGCAAGAGGATATAAATACAAATAAAAATATTACATTTAAGATTTATAAATTGTGTATTTGTGAATAAATAATAATAATAATAAGTGCAGAGTGTAATGAAAGGGTCTAATCAGAGATTGAGGCCCAAAGAATATTTGGAATCAAAGATATGTTATTAAGCTATTTCCCATTTGAGGATTTTTGAAGTGATTGTGATTTCAGGGAAGACTCTGACAGCACTCACTGTAAACCAGTTGTTTAAGTTGTTCAGATTGGGAGAACCGGCACAGACTGCCACAGGATGATTTCAGTTGCTGATATAAATTGTTTGCATGTGGCCATTTACTCTGATGGAAAGTTGACCAGTATGAACTGGTGCAGCGGAGGCAGATAAGTACATATATGAGGTGTATTGTACTGCATGCAGCATGTCCAATGATGAAAAAAAAGTTTCCTCTGTGGTCGGATTGCAGTAGGTGGCAGTAGCCGTATGTGTTCTGCAACTTTTGCAGTGGGGTCTGTTACACAAAAATGATTTGTGTGATGGTTTGGGAGAATTACTATGCCTCGCTACTAGTAAATTTCCCACCAGAATGAGTGCCCCTTACGCAAACAATTTATACCAGTAACTTAGAACACCCTTTGGCAGTCCATGCCAGTTCTTCCCAGTTTGAATAACATAAACAACCATTTTACAATGATGGATGTTAGATTCTTCCTTGAAACAACAATTGCTTCTGAAATTTGTAGATGGAAACTATCTTACCAATATATTGTTGACAGCAGACATCCTGCAAGCATCATTCTCTGAAAAGACCCTGTCTTTAGATCCTGCACTTATTATTATTTATTCACAAATATATCTATATCTATAAAACGAAAACCGGGTATATTTGTGCCAGAAAAACTCGAAATCTACTGCTAAGATTTTGATGGGGTCTTCACCATTTTAAAGCTTAGAATCTCAACTCAGTTGTTTGGCATGACTTCTACGTTACATAACACCGGAACATTAAATGAAATTCTGAATGTAGGGAGAGGAATACCACAGATGGAACCACCAGATGCAGCATGCTTCGCACTAAACACACAATTACAATGTCTCTGAACATAGCCTTTAATGAAAGCAATAAGATAACTTTACAGTAATAACTATTTTGCACAAACCTTGAAATATTCTTTCTTTTAATTGGGGATATTCAATTTTTAAATGCCATAGATAGCCGTAACCTGAAGTATTCATCCTTTAATTCAGGATATTCAATTTCTAAACGCCATAGATAGCCGTAACTATTGAAGCTTGATACACATGAATCTTTTCGGATGAATGAAAATAGTTTACGTGCAAATAAACTTCAACCCACCCGTTTCTTGGTAAGGGGCACGTGAATCTAAGTTTGCTTTAATTCAGAAAAAAGTTGGCGCAAATTTTATGAATCTTTGTACAAATGTTTCTCACTCCGGGAATAAAATAGTGTATGGGTAAATCTACGCCAATTATACCGGACAACGCCGGGAACTCCGCTAGTAATTTATAAATCTTAAAATCAATATTTTCTATTTATACTCTATTAAGCTCTTTACTTTGTCAATATAATTTTTCCAGTATTATCAATTATTGATTCAGTACTTTCTTCTCCTTCTCCACCCTTGTCTTTCTACTTGGGTTCCCCATTCGCTCAACGTTTGTTGGTGTGATCACATCTCATTCTCTTGCTAAGCGTCTCATCTACTTGCAAGAATAAGTTTCAATGCTGAGGTATTGTATTACATCTGTATGGGTGTGTGTGTGTGTTCATCAAACCTAGCTACATGCGTCTATGATAAGCGTTGGGATTAATTTCCCTATCCTTCCTTATTTTCTCTGTCGTTTAGCATTCTCCTTTCATTATTATATCTAACAGCTCAAGTTTACTTAAACTTCATACTTAAAAGAGAAAGACTGATGGAGATACTTTTTGACAGTTCTGACTGTCTGAAAATTATCTAGTGCCATCTAGGTACAGTAAGAAAATTTGGATACATGAAACACTGCTTATATAAAAATAGGAACTAAATAATAAATTTAAATAAATTATTATCATGGAAAAAAACAAAAACCATGCTTTTAGATAAAAACGGACAGTTATGAAGGAGTAATAACTCACATTCACCTTCAGAGGGCACAACTATTTTATCTGGAACCAGAGATGGAGTCTACAATAAGCACACAACAACATTAGTACAAATGCTGAACATGAAGAAAGTTCAATACTACAGTGATGCATGTTAACTTCCATTTATGATTTCCAAATAAGTTATTTAACTTATTATTATTCATCATTTGTATGAGGTCTGTCCAGAAAGATTTAATTTTACAATGATGACTGCAGGTTATGCTGAAAAGCTTCAATACCTGGCTGAATCTCAGGAGGGACTACATTTGTGTCAGGCTTTGATAATCAGCCAGTATTGCAGTACATCCTCAATTAACTTTTGCACCATGGGACAGGGTAACATAACACTGCATTTAAGTCAGTGTTCCTGGTTAAGTCATTACACTGATTTATTAGCCACCCAGTCACAATTCATGGCTCTGATTTATGTCTTGTCAAAACAATAACAAAATTCTCCAGAGGCCTTCAAGTACAATTTCAATGTAGTGCTATCATTCATTCTGAAAATGATCTTAGAAATGACATAGCAATAAAGTGAAAAGTCATTGCACTAAATATATACAAGATGAAATGGAAGTAAGCTATAGCCTTAGCCTAGGCAGCATTCTGTTTGGACAGAGCTCATATTCATAAAATTAAATCCAGTTCACAGAAATTAACCTGTTACGGGTAGATTAGTGCACAAAATCACTCGAGACATTATGAGATAATGGTGTAAGCATTAGGAGTAGTTTTTGGAAGGGAAAAGATAATCATGAGCACAAGCTGGCACTCAATTTGAGGTACAATGGTCTAGAAAATTTTCTTTCATAGGAAAGGGGGTCAGAGATAGAGATAAGTTACCAAGAAAAATTATCAATAATTTACCAAAAACAGTGAGACAATTTAAAGTTGAAATTTGTAGAGAGAAAATAGGTGAGTACAGGAAAAGGGAAAAGTAGGTGTAGGGAAACTGCCATTAGAGCGTATGCTCAATCACAATTAAATTAAAGTACCCATTAATTAAGCAGATCTTCAATACATTTCAACTGTATGAGTTTACAGATATCAGATATAGTTAAACAAGAAAAATTAAAGAAGAAAGGAGAATCAGTATTTATTGTGCATAGTAAAAGCTTAAAAAAAATGTCGAATTTACTGCTCAAAAGATGGTTGCTGGTTATCCTCAGGAATGAGTTTTTTTTTATGTTTGGTTTTTGTATATGATAAGGTAAGGATATGCAGTTACTATAAGCAACTACAAATCTGTTTCCAATATTAAAGACAGGAAAGATGCAGGGACTGGTGTACTAATGCAGTATTTACTTAAATCGATTTTGGTCAAACTGAAAGAAAAGATTAGACTGAAAGCTCGGAAAACCGTCACTAATTATTTAAGTCAAAATATTTATAACAATAATATATATTCAGCCCAGCAACTCATCAGAGTACTTTCCATGCGTGCTAATTATGATAGCTCAGATATAAGTCTGAAGTAGATGGTTCCTAAAAGAGCCAAAAACACTAATATGTTGCTTTAAATACACTGGAAGATGGAGTTCAGAGGAACCAAACAAATTAGTTTTAAAATTATTAAGAAATACAGCAAATCAAGTTGTGAGTTGGTGACCTTTGAAAAACAAGATTTCAGAAACAGACATTCACTTCAAGCCAAAAATATACACTGGAAACTGTGCTAAGCAGAACATAAAATTAATACATCTATATTAAGTTCATATGAACAATAGACTGAAACCGAAGGAACAAATACAGCTTTTGAACTATGTTAACTTATCTTCAAATACAAATAACAAAAGAGGAAGGACCAATCGGTTGTCACAAGTAATGGTACCATCCTGTTTACTCCATCTTCTATTCATGATGAATGCTTTAAACCAAAAAATTTCCATATTGTTCCCTGATCATGTATATTTCTGTTTCTGTGCAATCCTACAATCACCTCCAGTAAGCAATGGTTCCTCTCCCTTTCCTTATACATATTTGTAAATCAGTACCTTTCGTTATCCATTAAACCTATTAACCTGTTTCCAATTAACCAAACTATTATTATTAAGGGATTGCCTATTACTTTATATCGAACATGTATGTATTGTAGATGCCTCTTTCATACTAAAATAATATGAGAATTTGAATAGTGTGACATCCATTCCCTCATGGTAATAATTAAAGTATTCTATGGAATACAATTTTTCTTTGGTTTAATGAAGTATCATCCACATGAACTCATTTTCAGTGTGTATCTTGGATCACTTCCCCAGTTACAATGGAGCAGGAACATATGCCATGAGGCTATATTAATACAGAAAGGAAAGATAAATAAACCTAACACTTAGCGAAGATGAAGAGAGGAGGGCTGAGTGAAAATAGAAATACAAAACAAAAAAACACTATTTTCGGCAATCACTATATTCATGAAAATAGAAACATGTGACTAAGCTTGCACTGGTGCCTGAGGTCAAACCAGCCACAAGAATGGTGGTATTTGACCACTACAAACAGAGCTGAGGTAGTGAGGGAGAAAATATCAGTGGAAATGATATGTGTAGAAAAGAAATTAATCACAAGAAAATGGCCATGTAAATGAAGTGAATAATATGTATGAACAAATCAAATAATTAATAAAAATAAGTAATTACAAATTATACTTGCAAGTGGTGGGTTCACCAGGGTGAGACAGATTAGTGTTGCCAGACATTGAGGTCTGACAGTTGTCTAGTACCCAAAACTGTATTCCCATATACAGAATTCAAATGGGGATGTGGTTTCATGGATTAGTCTGATAGCTCTGACTGTGAAACAGTTATGGATTTTATGGAAGTTTTGAGAGCTAGCAGGTGCAGCAACAGAGTGGTACAGATTTTGAAAACAAATTGTTTCTCTGTGACCATCCATTCCAATGGATGACTGGTTTGAGGGAGGCCGACATAAGAACTTGGGCAATGAAAGCAAGTGAGCTGGTATATGAGGTGGTTTATGGTACTGATATCAAGAAAAAAGGAAACGGCTTTTAGGCAATATAAACAACAAAGGATAGGGAAAATGACTCATCACTCACCAAAGTTGAAGAATGAGACGAGGGAAACACATATGAGACAAACAAAAACATATACAACATTTCAGTTTTATACCTTATTCAAGTGCTAGGGACCGAGTCATATGGTTCCGGAGCTGTGCACATGTCAAAGTTTACCACATGACTCATGTCATGACTGGGAGGTAGAAGGAGTAACTTATTGACTGTACTATGTTCATATTATCAGATATGCTGCCAAAATATGGACAGTGAAAACGTGGGATACCAGTAGGGAGTGAAATGAAATTTTAGAAGAGAATAGGAATTTCAATAATAGACCGGATAAGGAATTAACAACCACAGTGAAAGAGAAATCCAGGTAGTAAGAATTGAGAAGGCAAGACTCTAATGATATGGATAAGTTAAGAGAATGGGGTAGCAAAACTGCCAAGAAAAATGTACAAAATGAAGATGCAACTTAAAACGGACCAGAGGAAGACCAAGGAAAATAAAAGTGAGTGAAGTGGGGGAATGTGTGTTGAACAGAGGAGAGTACTGGCTAAGATGGTAATGGATAGATGATGGGAGAGAGAAATAGAGAAGTTTGTGCATAAAGCAGAACCAGCCAGTGACTGGAAACTTTGTTGGATGAAAATTATCACTGAAGCAACACCAAAAATATTATGTTGTTGTCTTTTTCCTATTTTTTATTTCTACTCAGTCCTCCTGCCTTCAACTTTGGTAAGTAAGGAATTTACTTTCCCTATTCTTGTTGTTTTCAATTACCAAAACATAATTATGTACAGAATAGGTGCAGTGCAGTTTTACTGTATGGTTTAAATCTAACACCCTCCTCCCTCTTAATTTTTACTGTAGTTGCCTTTCTAAGACTTGATGACCTATGTCTAAAACATATTCTTCAAACCTAGGTAAATCATACATACTGAAAGTATCATTCTTCTATCATGTATGTTAACATGGAAGAGATTGTTTCTTTTCTGTTTAACACTGATTTGTAACATATTCATCTAAAGTCATTCATAAAATTCGTAACAACTGGTTCTACAATATATTACTACAATTTAGAGTAACTGGCAATATAGGTGATGTGTTTATAAGCTCTCGTTCTGGTGAACACAGTTTCCCCTATCAGCAGTCATCAAAATCACACACAGTATTAATCTCACCACCAATATTCCCTGAAGTTTGATCAGGAATGCTATTTAACTGCAGCACCTGTATATCTTCTGTAAGAAAAAGTGCAATGTATTAAGAAAGTAATTAATCCAATAGATAACTAAGAAACAGGTTTTTGTGCAAGTACATACATAGGAAGAAAATAAACACCTCCCAACACAAGGTTGATGACAAGCACAACTATTTTTTTTTTCTGAAACTCACCCTTTCACCTGTCTTCAACAACCTTTTTTGTTTTACTTTCTACCACTTACATACTAAAGTCTACACGTACAGTTTATAACAACATAAGTTTCCATGAAAATAATTTTTAAAGGAAAAAGGAACTATCTGATGGCAAAGGATTTACTATATGTAATGCTTCAACTACAGCGAATATAAATAGTATGATGCTACTATCACTGACCACACTGCAAATTAATCATTAACTTAACAGAATAAAATTTCTAGATGCCAGTCAAAAACTACTTTTGAACAACTTCATCAAATATATGTCTGGTATATCATTTGGTAAGTAAACTGAAACTATTCCATAGCCTAGCATCAGTAGCAGATCCAGGGAGGAGGAGGGGGGGGGGAGGCTCAAGCCCCCTCCCAAAAGTATTTAGGTTCACCCATGAAATTTTTTAGATTTACTGACTTTTTAAGGGCAGCAAGACCATAAAGCCTACCCTTACCTGACACAAGCACCCCCTAAGCAAAATCCGCTAAGTCCCTCCCCAAACGAAAACCATTCAAGCCCCCCCCCCCCCTCCCAAAAAAAAAAAAAAAAAAAAAAAAAAAAAAAAAAAAAAAAAAAACTGGATCTGCCACTGCTAGCATCATATATTAATCTAAAATATTACGATTTATGCACTAAAATGTCAAACAACACTGTCAATACAGATGTTAGTATATTAGTTACTACAAATAAAGTGTCAAACCAGGTTAAAATTGAATTACTTCCACATCTTCTCATGGACTGTACCTCTTGTTGCAGTTCTTTTTCTGCCATTCTAGTAGTGAAATGATGTAACAAGATGACAAAGAATAGCTTAGACATAAATAATCTACTTGTAGCATGATTTGCTGTGTTACAAGATTTGAACCACCACCCTCAGCACAATTGAAAAGAGATGATAAGAGTCCATGGAATCCTTGATTTCTTCTGCTTGTATCGTCCTTTACTATAACCTGTCAAATTCATGGATAGAACCTTGTTATATTTATTTTTAGCTACAAACTAGCATAATTTAGAATGGTCACAGTAATTTAATTTCCAGCTATATGAAAGTGTCTACAATCAAAAAAAAAAAGGTGATTGTTATAAACATCTGACATAAAACACGCAACTTGGAGTCTCAGCTTTAAGTCTGCTGACTGAACGTGCTGCTGATTCCCTAAGTAATGTACACAAGCTAATTAGGTAATTTATCCAACAATGGCAAATTTAACCCATAAAGGCTTTGTAAAAAAAAGAATGGAACAGTTATGTGGAAAGTAGACAAAGTAAGGGAAATAGGAAGAAATATTTTGACCATCAGTACGATGGGAATGGAACAAAATGCACAGAAAAGAACAGGAAACCAAAGTGAAAGTACAGAGTCCCTCTGGCATGGTCAGAAGTTGAAAAAGCCCTATAAAGCATGTTTAAAGGCAAATCACCAGGCCTAGATGAAGTAAATGTAGATATGATTAAAGCAGCAGAAAACTGTGGTAATCACTGGATGAAAATCATCTGAAAAGAATAAAAAGCTCCCTCTGATTGGGCAAAGGGAATCATAGTGCCAATTTTTAAAAAGGGGTAGCAGAAGTTTAACAATAACAATTCTCTCACATTTCCTCAAGCTAACTGAAAAAATTACAGAAGACAGGCTGAGAACAGTAATTGAACTGCACCTAGAAGAAGAGCAGTATGGATTTAGAGTTAACAGATCATCAACGAATCTCATTCTCGCTGTTTGGATCATCAAAACAAAAGGTGTCAATGAACTTGATAATCAAACTGCTTTATGAGAAATGCCAAAGCTATGTCCGTAAGAGAGACTGCTTTTCAAACTGTCATGCTACCAAAGCAAGGTAGTGCTCTACTGCTGTTGTTGTTCATCAGTGTAATTGATGAAACTATCAAGAGAGTAAAACAGCAACTCAATACTGATGATTTAAAACCATTTGCATTTGTAGACTATGTTATGATCTGGGGATATATGGAAAAAGTATTACAACAAAAGGTGAACCCCTGGAATAAGCCATTGAAGAACTTTGGTCTTGAAATAAGCAACAAAAAACAGTGGTAATGGCTTCCAGAAGACAGCATATGAATCCTAATATCTATCTGGTTGGATAAAAACTGAACCAGGTTGATAGTTTTCAGTAGCTGAGCAATAAAGCGACTTCTGACAGCTGAACTTAGGACTAAATTACAAGAGGAGTAAAAAAAGGAGCCAGTTGTACCGTCATCTTTGTCAGCTTAGAAGCATATTACAATTAGAGCCACATTTTCGCTGTATAATATGTACTTCTTACCCAAGACAGCATAGAGTTCAGATGTATGTACTACTACCATCAGAAATTACAGCAGACTTTAGGTAGCAGAAATAAGTTCCTACAAACAACGGACAGAAAACCAGAAAAGATCAGGAATGAAGTGATCTGTAAAGAGATTCCAGTCAATGAAACCATATGTGAAGAAAATTCCAGAACAAGACTGTGATGGCTGGGACATGTCAAATGGATAGACCTAATGAGAGTAGCAAGGATATGGCTTGTAAAAGAACTGGAGGGTAAAAGATCTAGAGGTTGGCCCAGGGTGAGATGGTTTGATCTGGTAAAAGTGGGCCTATGGGAGAGAAATGTACCATGGTCTAAAATCCAAGAAGAGAAAACCTACCTGGGCAGATAAAAGTGGTGAGCATTCTTACACCAGACCCAGGAAACAGATAATGATGATGGCACAGGTTTTTTTTTTCTTATGGCTTTACACATTATTGACATTGACGTCATTAGAGGCAGGAATGGACTGGAGGCAAGGAATGAGAAGCAATACAGCCATGGCCTTCTGAAGGAACCATCCTGGCATTTCCCTGGAGTGATTTTGGGAAACTATGGAAAACCGAACTCTGGATGGCCAGACGGGACATCCTTCTGAATGCAAGGACAGAGCATTACCATGCACCTACCACACACATGGATGGCACAGAAAGTAATGCAAAGGAGCACTATTAATATGTAAAGGATAAGAAAACAAACCCATACTTTCTACATTTGAAGTTAGGAGAGCTGAATAGTTAAGAAAACACAATACAAAAACAATGGAAAGGTGCCAGGCATTAATGAAGTGAGTGTGAAATTGGTAACAGTAGCAGGAGTTGTAGGAAAGCTGCAGTTATGTTGTGTGATGAAAACTCTATGGAATAAGAGATCAACCCTGGGAGACTGGAAAAAAAGAATAACTGTATTTTAAAAAAGGGAATAGGAAGGAGTTTTATAACTACCTAGAAATTACACTGATGTGCCACTGTGCCAAAGTTTATTAAAAGATTCTAAAGAAAATAATATGAGACAAGGTTGAAAAGGAGCTAAAAAAAACAGTATTGTTTCAGACCAGGGAGATCAACGGTAGGCTTGATAGTTACATTAAGACAGCTGCAAGAAATACACTAAGAGCATGGAAAGAAACTGCTGTTGGTATACCTCGATTTGAGAAAGTATATGATTGTAAACAAAGGAGAAAGATGTGAAAGGCCATGGAAAACAGGGGAGTTTCAAAAGAAACAATCAGCCGAGTCACACAGTTATATCATAGAAGTGCGAGCTATGTGAAAATAGGGAAAGAAACAACACAATGGCTGGAACAAAGAAAAGGGTTAAAACAAGCAAGTGCCCTCTGACCACTAATTTTCATCTTAGTCATAAATGATATAATGGAGAAGGTAGCAGTTAAGAGGGGTAAGGTGATGGATTTTGCAGACTGCCCAGGAGGAAGTTCAGAAGCAGTTGGATGTATGAGTGGACATTGTGGAACAATAAGGCATAAAACTTAATATGACAAAAAGTGAGTAAATTGTCGTAGCCAGACAGATAAACAGTATAACCAAGGCAATTGTGATAGCAGAACAGCTGAAGAAGATGATTAGTTTCAGATACCTGGAAAATGTTGTAGGGGAAAGTGATAAGAACAATGACATGCAAAGAGGGAGGCAGCCAGAAACAGAAGCCTGATATGGAATGAGAATGTGTCACATAGAAGTAAGGTAGTAACTCATCATACATACTATGTTCACATTCTGATATATGGTGCCAAAACCCGGACACCAAAGAAAATATATTGCAGTAAGATCCAAGAGAATGAAATGGAATTCCTAAAAAGCAGAATAGTGATTACAAGAATTGACAGGATAAGGAACAAAATGTTTAGGAACACAGTAAATGAGGAACCCCTACAGAAATGATAGAGAACATAAGACTAGGACGATATGGCCATGTTAGGAGACTGGAGGAGAACACAATACTAAGGAAAATACACAAAATGAAGATATGAGTAAATGGCTCAGAAGGAGATCAAGAGATAGAAAGCAGAGAGGAGTTGAGGAAGATGTGCCGAAGAGAGGAGAGGACTGAACTACAGTGATGACAGAGGGTTGGTGAGAGGAGAGGAAAATGGTGAGGCTCATGTGTAAAGTAGACCTGTCCAGTAACTGGAAACTGTAGTTGTTAATGCTGATACAGAATAAAAACAAAAGAATATATATTTTCTGTAATCCCTTAGTTATGCCTGTAAAGAGTTAAGCACATGACTCGGTTGACATAGATAGCTGTGGTAAACTGTTTCTGGCTTTTACACCTCATCGACGTCAAGGTCATTAACATCAGGAATGGACTGGTGACAAAGAATGGAAGAGATTTAGATAGGCCTTTTGAAGGAACCATCATGGAATTTGCCTGGAGTAATTTGAGGAAACCATGGAAAACCCACATCTGGATGGATGCAGGGGAATTTGAACCCGCGTCCTCCCAAATGCAAGGCAAGAGTGTTACCTGTCACTCACCACGCTCAGTAGCTGAGGTGAAACTTGTTAACTGTGGACCATTTAATTAGAACTATAGGTTGTGATGAGGGGAGGCCATGAAGAGAAAAAATAATATCATTGGAAATGGTAAATGCAAATAAAAAACAATAATAACTAAAAATAATTAGTGAGAGTAAGTATCGATACAATTATATATTAATAATGGGGAACATATATGCAATTGACAAGTTCTCCAGAGGTGGGATTAGAGAAAGGTAGATATTATCAATGACTAAGGCCTAGAGGATCGTCCAGAATGTGATGATCTACTCACAAACCAGCCGACATCATAATGAATCGCCACAGATAGACAGTTTACAACCAAAACCTATACCTTCCTGCAACTATTCATGTCACCAACCGTAACTACCATGACTTCACTAAGAGCTTCATAGCCAGAGGTAAACAAGTCCTTATTCAAACCACTTTCCCATGTAGAATATGTAGGTGGGAATTCTGGATACCAGACATCCACCAGGCCTCAATCACACCAATATCCTCAAGTCTCCTATTCGACATATGCTGTCACTAAGCAGCCAAACTACAAAGTTGGATCTCTGTCAGCAGTGTTGGAAGAATTTACTTTTTATTTTATGCAATATTTTTATTTTCCTTTATTAATTTCCTTAAGCAATTATTTCTCCTAAGTAACTTTTATCAATTTATTTTATTATTTTTATTATTTATTTGCCAATTATACTAAGTTATTTTCTCATTTTATGATTTCGGCACATGACTTATCGTTTTGAACCAGATGTTTTACAATTAACTAATTTCATTTACATTATCATTTTTACCATAGGTACAAGCATCAACATGACTAAGGAATTTCCTGAAATGCTGTGACTTTAGTGATATGTTGCATTTTCAGCCACTTTGCCTTCACTACTGGTAAGGGATAACTTAAATTTCTATATCATTTTCGTATTAGTATTGCCTTTTGGCATTGATCCCTGCCAAATTACTGGATGAGAACAATCAACCAGCCCATCTGTGTGACCAAAATGAAATTTGGGTATGGCCTTTAGAAGGAACTAACTTGGCATTCATTTAGAGCAAACCTGTCCAACCCAAGGCCCAAGGGTCATAAAATGGCCTGGCAAAGCATTTGAATTTGCCCACCAGCAGGAGTGGTCTACAATATGCTAGCTCAAAAACTTCTACAAAGGTCTCACTGGTGATTTTTTTTTTTTACTTTTTGATAATAATTAAATTGTGTTACCTATATCTTTGTTTTATTTAAATATCTATTGTAACTATATCTATTGTATTAGATGACCCACAGCCTAACATAGAATTTACTTGTGGCTCATATCCAAAACTGGTTGGACAGTCTTGATCTAGGGTGATTTCGCAAGAACGGAAAACTGAAATCTGAATAGCCATGCCAGTGAACAAACTGAAATCTGAATAGCCACGCCAGTGTACAAACCTGTCTAATCGCAAATGCCAGCCCCAAACACTGCTCACCCACCAATCTTCATTTCCAAATGTGTATACAACAATGTTCTAAAAGGAATAGGCAGAGCAGAGAGCAAGGTGAGACAAGTAATTAAACACTTCACACTGTCATAATGAGCCTCCTTTTTAATGTGGTCAGAGTGGTAGCAACAGTTTTGAAACACAGGAAACCGTGGTACTATTAGGGTTAATTTATTTTAAATAATTTGTCAGTGCAATAGAGCAAATTACTGCCAGTAGTGTCAGTATTTAACTCTTCTCTAGGCTGCAAGAACACTGTCAATTATCAATCCAAAGACTTCTATATTGCAACTCTCTTTAGATAAATTCATCAATTAAAGTTTTGATTAATTCTACTAAGACAGCTAATAATCATTTCACTGTACTCTCAGACATTTTTATGTCAGTGCAATGACACTGATAATAGAGAAAAATCGATGAAGGGCATTCAGGTGAACTGTAGTTGTCAAAAAAGGATGATGAAAGCAATGGAATGTTTTTCAAACCTCCAAGCAAAGTATTGTCTTCACAAACTTACTACAGTAGAACTCCAATTATCCGAATCAATTGGAACCGGGCCCCATTTGGATAGCTGGATTTTTTTCCGAAAAAGGGTCTATTTTAATTAATTATCGTATGTATGTTGAAAATGGGAGGAAAAAAAAAACTATTTTTAAAGAAAAATAGCTTTTAATTAATTAAATGAAAAGGAAACACTTCTACATGTTAATTGTATGGGAAAGTGCTGTACATTAGTACAGTAAGTACGTACCGTACTGTAAATAAAAGTAATTGTTTGCTGAACATCTCAGTCAAAGTAATCTGTTTGACTATATTCATCCGTTTTCGGGCAGCCAAGTCGCGCATCTGCTTGAAAGTGGGAAGTTGCATGTGGTCACACTCGGGTTGATGCTCCATCCACTTAAATGCAGTTTCAAGGCCGACAAATTCTTGACTAGCTGATGGTCCCACGGTCTGACGAATCACACACCACCCACTCTCCTATATCTTCAGCATTAACTTCTGAACATCCAGGAATTTTCAAAAGAATGTTTCACAATTCCTCAAGTGACACACCATCCCCATCTACTCCTGTCTCTTCCCTTTCCTTTTCTTGAGCTTCTTTTTCCTTTTTCTACTTTTCCTTCTCTTGTTCAGTTGGTATGCCTTTCAACTTGAGCTACGTGCATATTAATGGGACTGCCTTAACCAGGCTCCAAGCTTCCGCCACCACGTAAGGGCAATCTTTCGATTTTTTTTTTTTTTTTGGGTGGTTAGCTAACACACCTTCTTTGTTTCACCCTCCACCAAAAATTTCCTTAAAAGTTGCCTTCTGTGATGGTGTTTCATGTTTTCGATAACAGACTGGTCCATTCGTTGCAACAAACTGAAGACTTTTAGCGGTAAAAAGATTGTTTTAAACTAGCCATTCCCTCTTTCCAGCAATTCTTCGGTGGGATGAGTTAAAAAAGTGATTCGGATATTCAGCGATTCGGATAGTCGGAGTTCAGATAATTGGAATTCTACTGTATTATTATTATCATTATTAGTGTAAAACCGTGACCATTTTTTGCATATTGCCACGGGTCTAGAATAGTTCCAGTTTTTAGGATCAAAGATTATCACAGGTTGACCTGATCTGACCAAACACAAGCTTGAGCTGTGTTTCACCCTTAGAGTGATAAAATCTCTGAGCTTGAAGAACTCAGAAATATTAATAGACATATTAAACATGGACAGGGGATGATCACGCTATCATTTAATTGTTTCAAATGCCATAGACATAAACTTGCTGAAATTTGAAGAATTCCTGTTTGCTTCAAACGCATCAAGTTGTTTTTTAATTAGGCTGGGAAAACATTTATAATGTAATCTTTGGTCATAATTGCTGTAACAGCTAGAGAAATTATACAGATTCCAGATTATTAAATAGCTGAACAACTCTGAAGAAACGAATTGTCAGAATACTCGATTCAGTAACATTTTTGGCCTGATATCCACTTTAAATAACCTAATAACTCACGTACAGCGAATGTAAACAAAGACCATTAATGAAAGTGGTCAGTAAAAAATGTAAAAGCAAATAAACTGTAATATATAAACTTTGATCAAGCAGCAACATTAGTGAAAGTTTTAATTAAATTGCAATTTAGCCTAGCCCAAAATGACATTTGGTATTCGTGGTTACGGCAGAGACCATGAGAAATTTAAGTTTCTTAAATGTTACTTTCATTGGCAACATGTTACTGACAAGTACTCGTAGTTCCATTTTTTTAAAGTTTATTATTATTTTTTTTTCTGCCGTAATGTTTTTCCAAAAAAAATTTTAACAATAAAATGTTACAAAAAACAAACTTTATGACTGTATTAATTTCATAGCACTTACGTATGTATTAAATTGTGCATATATCACTAATATCTCTGGTTGCTGTTATTTTGCTGCAAGAATATTGTTGTTGAATTGTGATTAATTAATAAAAAGTTGTTTGTCGTGCTTTAAATAAAGTAAGTGTTTTTCTTTTAGATAAGAAGAGGAAGAAAATATTTTATTTATGTGTTGTAAATGCTAAATGCTGAAGCTGAAAGCAAAAATCAAGAATGAGTTTCACATTATGTATACATAGTCATGTCCTTGATGATTTAAAGTTACATAAAAGGTAAACTTTAAGCTCATTTAATAGCTAACACAAGTATAAACTTTGGTCATAAAATTTAGCCTAGGCTGGAATGACAATTGGTATCCTCTGTTTAAGTTTCTTAAAGTCGGCATATTACTGAAAAGTAGTTTCACGTTTTTTCAGTTGTAATGTATTTCCATATTTTCTTATGAATGAAATGTTACAAAAAGCAAACTTAGTGAATGTATTCTGCCAATTACTTTCATTGCAGTTACTTAGCTACCAAACTGTGCACCTAACCTCTAATTACTAATAACTATGATCATTGTTAATTTGCGAGTGACCGCTGGCATGTGACGTCACTGTTCTCTAGCCTATAGCTATTGAGGTGAGCTCGCAGTCTCCAGACATTTTATTAAAAAGTATTATGCCGTGTTAGAAACATACATATTTACACAATAACAAGCATAGTAATATTTCTGGTGTGAAAGAATCAGATGTCAGGACACAAACCTATTAATAAAGCCATAAAAAATGTATACATCAAAGCCTCCTTGAATGGTGTTATTATTTTTAAGACTGTACTATCTTCAGTTACAGGTAATTTATAAAGCACAAGAAAGTTGCCTGTAAAACTGTGTATGATATAAAGCTACAATCTACATTGTTGATTTCTGCTCCATACTGCTTCATTAAACACTTCAAAAATGTATACAAATAGAATGACAGGAAAAGTAAATCTAACATCCACTGCGGAAGAAGACAGCAGGGCTGTGACAAACACATAAACCCGAAAATGTACTATTTCTTTTTGAATCTTAATCACTCACAGAAGTGGGACACAGGGCAAGGGGACCAGATGTGTACACACTGAGACTCACCGCATTACTCACTGAAAATATGGATGGATAGGGGAAGTAAACCTATCACCCACCACAAATGAAGTAGGAGGGACATGGAAAACATATCAACATGAATAAATTTTATAATATTTCAGTTCAAACTCTAATAACTTTTAGATGTGAAGCATATGGATCAGATGAGTTCACACTGAGTCTCGCCACATGACTATAAACAGCAAGAAAGCATGAAAAAAATAAGGCAAATCAAGAAAGGGTGGAAAGAAAAAGTATAAAAACCCCAAGACTGGAACAAACAGAACACCAAAGAAGACTGTTGGGCAATAAACTTGATAACAATCACTATTATTATAATTGATATATACATATATTAGGTTGAAACATAAGATTATTCTTTTTATTTTGTGCATTTTATGATGATGTGACACTAACAGATTTGAAGCAAGTTTGTGTTATTTTTCAAACAAAGATGTTAAACATCAAAAATGCTTTCTCCTCTCTCACATAAGAGCAAACACAGTAAGGTCACTCAAATCATTTGAGACATCCACACAAAAATTCAGCTAAACATCTAGGAAAAAATAAGGGTCAGCCATATGAAAGACACTTTCAGCTCAAGAATTCTCCTTTTCTTTGAAGGTCACTTAAATTTGTTAAATACTTTTTAAATACATTAATCCACATCAGCTAACCTGAACTTTAGATAAGGGGATTAATTGTAACCAAAACAGATGTCACTCTATTTGCATTCCACAGACAAATGGGAAGCTACTGTGAACTTATGCAACCCAATATAAATTTCACAATCTTAAAATAAATAGTTTTACAACACTAAAATTTGTTTTACAGGATCATGCTGATAGGCATTGAAACTTTCTCTGCATCAATCACAGATTATTCTATGCCATCATAATAATTCAATTAAAAACTTAAAAACTTACATTTGTTTGAACAGCACAATTTTCAACTTTTTGTGAATTTATATGCTGTCTTTTGTCAATAGCAAAAGCCAAGACATTTTTACACGATCGTTGTGCAAACTACCCACAGATAAAAAAAATAAAAAGAAGAAGAAATTGTTTCATAGTTGACACTGGATGATTAAGAATGTAACTTAAGGTATGGATAGAAACTACTTTCAACAATCATTAAAATAGAATGACAGAAAATTGGAACAAAATACACAAATAATCAAGCTCAGGTATTGTTTCTTGTGTACACACACACACACACACACACACACACAGAGAGAGAGAGAGAGAGAGAGAGAGAGAGGAGTGTTGGATGGCTAAACAGCTTTGCTACAATTTGGAAGACATTGATGTATTTCAGGTATTAAAGATTATAAGAAGGCAGTGCATACACCATAGAGGTTTTGATAAAATTGGTTTACTTTTTACTACAGCAAATATTTTAAGATTCTGCTGCAAAATGCATATACATGTAATTCCAAAGACATCCCTACCTCAAACAGGCACCAGAGTACATCGTCAAAATAACCCAGTCATCCCTACACAATAAACCAAGTTCTAAACCAGCTATAAGCAAACGGCGAACACCTGCTTCATACTGCCACTAGGGAAAACTTGCATGGCGGACAAGCTGTGAATGATTCTTGTTATCCTAACACTACTTAATACTGGCAACACATAAATGCATACTTGGCTAACAGTAAACCCATTAAGTTCCTAATATGGGAGAAAGGACTTGATCTGAAATCATGCATTCTTTCCATCTTCATCATAATCATTCAACTTCAGATATGATAAATCACAGTTTCTCTTACAAACCCGGGACAATACTGGCTGTTAGTAATTGGAAAAAGTTCAACAATTAATCTATGACACTTCTATTAGGTTCGTGAAGCTTTGATGATAGTAACTTCGTTATCAAAGGTTTATACAGAAACTAAAAAAAAAAAAAATGAAAGCATACTCATGATCTTACTTTCATCGCCCGACTTTTCCTTCTGTGTTCTCTCGTGGATTATGCGACGTTCCTGCAAAGCTCGACTAGGAATAAGACCAGCTCTCATATTTCTGTCTCCTTCTCTCCTTGCTTGCCACCTGAGAAAGAAATTGAAGTGGTAACCAATTTCAATAAGATTTTTTTTGGCTATCAGCAGTTTATGTTACTTGCACCAAAATTTATGTTTTATGAAGCTATCATGGTTCAAAAAGCCCTGAGATGATAACTTCATTCAAAAGTTTAACAAACAACAAAACTATCAGGATTTAATGGATTGATGGTCTGAGTTTGGGTCACCATACTATCAATTCTCACAGTGAAGCTTTAAATGCACGGTAATCCTTTTAGAAATATGAAATCTGGTGAATCACAGACACACATAAAAAGCTTTGCTGAAAGGAGAAGCCATATCATTATAATGGATTAGAATTGTAGATCCTATGTTGTCCCACAGCATAAGACTATTTCTATCACATAATTAATTTAATTGCGATTGAGAGCTTCCTCCTGTGGCAATTTTCCTACACATCCATTTTCTCCTTTCCCTACCCAATTTTGTCTTCTACAATTTCAACTTTAAATTCTTTTAGCATTTCTGATAAACATCCATAATTTATCTTGGTAATTTATTCCAATTCCTGATCCCCTTACCTATGAAAAATCGTTATGCCTGAAATAAAGTGCCAGTTTCTTGTCATGGTCATCTTTTCCCTTCCATGCACCTCTCCTAATTCTTCCACCAATATATTTCCATGACTCATCACCAAAATACACCTTGGAAACTCCCTTGAGTCTCCACAGCCTCCTCCTATCTTCCAATGAATCCAATGTCAGCTCCTTTATCATATCAGTTGTGTTCTGTGGTAATTTCCAGAGATAAATCTAGTAGCGTTTCTTTGCAGCCTCTCGAACTCCTACATTTTAACCCAAAATATAGGTCCAATACTACACTACCATATTCAAACAATGGTATGGTCAAAGTTTTGTAACTCAATTCCCTTATTTCTCTGGTATACCCCCTCATCACACCCTCCAACATGCGAAGGATTTTGAAACCTTTTCCTACTACCTGTCTCATGTGTCCTCCCAAGTTGAGTTTGTTATCAAATGTTATGCCACGGTATTTACACTTCAATTCTATAACACTCCCCACCTTAGAATCAATGTTTAGTTTTTTTTATCTTTGTACCCAATAAGCTCATTCTTCTCTGCATTTTTCTTCATCCGATGTTGACCTACCCAGCTACATATCATGTCCAGATCAGCTGCAGCTGTCAACAGATTTGAAACCTATTTCATACCCTTATGTCATCAGCAAACATCATCATCATCTTCTTCCATCTCGAGTTTCCCGGGTGCGGTGTAAGAGCGCTCTCCACTTTTGCCTGTCCAAGTACGTTTCCTCTTCCTGGATTTTGGACCATTATACACCTTTATCCTGTAGGTCCAATTTCACAAAATCAGTCCATCTCCTTCTGGACCGGCCTCTTGTTCTTTTACCCTCCGATTCTTTTTCCAGCCATATCCTCAGTGATCTTGTAGGGTCCATCCGCTTGACGTGTCCTAGCCATCGCATTCTTGCATTGGCAATTTTTTCTCGGAGGGTTTCACTGACTAGGATCTGTTTACAAATCACTTCATTCCTGATCTTGTCTCTTCTGGTTTTCTGGAACATGATAATATGCAAACAACCTAACTTCTGAAATTAGACCATCCACACAATAATTCATTAGAATAATGAATAGCAATGGTCCCTGTATTTCTTTTGATACTGCATTTCCTACCCCAATGATTTGCGTTCTTTTAAGAATTCTTCTACCCAGCAAATCACAATTTTGTCCACTCCAGTACCTTTCACCTTATTTAGTACCATTTTATGGCTCAATCCATCAAAAACCTTTGAAAGATCTAGTGGTACACTACCAATTACGCCTCCTTTGCCCATTTCATCTGAAATATTGAATCACTTTATAGTTATCTTTTTTTTTTACTGTTTAACGTCCCTTTTTAACAACGTGGTCTTTAGAGACGGGAAAGGATGGGGGCAAGGAATGGGAAGGAATTCGGCCATGGCCTTTTGAAGGAAGCATCCCGGTATTCACCTGGAGTGATTTGGGGAAACCATGGAAAACCCAAATCTGGATGCCCGGACGGGGATTCGAACCGCCGTCCTCCCGAATGCGAGGCCAGAACGCTATTTATAGTTATCATCAATTGCTATTAGACAGTAATAGCAAACGGCAAATTTTGATTTGTTGGCATTACAGCAATTTTATTGTCATTATCAACTTTTTTTTCTTTTGGCTGTCTTCAGTCTTTCAACTGGTTTGATGCAATCCTCCATCCATTCCTATCTTGTGCTAACCTCTTCATCTCTACATATCCTTTATAACCAACATCCTCAATTATCAGCTTCATATATTCTAATCTCTGTATTTCTCTTACCATATTATAAAACAGTGTGTCCTGAGTTTTTCAGATAGAGTCAAATGAAAATGAAACTGAGTGCATAATGAATGCAGAGACAAAAATTTTGATATATTTGGCAACACTAACATGACAGCTGAGAAATATGTAAAATATGTCATACTCATTAATTGGAGTATCTATAATAATGTTTTAAGTCACATGTTTCAAAATACATACAGGCAGCACAACACACTAAATATGAGATTCATAACCATAAAGTGAAAATTCAAGTGTATTTACGAACTGCCAAAAGAAGTAGGCAAAATGTTGGAAAATAAAATTTTGCGTTGTTATTATGTTACTACATAGTGCAATCTTAAATAAACCACATTAATCATATTGGGAATACAAATTAATAAAAAATCACCATCAAGAAAAAAGCATGAAACATCATCATTGTTTATAGTTTCCAGGCATTGGTCGTGCCCATTTTGCATACTAACATCTCATTTCCATTCTCTTCCCACCAAACGATCTCTGGCAAAACTACAACAGGCCTATTAGCAAATTAGAAATGCATTTTACAGCAAGTATAACCCACATACGAAACACAAATTGGAAGATCATACACAAATGAAAACTTTAAACTTGTAACAAAAAACTGTGCTACAAACAGCATGCAGAAAAGATTGCAAGTGGCAGCTGAAGATGCATAAACACCAATATAGCGCCAACATAAAGATAGCTGCCTCATTTGAGATTTGCATGAGGAAAGAATAGCATTCTATTATTCAGTTTTAGTGCAGTGAAGGCGTGAAACCTATTGAAATTCATCAAAGAATGAAATTTCACTATGGTAGTGTATGTTTGTCACTGCAGCAAGTCTATAAATGGAGTATGAAGTTTGCAAATGAAGTGACTTTATTGGAAGATGGACCTTATACATGCCACGTACATTGAGTTATAACTCTAGAAAACATTGAAACACTTAAAGCTATAATGGGGAAAAATTGCAAAATGATACTAGATAAAATTGCATAAAAATTTAACATTAGTCATTGTTCAGCACATCAAATTGTGCATGATCAGCTTAACTTCCACAAAATTGCTGCAAGATGAGTGTACGGCAGCTGACTCCTGTGAGGAAACAGCATCGTGTTGATGCTTACAAAGAATTTTTGTGGCACTTTGAACAAGAAGGTGCTGACTTCCTTGCAAGAACTGTTACTGGGGACAAAAGCAGGGCTGAGGACAGCAAGAAAGGAGGTTTCAAACAAACGATCAGCAAAGATAGCTATGCTGATTGTCTTTTGTGACAAAATGGTGCCATCTCGCAGCACTACACACCTTTAGAAACCACTATCACCAGTACACCATACTGAGATTTCCCCACCACAAAAAAACATCTTTGGCCTGCTATAAAGTGACATGAATTATTGTCTACAAATGTCTTTTTGCAAAACGATAATCAAGGCCCCAAACTGTTCCTACAAAGGTTGTTACAATCACAGACTTGCGTTCACAGTATTTTCCTTTTTCCTCATCTGGCATTCTCACCAACCTTGTTATATAAATAACGAAGGACAGGGAAATTAACCCACCACATACCAAAGTGGACGACTGTGGTTAGAGGGAAACTTATGCTGACAAACAAATACACAATATTAAGGCATCTGCCTTCATCAGTGGTAGATAAACGGACCATTAGGCTCCGTACATGTGTACACAACGAACGTCACCCAGTGATAATGAATCATTCATTGTGTACACATGTACGGAGCCTAATGGCCTATTTATCTACCACTGATGAAGCCAGATGCCTTAATATTGTGAATTTGGTGGTCAGCATAAGTGTTCCCTCTCACCGCAGTCGTCCACTTTGGTATGTGGTGGGTTAATTTCCCTGTCCTTCATTATTTATATTGCCTAGAAGCCGCTTCCATTTTCCTTAGTTCCATTACAACCTTGTTATATGTGATTTTCATTTGACTTACCTAGTTAAACATAAAAATGTATTGTATTTTGATCTGAAATGTATAAATCAGTTATAAATTGGTTACAAAAACTGTTACAAAGTATATCAGAATCTTCAGAACAAGCTCTCATAATTTTTTTTATCACTAAACAGTCACAAGAATTGGTCTGATTTATACAAGAATTATTTTTCTTTGGATAACTATAATAAGTAATTAAAAGGAATTAATATCTAGCGTGTGGCATTATTTCACATAAAATCACACCATATCTCCAGTAACAACATTAAATTTGATGTAAGAATGAAGCCTTTCCAGGCAAACAGTTACAATGAAATCTTCAGGGGAGTGTGATAAAAACTCAATATTCCTATACTTAGATCTGGCATCTTCTTGAAGTGAGAATTTCATAGGATTGTTTGAAAAAAAAATTAGAATGTCATGTTTTTAAGACATAATCTTGTGATAGACCTTCAAATATTTCATTGCAACATTTAATTTTACTCATAGAACTTTAACTACTAATTTTTTTTACAGAAGAAAGTACTTTCTTCTATTGAACTCATGAACATCTAAAGAGCAAATATGTTTAAATTTGTCTCTAAGTCAATCAATACAGTAAAATGCAATGTTACAGTTCCCCTGTTCTAAGTTAAATATGAACTATGATTCAATGACAAATATTATTCAAAGAGTTAATTTTCAGTAATCAATCCCATTTACAATGACAGCGATGAGCAGTGGTGGTTATTACAGCTGAAGACAAGGTATGGGGATTTCTACAGTTTATTAGAAAGAAACAGGTTTGGGAGTCATAATGGTCTATTTATAAAACTGATTCCATCATATTCCTAACTGGTAATCGCTTTAAAAAAATCAATTAGGTTATGAACTAAGATCATCAAGAATTATAAATTAGAAGTCAATATGATGATGATAATAATAATAATAATAATAATAATTCATACATCGATCATGTAGCGATTACCAGAATCTTCTCTCCAGAAATTATGAATGTGAGAGTACGAAAGGGTTATGTAGAGTCCGACCACTACCTTTCACAAATCCAAGTTCGTTTCAGACCCAATCGAAAACTATATCAAAAGCCTAAAAACCCACCCCACGCATTGATCAAGAATACTTACAAGAACATGCACAGGAATTCACAGAATCACTACAGATAAACACACAGACATGGGATGAGCTTCTTGATACCATTCAAGAATCAGCAAGGAAACTTAGCCGGCCTCCAGGGAGACGGAAGCACAGATGGTGGACATTAGAGTGCGATAAAGCCCTGGATTCACGTATCAAATCCTGGAAGAATTGGAATAGCCACCAAACACCAGATAATTGGAAGATTTTTTTAGAAACACAGAAAAGAACATCCAAAATAATCAGACGATTTAAATGAATGTACCACATTAAAAGACTAGAGGAAATCGACAATGACTTCAAAAGAAACAACACAAGAAATTTTTTCAAAAGTTTCCGGGAAGAACTGTCTACCTTTAAACCTCCAAGTCTTTGCTTCCGTCGAACTGATGGTATGCTTGAAACCAACATAAAGGCCAATTGTGACATTCTGAAGCAGTTCTTCGAGAAGCTGTACAACTGTGAACCACCTACAGAGAAACTCCATTTCCAGATACCCTCCCCAAACCATGACTCAGCTCCACCAACACTGGGTGAGATCCGAAATATCATACTTCAGTTGAAAAATAACAAAGCACCAGGGGAAGACGGAGTAATAGGCAAGATGCTCAAGATCGGGGGCGAACTACTGACTGACCGGCTGCACGCTACTATTTCAAATATATGGGAGACCGAAGTCATACCTGCAGATTGGAAAATTGCATAAAAAAGGAGACAGGATAGATCCAAACAACTTTTGAGGGATTTCACTTCAGTCACCTACAAAGTACTTTCTTGTGCCCTCCAGTCAAGGTTGGAGAAGCAGGCAGAACACAAGATTGGTGAATACCAAGCAGGATTCCGACCACACCGATCATGCACAGAACAGATCTGGAACCTAAAAATGATACTCCAACATCGTCAGTCAACCCGCACAGTGGTAACTTTTGTAGATTTTAAGAAAGCATATGATTCGATTGACCGCACTACGCTGTTCAATATATTACGTGAATATGGAGTAGATAATAAAACAACTATTTTAACTCAACAAACTTTGACAAATACAACGTCAAAAGTGAAATTTATGGGCGAAATCTCTGAATTTGAAATTAAAACTGGTGTAAGACAAGGAGATGGGTTATCACCACCCCTGCTCAACTTGGTACTAGACAAAATCATTAGCATATGGAGAAAAGAAATATCTGGAATATATATGGGAACAAAGGATAAACAAATCAACATAAATTGCCTTGCTTTTGTGGATGATCTAACAGTAATTACACGAACTGTTGAGGAAACCAAACATGCTGTTGAGAAGCTTCATGAGATAGCTATCAAAACCGGCCTCCAAATCTCTTATGAGAAAATGCAATATATGGACTCCAAAAGCACAAACCTGAAGCCACTCGTGACTAAATATGGCACTATCAAACAAGTTGAACACTTTAAGTACTTAGAAGAAATTATTGGGAACACTGGAACTGAGAAATAAACCCACAAAAACCGTGCTGAAAAACTGCAAAAAGCATATGCAATTACTTGGAATACTTACAATAAGAACTCACTTTCCACGAAAGCCAAACTCCATCACTACCACACCGTCGTTCTTCCAGGATCACTGTATGCGACGGAGACATCATGATTAACGGTAAATGTCAAAGGAATAGAAAAAATAGAAAGACAGATACTGAGAAAAATATTCGGCCCCAAAATCCAAGATGGCATCTGCATGCGAAAAAGCTCAGAACTGTATTCACTGACAGAAAGATTCACCTCACTCGCACGGAAAAGACGCATAAAATTTTATGGACATATAGAACGAATGGATGACTCACGACTTACCAAGAAAATTTTCCACATCATCAACGGTCCCCGACAAAACAAAGCACGCTGGTTTGTAGAAACCCAGAAGGACCTCGCAGAAGCCAGCCTTGACCCATTGACATCCACACGCAGTAAATACAGACAATTGATCACCTCACATAAATTTGCCCCTAAGAGCCCAACATCAAAATATCTGAAACTCAGAAATGCATGGACACAAGAGAGACATCAAGCCCACAGCGAAAGGATGAGGAGGTTTTGGGAAAATAAGAAGAACAGCAAGAAGAATAATGCAAATTAATGGTTCCACGTGCTCCTTAGCGGGCTAAACAATATAATAATAATAATAAAATACATTCAGTTAATGTGATTAGAGAGGCAAAAATAATTTAAAAGTTTATTGCTTTCTGTTCGTTCATTCGTTTGCTGTCAACTTTAGTAATTGATAATATTATTTTCTATTTTCACTCTACACCAAAATTCAATATGTTTATTTGCTCTCTTAGACAACTTTGAATAAATCAACCATAGTTAAAAAGATACAAAAAAAAACTTTAAACTGAAAATGCATTATCATACCAATAGGCATCATCCTGGCTGACAATGTGAAGAATATCCCCTTTAACAAAATCGAGCCCAGCTTCCTTACATGGTATGTAAGGATCGGTTGACGATGTATAATCAAAATGCGCTCGAACTCGAACTTTACTTTCTCGTAGTCCACTTTTACTGTCAGCTGGAACCAACTTGAAAGTAATTGTGCCTTCAGATGCTTGCTAAAAAAAAAAAGATATTGTAATATTTTATTTCCACAACTTTTGAAAGAAAAGTAATAACTTAGGAAGGAAAACATGACTAATAGTAAAAGTCTATTGAAAACAGATTACAAAGCAACTATTTACTGTAGTATTTGCCAAGAAAATATATCAACACTGACTTTTCTAATAAAATTCTAGCGATAAAACATTCAGTAGCCAATCATGGCATGATTACTTTTAGAAGGGCTTTACACTTTCTCGGTATTGAGGGCATTAGTGGCACTGTAGGAATGCTGAACAGAAACAAGGTAATGATCAGGCATGGCCTAATTAAGTAATCACCCTCAAATTCACCTGTAAAACACACAAAGATAAAATAGGTAACAATGAAAGGAAATAAATGCCGCAAGGCAATATCTTTATGGAAAGACAGATGAAATACATCCAACACTCACCAAAGTTGAAGGGAAGAGGGCAGCAGCTACACAAAACAACAAAAACAAAGAAAATACAACATTTCGGGCAAAACACTTCTTCAAGTCAACAGGTCTAAGTGGCTGGATTTGCGCTAGACTTGCGTACGACACAGCCACTCATAGAATCTATGGTTGCATCATACGCAAGTCTTGCGCAAACCCAGCCACTTATGTCTGTAGACTTGAAGAAGGGTTTTGCCCCAAATATTGTATTTTCTTTGTTTTTGTTGTTTTGTGTAGCTGCTGCCCTCCTCCCTTCAACTTTGGTGAGTGTTGGGTGTATTTTATCTGTCTTTCCATACAAATACACAAAGATAATATATATATACAGCTCAGAAACTGAATTCTTGTTCCCCATTCTCCATCCCTTTAATACCAGTTATCTAAAAGGCTTAGTAACAGGTAACGGATCCCTCCTGATCCACAAGTGCACTAGCCAAACATTTTAATAGTTAAGCTGCAGTATATATTCTACATTTTTCTGCCATTCCATTCGCTGTTCTAATAAATGATAGTTTCTTTATCCATTGATGTTCTGTGAGCAATGTGGCATGAGAAAACAAAAAGATAGCATTTTATGGAAATAAAAAAATGATCTGAAATTTTCAACAAACTCAGAACTTAATGAAACAGCCAAGTTAAAATATTCTTATAATTTTTAAAAAGTACAGACAGCGTTCTCATCTTTACTGGTGTTAAAACTTATCTTATTACTTTAAACACAACTAACCAATATTTTCAAAACATCATTTGGTGTTTTCCCTTCCACATTGATACCATTAACCTCACACACTTCATCACCAACATGGATGAGACCAGAACGATCAGCGGCACCACCATGCATAATTCTTGCTATCACAATTTTTCCAGTCTGTTCATCAGTCTTGATTGTTGCTCCCTAAAAGCAGGATAAACATTATATTTTATATACTGAATCAAAAAACATCATTTTTTTAAAAAAAATATACTGAAACAAAGTAGAAACTGCAGACAGATCATTCTGCAGTATGTGAATACAGTAATGGTACAGGTAATTTATCATTAACATCACAACATTAACTACTATCGAGTTTTATACAATAAAAAGGGACATTTTCAAGCAAGATATAATTAATAAATAATGTCTTGGACTCTTTGAAATCAGATTTAAAACTCGCTATTAAATTGCTGCATGCAGAAAAGGTGGACATACTCCATACCTGGGGATAAATTAAACCTTGTAATTTTAGTGCATTAACAAAAGCACTCTGTAAAAATTATGCAAAAACAGAAAATACCCTGTAGGACAGCAGTAACTAATTAAAACTACTCATGCTGTATTAATCTGCTTCTGTTCTTGTTTTAAATGTTTCCAAAATAAAAGTTTATCATAAATAAAAATTTACTTTTTTTAGATAAATTCTAATTGCACATGTCTGTTTGGTGCCTGGAGTGAATACTTCTTAAACATAAAACGAAGTGCATTAGATAAATTAATATATTAAGAACAGAGTGAGAAGTTTTGACTTATTACAGGCAATGAAATCAGGAATACACTAAAGACACCATTAATTTCAAATTTTTCATGCTAGGTTCTTCAACACTGGTTCAGTTTCTAACTACAAAACTAAAACTCTAATTTTTTTAATTTAATTTAATTGTGATGGAGTTGAAGCTCCATTGGTAATTTCTCTACACACCCACTCTTTCCTTTCTTGCACACATCCATGTTTCCCCTGTAAGAATTTTAACTTTAAATGCTTTTGCCATTTTTTGTAAATTATCCATCACTTCCCATCCTACTTAATTCCAATCCCCGACCCCCTCAGGTACAAAAAAAGACTTGTCGCACTCTGTTATGCCTGAAGTAGAGTGCCAGCTTGTGATCATGCTTATCTATACTCTTCAATGTAATACTCTTAACTCTTCAACCAATATCTTACCAAGCCTTTTTATCAATGTACACCCTGTACGCTTCCAGAACTCTCAACATGCATCTCCTGTCTTCTATTTGTCCTCAATCCAACTCCTTTATCATATCAGTTACAGATTGTGATATGCAGTTATTTCCACAGACAAACTTAGTTGCCCTCCTTTGCACCCACTGTAACTCCTGTACTTTAAATGAAAAAAGTGGGTCCTACATTACAACACATTCTGGTAACAGTTTGACAAAAGTTTTGTAACCCAATTCCCTTATTTCTCTGTTACATCAGCCACTGTAATAAATGAAGGATTTTGAAACCTCTTTAAATAACCAGAGCAATTGAGTTTATTATCAAATGTTACACTCCGGGTATTTATCAAGTAATTCCTTTCATTCTCTAAACAAGTTTTTTATCTGTGTACCTAACAAACCAACTCTTTTTCACATTTATCTTCATTTCATGTAGACCTATGCTAGATATGAAGCTAGATATCCTGAAGCTGGTCAAAAACTTTTCCTGTTTTGACACTATTATATAACATTATGTCATCTGCAAACAAACTAATATTTGACTTAAAACATTAACACAATCATTCATTAGACTAATCAATAGCAATGGTTATAGCACATTACCCTGTGGAATGCCCATGTTCACTTTAACTTCTTTTGATACTGCATTTTCTGCCCTCACTTTTTGCTGTACTGATTTTAAGAATTCCCGCATCCAATAAGTCCCTGTTCCCGATCACCTGGTCCCATTCCCGATCTCAATCTCACTTTCCTCTTGTCGACAGACCGTTGCATTTAGACGACCCATCAGCCGGCCCAATCTGGTTGCTAACACACAAGCATCCACCCCCATGCGTGTATCCGTCTTGCTCCAAAATTTGTACGTTCCGTTTAATAGTGTTACTAGTAATGAAATTAGTTAGTTATAAATTTTGTTAACTACTAATATTTAAGTTAAATACATATGGTCCCATATTTATCAAAACCACAAATTCTTGGTGTAACCCTGACTGTTTGACATTGTACGAAAAGCCTAGGAAAAAGACGTGTGTTAAGCAATTATATTTATAAAAGGCACACTTTTAGTCACATTAGACATCTTAGATCTTGTTGGATGGTGAATATTTTCATAATTTCTAGTGGATGACACATGAAATGTCTAATTTCTCGCATCTTTGTAATGATAGAGGGCATGTTGGGTTACTTTATTATACAGTATCATACTTTATTTTTGGCTTTTATACTTTATACTTTTTCCTACCAATAAAGTATGCAAAAATATTTTATTTCAAAAAAATATACAATACATGTGACTGAATGTCGTTCAGCTAGTTTTACAACCTCCTTCAAGAAAAAATGCCTATCAGCCAGGGATTTTCTGATCACTCGTATCCTTTGAACGGAGTCAAGGCAATAATAGCGGACCATTCATATTGTTGTACTCTAGTCAACTCATGTCTGCTCGCTGTCATTCCTGAACGGAACGGTGGAGTGACATTTAGAATTTGTATTTACTTCTGTTTCTCGTCATTTCGAGGTTGGAGTTTTCAACTGAATTTTTTCTTTTACAGTGTTTAAAATCGCAAGTTATTCAGATTCTGTTTGCGACAGTGATAATTGATTCAACAGTAATTCAAAATGAAGAAATTTGTGCGATAAATTATAATACAGGGCGTTCGCCGGAAAACGCTACCCTCCCAGTCTGTTGCCGTCGGCAACTTGCTCGGTCAGTGGAGCCAGCAACTCCTGCCACATGGCACCGTGAATCACCGCACTGTTTAACACCTTCGCTGCACCAACAGTGCAGTGACACAGTATAATGGGACCCTTACATTGTTAAGAACGGTTTCTTTGCATTGTAGCTAGTTTGTGACTTCAGTCTCTTATTAATCAGTGTTGTGAATAAACGTTTCTTTGCGGTTTGGCTGGTTTGGGGATTCATACTCTTATTAATCTGTACCGTGTTTGAGTGTGAGTAAAATTATGGTACGTTACAGTTTGCAACAAAGAATATTTCTCTACGATACATATGTGAAGAAGAAGTCGTTTAAAAAGTGTCGCAGTAAATTTCGTCGCGAATTTCCTGGCGCTTTACTGCCAGCTAAATCAACAATTCTGCGTCTGGTTAAAAAAGTAAGAGAAACGGGTTCATTTTTTAACAAAAAGAGACTGTCGGTCAACCGTATTCTCACAGAGGAGAAAATTGACGATATCGCTTTTCTACTAGAACAGTCACCCAAAAAATCATTAAGTCAGTTAGGGCAGCGTGTGTCTCGAAATATGTTCAGAAGATGTGAAATGTGCATTACACAAGAGGGTCAACACTTCCAGCATCTTTTATAAGGTAAGCTAATGAATTACGTCACATTTAAATGCTTAGCACATACAAGTTTATGAAGCGTAATTATTATGAAATAGTTCACGGCCGACAGTCGAACAATGCCGGTAGCTGACCGCTCGCTCGCCGGGAGCAGTTTCTTCCTTGTAGCGCTAACAGTGGGTTGCGTTTCCCGGCGAACGCCCTGTATAACTGGACAAGAAGGCATCCTCAAAATAAATTCTTTGCAAATTGCATTATCTGCACTGAGAGTTTTACTACTGTGTCACTTGGTAACAGACAGTTAAGTCAGTAACAATTATCAGTAATTTTCAGAATATTATGAAAATGATCTTCTGTTGAATAAATTAAATACAATGTTGAAATATGTCACACTGGTCAGAGGTGTAGAGTTGTTAACTTTAATACAAATATAAAGTATCATACTTTATTTTTGGCCGGTATACGTTATACTAACCATAAAGTATGTGGAAATAATTTTTATTTTTTTGTAAACTATACAATTCAATTAATTTCCAAATGACATTATGATGGAACGAAATAAATGCAAGATGGTGGGAAGGGAGAAACAGAGCGTACTTAAATTTAAAAATGAGTGTTCATTTATTTATAATACAAGATTTAGAATGTGGCTCCTGATGTAAAACTTTAAAATGAAACAAAAAATTAATAGCTAGACGACCCATAAGCCCAAAAATATATTTATCTAAGGCAATAAATAACAAAATTTAAAAATACATTGTTTCCCCTTTGATATACTGTTTATTTTCCTCTTCAAGAGAGAATAATACTTTTTTTTTTCCAGATAAGTTGGAAACCCTATATGAGATGTCCCATAAAAATTTGTGGGTCTTTTACACCTCCAGCAACTCTGTCAGTATTTATTTTTCTAGATTATTAGATGAATCCATCTCAAAATAATAGAAAAAGGGGAACCAGGTAGTGTGAGCACAACCGGGAGAGGCTTTACACGGCCAGTTTTCAGGGCAGAGTGGTGGTGGCCCGACTTACCCCTAACCTTTAGCGCTAAATCAGATGGAATTTCCATCCGATCTCCCTGCGTGGTCTCGCGGCTAAAACGTGACCAGGAGCTCACTTTAGACGGGCCGTTTTCAGGGCCGAAGGGGCGTGGCCACGATTTAAGGAGACAAGGTCAGGTCGTCTTAAGGGGCCTTTATATCCACACCAATGGCTTTTCCTTATTTACCACCATTTTATAGCACATTTCACAAATGCCTTGGAAAGATTAATAGCTACACTGTCAATTTGGCCTCTTTTGTCCATTTCACCAAAAATATCTTGAATAAAACCAACTGAGATTGACATTCTAAAGCAATGTTGTCATTTTCAAAACCAATTTCTTTCTTCACAGTCATTTTTAATGAGGATGCATATCAACTTTTCCATTAATTCCAATGATATGATATTAATCAGCCTGTAATTTTCAACCCTGTTTATTACCCCTGCTTTATGGTTCAGTACTACTATTACGAGCGTTCTGGTAGCTCAGGGGTTAAGGCGCTTGCTTTCAAAACATTCGCTGCTCCGGTCCTGGGTTCGAATCCCAGCAGGCGCAGGAATTTTGAGAGTTCTGTTTGATCATATGAGCTACGCCAGGTCACTCCGTGGTTCGGATTCCACATTAAACTGAAGGTCCCAGAGGAAAGGAACTGGCCATCCTACCTCTGACACAGTGGCTTAGTATGCCTCCTTCAAGAGGATCCAACCAACCTTCGGGTTGTGGACTAAGTTAAGTTTTTTTTACTACTATTACACTTTTAAAGTTCTTTGCTAAACAGCAAGTCTCCAGACTCAATCTAAATTAACATTTCAAGGTTAAATACAATGTTGTATCCCACTCTTTTTAAAACAATTGTAGTAATATTAACTGCATCGTCCCCTTCATACTTTCTTGGCTTTCTTAAATCCTTCATAATATCCTCATGATGGATAGTCTGCTTGTGAGAACAAGATTATCCTCTTATTTACTCCTTTCCCAGCCTGAATCATAGCCCCTAATGTTTGTATCAAACCAGTTACTTAATTTCTCTACCGTTTTCAAATCCTCAATAAATTCTTCTCTATCCTTATCTACACTTGTCTGAATACCCTCCATTACTCTCAATTTTTTAACATATCCGTAGAAATTTCTGTATATATCTTAGTATTCATCATAAAACTAATTTTAGCTTCCTTCTGTTGTTATTCGTTCCTTGTTTAGTTGTTACAAGTATTCCCTATTGCTTAACTGTCTCTAAAAGTCTGTTGCATTCTCTTCTTACCAGCTTTTTTAGTCTCCTAATCTTTCTACACAGACGGAAAAAAAAATCCCAACACCAAGAAAAAATTATTGTAGAGTAATGAAATTTGGACAATGCATTTGTCAAGTTAACATGTTTAATTGATTAAATTTTCAAGATCACAGGTTAATTTAAGCTCAAGAAAATGCATTTCAAATGTGAAATACTGTTAAATTAATAGCCGGTGTAACCTCCAGAATTTTGAATGCAAGCCTGCAAACGTGAATGCATTGTGTCATACAGGTTTCGAATGTCACTTTGTGGTATGGAGTTCCATGCTTGTTGTACTTGTGCTGTCAATACTGGGACGGTCAGTGCTGGCTGTGGATGATGCTGGAGTTGTCGTCCAATGATATCCCATACGTGTTCAATTGGAGACAGATCTGGTGATCTCGCAGGCCAAGGTAACATGTCGACACTCTGTAGAGCACGTTGCGAGACAACAGCGGTATGAGGGCGAGCGTTATCCTGTTGAAAAACTCCCCCTTGAATGCTGTTCATGAATGGCAGCACTACAGGTTGAATTACCAGACTGACGTACAAATTTGCAGTCAGTGTGTTTGGTATAACCACAGGAGTGCTCCTGCTGTCATAGGAAATCGGTTACTTCAAGGACAGCTCCGAGCCAGGCGCCCTGTAGCGTGCATTCCACTGACTACAAGCCATCGCCGTTTGCGACTCCAGTGGTGTCAAGCCAGAGCTCATTGGAGGACGGAGTGGAGATCTGTTGTGTTTTCTGATGAAAGCAGGTTCTGCCTTGGTGCCAGTGATGGCCGAGTGTTGGTCAGAAGGAGGCCAGGGGAACGCCTGCAACCAAACTGTCTGCGGCCTAGACACACTGGACCTACACCTGGAGTCATGGTCTGGGGAGCAATTTCCTATGACAGCAGGAGCACTCCTGTGGTTATACCAAACACACTGACTGCAAATTTGTACGTCAGTCTGGTAATTCAACCTGTAGTGCTGCCATTCATGAACAGCATTCAAGGGGGAGTTTTTCAACAGGATAACGCTCGCCCTCATACCGCTGTTGTCTCGCAACGTGCTCTACAGAGTGTCGACATGTTACCTTGGCCTGCGAGATCACCAGATCTGTCTCCAATTGAACACGTATGGGATATCATTGGACGACAACTCCAGCATCATCCACAGCCAGCACTGACCGTCCCAGTATTGACAGCACAAGTACAACAAGCATGGAACTCCATACCACAAAGTGACATTCGAAACCTGTATGACACAATGCATTCACGTTTGCAGGCTTGCATTCAAAATTCTGGAGGTTACACCGGCTATTAATTTAACAGTATTTCACATTTGAAATGCATTTTCTTGAGCTTAAATTAACCTGTGATCTTGAAAATTTAATCAATTAAACATGTTAACTTGACAAATGCATTGTCCAAATTTCATTACTCTACAATAATTTTTTCTTGGTGTTGGGATTTTTTTTTCCGTCTGTGTATTATAATATGTTGTAGTGTATTACTAGACTACATTGGAATATATTTGTAAGAAGATGGACCCATAGCTCGCACAGGTGCTGGTAGTCACCTTGTGGACTGGTTTAGCCTCCCAGAGGGACCTCCTTGTATACCTGTCGGCGAGGTAGCGGATCCTCTACCTCG
The DNA here is from genome assembly GCA_031002005.1 of Vandiemenella viatica. Lineage (NCBI taxonomy): Eukaryota > Metazoa > Arthropoda > Insecta > Orthoptera > Morabidae > Vandiemenella > Vandiemenella viatica. The sequence continues at coordinate 29,531,822 of JARYHS010011408.1, forward strand.
CCGACAGGTATACAAGGAGGTCCCTCTGGGAGGCTAAGCCAGTCCACGCAGTGACTGCCAGCTTTCATCAGCCTGTAGACACCGGTCACCTGATGAAGACAGCCGAGCTGGTTGTCGAAACGTTGTGTTTCCAAAACACCATCCGGCTGCACACCCGTGAAGACTACATTGCTTCAGTACACCGGGAAAGATGTGGTCACATCCCAATCTGCCAAATGAATGAAACAAAGGTGGAACACGTGTGGTGGTGGCAGAATTGCCAGGGGAATTGCCTTAACTTTTAGTTAATGTGGAGGAATAGCTTATTTAACATCCTTGGTCACCACCAGATAACTGTATGCACAGCCTAGTGCCATCTGGACAATGGGCATCGTTGCTCTGTATGGTGCCAATCAGTTATTCTGCACAGCTTTATTCATGCTCACTTTGTTACTGCTGCTGAACTTTAAACTTATTGCACTCAACTCGAAGGATTGAAAGTGCCAGTTTCCCATGCATCACTCACCTAGAGTCCTATGTGTCTATTAATTGTGTTGTCATTAAGTTGTATTTTGAAAGCGTCTTTTATAATAGGGGTCTGGGCCACAACCTTCACATTTTCAAAGTCTACTTTATGGCTACTGTCAATAACATGTTACAAGACTAAAAGGCAACAGTTTTGCTTACATTTAGCACAGCAGCTCTCAACAGTATGGATGGTCTGCCCCGATTTAGAATTTTCCATATTCACAGGATAAGTTATAAAACTCTGATAGTCTTAAATCCACGTCATCTTTCATGCGAGGAAGCCAATCCTGATATATTTTTTTTTTTTTCCTGGTGGGTGTAAATACTGTTGATCTCATGGTGGGTCAATATCCTGCCTATCTTCCCACAACAATTGCATGCATAGAGGACAAATGCCAAAGCCTTTGGTGGGTTTTCTTGCACCATTGCTTGTCTTGTTTCCATTGGTCCAAAGTGCTTTCTCTATTTGAAGTTTTCATAGATGTTGGCATGCCACCTGAAGGTTTTCTTTATCGCAAATTTCTCTTACCCTGTGCACCAAAGTAAATAACACAGTATACTGCTGAGCAGTATCCAAGTAGTGACCAATGTGTGTTGGCTTGAAGTACACATTATGTGCTAAAGTTCCATGCAACTTTTGCCTGATAAGCGTATTAACAAAAGGAAGGTAATTGTTAATTAACACGCATAAATTAGGATTTTTGCAGATAAAAATGTTGTATAAACATAACATCGAGTTCATTAGAGTAAAATCAGAATAGAATTGTGGGAAAGGAATTCCGCCATGCCCACTTCGAAGAAACCATCCGAGAATATATCTGGAGCGATTTCAAGAAACTATGGAAAGTAAAATCTGGATGAGAATTTGACGGGGATTTAATCCCAATTCCTCCAAAATGTCAGGCTTGAGTGTTAACCACTCACCCACCAGGCTCTGAATCATAAAATATTTGATCATGTGTAAGTAAGATAGTTTCATTCATAAAAAATGAGTGAAGAACTGGAATAAATTACCAAGGAAATTGCGGAATCATTTATCTTAAGCTACGAAAGAATTTAAAGTGAAAATTTCCATTATGCAATAGTAGAAATATACACTAACTGCCACCTGAAAGCAGCTCCAAGACAGTTAGTAACAAATAATGGATATAAAAGACAATTTTTTCCTTGTTTTGACCATTAAGGACCACAGACACCAGTGAGAATAGGGGAGGCATTAAAGGTGAGAGGCTTGAAGCCCCACCATGGCTAGAACCAGACTTGGTAGGTTTGGATCATTTAGGCCTAGGGGAGGAATGTTTGTATCGTGGTATATGTGGTGTATGAAATGTATATTTTTTGATTGTGAACTGTGTAGTTTATGAGGCAGAGTTTTGGGACTGTTCCAGCCAACCCGCGGCCCGCCTTGAATATTTTCCCGGCCCGCAAGATTCATCACACTTTTACAAAATATATTTATTTTATAATGGCAAAAGTAGTGAAAACCAATGTATTAAAAAAATATGTTATTTATGCATCCAAATTTTCAAAATTTATTTAATTTATGTTTATAAATTTTTATATATAATTTTTAGGGTTTTATATATGTCTTTAAAATCTGTGTTTAGTATACTTATTATTATCTATGTTCACATGTAAGAATAATAGTAAAAACAATAATAATAACTCATTATGTTCCAACGTTTCACTGCAAAAAAAAAAAAAAAAAAAAAAAAAAAAAAAAGGTCAATAGTGGGTTTAAATCTAATATGGGGATATATGATTTTATATGCAGCCCGCAGAGTTAGGCTGGTCGTCCACTGCAAGCGTAATTGAGCGATTAACAACTCAAGCAACTATAAACAACTTTGAATGGGGTAACAAGGACCGACTAAGGCCGTCCACTGTAGCCGACTGTCATGCGACTGTGATTGTTGCAGCAGTTCTCGACCGCGTCTCTCGCGGGCAACAGTTGTGCTAGTGATTTCGTGCGAATATTTTAAGAGTTTCAAAATTATGTGAAATGGATGTAGAGACCACTTATTTTTTGGAATGTCCCTGCCTGACAACACATCGTAGACATCGTTAGTGTTGGATTAATTCAATGTTAGAAAAACGGAATTTATTAGGAGAATTCCACCTACAAATCCTCGTCCAGCCATCTGGTTCACTCCAGGCAAATACCAAGATGGTTCATTCAAAAGGACATCCGGATTCCTTCCCGTTCCTTACCCCCAGTCCCTTCCCGCCTCTAATGACCTCGATGTAGACGAGGCGAAAAGCCAGAAACAAATAATGATAATAATTTAGTTTAATAGGTCTATTTGCAAATAATAATAATAATTTCTTAAAGTTTTTAAACTAAATTATAATAGAAACAAAACTGTTTACATTTTACCAAATACTCACGTTGGCACGTTTGAAAGTTTTACAAATATATTTTACTGGGATAGGAGTGAACAGCGGCGTCGGGTTCAGGTGGTTAGTAATCTATTGTTCTGGGCGTCAGAGATGGAACTGGAGTGTTTCATTGAGCGGACCTGGGTGATGAATATGGCAAAAGATGGGTTTGGAGATGTCCTTATCGGTGAAAACTTGCTCAGTTTATTACAAACTGCCAGTTACCTATGAAGAGGAACATTCTTTATAAGTAGTAAAACACTTAAAAAACTCAATATTACTATCTCCCCAAGTGGCCCTGCTAATAATTGTAATTTTGCCCTCTCGATTTCAAGAAAATGTTTGTCAGAAATGCTATGATCAATTTGTTTGCGCTTAGTCAGGGTAGGGTGGAATCCAATTGTTGTTGGTTGAACGGATGGGTTGGAGCGTTGCACATTTATTGCACTGGTGCTCAAAGTTTCAAAGAAGGTGAATTGACGTCATGTCCCAAACTATCTTCCGTGTCTTTCCAGTTATCTTGTCCAGAAGCCCCTTTGGAAATTTGTTTCTTTTTAGTTCCCTCGGTTCAGTAATATACCTGGTATTTGAATGATTAATATATTGAATCGAATTAATAATTAATTGCGATGGACCGTATGCTCCGGTGGAAATTTCCCTAGTCATCTAATTACCACTTTCTTAGTATTTTTTATCATTTTATATCCTTTGAGAGTTTAAATTCCTCCCCCATCTACTTCTGTCATTTATGAATTTTAATTTTAAATTCCTTCAGTGTTTTTGATAAATTATTCATCACTTCACTAGATAATTTATTCCAGCCCCTGACGCTCGTATCCACAAAAAAAATTTCCTACTCCCTTATGCGTAAAATCGAGTGCGGAGTGCCAGCTTGTACTCATGGTCATATTTTCTCTTCCATGCACTCTTCTTAATTCTTTGACCAATATCCCTCCAAGCCCCATCACCAACATATGCCCTGTACATTCCTAGCACTCTCTTCACCCTCCTCCTTTCCTCCAATGACTCCCAACCCAGCTCCTTCATCACATCAATTACGGACTGGGTGTTGCGGTAATTTACACAAACAAATTTTGCTGCTCTCCTTTGCACTCTCTCCAACTCCTGTATTTGATACCAAAATCTTGCTCCCAAACTACACCACCATATTCAAGCAAATGTTTTGTAATCCAATTCCGTGTCTTCTTTGGTACATTCTTTCCTCACCCTCTTCAGCAAATGAAGGATTTTATAAACCTTTCCTACTACCTGTCAGTGTGTTTTTCCCAGCTGAATTTACTATCAAACGTTATGGCAAGTTATTTACACTTCAAGCTATCAACAAACAGTTTTGTCCCATCTTATAATCAGAAGGAATGTTTAGCTACTTATCTGTGTACCTAAAATGTTTGCAGTCTTCTACGCTGTGATAGCATGGAAGAAACGTTAGTTAAACCACAAATATGCGAGTGCAGTTTGTAAGAATACACAGCCTCTTAGTTTTTAAATAATTAATAATTAATGTTTTTTATATTATTTCAATGGGAAGCGTATTGATAGTGGTATTTTCGATTCACTATTTTGTATTTGATTAATGTTAGGCTGATTATGTGTGTATAGTGTTAAAAGTGCTTTATGTATTGTTATTTTTATCGTGTTATTAATATTGTGTCAAAGAAATCCATGCGCTGTTACCGAATGAACAATGTACGTGAAAATCTCTGGAATAAACAGTGCAGGAAGAAGATCTTTGACGAAAAGAACAGAGGAGAAGCAGAGATCGTGTGTAGTACGGCGAAGTTTGGATGAAACTGAGAATTGTATTTGTTAATGTAAAGCAACAATAAAGTAAATGAAACTTGATATAAAAAATTTAATTTTACATGTGGCGACTGTGACCGTGACGCAGAGCTAATTATTTAGCTCGATAATAAAAGAAACCTGTAATCTTCGGAAAGGAAGTGACGAAAATTTTGAAATAAGAATGAATGGAAAAGATTTGGAAGTAGCTGGGGAGTGGGCAGTTACCACACTGGATTGTAATGCTGCTACCGTTCATGATGATTCAACAACTGGCATCGCGGAGAAGAATCTGTGGAATGACGACAGTAAGTCCATAAAAGAAATGTTGGCTATGATTATTCAAGAACAGATGGAAGCGAAACGAGAAATGCAGAAAATGAAACAAGGACAGATAGAAACAAAACTAGAAATGCAGAAAATGAAACACGGGCAGATAGAAACAAAACTAGAAATGTAGGAAATGATAACGCAGGGAGTGAAAGGAGAACTGAAAAAATTAGAACAGAAAATAAATCAGAATCAACAGCAATTGATACAAGAGTGGAGAAAGGGAAGAAATTGTGACAAAGCGGTGGACAAAGAAGCGGAAGAAGAAGCAGAAAGCAGGTTAAAGCAAGTGATGAGAACATGCAAAGAAAAGCTAGGAATGGAGATCGAAGAAGACAGAAGAGAAAAGGACAGTGAAGATAAGAGAGAGTTTGACGAGAAATTGAACGCAATGTCTGACAACAGCGTACCATTGAAATGGTGGCAGTGTTTGGAACAGATAGAAGATAACAATGTTGATAGGAGGGAAGTAGAACATAAAGAAATAATTGGATTTGCGAGAATGAACGAATGGGAAAATGACGACCAGGAGGTAAATGATGAAGCAAGAGGGAAAAGTGAAATGCCTTTTGCTTTCACATATAAGGATGAAGGAAGTTACGAGTTGGAAACACATGAAATCGAATAAGAAACTGAAGATGCGGAAGCAAGGGAAAAAGAGACCAGCGGTGAAGAAGAGGAGCGAGAATACGGATTTCCGTTGGACAGAGTGGCGAGTAAGGAAGAAAATGAAGACGAAAATGAGGTAAAATATGGGCTAATAAAGAATGAAACAGTGGGAAAAGATGAGAAGGAGGAATCAACCAGAGACAAGGTGAAGAAGAAGAAAGGGCTCGATATGTACCACGAGGGCCACAACATTGTAAGGTACGAGTGGAAGAAAGGTGGCGGAGAGTGCAAGGTAGATGCAACGATAGGGAAAGTGAAGATGAAGTGACACATGAGAATATGGAATCAGAAAAATTGTTAGGATTAGAAAAAAAATATATGTGATCTAAACTTATACCGGGGGTGTGAATGAATGTAAGTATGGCTGAAAATGTATGTATCGGTGAATGGTGTGATGTTAAATCACACAAAATTTGACAAAATTCAAATTTTGGTGACAAATTGGCCAAGGGGATGTGTAAGAATACACAGCCTCTTAGTTATTAAATAATTAATGATTTTTTATATTATTTCAATGGGAAGCGTATTGATAGTGGTATTTTCAATTCACTATTTTGTATTTGATTAATGTTAGGCTGATTATGTGTGTATAGTGTTATAAGTGCTTTATATATTGTTATTTTTATCGTGTTATTAATATTGTGTCAAAGAAATCCATGCGCGTTACCGAATGAACAATGTACATGAAAATCTCTGGAATAAACAGTGCAGGAAGAAGATCTTTGACGAAAAGAACAGAGGAGAAGCAGAGATCGTGTGTAGTACGGAGAAGTTTGGATGAAACTGAGAATTGTATTTGTTAATGTAAAGCAACAATAAAGTAAATGAAAGTTGATATAAAAAATTTAAATTTTACAAGTTACATTACATCATCAGGCAATATGCGACTGAACTTCTTAAAATAAATTAAGACTGGATTGTGATAGATGTGAACGGAATGATTACATCAAGTTGTGAACTCTGTAATCTTGTCGGAAATACTTTCTAAAGAATACAAATATTCATTCAAGAAATACAAATTTTATAGATATTTTCTATCAGGTGTGCTTGATGTAATAATGCAGCTGTTGAGTATACTTTATATATGTAATTTAAATGTAACTGTAGAGCAATTGTAAATATCGCTAACTCAAAAAGTATCATTAAAGTATACAGGTTATAAATATTAAAGTGCCTATAATAGTAAACTTGTCAACATTACCTACCATCTTTACTATCCATTTATTCTGCAACTTTTTCCCCACAGTTTTCGCTAAATATCATGTGTCTCTCATATATCACAACGGTATTTTCTCATTTACGGCACTGATTAATTTCTCACTACCCATATTGATGAGTAAAACGAACAAAAACGGAGATATACACGAAAAGGAACGTGGAGAGTAGAATACGTAACAGCTGCTACAAGCGATTAATCCAACTCCAGTAGGACCAGTCGCTCATCACCTGCCGTCGGCTACAATCGGTCTCTCAAGATCGCTCGCAGTGGACGCTGTTCAGTAACGTACCATGTGTTGGGATCAGTCGCATCAATACGCGCGACTACGCGAGACCTGTTAGTCGCTCAAATACGCTTGCAGTGGACGAGCGGACGACCCGCCTTATGATGCACTTCCAAAGTGGTCCACAAAATCATTTGGGTTGGCCACCCCTGGTCTAGATGACTGCGGGAAACAACCTAAAAACCACAGTATGCTAGGACCGGACTTGAACCTGGTCCCATTGTATTTCTCTGATCCAATGTGGTCACACTATAATGCACACAGCCACATGGGCAGGTAGACTTATTTTGTCACAGCCTGACTGGCAAGAATACAACATAATGTGGGTTTTCTCTGCAATGCTACCAGCTTTTATTTGACACATACATCATTATGTTGAGAAGAAGTGTGGGTTTATTTGCTTCATAAATCAAGCTAAACTGTTGAAGCAAGTTAAAATACATATTTCTTGTTACTCTGTGATAAGCATATTTGTTAAAGTACATATTATCTGAGCTAGTGCGTCACAAAGAATTGATTACTTAATGGGCAAATCGGCTCATAACTAGATTCTATCTTTAATCCTTAATTATATTAAGAGGTATTTATGAAAGGAAAACAATCCTATCCAGTAAACTCTAAGTTTATTGTATCACTTGAAGAATATTGAGTATAACACAACATAATGATTGAATTCATTGATAGCATGACACATAATCTATCCTTCATTCTAAAAACACATCTACTTAATACAAGATATATCCCATGAAATGAGTGACTTGAAGGAATTATTGTAAGTTTTTAGAATATCAGAGGGCATGTGTTACCTTAATATTGACAATGTCTCTCGAGTCGAAGGTAGCAAGCGTCTGGTCTAGCAACGCGTTACTTAGCATCATCTGCTATGACACTTGGTGATAGAAGTGGATCTCCCTGTAATTGGCTACTGCCTTCACGTGTTTACCTTAGTTTCTGTTAACTACAGTATGGCAGGGTGGGGACTAGAAATCTCACGCGCTCAGTGCTTAACTGAAGGGAAACTGCATTGTACATAATTCTCACGCTACTAGAGAGAAATCTACAGCATGTCAGCTCTCAACCTTGAAGAAGTGTTTGCTATTAAAATCCAATTCTCTGATAACAGGATGTGTGTTCCTGTACTGGCGAGTGGGAACTGGCTTCCCAAGTCAGAGACTCAATAAAGTTCATAAAAACCAATAGATATTCCTTTACCTTTCAGCAACTAGAAACCCTTCTTAATTGGCAGATTGTGACTCTTTATTGTTATTCGTAATAATAATTAATTGTGAAGTTGTAAATTCTGTGTGTTACTGTATAGGTACAGCAGAAAAGGCTGAGGATATTGAGAAGTTACTGACTGGCATGAAAAAAATACTGAAGGAAGAGTTTGGACTAAATGTATATCAAAGCAAGACAAAAGTGATGAAATGTAGCAGAAATTATAGCAATAATAGTAGGTTAAATATAAAAATAGGATTGAATGTGATAGGAGAAGTAAGCATTTGAAATGTGGTGTTACAGAAGGATGCTGAAAATTAGATACAATGTAAAAAATGAACAAGTTTTGTAAATGACGGATGAGAAAAGAAATTTGTGGAAGAGGCTTACAGAAAGAAGAGGCAGGATGGTAGGTCATATTTTGAGACATGAAGTTTGGTTAATTTGTTAGTGGTCAAAGGTAAGAACTGTAGAGGAAGACAGATTAGAATATATGAAGTAGATAACTGAGTACGTAGGGTGTATGGGGTATGTTGAGATGAAGAGGTTACCCCAAGAAAGGAAGGGATGAAGGATTGCATCAAACCAGTCGAAAGGCTAACAACAATAAAAAAAAGGTAGAGGATAAAAATATATGCACTGCAATGGAAAATGAAAAAGAACATCAGGTAGGATGTGATGGGATATGACCACATTGACATATGGTGCTGCTTGAAGGTACACACATAAAGATCAAAAGTTCAGCCTGTAGACTCGGTTGTGGGATTCAGCAAAGACTGAATAACAGCAACAGCAAGAAGATTCAAAGTACTGTTGCAACTTAAGTGTTGGCCAGAGTCATTTACAACAATTTTCTAGAATCTGAGATAAGATCCTGTGTACTGTTACGTTTACTGCTTTCCAAGCTGCACCACCATGCAATTTACCTCCAGTGGTGTCACAAAAGGAGTGCCAGCAATAGTTGTTTGCGTGTCTGGCATCATAAATGTGAGTGACACCTTCTATACTGCATTCAGCAGAAACACACAGACCAAATTCCATTGACCAAGGTGTGTGACACAATATACTACAATGCTTGTTTGTCGGTGTTTATGCAGGACACACTTAACAGTGGGCAATACATTTCACACATCACCCAACCTGTTTTTCTGCCATTTCTGCAACAGCAGATGTGTGTGAACTACCAATATCGGGCCCAGTCTCCCACATAGCACATGTGCAGATCAATTCACTCTCCAAGCCTATCTCCCATTGAATAAACAAGACTGGATTGGATGCCACCTGCACTGGTTTGAGACAGCTGCAACATCATTCATCCAACTGCGTCACAAGGTGGAAAGTGAATGGACCTCCATTCTGCAGAAATACATTTGGCATATTTACAATTATTTCCATGTAAGAATACAGCCCGCATTGCTGTAAGAGGAGGACACACGACATACTAACAGGACATTTCAGCAAACCCTGGAGCCTGTCTCCACATTCCAGTGGTCTTTTGCAAATGACTGTACACCGTACTACATACAGTTTTTGCAAGTAAAAGTTCAAGTGAGTTAAAGTTTTCCTTATTCATTTTTGATTAACACAGTTTGGTGGGAAACAAGAAGCTAACAAGCAAGTATGGAAGACCTTTTTTTTCTCTTATGGCTTTACGGCTCATTAATGTTGAGGTTATTAGAGGCAGGATAGGACTGGGGCTAGGAACAGGAATTAATTCAGCCATGACCTTTGGAAGGAACCATCATGGCATTGGCCTGGAGTGATTTCTGGAAATCATGGAAAACTAAATCAGGATGGCCGGATAGGGACTCAGAGCTGCACCCTCCCAAATTGAGGTCTGACAGTTACTGCTCACCTACCAGGCGCAGTACATATGGAAGAGAGAGGAACTTATCTATATGGAAGAGAGAGGAACTTATCTACCATAAGTGACAGCCGAATGGCACAAGACCATAAATCAGACATGCAACAACTGAATATTCAAGTTTATTCTTTTTATTGGCAGTAGAATATTAATTAAACCACTAAATTACTTTGATTATATGTTCTTAACATAAGACAATGTGCTATTTACTTTCTACCAAACAATGTAAGTCATGCTGATCTATTTGTTACATATTTAGAATTATTTCATCTTGAAGCTTTTAAATTTCTTTTAGAAAAACAATATTTGCTCATCTATAGTCTATGCATGTGATCTCAAATATTCTTGCCGTCCTTTTCATGGTTGATAATTCTTTCTACATCGTAATGATAAATAAATTTATGATGTCATAAGAAACTTGTATTCGTTTGTAGATGATAACCACATTTTCATATTCAATTTCTGAAGCACTGGTATACCAACATTTTGAAAAAAGAATACGATTTTTCCAAATAACTTTCTTATTTAGTTTTTTCTGATAGCATTTATTTCAAGGAAGAGATTTCATTAGCATGGCACTATTTTTCCCCCCCCCCTCCTCCAATACACTACACCACTTGTGGTTCTCTTTCCTAGGATTAACTTTTAAACTTTGAAGACCATTAATTCCACTCTAGTATCAGTCCGTAATTGTTCACTATATGCCTAAATCTACACTCTAATCACTTTGTTTAGATTATCTTTCTACCTTATACATTGTTATTTAATAGTTTCAATCCTGATCCAATGATAGGATATAAGTAATCTATATATTTTTTTTATTTTTTACACTGCCCATCATAAATGCATTATATTACAGCCAAGAAGTGTAATGTTTTGTTTTGTTATAATACAATCAATACTATGCTACAGAAAACAATTAGACATGAAGATCAAAACAGAAATAAGAAAAATTTGGTGTATCTTCATTATAGGCATTTCCTTCAGAGACCACAAAATTACTTAGAAACAAACACATTTAAATGAAAATATGTGCTACTGGAGAAAAAGAAGAAACTATAAGTGAGAAACTATAAGTGAGAAACAAAGTTAGAAACTATGATGTTTCCATTTAATTTTGTTTGTGCACAAATCAAAATAAGAGGTAATTTTCAATTATGCCCAATACTTTCTAATTTTGATAAAACAAACTTTTCTTCTATTATTCTTTTAAATTCTTTCATATAATCACTGTTGTCTGAAGTGACAATGAGAACAAAACAAATAAAGAAAGTTGTTATTGCTCAAATTTTAAGATACAAACTTATAAAATCCTAACCTTTTTTTTTACAATGAACAACATTAATAAACTGTAAAGTCAAGGTAAATTAAATAATTACTGTCATGTCAAAATATATTCAAAAAGAAAATAAACCTAATCTACATTATTTTGACTAAAAATGATTATTGATGATTTTTTTGTGTAAATTTACTACAATGTTTACAATTTAAATGATACTAAACAAAATTAAAAAGCAATGTCACAAGCAGTTGCAATACAGTATATAAGTAAACACAATGGAATGCATAAAAGAGTTCTAGATAAATACATACAAAAACTTACCACAATGGGCTCAACACTTTGGGCACCACTCTGGGAAAGCAATTTTAAGAAAGAATAGACAATGATAGACACAAGCTTAAAAGGCAATGAAAAGAATGAAACAGAAAATCACTACAGCTAATTACTAACATCATACAAAAAAGGCAAACTGTATATACAGCATAATAACTATTCACTCAGATTACTCTGTCACTTCATAATTATATTTAGTGAGAAATAATAATGATAACATACTAGATGAAACTGAAGTATATTTAACCTTCAGAAATGTAAAACTTTTGGGTTGAAAGCAAAATGCACACTGACAACAAAAGAACGTCTTCTGAAGAAAGTTTAAACAAAATAGTAGATGTAATAAACTGTGCTGTAGATTTTAGTGCTAAGCCTACATTTTACAAGGTTGCACACTAACACAAAACATAAATAACATTGTAAGTGTATAATATCACTACAGTAACAATCTGAAATAGCTTAATAACTGATAGATTATATGAACATGAGGTTAATGGCCATTTATAACATGACAGTATGAAAATAAAATTTATTATTCTTTAGAAGTTCATGAAAACAGTTTTACTATTTTCTTAAGAATCCATGAAGACATAGTAAGTACAGGGCGTTCGCCGGAAAACGCTACCCTCCCAGTCTGTTGCCGTCGGCAACTTGCTCGGTCAGTCGCGCCAGCAGTTTCCGCCACTCGGCACCGTGAATCACCACACTGTTTAACACCTCCGCTGCCCCAACAGTGCAGTGACCCTTACATTGTTAAGAACGGTTTCTTTGCATTGTAGATAGTTTGTGACTTCAGTCTCTTATTAATCAGTGTTGTGAATAAACGTTTCTTTGCGGTTTGGCTGGTTTGGGGATTCATACTCTTATTAATCTGTACCGTGTTTGAGTGTGAGTAAAATTATGGTACGTTACAGTTTGCAACAAAGAATATTTCTCTACGATACATATGTGAAGAAGAAGTCGTTTAAAAAGTGTCGCAGTAAATTTCGTCGCGAATTTCCTGGCGCTTTACTGCCAGCTAAATCAACAATTCTGCGTCTGGTTAAAAAAGTAAGAGAAACGGGTTCATTTTTTAACAAAAAGAGACTGTCGGTCAACCGTATTCTCACAGAGGAGAAAATTGACGATATCGCTTTTCTACTAGAACAGTCACCCAAAAAATCATTAAGTCAGTTAGGGCAGCGTGTGTCTCGAAATATGTTCAGAAGATGTGAAATGTGCATTACACAAGAGGGTCAACACTTCCAGTATCTTTTATAAGGTAAGCTAATGAATTACGTCACATTTAAATGCTTAGCACACAAGTTTCTGAAGCGTAATTATTATGAAATAGTCCGCGGCCGACGGTCGAACAATGCCGTAAACTGAGCGCTCGCTCGCCGGGAGCAGTTTCTTCCTTGTAGCGCTAACAGTGGGTTGCGTTTCCCGGCGAACGCCCTGTAGTAAGGATAAGATGTTAGCCTAAGATTTGTTTTCAAATTAAGTAAAAAAAGAAGCGATATAACACGTGAAACTAAAATGTTTAAGTGAAAAGTGGATTGGTTAAGATGATCATTCTACCAATATACACATAATAATAGTACAGATATGAAAAAAGCCATATTTATATTATCTTTTTTGTCTGCTGAACTGGCTACCATGTAGAATTACTGTGTTACCTTTGCCCTAAGGCACTGTTTCAGAAGAAAGTGGTTCTACAAATTGTATAGCTCAATTTTACCAACTTTGCTTTAGCAATACTGCTGGAACTGTTATACAGAATGTGAAAACAATGCAGCCATTAAATGTGCTAACAGCAACCCTCAATGGCTACTCAATCAGGAAGTAATGCCAAAGCAAATCGTACAGTAACTGTGCAATAGTTTTTCAAAGAAAGTCCAAGTATTCCACACTAGCAGAACTTCAGAACCTACCTAGAATGTTCACCAATTCACAACAAAAAAATAAGCAGTGTATCATCTTTTGTTTAAATGAAGACTATTAGAGTGTTTAGCAACTACTACATACAATAACTAACTTTCTTCTTCTTATTATAATTAATATGATTACTACACTTGAATTGTTAATAAAGAATTGCCAATACATTTGCTTTTTGTACTTTACTGTTACATGAGTCATCAGTGCTAAAATGTGCATATTTAGAATGGTGATAGTATTTTTGTAGCTTCACATTTATGCTTTTCTCAAAAAGCATGTTCCATTCGGAAACATCTGTCAAACTAGTATCAGTTTCATGTAGTACAAAAACTACACAATATTAGGAAAGTAAATATAAAACTACATAAAATTGTTACTAGTACACAAAATAAAACTATATAAAACTGATACTGGTTTGACAGATGTATCCAAATCGAAAATGATTTACGAGAAAAGTAAAAATGTGCAAAAAAAATTCAACACCAATGTAAATATGTACATTTCAACACAGGTTTGTCACTGATACCTTGAAAAGAAGTGAAATATGAATGGTAGTAGAAGATAAAAAAAGGTTGCATTGGTAGTTATTTATTAACAAATCAATTAATCAAGCAGCTACAGGAAAATAGCCTATAACAACGCTGCATTAGTACAGTGATTTCATTCTTTGTTTATATTTAGTTCCAATCTGTCCCACCAGTAAACTTAAACACAACAAAAATACACAATCACTCCATGTATTGTCACAAAAATGAATCAGTAATATGATATGAAAGATCTATTTAATAACCAAAACGTAAAAAAAATGGTGTGCTCTCAAAACGCTTAGGAATAACAATAAAACTTTGTTACTGAAGAGGTAGTAAATTATTATCACCAGTTTTTTAAAAGGATATTGCATGTAATGAAAGTAATCAGACATGTTCTGCATGAGAGCTTGGTGAAAACAGTAATGGAGGATTCCACTGAAAGTACATTCAGCAAATAATGAAAGGTGTCAACTGTAATAATTACCAGGAAATAAAGAGGAATGTGGAGGACACAAATGCCTGGAACACTGCCACATGGTCAATCCACAGATTGAATACTCAAGAAGAACATAACATTATTTATTAATTTCATATTATTTCACATACAAGAGCCCTGAACAACAGTGATGCACAGGCTAATCTTTCCACTTCATTAGCACTAGAATAATTTCATACTGGTTAATAAATGCTTCAAAGGGTCCTTTCCAGAACCAATACTGCCCATCTTGTTAGTAAACATACAGGGCATGTCATCAAATAAGGAGCCAATATTACAATAGCTACGCCTGTCAAATACATGTGATGTTCTTTGTCTCCAAGAAGCTCATAGGAGTAGCAAACTGCAGTAACCAAGAGTGCCAACAATGTGATTTATGGATGAGACCAGGGGCGGATCCAGGGGAGGGGGCCCAAGTATGTAGGTCCACCCCTGACATTGTAATTTTTTTTTAAGCTCTGCTAAAGACTACCCCTTGCTCGACTCAAGCCCCACCCCCCAAAAAAAAAACCAAAACGAACTCAAGCCAAGTCCCCTCTCCCCAAAACCAAAGTCCGCTCAAGCCCCTCCCAAACCAAAATCCTGGATTCGCCCCTGGATGAGACCATGGGAAATATTACAACACTATTTGTAAGATCTGATCTTAACATATTATCCTCTTCAGTTGCTGATGAAAATGACATACAGATTATATCAATATAATTATGGGTCAGGCAAAATATAATGCCTCCTACTTCTTTTTCCTCTTTTAACTATCAAGAAATTCAAATGCAATTACATAGCTTGAAAACCACAACATTGACAATTAATTTGTCACTTTTCAATATAATCACTTCGATTCCACAGTATTAGTCCACCTTTTAACAAGCACATTGTGATAAAAAGGATGGTCGCTTCCCAAGCCATTGATGTACGGGTGTTTTCAAGTACTCCTCATCTTAAAAGTGAATGCCATGATGAGCTTCTATTAGCAGCCCATACAGATGAAAGTCTGGTGGTGTTAGGGCAGGGCTATATGGGGGATGAGGCAAGACTTCCTATCCAATTTTCACAATCTCTTCAGAGGTGTTACAACTGATGTGTGGTCTTGCATAGTCATACGAAAGAAGAAAATCCCCACTATTTTTGTTGGACAAATTCGCTGAAGATGTGCTCTAAGCTTTTTCAGGATTTTGAAATATTGGACAGAATTTATTGTGCATCCCTGATTCTTTTTTTTTTTTTTAAACCAACCATACTAACACCCTCTGCATACCAGAACACTGTTGCTATAACTTTCCCTGCTGGTCACACAGCTTTGAATTTTTTCCTCCTCGCTGAGGTTATGTGATGTCATTACATTGGCTGCTCTTTGATTTCAGGTTCAAAAAAATGATTCCACGTATCGTCCCTGGTCACAATTTTTTCCAGAAACTAAACTCCCTCCAAATGGAAGCATTGTAAGTGTTTGGAGACTTGTTTTTCTTGTCTCTTGATTCTGGTCGGTTAAAATACTTGGTACTCACCGTTAACCAACTTTTGAGTACACTGCCTTTACTGAAGGAGAGAATGTGACACTCTTCATATGTTGTCACATGGCTGTTACCATGAATGATGTCATTGACTAACAGAATGTTGTCTGGAGTCACTGGCCTGCTGCTCTCCTTTTTGTCAGCCAATAGTGTTTGCCCTTAAGCTTTGTTACAACGATGAACCCATTGTCTAACAGTGTTGGTATCCACTGTTGCATCACCGTACAAATTTTTCAGCCTTTCATGAATATGAATGAGGTTTCACCTTCTACATTCATAATTTAATTACAAAATATTTATGTCAATCGCTTTGCCAGTGGATGCAGTGGTGCCATCTGCTGATGCAGGAAGTTGCTACTGCAGTGAAATGTAGAAGAATGTTTGAGGAATTGTGTCAAATTCAAATTGTTCACTTGACTAACTTATTTAAGGAGAGAAAAATAGGAGGTAAGAGCCTACGATATCTTCGCTGATGTCTTCAAGGAATGTTCTCAATCCCACATGGTTGCAAATCTCATTGCATACACAGTTTAGATAACACAACATAAGACTAGCTGAAAAATTACATTTCACTTTTTGAAGAAGATGCTTTTACTTAGAACATTATACAGACTCCAACTGAAGCAGTCAATAGGAAAGATAAAGAGGAAACACTGGATTAAACTTTTTTCTTACTTAGGGCTTTACGCCTTGTTGACGTCTAGGTCATTAGAGGCAGGACGGGACTGGGGACTAGGAACTGGAAGGAATTTGGCCATGGCCTTTTTGAAGGAAGCATCCCGGCATTCCCTTGGAGCGATTTGGGGAAACCATGGAAAACCCAAATCTGGATGCCTGGACGGGGATTCGAACCGGTGCCCTCCCATAAGGGGGGCCAGAACGTTAACTGCTCACCCACCACGCTCGGTGTGATTAAACTGATGGTGGAATCTGACACACTGAAAAGCAGTATGAAGGCTTGCAGATTACATAGACACTTGGATAATGGACCTACCACACAACATGTTCACTGCAGAATGTCACCAGATGAGATTGATGTAAGAACAGAGATTTTGCTGGCATATAACTGCAATGAAGTCTTCATGGTTGAACCACCAGATTGTGTTGTGAAACCAAGACATTTCGACGACTATGAAGATGACGGAGCTAGTAGTTGAAATATTGTGTTTACACAACACAATCCGGCGGAACACCCATGAAGATTTCACTGCAGATTTTCACTTCACTTCAGATTTTGATAACTGGTGAATCATGACACTGAACCATATCAACTAAGTGTAACAGAGTTGACAAATAAGAAATATGTCTTAGAGGAAATAAAAAACACCATCAATAATTATTAGAATTGGAGGGGAGGGGGGCCTCCTGACCAGATGATATTCTTGCAGAACAGATTAAACACTCCAGAGATATAGCCACAATTCTTTAAAAAAAATTGTAGTGAACATTGTCAAATTCCTGAAAGTTGGAGAAAGACCAGCACAGTTTCCAAGCTCCCAGGGTGGTACCACATTCCGCTGTCAAATGCCTATGTTTCAGCCAATTTGCTTTGGCCTTATTTTATGATGGAAGTGCACCGAGAGGTATTTCACAATCTCTAACAAACACAACTAATGTTCAGTGTTATGTAAGTTGTGAATGGTCCAACCAAACAGGTGAGCATACCTATTGCATAGTTGGGTAATTTGGTGTGGGCCATGACACATTTTGTTCTCTTTGCAGTAAGGCATGCCATACATCATGACGTTTTAGGCCACTGTACTTTTGATGTTGTGAAGACATTTAGCATTCTCTAGCAACTCTTTTATTTACTTTGTTCAACACAGAGGTGTTACTGATTGAAAAACACCCAAAAATCGTCAGTGAGAACAGTGGCCTAAAACTTCATGATGTATAGCACACATTGTTGTGAAGAGAACAAATCGTGCTGCAATCCCCAAACATGTGGCAGTTGCGCTCTCCTAATTGGCTAAACAATCCAAAATTTCCAGAACACCAAATGTTAATAGTGTTTAGCAGAGAATATAAAACATGTATCAGTGCAGTTCCATACTAGAAGAAGGCTGAAGTAGATCAGCCAAAACATTGGCACTTAGAACTAGGATGTGGAACCAACCAGAGAACACTGAAGCCTTTGATTGCAGGACCAGAATAGTAGTATCTGGTGAATAGCAGTTTGTGTTTGTCTGGACAATATAGCTGGCAGAAGTTTCTGGAAAATTCTGGGCAGAAGTCAAGGCCGGAAGTGCCAGGCAGAATCACAGGCAGTGCACAGTTGAGAATTTTGGAGGGTAGTCACACCTGCAAGTCCACATGACCTGCTGTTCAGACAGTTAGGGATCTAATGTCGTAGACGCCAGTACAAGTAATAGTATGAGGCAATTTACGGCAGTTCAAAAATTCAAGCTATGTCAGAAAGTATTAGAATTAGAAGAGTCACTGAGAGTAGGCAACTGCAGTAAGCCAGTCAGAGTCTGCAGACTCTCTGCAGGAGAGATTGGTCCAGTATGGAGAGGCTGTTGGATACTGGAAGTTGGAGTTAAGTACAGTAATGATTTGAACAGTTAGAAAGGTGGAGAGATTTTTTCTTCCCAACAAAAATGAGTTTGAAACATTTGTTTTCTTTTAAAGTAACTCGCTGTATAGTTTGGCAGAAAAAATTCAATTAAATATGGATCAGATTATTCATTTTTGAAGTGTATACAACCCCCTCCCCCCATGGCAATATACATACAGAAATAAAATAATGAATAAACAAAACAACAACAAAAAAAGAAAGAAAATTGCAGTAGTTGGTAATTATTCAGGAATTAATTTCCTAGTCAAAACTTCTAAATTATATGCATGAATATTTTTTAAAAATCTTTTGAATACTGCTGTCCCACAAATCTCTAAGTGAGAATGTTGCCTTCAGAAGAAAGGAAATGGAAAGTGTCTGTCTGATAGGTTTACATCAAAAGAAGCATTGGAAAAAAGGGGACATAGGAGTTAGGTAACGGGAATTAGTATTTATTGAGAATTGGTACGTTAAATTTATTCATTGTATGTCGCGAGTCTTCGTAGCTAGCTGTAGGCGACGCCGGACGTGGTTTCAGATAGCCAGTAGCGTGGGATGCTGAGATTGCAATTCAGCATAGAAGCTTATCGAGAGACGCTACATGCAGCCCCACCCGAAGTATAGGTAGTGTGACGTCAGGTAGTTCCGTTATTCTCATTGGCTTAGCGCAGTGGCATGATGCACTTGCAGTCGAGTGACGCTTTGTTCTAACAAAACGGTTAGGTACGCTTTGCCAGTCCATCGTGAACCAGCAGCCATCCAGTAAACATGTAGTCGCATAACGCAGGTAAGGCGCGCAATGCCTCGGCTGGTCTTCAAAATTAGTTCGTTGGTCTTCCAAATTAGTTTGTTGTTCTTCTAAATCAGTTAGTTTGTCTCTAAAAGTATTCAGTAATTGTAGCGGTTATTTCCGAAGTATTTGGTTTGCTTTTGTGATGGATAATATGTTTAAACGTAGTTGAACTGCCCGGTATAACTTGTTCGGTTGATTAAGCTTCTCCTTGATTCTGATGGTAGACGTGAGCCGCCAACAATAATAAGTATTCCGTCGTCGTTGTGTTCAGTGATTAATGGTTGAGAGAGAGAGCGGGGAAATTGTGTTGTCTTGTGATGTAATGAGTGATTGGTTTTGTGAAGCTTTGTTGAAGTGAAGGCAGTAATTATGTGTTAACTTTTGAGTAGTAAATTCCAGTATTAATGCAAAGACGTGTCATATTCTCTTCGTGTCAAGTAGTTGGAAATTGGACGAAATGTATGTTAGGTTTTTTATATTAAATGGTTTGTAACTTATCCGCATCATGTTTGGTCTCAATAACACTCGTAGACTAAGAATCCTCAGCCCCGCATCCTGCTATTATATTGTGTTTCAGAATAATATTGTTAATTTGATACTATAAAGAAGAGTGAAAGAAGTTGTATTTCCATGAGGTAAGAAAGTATAAAATTAATCGCAGTCTGATAATCTCTGCGTAATCAAAGATTGTCTGGTGTCAGAATCCTGATATATTGCTAGAATTAACATCTCCTAGCTAATTTCCTCCCCCCCCCCCCTTTTGGTTACAAGTAAAATTAAAGTTAGATGAAAGTTTTAGTAATGTTGGATAATTAGTATGATAGCAACCACTCGAGCCACAAACCCCCTCACACAATTAGTACACTATTTCCTTGACAAATAAATATGGATAGCTGGAAGGTAGCCAGGATAAACATTCTGAAAACTCGGAAAAAACCCTGAAAAAGATACTGATTAGTAGAAAGAGAAAACAGGTTATGAGGTAAACATAATAAGGACAGAAGGCTGATTGAATGATGATGACAAAAGATTAGTTAGTGACAACTTAAAAAGATATAATTCCTTAACAGAAGAAAGAATATCAGACAATAGAGCATTGTGTCAAAACAATAAAAATAAAACAAGCAAACAAGAATCCAATTTGAGCATCTGTAATAAACCTACCATAATGGTATATATTAAAGAACAGTTTTCCTATACATCATCACTATGGCATAAATATCAGTATAAATGAAGAGGATGTTATGACGAAGCTTGAAAACCTTTAAAAAATGTTAAGTACACCTGGTATACAAGTACTTAACCTAGAAATATTAGACAAATATTTAGACAAATTCTGTAGGTTTTATGTATATCAGAGGACTGTAAATGTGCCATACTAGGATTGGTTCATAAAGAAAGGAAGAAAAATGGAGCTGAGAATTAAACACGGATCGGATTGACCTCAGTTGTTGTCAAGTTGAAGGAGTGCTGGAAACCCAAACATATTGCAAAAGGAAGTAGTTTATAAATCAGCAACAATGGTTAGAAGATTAATCATATGAATCTCAGACAGTGAGCTAATGCACAAAATATTTTATATGAACTTTACTAGGAATACCAAGTTGAAAGTGGGGCTTTAAATCTCTCCAAGGTATAGCCACAGAATGTGATGAATTATCTTTAAAACACTGGGATGAAGCAGAATAGGGCTTGCTTGGTGGAGGTATTCTCAACAGGTAACAAACAAAGAGCTGGAGGTAGAAAATGTATCATAAGATATAGAAGTGAGAATATAAGTGCTGCAGATAAGAGTACTCGGCCCTTTGCTGGTCATTATTCTAAATATAGATTCTGTTGTTGGTTTAGTCAGAGGATAGATATTTTCAGAAGATATAAAGTTTTATAGGATTAAAAAAGGCAGGGTTATGATAAGCTGCATAAGGATCTGAACAGGTCAGAATGGAATCAAGAAAAATGCTAAAGAATATCGGCTTATACTGCACAGATGGAGGATTTGCTGAGGTTGGGCATAAAATGTAAGCATTTAGGCATACTATCAGATCATCATCATCATCTAGGACAGCTTCCAGCCACTGACCGAGTCTGCTGGGAACAAAAGCCTCACCAGCGCTTCCTGTCTAACCGCCATCTCTCTTCTTCCACTGTCACCCAATTTCCTCCTCTTTCCTCCACACTTTTCTTAACGCCTTCAATCCATATGTCCCTCGGTCTTCCTCTAAGCCTCTTCCCTTTCAGCTCCATGTCCAGCATCTTCCTTGGTAGCTTCTCCTCTCCCATCCGCTTTACATGCCCGTACCACTGTAAACTAGATTTTTCAATTCTCTGTTGTAGCTGTTCTTCCTTTATCATCTCCCTGATTCTCTCATTCCTTATTCTGTCTCTTCTTGTTACTCCTACTCTACTCCTCTGAAATTTCATTTCCACAGATTGTATTCTCCCTTTGTAAGCTCAATTGGGCGGGAAACATTGGGGAGATGTCAGATTTAAATTCTTGTATCTTAGAGGAGTTAATCAGTGAATGTGCCAGGCAAGTAAAGGGACTGGATTAACAAAAGTTCATTAGATTCTTGCTTCAATCTGGTTGGAAGTTACAGAACTCGCATCACAGTTCTCATATGTGGCAGAATCAGCTGATAGATTTGAAATTATACTAGGTAATTTATATGATCAATAGGTTTGGACAGGAGTAACTGGAAAATAGGTGATAGGTAAACAACGCGTTTGATGTGTAGGACATTATCTGGCTGTTATGCCTGGATATATATTGGACAACACATTATGACAATCATACTGTAAAGGAAGATGGGACCTACAACCATAAATCATAACTTGATATCAGAAAAGGGGGATCAGGAAAGTTTTGCTATGTAAACAGGGACTGTAATCAGTCCCTCAATCAGAAACAGAGTTTGAAGCAAAAAAAGTAAATAAAAAATTTGCATATGTATAAGAACTTGTATAGGCAATCAATCAATGGCCCATAAGATTCAATGGAATGAATAGCAATAATAATAAACTAGTACTTCAGGCTGAAAGAAAAATTAAAACAAGAACATTAAACTCAAACTTAGAAACAGAAATCAATCCTTTTTCTGCTCCTGGGATTCTTCTGTCATTTATTTTATCATTAAAACATTTAGATCAGAATAAAGTATCAGTTATTTGACAACTTAATTTGGAAAAAAAAAGAAACCTTGAAACACTGGTCATGTGTAAGGTTAAATGTCTCCACATGTACTGATTTATAACTGAAGAAAGATGTTTTAAGTGCCTCTGAATATCAAAGTAAAGTAAAAAAAAAAAGGAGAGAAACACATTGTTGTCCAGGATACTCTGAAGGGATGACGGCCTTCTACACGAAAGGACTTCACACATTCAAAGCAAATTTTTAGAAGCGAAGGAGAGATCAAGAACATTTTAAAATTCTGCCTGGACCAAAATTTGAAACATAATTCTGCTGTTGTATGTTATAGAACATCAACAACTAGTGGATCATGTCAAATTAACAAAAAACAAAAAATATGAAAATGTTTAAAAACGTACCAATGGTTCACTGCTTTTCACAAGTTGTACTATTTTAATAGTTTCTTCATCTTCGTCTACTTCAAGCGGTATTTCAGGGAGGCGTGGAAAATAATCCTTCTGTGCAACAGCATCATGTGCACACAATAGACCCTATCAACAGAAAGATTTTCTTTACTCAGTCTTTTCTTGCTCTTCAATGTTTGACATTTTATATTACTGTTTATGAAAATTAAATAATAATCATTATTTATGTAGCCTAGAAGCCACTTCCTTTTTCTTTTGTTTGATTTATGTATGTGAAAATTGTAATATCTAGAAGCAATCATCTGAATCAGTTATGCCACATTCAGTAGGCGCAAAGCCATCAAACAAAGAGGGAACATACAAGAAAGTGCCAATATGCCTTGTCAATATCAACATGTGAGTGAGTTCAAATGTATTAGAATGATTGGTCTATTGCAGGGTTTCTCAAACTTTTAGCTCCACGTACCCCTTCAAAATTTCACAGGCAATGGAAAACCTCCTTAAATATACTAGGTGTTTTTAAGAAATAAGCACTTTTATTTTATAAAAATAATATAGTCTCAAAGAGTCATATGTTATTATTTAATGTGACTGATGGGCTTGTTTCTCGCAGCAGGTTGAGTAGATTTTAGGATCATTTTGTTCACGTTCATGTTTGAGACCGCCAGTCAATCACCATAACGTAAATCTTGTCACGAACTCTCCACAATCAATTGGCGAATCCCTAAGGGTTTGCGTACACCACTTTGGGAAACCCTGGTCTACGGGAAATGAGTTTGTAGTACCATTACATTGCAGCTCATACAGGGCACGCTGCTACAACAGTAATAAGTGTGTGTAACCAGTAGATAGAAGACGATCGTATACAGCAACAAGCACATAATGTGACCCCACCACCTTGTCCGCATGGCCGTAACAGGCAAAACAGCTTCATCCACAGTGTCGGCTCAATGTTGGAGCACTGTGATTGGCGTGAACATGTCTGCACCGAGGGTTTGAGACAGTCTGCTGAGGGTGGCATGCATTCCTTTGTATTGGCTCCCACTGACCAGAAACCACCAATGCCTCAGACTGGAATGTGGATGCTTCACCTACAATGATGGCTATGTACGTGTTAGATGCTGCTGTGGAGAATGCAATCAGGCAGACTATATTTTTGAGCAGTATAACATACAAATTTATGATGGTGTGAGTGCTACTGGTTTTAAGATGTGATCTTGCATCCAACATATTGAGGGCAATCTGAATGGTGATCACTACATCAGAGAGGTTTTAGAGCTCGATGCACTGCCCCACCTGCATACAATTCAACATGCCATATTTCAGCAGGACGATTCCCATCCTCATGTGGCAAGAAATGTGCAAGCCTTCTTCCAAGAATAACGGGTACCATTGCTTCCTGGCCCACACTTTCGCCTGATCGTTGCCCATTGAACGTATATCATGTCAGAAACTTATTCATTCTGGTATTCCTGCAACCACTGTTGATGCTTCGTGGGCATGCCTACAAGCAGCATAGCAGTGTGTTCCCAGTAGTATTCCTAGCTTTCTTTGATACTGTGACATGATGTCTAGAGGCTCCGATTGCAGCATGTGATGGCTTCACACCATACTGAATTTTTAAAGTCAAAGTTTATGTGCTGGTCTGTAATTCTAATCATTTGTGTATTATCTTGTCCTTAAACTGCGGAATAAATTTCATTGTTATGACCTGTTTCCTTCTTAGTGATGCGATTTTCACAAACAGAGGTACTTAGCAACTCTGTGAAACTGTTTACAAACAGAACAACAATGGAATTAAATTACAGATGTGCAGATGATTGAAGTATTTCTGCTGAGTGAAATGACAAAAACAATTATTTTTTTCATTTTTATGTATTTTTACAATTAGTTAATTAAGAAACTAAATCAAGCAATTACAGATACAAACATAAAATAGAAATAACTATTTATCAAATGATATAGGAGAAAAATATAATAAAACTTCTTGGCAAAGTCCTCATTCAAACTACATAAAAAAACCAATACTCTTAAGCTATGACAGCATAGAAATTTCTGGATTGTGAGTAAACACATTTCAAATAGCAGAAAAGGGAAAAAATAATAATCTACTTAATTTAAGCCAGCAAGCTATGGATCAAACTATGAGCTATGTATACCAGGATACTTCATGCTGAAAAAGCTTCTACAAAAAGAATAACAAACAATTAAGATATTTTTTTTTTTTTTAAAAAAACTGTTTATTACCCATTTTGTCTTTATAGAGAAAGACAAAATCAAGTGCTCTTTACTATTATACACTGTACATCAGTATCACTATTGCCAGCTTAGTATAAAAAAAAAACAAATAATGTTCCCTTACCAAAAATTGATAGAAAATCTTATATATATAAAAATAGATAAGTATTTCCCTATATTTCACTTTTCAGCCACCACCACCTAGCACAGAAGTAGCATGGAGTTTCCTGTTGTGCACAACGTTGGCCGAATGGCGATAGCTGTGGGGATATGGAAGATATGATGGTTAAAAGTGGTTAAAAATACCATAAGATTTGTATCCTTACATGTCTCTTTCCTGCAACAACTAAATAGGATGTTTGTGTGTGGTAATAGCATCGAATCTCCCATCATGCACTATGGTGGTTAGATGTCGGTAACTATGGAAGTGTGGGAGATATGGTGGTTGAAAGTGGTTGACCTGCGGTACTTTCATATTTCTACCAAAGACGCATGTGTCATGGTGTATCACTTTTCAGCCAAAACTATCTAGCGTAGATCACTGGTGTTTGTATGTGGTAGTAACACAGAGTCACCCATCAATCACAACGTTGGTTGAATTTTGGTAACTGTAGGGGTGTGGGAGATATTGTGTTTGAAAGTGGCCGATCAAGGATATTTTCGTATTTCGATCAGTCTCGGTATACGTCACTTTGCTACCACAACTACATACCATAGACCATTGGTGTTTGTGTGTGGTAATGGTATCATGTCTCCAATCATGTGCTATGATGGTAAGATGTCGATAGCTACGAGGGTGTAGGAGATATGGTGGTTGAAAGTGGTGAATTTGTGCCACTTTCTTATTTCTACCAAAGATGTATGTGTCATGGTGTATCACTTTTCAGCCAAAACTATCTAGTGCAGTTCACTGGTGTTTGTGTGTGGTAGTAGCACAGAGTCACTCATCGATCACAACGTTGGCAGAATTTCGGTAATTGTGCGAGTGTGGGAGATATGGTGGTTGAAAGTGGCTGATCAAGGATAATTTCGTATATCGATCAAAGACATGTGTCACGATATATGTCACTTTGCTGCCACAACTACATAGCATAGACCATTGGTTTTATGTGGTGGTGGTATCTTGTCTCCTATCGCGAACTTTGGTGGTTTGATGTCGGTAGCTATGAGCGTGTGGGAGATATGGTGCTTGAAAGTGGTGAACTTGTGCCACTTTCATATTTCTACCAAAAACGTATGTGTCATGGTGTATCACTTTTCAGACAAAACTATATAGCACAGATGACTGGCGTTTGTGTGTGGTAATAGCCTCGAGTCTCCCATCGTGCACTATGGTGGTTAGATGTCGGTAGCTGTCAATCCAAATTCTTCACAAACACAAACAAAGTCGTGGTAATCAGCTAGTACAGGGATAAAACTCATATTTACAATAACTGTTAGATTATGTATCATATTATGATACTGTTATGAATGACCATCAGAACTGATAGAAAATTTGTTATTACTCATGTGACAGCAGCAAATTTTCTGTAGTGCCATGACTGGTGATAAACAAATTCAGGTATATATTCCAGAATGGACTGACACACAGCATAAAGTGTTTAATATGAGGAGGCTTATACCAATTAGAAATAATATATGGACAATTTTGGTGAATTGCAATAAGAGAAAATGATAATCTTGAGACAAGATTTTTGGAACTATAAGAGAAAATATTAGATTCAAATACAGTGAACATGAACTATCATCACCAAGACCAAACAACAAGAAAGGCACTCGTGTAAACCTGCCATTACTTACTAAGTTATGTGAAAAGGTTTGTTCCCTTGTGTTATTTAACTTATTTCATACCCTCCCTTGAAATGTGACAATTTTAAAACCCTACCCATATTAACCACCTCTGAACTGAATACGAATTTAGTTTCGCAAAGAGGCACATTTTTATTATTAATTCTTCCACAGTCAGGGATGCATTTACACATAGGCTATCTAGATTGCAGTCTATATGTCCACACCAAAAATGGGACTGCACCACAAAAAGAAATAATTTTTTTAACAGGTGCAAAGAAAGTAGCCTACATGCGAATCGATTTTAGCAATGAAAATCCTGAAATGTGAATGAACACTGAAAAACACCACATTTCTGTGTATTTTGTATCAAATTATTTTACACTTCACTTTCATTTTAAGTCAGATTGTTTAGGAATATTGAATTAAATATAAGTAAAATTTGCTACATTACATTCCTTTTTTACATGTCTTATATTTGCCTTGTATGTTCATCTCAAAGACGAGACAGTGGCTATTTTAATTTATGTACCTTCCCCAACAGATGTGTGTCTACTATTGTTTTGCAAAAATGCATGTGACATTCCAAGGGAAATTTTGCAGTGATGGATGATAGTCTGGTGTATTTTGACATCCAGGTCCTGAACTACTGATGCTAATCAAAGATGATTTGGATTTTCAAGTTGTCAATGTTTCGTTTAAGCTGACACCAATCAGTCTTCATTTACAAAAGACTCAGACTGCTCAGTTGAAGGTTTTCGCTATCTTGTTTGTTATATGCTCACCATGGTATGATGGGAACACCTCCATTATTAATGTGTTCTACTGCACTATCACAGGTAAGCCTCATGAAAACGTCTTATGAGTGGTTGAATAGTGTCACAATTTTAAATATTTTTTGTACATATGAATCACTGTGATCGTATATTAGAAAAAGAGAGAATATTGTTAAAACACTTTGTGCCAATATACCCGAAAAATATTCAGAGCTGCCAGTGAAAGTCATAAAACTCTCTAAAGACAAAAATGTTTATCTGATCACGATGCAGGAATGTGAAACTGGAAGCTCAGAAGACAGAGGCAGCCTAAAAGAGAATATCTCTTCAGGTGGGCATATCAATAGCTCTAAGTATGGAAAAAGACTAACAAGAATGTAAGTGAATCTATCAAATACTTACAAATTTCCATTGAATTAATTCTTTCAGTATCTGTTAGACTGATATTGTTGAACAGCTGCATGCTTTGCTGCTTGCTTTCATTGCTTCTGCTTAATCCTTCAATGGTGTCATTCTCTACAGCAGTAACTGTTCATTTCACTTCAGGCCCAACTTTAGTTGAAAAACCTTTGACCCTCCTGAAAGAGGCAGACTAAGCCAGAGTGTCACATGTATGATGACCACATTCTTTCCTCTGGAACCTATGTTTTAAGGTAGAGTCTGAACCATAAAAAAAATTCCTATGCATGCCTAATTTTAGGCATTTTCTTAACTCCATGCTGACGTACCCACCAAGATATTCAGTCCATATCTTTCTTGTAGCTGTTCAGGCTCCCCTTATTTTATTCCTACACTTCAACAGACTAAACATACGTGGTGTGTCTAAAAAGTTTGGTGAATTCTGACAGACAACAAACAAAACAAAAGATACAAACAAAATTTCTTTATCGGCCTTCAAAATAGTCGCCACCCACTACAACACACTTTGGCAACATTTGTACAGCTTCTGGAAACTATCAGCAAAGGCCTCCTGTGGACTCGATCACAGAACGGCTGTCACACGATCTTTGATGGCATTCACATCCGCAAAACGTTCACCTTTCATGGTCAAGCGGGGAAACAGGAAGAAGTCCACAGTAGCTAGATCAGGGGAGAACGGATGGTGTTCAAGAACAGTTACCTTCTTCTGCGCCAGGAATTGGCGCACACGGATTACACAGTGTGCAGGGGCATTGGCATGGAGCAGCATCCATTTCACAATCCTGTGCAACTCTGGCATGTGTCCCTGTTGCAGTCTTCCCCAATTTGTAGCAGAATTTGATGTTTGCACGTCGCTCCATTGCGCTGTGACAGTTCCTCTCACACTGACTACGTTTAACTGGTCGCAGTCTGTTTACACAGCCAGTCACATGCAGTGCATGCTGTGTATCGATTATCCTCAAGTCTCTGAAGACCCATGCGCCAAGTTGCCTTTCAGATATGACATCATTCACCGAACTTCTTAGACACACCATGTATATCCCTAGCTTCCCTCTTTGTTGCTATTAAATCCTTATTAAGTTTTTTTTATGTAGAGACTTGGAAACACCTTAGTAAGAGAAGGAGCCTTACACAACTGGTAGAGCAGAACATGAGGGGACCAAATATGTTGGATATCTTCCTAACAAAGCCTGATGATAATCTTGTGATGAGTCAAGTAGCTGAAGGAATAAGTGATCACAATGAAGTTATGATGAATATTAGGGGATTCAGTAAACCAGTGGCCAATATTGAAGGGGGAAGTAGGTACAATTGTTTTAAAAAAAAGCACAAATTTCCGAACTGAAAAGATATCTGAGGGACAGTTTCAGCAAATGCAAGGTTGGCAAAAGTACAGTGGAGTCAAAGTGTGAAGAGTTTAAGCCGATAATGAAAAAAGGGTGAAGAAATATTTATTCCAAAACAGTAAACCTAAATAATATAACAAGGAGGTGACAAAGTTAAAGAGCTTGGCGAGAAGAGAACATAACAGAGTTAAGAAACATCAAGGCAGTAGGGAATATTTGAAACAACTAAACAAGGAATTAATAATAGCGAAGAAAGTGGTTAAAGATGGGTTTATTGGTGCAGGCATACCATTTGCTGATGCATTTATAAATTTCTGTGCCTATATTAGAAAACTGAGGGGTAGAGAGGGTGTTGTGACAATTATAGATAAGGATGGAGAAGTAGTAACTGAGGATTTGAAAAAGGCAGAATAGGCTATTTGACTATTTTTTGAAAATGGTTTTAAATAGTTTATTGATACAGGTTCTTTAATGGGTTCTATTTATTTTTTTGACGAAAAGTGCTTATTTTGCATAAAATTCAATGTTAAAATTTAAAGTATTTAAAAGCCCGTAAAAGCTCCGCTGCTGCCTGGCGCAGGCAAATGACACTCGTGACGTCACGTGCCAGGAAGCGCTCTCACTACATAAGTAAAGTCTGGTTTGTTTCTCTGAATTTGTGAATAAATTGGCGGAATGGTTTATAAATGGTGTGTAATTCATCAACCTATAACCACAACAAAAAAAGCTCCCAAAAAAACCGGAAGTGTTTGCACAATAGCTGAAATGCGAAAAAAAAAATCGCTGTAACTTGCTCGAAGAAACCCAGATGACATTACGATTAAGTTGCATATCACTTACTATGAAGATCATTTACTCTATAATTTCGCTGGGATAATGTAGTACGTTGTTTAAGGCGAGTATAAGCAAGCTCAGGGTTCTTAGATTCGACCCCCCCCCCCCCCCCGATAGTTGCTGTTGGTAGCGTCACATATTTTTTTTCTAAAATACTCCAAAACATTAATTTGTTGTTGTTTTTTTTTAGGTTTCACAAATTTTTGGATAGTAAGCATATTATAAACATTTGAAACATAACCAAAAAGACTTCAAAACTGAAACTGGACGTTACTTGCGCGCCGACAAAAAGTTTAAAACAAACAAACTGAAAATTACTAGCACATTAAAAGTGAATACCGCCTAAATAGATGCATTTATGTCAGGAAGGCAACATGCATTTGTATCGTCACGTAAAAATTCCAACAAAAGGGATTCAAAGAGTTCTGGAACTGTTGCGAGACTAGCGTGAAATGTTATTGTTAAAATAAATTCTATTATTCACCGCTAAGCGCTTGGATTTTTTGCAGTGATAATGTATCTCGGGTATGTTTCAAAATTAAAAACGGAAGGTTATCTTTTCATAAAAGTTTTCTTGTATGGCAGCAATTTGTTTCAAACATTTGCATGACGTTTTATGAATTCTTCGAATAGAAATGTGATTCTGTAAAGAAACAAACAGCAAGCAGAAATGGAAAAAAACGTACACACGAAAAAAATATTATTCTAATCAAAGTTCGAACATAGGACCTTCAAATTCCGATAGCACTCTTTACTATGCACCTACCTGGACCACATGGCATCGTTATTTATCTTCTTGTTAATAGAGGACTTTTAAACATCACAGTCTCTACATGCGGTGAAGTGAACGCGGTCGGTAAATAAATAAACAATAAATTGAGTTTCGTTGGAAAAAAATCTATAGTTATTTATCTGCAGTTAAGAAAAATGGCCCACAACATCCAGTTATTTAACTGTTGTGCTTACCTTATAATGCACTTGCATTTTTTGCCTAAATATCTCCTAAAACAACTTACATAATTTAAATTTTTAGTCATTCTTATGAAGGACTTCCGTTAATCTTTAACTTTCAATTTAAATATAAATGATTCTCCAATTGAAGTTATTACATTTTTAAGCTCCGCAGAATAAAAATCAGGGATTGTTTCTATAGTTGGCCCGACAAATAAGGCGTATATTTTCGGTATTTTTCCCCTGTAGGCTTCTACAAATTGTTCTTCATTTTATAATCAACACAAAATCTCATTAATAACACAAGATAACCAACAACAAACAATAAAAATAGTTGAAAACTTGGATTACAGGAAATGCTACACACGCAGCGGCAGCGTTTTACAAGCTCGTGAGATCACTAAAGCGACCACCAATCCTAGAGCGTTTTCTGTCATGCGACAAGGGGTAAGAAAAATCTGATTTTTATTTTGCTTTTTTTATTGAAAACTATCCACATTTATTTTAAAACTTAACAAAAATAGCTTCCTTAAGCATTAATCTACGCGAATGAGTGCAATTTATAATATATTTTTAATACTGTCAAATAGCCTATTATTAAGTAAATTGTTTAGTGAGACCATTAGGGAAAATGATTCAGGAGCGGTAGGAGGTAAATCTGAGAACAAGCCTATCTGCACAGTTAGAAATGAGCAGACTAAAAAATTTTAAATTCGATATGAGGATATCATGATGGAATTAAGAAATCTAAAAAAGCTTAAAGGGGCTGGTGTATATAATCTTACAGGTGTCTTAAAGAAATCAGGATGTGACATTTTAACTTAACTTGAAACATTGTTTAAATTGAGTCTGGATACTTGCTGCTTTAACCAGAGGACTGGTAAAGAGCGATAGTAGTGCCGGTACATAAAGGAGTGGTAATAAAGAGGGTTGAAAAGTACTGGCCAATCATTTTGACATCAGTGGTAGGTAAATTAATGGAGAGATTGATATGCAACAACATCAGACATATCTGTAAGGTATGTAAGTGGTTTTCAAGTCGACAACATCGCTTTAGACAAGGATATTCACGTGGATCGCAGATAGTAGGCTACATGCAAGATATTTTGGACAGAGGAGGTCAAATTGATAGTACAGCACTGGACCTTTGAAAGGATTTTTAACAGAGTGAGCCATAAAATGGTGCTAAATAAGGTAAAAAATATTGGAGTTGATGAAAAAGTGATTTGCTGGGTAGAAGAATACTTAAAAGGTAGAAACCAAAAAGTTAGAGTAGGAAATGTAGTAACAAAAGAAGTGATAGTTAATATGGGAGTCTCACAGGGTAGAATATTGGGACCATTGTTATACATTATGATTGTGTTGATGGTTTATTATCAGAAGTTAAATTGTTTGCAGATGACATAATGTAATATAATAAGATCAAAACAGTAGGAGAATGTAAACAGCTGCAGGCTGATCTAGATAGGATATCAAGCTGTGTGAGTCAACATAGGATGAAGATAAATGCAAAGAACAGCCAACTTATTAGGTACACAGATAAAAAGCTAAGAGTTGATTACAATTATAAAGTGGGAAAGGAATTGTTTATTGAAGACTTGAAACATAAATACGTTGGCATAACATTTGATAACAAACTTGACTGGACAAGACTCACTGGACAGTTTATAGGAAAATGATTCAAAATCCTTCATCTGTTGGAAAGAGTGATGAGAGGATGTACCAAAGAAGTAAGGATATTGAGTTACAAAACTTTGGACAGACCACTGGTGGTGTAGCATGGGACTCAAATTTTGGGTATCAAATAAAGGAGTTGGAAGGGGTGCAAAGAAGGGTTGCTAGATTTGTCTTTGGAAATTACCGCAGAATAACTAATATAATAAAATATAATAAAAGAGCTGGAAGACAGCAGGAGGGTGAAGAGAGTCGTGGGAGTGTACAAGGCATATATTGGTGATGAGGCATGGAAAGATATTGGTGGGAGAATTAATAGAGATGTATGGAAGAGTAAAGATGACCATGACCAAGTGCTGGCACTAAATTTCAGTCATAAAGGTGTGGGAAGATTTTCTTTTGTAGGTAAGGATGTCAGGGACTGGAATAAATTACCAAGGAAAATGATGAATAATTTACCAAAAACAGACAGAATTTAAAGTACAAATTAGTAGACCGCAAAAGAAGGTGGAAATAGGAAAAATGGGTGTACAGGAAAATTGCCACTGGAATACATGCTCCATCACAACTAAATTAAAAAAGATCGAATGCTCTCTTTATATCAAACTCTTCAGTCTTCTCACCTTCCTACATACATCTGGCATGTTGATTATGCCTTTTTTTAAAAGTATAAACATTCCTTCACCATTCTTATTATTGGTTTAAAATGTTTCCACTTCCTTTTTTTGTTTCCTTAGTAGCCTCCGTCCACATAATGAAGATTCCTTTGAAATATGTCTTCCGTTCCAGATTCCTTGCCTTCGAATAATTATACCTGTATCAATTTTCTTTCATGGCAAATGATTTACTAGCTCTGTTCTCAACCTAGCTCTTCACATTTCTCATACCAATTAACCATCTTTACTATGTCAACTTCAATATCTTCTTTGACATCAATGACTATTCTCTTCCTGTAATCAGTCTCCCTTTAGTCATTTATTATTATTCCTTCACTGGTAACCTTTAATATAAATAGGCAGTGTCCCATTTGTATCACAAATGGAAACTCAAACTAATAAATCTAAAAGAACCTGTAATGTAACCTAAAATTTTGTAACAAAATATGTTCACAGAGCAGTGAGTTCAATTAAATAGCATTGCAGATTAAGTTTAAAGTCATTTGCTTAGATAATTCAAGTCATAAATCAGAGTAAACAGTGATGGAAAGTTAGAACATATTATCAACATATCTGGTATTTGGATTCAGAATATTCCCTAAAAGAAACTGTTACTTTTTTTTTTTTAGCTATTTCAGACTATAACTAGTAAAATGAGGTTAGAAACTCTGTAGCTAGAAAGTTTCACTAAAGAGTTATAAGACTTTAAAAGTTGGAAGCCGGCATAATAAGACGCAATTACACATTTAAAATTCTAGAAGACATAATTTGGAAAAAAGAAAGTCAGTTTATAGCCTGAAAGAAGCGTGATATTATCTTACACAGCATGAAAAGGTTCACTGAAGTTTAAAGATTGATTTGTGAGAGATTTGTAAAAACTTTCACCACATGTGGAAATGTCAAAATAGCCAGTTTATAAAATATAAGTAAATTCAGTTGAGAAAATTACATAAAAAAGAAAGTACATTCCAATATAAATAGTTTTCAGTAAGTCCATTAAGATCCAGGTAGTATTTTCATCAGGATGGGACAAAGTAGAGATTTTTACAGTCTCAATAAAATGTCTGAGCGAGCCGGTACTTCCTGTTTCATCTTGAGAGGATGAGATAGGATCTACTTTAGAAATTCATATTAAATCAAGGAAATCAGATAGCAACTTCAAAACTTCACACTTCATAGATAAAACCAAGTAGAATCATTTAAAGTATGTTTCAGAGCTGTCTAATAGATATTCAGTAAGATACACAGTTTCAAAATTAAGACTTTTGGTTCAACCTTTAGAAAACAGTAAATAAGGTGATCTTAGTACCAAACGAAAGAGTAGAAAATTAGAAGCAGGTTAAAAGTTATTTCAGCTTCGTAGCTTTAAAACTGACGAAGTTATAATTTTTTTTTGAATTTCAGGAACTAATTTTTTTACAGCCAAACCATTAAAGTTACAAAAATTTCCGTTTGGATTGATTTGAACATTTATAAGTCCGCCTAACTAAAGTCAAAGTTTCAGACAGATAGGAATTTATTTAGGGAGTATTAGACTTCAGATGTCGCAATCATCAAGTGCGGAAGGCTACACTTGCCCATGAGTAGGGACTAGTTTCGTGAGAAGGAAGTAAAATCACATTCCCACACATTTTCTATAAAGAGCCCACAAGACCTAAGTAAAAAAACAAACAAACAAACAAACAAACAAAAAAGCATTCCCATTTTCCAAAGTCGTATCGAGTTGGTGATGGAATAATACTGAACAGACACTGGAGGTACCATAAAGCAATTAGAGCTCCTGAAGTGGGGGAAAGCACCAGGCCTGGATAGAATTCCAGTACGAGTATTTTCAGGGCACGCGGACCATTTCTGTCTGATATATTTAGTAAATCCTTAGAAGAGCGAAAAGTACCTTCCGACTGGAAAATTGCTCAAGTACCTCCAATTTTCAAGAAAGTTGATCCTAGAAACTACCTATATCTATAACATCTGTTTGTAGTAGAGTTTTGGAGCATATTATATGCTCAAACATTATGAATTTTCTAGATGAAAATAATTTGCTTACAGCAAATAAACATGGATTTCCCGCCAACTTTCCAGGAGTTTTGCAAAGCACTGAATAGCCTGAATCCAGGCAGATCTCCTGGACCAGACAATATACCTTTAGAACTGATTCAAAGTGGGGGGTTACCCTTGAAAACCAGGATTTTCCAACTCATTCTTCTCATGTGGGAAACTCGGGAGGTGCCTCAGGACATGAAGGATGCTAACATAGTCACCATCTTCAAAAAAGGGGATCGAAGTATCTGCAACAATTATCGTGGTATCTCTCTTTTATCTATAGCAGGAAAAACGTTAGCTAGGATCCTGCTGAACCGCCTCAAAATTATGTCAGAGAGAGTACTTCCAGAATCTCAATGTGGATTCCGTGCCTTGAGGGGCACCATAGACATGATCTTCTGTGTAATCTTGGTTGTCCGGGTTGAACCGCATCAATTTGTTGAAACCTAACATTTCGGCCATCATTTTGTGGCCTTCTTCAGAGTACCTGTCCGGACAACCAAGATTACATTGACAACGACCGCGGAAGTCTGCACACCCACATGATCTTCTGTGCTAGACAACTTCAAGAGAAGTGCAGAGAACAATAAAAGCCTCTCTTTCTGGTATTCTATGATCTAGAGAAAGCTTTTGATACTGTGCCTAGACCTGCAATGTGGATGGTATTAAGACGATTTGGATGCCCTGAACATTTTCTGGGATTGATTAGAGCACTCCATGATAGTATGGTCGGTCAAGTCCTTTATCAGAACGACGCCTCTGAAAAGTTCCCTGTCACAAATGGTCTGAAACAAGGTTGTGTACTTGCACCAACACTTTTTGCCCTATATTTGGCAGCAATGCTCTACGAAACGTCATCTACCCCCAACACAGGCATGGAGATCAGATACCGATTTGACGGAGGACTATTCAATCCAGCAAGACTCCGCTCATCAAGATTAACTTTCCTCACACAGGTAACAGAACTGCAGTATGCAGATG
The DNA here is from genome assembly GCA_031002005.1 of Vandiemenella viatica. Taxonomy (NCBI): domain Eukaryota; kingdom Metazoa; phylum Arthropoda; class Insecta; order Orthoptera; family Morabidae; genus Vandiemenella; species Vandiemenella viatica. The sequence goes on from JARYHS010011408.1 coordinate 29,568,769, forward strand.
ACAACACCTCTCCAGCACATACTCCTCTGCAGATACAACAGTCCGTAAACTACTTCAAGGACGCATATGACCGTTTTGGCCTGACCATCAACACCCGAAAAAACTAAAGTGCTAGCGCAACCTGCCCCTGGAGCTACACTCCCAGACTTTGATGTTACCATCTCCGGTACAGCCCTTGAGCAAGTAGACAGCTTCTCCTACCTTGGAAGCATTCTCTCTACACAGTGCACAGCAGAGAAGGATGTAGAAAACAGAATTCGAACAGCACACTTAGCCTTTGGGCGACTTACTCGGCGAGTGTTTCTAAACAAAGTTCTTAATTTAACCACCAAGCTGATGGTCTACCAAGCTGTAGTTGTCTCCACGTTGCTATATGGGTGTGAGACATGGACACTCTATCGACGAGATATTAAGAAAATGGAGCGATTTCACCAGCTAAAACTTCGCTCTATAATGAACATTAAATGGGACGACTATGTGTCCAACATTAGAGTCTTGGAAAGAGCTCAAATGTATAGCATTGAAGCCCTCATCATCAGCCACCAACTTAGATGAGTTGGACACGTTCAGTGTATGAGCAACCATAGACTCCCTTGCCAACTTTTATACGGTGAGCTCAGCACGGGCAGTAGACCTCGCGGTGCCCCTAAGAAACGCTACAAAGACCAGTTCAAGAAGACCTTGAAGAAAACTAATATAGACCTTAACACCTGGGACAGCCTCACAAAAGACCGTGTTCTATGGCGCAAAACTACCTCCACAGCAGTGGCATGTTTCGAAGAGGAGCAGCGAAGTCTGGCAGCTGAATCCCGATTAAGGCGGAAAGCCCGACAAACCCTACCGCACCAGCCACCCACATTTGGGTGCAGTGTGTGCGGACGACTGTTCTATGCAAGAATCGGCATGACCAGCCACCAACGCACACACAAATAAACACGCAAGAGAGCAACATAAACTCGGAAACAAGTATGGCCGACGAGACGAGATGGATTGGTTAATTTGCTGGTGGAGGGAACAGTCAAAGGTAAGAACTGTAGAGGAAGATAGAAATTAGAATATATGAAGCAGATAATTGAGGATGTGGGTTGTAAGGGATATGTAGAGATGAAGAGATTAGCAGAAGATAAGAAGGGATGGAGGATTGCATCAAACCAGTCAAAAGACTGAGGACAGCAAAAAACCATTAAAATTGATTTATTCATTTAATTAACAGATGTTTCTTATTTAATTTGTTAACACTTTAAATAACTATATTTTAAAAATATGTGTTGAAAAACTGTTAGCGCCAATCCCGCAGGATTGGTGCAAATCCTGCAAAAAATCCCACGGGATTGAAAACACTAAGGGATTCCAATCCTTACTTGGTGCATGCACACTTCCTTGTATTTGTCTCGTGTTTTGTGTGTTCTTCACAGCTCTCCAGTGTTCAACTTTGGTGAGTTATCCTTTGTTATTTATATGGCCTGGAAGCTGTTTCCTTACCTTTAGTATCAAGAAATACATTCATAATATGCCATTCAAAAGTCCAAAGAACCGTGATAATATATGTTCACAAATGTCTTTTGGAATATAATCAAAAGTTCATATCATTTTTACCTTGATATTTCTATCAAAAAAAAAAGTATGGCTGTGCTGAATATTTTAATATAATATAAATAGAGGTATTTGCAAGAAAGAGGACAGTTAATTGTGATCATTTAATTGCGTACAATAGTGCAAAGAAAATGAGAGGGTTGCCACGGGTGTTATGATGCAATTATTAGCTTCCTAAAATGAAGATTTAAAAACATTAAAAAAGGCTACAGCTTCAATAGCATACACAGCAAATCCAAAAGGTCTACACATGCAGGTTTAGATGAAACATTCACCTGAACATGTGGTTTCTGAAGTAGTATGAATAAATTCTTGCAATCTTCATTGGAAGTAGCTTTGGGTGCTACAACGTCCAAGACGTCCAATGCAATCTGCATTGAATTAGAGAGAGTTGGATGGAATTTTTCATCTTTCCCATTGTTAATTATTTTATTATGAACTTTAACTAAAGCATGTAGCTCTTTAGATTGTAAGAGGTCACTCAGAAACCCAAATTCTTCTTCAGTGCTAGGTAAAACCTGTCTTGCTTCTTCCAGGGACACTAACAACCTAGACAATGCTGCAATATCAAGTGAAAAGTTAAAATAAAAATCAGTCAAATTCATAATATTCACAGACTTCATGGCAAAACATACCTGGATCCCAGTTCCCGTTTGCCATAACTGCAGTCATCCTACACAAATGTGTGATCGTAGATGTATCTGTCGGTAAAGAAAATTGAACTCTCATTAAAAAAAAAGCAGATTCATGTGGCAAGCGTATATTAATTAGTATCACATTAAACAGTTTTTCTATGTAGCACAATGAATTGGAACACATCATTTATTTTTATTTTCTCTCTCTGCAATATTCCATGTGTTTGCATATTTAATACTGAAATATAGTATTTTTTAATTTTATCTCAGTTTTAACACACAGTACATAATTTAACCTTTCCTCAATCCAAATTAAAAATCAGAATTTTATTTTTAAGGAAAAGCACATATTTTGAGCAATTTTTTGTTCACTTTTAGAGACAAATAACTTATTCAATTTAAGATTATGAAATATGTCTCGCCTCACACATGAATAAGATTACTAACTGAAATATTGTAAAGTGTGTTTGTGTTCATCTGGCCCTCCTGCCTTAATCTCATTTTAATATTGGAAATGGTATGAATAAGGTTGTTGCTTAGCTATTTGTGTATCAGTAGGCAAAATGCAAATATACTGGAATAATTTCTCCCTTCTTGATGACAGCTCTTAATTTTTTCTTTAGTTTATCAGTGCATAAGCACTGTGCTCCTAGCTAATTATTCAGTCAAAACGATCATAACAATATTTCACCATTACATTTTAGCACCAAGGAATGAATAGTCAAATGTTGAGAGGATGGTTCTCTAACTTGCTAAAGAGCCTGGAAGAAATGCAAAGCATGTCCTCATAATGAATAATGCAAATTATCACTCAAAGTCCAAAGAAAAAATCCTCCACTGTTAACTCAAGAAATGCTGAAATTGTGTCATGGCTTCAGGGAAAGAACATACAACATAATCCATCACACACTATAGCTGAGTTGCTCAATGTGGTTAAGGAATGCAGGAAATATGAGCTTGATGAATAGTCATTAGAAAAAGGTAATGAAGTAGAACTACCACCATCATACCATTGTCATTACAACTCTCTTGAGATTATGTGGGCACAAATAAAAGGAGAAGTGGCTGATAGAAATTCTATTTACAAATTTGAAGATGTCAGAAAATTACTAGATGATATCATTACTCATGTCACAACAGATGACTGGAAGAAATGTATTTGTCATCAGTGGCGTAGGTCACCAAGGGCCCCGGCGCAAAAAATTTATTTTGGGCCCTCACGCCAGAAGGGCGACCTTTTTTTTTGCTTTACGTTGCTGGTATGGCCCCCCTGAGCTGAGGCTTGGGGCCCCCGTGTTGTGCTTGGGGGGCTCCCTGAGCACAGGGGCCACGGTGCACTGCACCGCCTAGCCCCATAGAAGCTACGCCCCTTTTGGCATGCAGAAAGTCTGCAAGAAGAGGACTTCTAAAAGATGGATTATGACATGAACACAATGAAAAAAATGTTATAAATCTATGTGACAAGAGCAACAATTGTTCCAGTGAATATGAAGACAGCATGCTATGAAGTGCCTGTTTATTAAGAGATTTCTTACATTGTTTTAACTTATTTCCATTATGCTATGGCTGCCTGAAAGCCTGCAATTGTTCTTATGAGCAATTAGTGTAAACAAAAACCCTCATTTCCAGTCATCAACAGCTTTACTTTAAAAGTTACATTACATGTTTCGAGAATTAACTTCCACTCCAAAATGCTTCTAAAAATGGGATGATTCCCAAAATGTATCACGTAAATTTTAAAAGTAAATATGATTGGAAACAGTAAATATTTTTCACTTATATCATGTATATATATTTTACCTTCAACAATAATAATAAAAAAAAAAACGGAAAATTCTTTAAAGTGATGAAACTAAAAATCGGGAAATTTAACACAACAGCTGAGATCGTGAACACAAAAAAAAAACCAACACGTGTAACACCTTACTCTTAAAAATAGATGCGACCCTAAAGCAGAGCCAGCGGATCAAAAGTACCCGGGCCCACTGCCTGTGGGGGCCCCGATCACTGGGTAGGGGCCCCAGGCCACGGAGCCGAGAATCCGCCCATTGTCACCCGGTCGGTGTGTAGAGCTAAAAAAAGTCGCCCATTTTACCCCGGGCCCGAAATTCCTAGCACCGGCCCTGCCCTTAAGACAGCCATTGAGGGAATGGAGAATATAAGTAGCAAAGCTAAGGCGACTGGGAAGATGGTGGAGGGAGTGGGGCGAGAAAATACCAAATCAATAATTCCTTCATAAATATTATTACAGGAAGTGGATAAGCATCACCAAAATATTGAATGTGGAACGTGAGAGTATATAAATATGTTATAAAACTAAGGAAAAAGGAAATGGCTTTAGGCACTATAAATTACAAGGAAAGGAAAAATGACTCGTCACTCACCAAAGTTGAAGGCTGCAACGAGTGAAAAACATATATGATCTTCCAATGCCAGAACATGCTAACTACCACAATTCTAACAACCTCCATGACTGTTTCACTGTGAGAGCAATCAGAGTTTTCCCTGAAACCACCACCGTTTCAGAACTTAGGAGATGGGAACTTGTATTCCAAAATATCTTGGATACCAAACATCCACCTGGCCTCAACCACTGATAAAATTCCAATTTTTGACCCATCATTCATTATTATTAGCATTATCATTTAAAAAGTTACAAAACAGTGATACAGGAAGAAAAGAGGAAATAGACGGAAATGCTAAAAGAGGATAGTGAGGGCAGTAAAAACGTGTTGTATGCCATGATAAAAAGAAGGAGGAAGAGCAGAATGGAAGCAGGTATTATAAAGGATAAGAATGGCAACTTAGTGGAGGGGAAGGACACCATAAAGGAAGTCTGGAGGGAGTATTTTGAGGATCTGTTGAATGCTTCAGGACCCAACGATGAAAATGGTAGATAGGAAGAACAGGACCAGTATCAAGAAGAAAATGAAGATATTACATGGAAGGAATTGGAGGACGCTGTAAAGAGAATAAAGAGAGGTAATGTGCCCAGAGTGGATGAAGTGAACGTGGAGATGATACAAGCTGCTGGAGTAATGGGCATACAGTGGCTCTACAGGGTGATGCAGGCTGTATGGAATGCGGGAAGAATTCCAGATGGCTGGAGCAAAGGAGTAATAATACCCATATTTAAGAATGGGGACAGGATTGTCTACCAGAAATACCGTGGTATTACCCTGATGTGCCACTGTGCCAAGATAAACAAGCAAGTTTTGGAAAGCTGAATAAGAAGAGCGGTTGAAAGGCAACTAAGGGAAGAACTATATGGATTTGGACCGGGAAGGTCAACTATCGATCTTATATTTACAATAAGACAGCTACAAGAGCGGCACTACGAGTATGGAAAGGATCTGGTGATGGCCTTCTTGGACTCTGAAAAGGCGTATGACAGCCTCAGCCAAAACAAAGTGTGGGAAGGACTGAGATAAAAGTCAGTAAAGATGGAGATAGTGGAAAAAGTGAGGGATATGTTTGAGGATGGTAAGAGCTGTGTCAAAGTGGGAAGGGATAAGACTGTATGGTTCCATTTGAAAAATGGACTAAAACAAGGAAGTGCCCTATCACACCTGTTTTTATTGTAGCTATGGATAAAATATTGAAGAAGGTGTTGCAGAGCATTGGGGAAAGAAAAACAAAAGCAATGGTATTTGCGGATGACCTATTAGTTTGGGGAGATGATGAAAGAGAGGTGCAGGATCAGCTGGAAGTGGGGGAGAGAGTGGATGCAGCTTATGGCATGAAGTTATCTGCGAGAAAAAGTGAAGTGGTGATAAAAAGAAAGAAGAACAGGACAGACATAGGCACTTGGAGGAGAGCAGTTATTTTTTTTTTTGTAACTGCTTTAAGTCTCTTTTTAACATCGAGGTCTTTAGAGACGGGAAAGGATGGGGAGCAAGGAATGGGAAGGAATTCGGCCATGGCCTTTTGAAGGAAGCATCCCGGCATTTGCCTGGAATGATTTGGGGAAACCATGGAAAACCCAAATCTGGATGCCCGGACGGGGATTCGAACCGCCGTCCTCCCGAATGCGAGGCGAGAACGCTAACCGTTACACCGCCCCGGAGAGCAGTTAAATAGAGTGGAATGTTTCAAATATTTGGCAAGCTGTATTGAAGAAAATTAAGGAAACAGGATGGAGATAAACGAAAGAGGAAGATGTGCAGATGGATTTTTTAAGAATATTAGAAGTCTGGTATGGAGTAGGGATGTCCTACGAAAGAGCAAAGAGGCGATCTATAAAACATACTTTGTGTCAATTTTAATGTATGGGTCAGAAACATGGGTGATGAAGGAGAGAGACAAAGGGAGAGTACAATCTGCAGAAATGAAATTTCAGAGGAGTAGAGTAGGAGTAACAAGAAGAGACAGAATAAGGAATGAAAGAATCAGGGAGATAATAAAGGAAGAACTGCTGCAAAAGAGAATTGAAAAATCTAGGTTACAGTGGTATGGGCATATAAAGAGAATGGGAGAGGAGAAGTTACCAAGGAAGATGCTGGACATGGAGCTGAAAGGGAAGAGACCTAAAGGAAGAGGGACAGATGGCTTAAAGGCGTTAAGAAATGTATGGAGGAAAGAGGAGGAAATTGGGTGACAGTGGAAGAAGAATGGTGGTGGTTAGACAGGTAGCGCTGGCGAGGCTTTTTTTCCTGGCAGACCCAGCCAGTTGCTGGAAGCTGTCATAGATGATGATGATGAACAAGTTAGAAATTTTTTCAAAATGTATTTGTTTATTTTTTTGTTTTAACATTCCACATTCTTTTGTTAAATTACTAATTCTATCATCATCTGTGATATATGTATTTATATAGGGCCTATAACATCTCAGTTTCTCCCGACATATCGATAAGTGTAGTTGTAAGTAAGTATTGTATAGAACAACACTTTGAATGTTGTGTTACTAAACTAGAATATGATAAGGAAGAGCTGATAGTGATAGCAATTTACAGGGCCCCCTCAGGTAATTTCAGATTGTTGTTATCTCATTTATAGTCTTTGCTACTAAGTTTTACAAATAGCAAACAAATAGTATTATGTGGAGATTTCAATGTTGACTTTCTGAATCACAGCAATGATAGATTAGATATGGAAGCCTTGATGTTGTCTTTTAACTTAACAGCACTTGTAAATTTTCCTACGAGAATACAAAATAATAGCAGGACTGCAATTGATAATGTTTTTATGGATATTTCTCAGTGCAGTAATTACAGCATATTTCCAGTAATAAATGGTATCTCATGATCATGATGCCCAGCTATTATGTATTGAGTCCAGGAACACTGTTAAACAGATAAAGAAAATCTGGGTTTATAGAAGAAATATTAGTGAAAATAATATAAAACACTTCATAGATACCTTAAACAATGAAAACTGGTTAGAAGTATATAATGCGCAGGGTGTTAATGCGAAATTTTATTCCTTTCTGAATATATTTCTAACACTTTTTGAAGGTAGTTACAAAATAAGGAAAATTCTCAACACTCCAAAGAATGAACTGGGCTTGGGATGGATAACAAAGGGTATTAGAATCTCTAGTAAAACAAAGATGGACCTTTATTTAAAAATGAGAGAATCAGATAACTATGCGCTGAAAGTTCACTATAAACTTTATTCTAAAATACTAAGAAATGTAATAAGGAAGGCCAAGAACAGGTACATATCGGCGAAAATGGAAAATTCAGACAATAAAATGAGAACAATATGGAATATAATAAAGACTGAAACAGGAAAAACTGTAAATCACTCTAAAGACATAAAAATAGAACAAAATGGATATGTGTATAGCGAAGTAGGGGAAGTTTGTGAAATATTTAACAAACATTTTACGTCAGTAGTAGATAAATTAGGCATAGAAAAGCAATCCCCACATAGTGCTCTAAGGCTTCTTGAGACTGCTTTCCCAAATAGCTTTGTGGAGATGAAATGCCACCAGTAACAGTCTCAGAAATAAATAAACTCATTAAACAATTAAAACCTAAGAATTCTTCCAGCTATGACAATATTTCAAGTAAATTACTGAAAAGATGTTCAGACTGTATCAGTCATGTACTTGCTCACATTTGTAATGAATCCTTAATACAAGGTGTTTTTCCCGATAGACTAAAATATGCTGTTGTAAAACCATTATTTAAAAAAGGAGAAGTAACATGTGTAGACAACTATCGTCCCATTTCATTACTTTCAACATTCTCAAAGGTTTTTGAAAAAGTCATGTATAGTAGAGTAATAAAACATGTTACACGCTATAATATCCTAACTAATTCACAATTTGGGTTCAAGAAAGGATCATCCATAGAAATGGCTATATATTCATTTTTAAATAACACATTTGAGGAACTGAATAATAAAATGAATCCTGTAGGAATATTTTGTGATCTTGCAAAAGCATTTGACTGTGTAAATCATGAATTACTTTTGAAAAAAATGGAATACTATGGTATTTTTGGGACCGCAGGTAAATGGTTTAAATCATACATTGAAAGCCGAATGCAAAAAGTTTCAATTTTTGATTCTAAAATAAGTAAAGATGCTTCATCAGACTGGGAGAAAATAAAACATGGAATTCCACAAGGCTCTGTCTTAGGTCCCCTAATCTTTCTGTTATACATCAATGACCTTCCTGGAAATTTATCCGACATAGTTAAGAGTGTTTTATTTGCAGATGACACTAACCTGACTGTGCGTAAAACACCAAACAGTACTATAGAATTTAATGTAAATGAAGTACTTAGAGTAGTAGCAAATTGGTTTAAGGCAAATTCATTAAAATTAAATTTTGAAAAAAACACATTATATTAGGTTTAAAACAAAAAACTATGCACAGCCAGATATATGTATAAACTATAAAAACAAACACAATCTTAGAAACAGAGAGTATAAAATTTCTTGGTATTAAAATAGATCAGAAACTCTGTTGGCATGATCATATCACTACACTACTGGACAAAGTTAAGTAGTGCCACCTTCGCAATACGAACACTTTCTCTAACAGCAGATCTAGAATTAATGAAACAGGTGTACTCCTCATATTTTCATTCAGTAATGTCATATGGCATAATTTTTTGGGGAAACTCTTCACAAAGTAAAAAAGTTTTCATAGCACAGAAAAGAGCTATTAGGTTTCTGTGTAGGGTAAAACCAAGAAACTTCTTGCAGACAACTCTTTTTAAGAAACTCAGTCAGTCTTACAATGTATTCTTCAATATATATATTCTCTCATGAGCTTTGTCATAGAAAATTTTAACCTGTTTACACCTAATTCACAGGTACACAGTTTCAATACAAGAAACAGAAATAACTTGCATAAAACACAAACATCTCTGTCATTAGTACAAAGAGGAGTTAATTATTCTGGGATACATCTGTTTAATAAACTACCTAATCGTATAAAACAGCTTTCAGATAATAAAGATGTATTCAAACAAAAACTTAGAGATTATCTTATTGGCAACTCCTTCTACTCCATTCAAGAATTTGAAGAAAATAATTAATTGTACTCATTATGACGTTTGCAAAACTCAGTTGCAAAAATGTATGTTTATTATTATTTCTTGTATTTGTAAAATATGTATATATATAATATATATTTATAGGTAACAATGAAAGAAAGAATGCCGCGAGGCAATATTACATGGAAAGAAAGGGAAAATACCCAACACTCACCAAAGCTGAAGGAGGAGGGAGCAGCAAACAGCACAACACACAAACAAATAAAAAAAACAATATTTCGGGTGAAGAATCCCCTGCTGCCCTCCTCCCTTCAGCTTTGGTGAGTGTTGGGTGTATTTTCCCTTTCTTTTCCATGTATATATATATATTTACTATGATATGACTCATATTATGTGTATATGTATCAACAATGACATGTTTCACATCCCAGAGGTACTTCCTCAGCAGGGATCCATGGAACAAGATTGATAATAAATAAATAAAAAAATAAACTCGTGGAATCACATAGACTCAGAAAGGAGCCAAACAACTCTTGTCATATCGCAGTGCGATGTGCACTTATGTCAATGGTTATAATGTAAATTTTAAAACTTCTATTACATTGTCAAACATATTAAATACATATGTCCACCAGTCCAAAAGATACATGTTGGGCGGGTGATTTCCGCTGACTTAGGACATTTTTATTTTATTAACATTCTGGTGTCACTTAAAAAAGCTGGATTTATTTTGAAGGGATTTAAAAGTGTGGGTTTCTATAAAGAAACTATGGAATTCAAAAAAGGAGGGGGTAAAGGGGAAGTAGTTGGGCTTTTGTAAACCTAATGCAGACATTATTTTTCTGCATTTTTTGAAGTATATGTGTGCAAATTCCTTCAAAATTAGATGGAAACTGTAGCTTTGTATAAGAATATTGACAATAATTAAGGGAAGTATAGGGGGATGGGTTTTGTAAAACTAATGTTGACAGTACTTTTCTCTTTGTTGTAATGTTCCATCGAAATCAGATAAAAAAAAAAAAAGTATGGGTTTGCATAAAAATGAAGGGGGTGTATAGGGGGAGACGGTAGGGTTTTTGAAATTTTCTGTTCAGAAACATCTTGATAGTACTCCTTTGTCACTGTTTGTCCTTCTGGTGCGTATTCGTGATGCACAATTCCTCGGACATCAAGAAAACAGTCAGCATGACCCTGATTTTGCTTCGCACCTGCCGGCTTTCTTCGGCCTCGGAGAATCGGAATGCTTCCATTGCAACGACTGTCTTTTTGTTTCTGGGTCTTACCCGTACACCCATGACTCATCTCCAGTTACCCACGATGTTCAGAAATCCAGGGTCAGTGTTGGCAGTGTCCAGGAGGTCCTGTGCAACGTCAAAACGGAGGTCTTTTTGTTCCGGCGACAACAACTTGGGTACGAATTTCGCAGCCACTCGGTTCATGTTCAAATCTTTACGCAAAATTGCATGTGCACTCCAACCTCTTCTGTAATCTCCCGCACTGTCAAACGACGATCTGCCATCACCAAATTTCGCACCCTCTCAACATTAGCTGCAATCCGAGCAGTTTGGGGCCTGCCACAACGCTGCTCACTCTCCGCTGATGTGCGGCCATCTTTGAATCGGTTGAACCACTCCTTAATTTGTGTTCCACCAATCGCGTCTTCTCCAAACACCTGCTGAATCTTACGAATTGTTTGGCTTTGGGAATCACCAAGCTTTTGACAGAATTTGATGCAGTATCTTTGCTCAGTTCGTTCAGTCATCTTGCGAGACAACGAAATCCGACAACCACTACGAAGAGCACCTTACTTGATGACCATCAGCCAGCGACTGGCACAACATTCACGCATGCGCAGTAAGGTTACTCCTTCCACCGTGCAATGTGGCGCCGCCTTAGAATCACTACTTTATGCGGGAAAAATTAAGACCGGATACGTTTTAGACAGGCCTCGTATACCCGGTTTTCGTTTTATAGGTATAGATTTATTTATTTATTCCATTAGTATTTTGTTAAACAGGATATTTTTTTGGCATTTCAGTAACAAAAAAACAAATAGTTAGATATTTGTATGAATAGTATTCAAGTCTCCAACAAAAATTCCCCAGACTTACTAGAATAAGCAACTTAAGTTTAAATCTCAAGAATGGAATTTTGCAAACTATTTTCGACACATGCATTCTGTTATCAAATCATATCACCATAGATGGTACATTATTTTTTAACCCTCCACAACTTGCATGCTTTGTTAGAAGTAATGGTAATACAAGTTCTCCATGTTCCTTTTTAAAGGGATGCTGCACATTCGATACTGATCATCGTGAAATAAACCAGATTTTGGAAATTCCCTTGAAACATAAACCTATTGCAAAAATTGCATGGTTTCAAACAAGGGAAGAAAGAAACAGAAGGATTCAGCATTGAACAAAGACCTTAGTTCAAAGTTAAAAACTCAGTTCCCTTATAATTGTTTGTAATAACTTGCAAATGTTTTCCCAAATGGAGCAAGAAATACATTACCTTAAATATAAAAATAACAGTAAATATATGAACATTGCCAAAGTTACCAAAATGATCGTCTGTATAGTTTACTGCTCACTTTTGTCCAATCAAACATGGGTTTTAGATTTGGAACCTTTAAGCAGTAAGAAAGTGACACAACAAGTGAGCAACTTACATACATGGGGATTGTAGGGGCCATTTAATCAAGATATCTTCCTTATCAGACAATGGTTCTGAAGGAAAAACATAAATATAAAGACCTATTGACCATTAAATATATCTGAAAATGAAAAAATGAGATCACTGCAATGCAGCTGCCAAGACAGACTACTGTTCGTAAGTATGCCTTTTGAGGAGGAAGGAGAAGCTAATTCATAAATAATTAGGATAAAGATTTATACACATTTTACAAGTAAAGCATTTCTGAAATTAGTTCACACACTCCATAATGTAGTCTCTGGACAGTTAAATTATCAAAATAACATCTCTGATAAGTTTCCAATCATGTGTGGATTGAAACAGGGTTGCATATTTGTGCCAACACTCTTTGTGTTTTATCTGCTGCATTATGAAATATTTACGAACAACTCGGGGACAGAAGTTAGATATCATCTTACAGGAGCTTCGGGTCTGTGGGTGCTCGGGGGCTCCAGCACTTACAAGAGGTAAACAGTGGGTGCAGAGCACCCATCAACATAGCCATCAAAACTGATCAGTAATCAATTTTGAGCAAAATCAGTGTTACCTTCCTCCAATGCTGCGTGGCAAGCCAAGACACCTCGGTAAGACCGCACTTGCTTACAATGCAAGCGTGTGCAAGTGCGTCCAAGGATAAAATAAACTCTGTGTTATGTCATAATTAACGCCATCTGGAGTGTGATAAGAAAATGCTAGTTGGATGCACAAAAGCAAACCAAACAACTCACCCTGTGTATAAGTATTAGCAGCATCTTACCTATCCGCTATCAAGATACACTGCATATTGTTTAACCCTTTCCTACCGGCTATTGGAAATAAAGGGAAATTTATAATTTCAATTATATATTTGTATAAAGGTACTTGAAATTAAACACCCATATTTTTTTCAAATTTTTTTTGGAACTCTAAGTGATAATTACTAAGCCGGTACTTATAAGTACCGTCAGGGACTTTGTGTATCACAGGATGTACAGAAATAGCAATTGAAATCAATTATGTTCATATTGGTATGAAATGTTTGCCTCATGATATTTTTTTAAAAAAAAAAAAAAAAAAAAAAAAAACAATTCTTTTAGCTCATTCAGACACAAAGGACATTCCAGTGCAACATTTGGAATGATGTTTTGACTGTATTTTCTTCATTCTACATACTTCACATCTTCATCTGATTTTTACAATTTAGGGACACTGTATACCTCTGTTTCCCGATCTTACATCTCTCATTGTGGAATAATATGACTTGTGTTGTTTGAATGGATGAGGGCTTGGTGAAATATATATAGATGACCTTTTCTTCTTACCGATATCCTTCATAGTGATCATACCTTGTGCAAAGGATCTTATAAAAAAAATTTACAGACTTTTTTTCAAATATCGGACCATTTATGTTATAGGCATTGACAAATACAACATCCAGAACTCCCAAAAACAATCTTTACCATGATTTCGGTAATCTTCTGTCAGTATTGCATAAAGTCATCAGCTGATCAGCAGTATCAACCCCACACATGAAGGTATTGTAGTCCTTGACGACTCCTGAGTCCTGAGCATGAAATTGTCGACTTCAATCCATCTTTTTCTTTGCATATAACTAGTGGTGTAACAACAGGGTGGCAGGATGGGCAAAATGCTACGGGACCTACTGCCAGAGGTGGCCCCCGATGACCGGCCAGAGAGGCCCTCTGGTCCAAGATCCACCAGGTCACCAATCCAATCCGAGAGAGGACCCATCTGTTGAAGTCGCCAATGACCCCAACCAGTGTAGTGGAGTTTCGCCGCTGCCATGAAAATTTGATACTAAATGTATGTCCTTTTTATCCTTCCATTTCCAGTAGCAAATACCTAGGTTTGTAAATTCATTGTCACAATCTCCTCTTTTTAGTTTTCCATCAGCAGATTGTTAGAAAGTTCCTTGCAATAGGGTCTGATTCTCCCACAAACAAAAGTTGTTTCAGTTTTTTAATAATGAAAATGATGAAAAATAATGATAATACTAGATAACATCGTCATTGCTCAATTTTTTCAGTCAATTCTAAGACCACTCTTTGACCTAATGAGTAATCTGAGAACATTCCAGTCATTTCTTCATTTTTGCCTTGATAAATTATAAACTTCTAAGAGAAGAGCTGATAAATTATAAACTTCTAAGAGAAGAACTTCAATCAGAGCGTATTTCATAAAAATATCCATTTGAAAATATCTAAAACAATGATAAAACCAATTGTATACTTGCTAAATCTATTGACCAATAATCTGTATAAAACTACCCAGAACTCCCTGACGGTACTTATAAGTCCACGTTGGTTTTTCTAGATTATTTAGTAAAGAAACTAGAAAAACATATTTTATAGGTAAAAAATATATGGTTAAATGTTCAAAATAAAAAAGTAATAACAGAAATTGACACTTACCAAGTAAATTATCATCAAAAAATTCATTGTAATGTACCACTTGTTACTCTGGTCAGTACGCTGTCAAGCCCCAACTTAGAAAATTAATTTCTCGGCAATTTCACACAGAATTTAAAAATAAATGTTGTCATTGTCTGACTTAATCATACAACAATACATCAACAGGCTTAATAATGCAGTGGACACTGGTATTGTTGAATTATATGGTGGTAAATACAGTGGTACTTATAAGTACCGTCAGGGAGGAAAGGGTTAAGAGCAAACTTCAAGATATTAAAACAGCTAAAGCCACCCTTTTAAAAATGATTTCAACTTTGTTTTTTAATGACCGAAGTTCTAGCCATAAGGTGCCACAAAGACGACCATTCAAATTACATTTGATTGTTGAAGCTGTGATCACAGGATATTCCCGACTTAACCTGGTGGCTTCAGTGTGACGGATATAGGTGCTTGTCAAACAATATCGCCAAAGAGCTGTACACAATTTTGAGTTATGAATTACTGCATAAAAAAATCAAAGCAGTATAAAATGCAGTCCATTACTCAATTATGGTTTATGAAACTAGTGCATTACCAATAATGAACAAGTCACTTCTGCTTTCATTGTGTAGACTCTAAGCTTAATGTAGGTACATGGAACTTTTAATGATCCCTATAAAACGGTATCACCAACATCCGAAAATTTGTTTGAAATTTTCAGTGACGTACTAAAAAGATTTGCCATGTGCCTTCGAGATGTGTTTGGTGCTGTTTCTGTCGGTTGAGCACCTACGGGCCATTCATTGCATCGTACAGCAATCAAAGCAAGGGCAATTAATGTGAATTGCATCACTCACTCGTTAAACCTGGTTGCTCAAGACATAATTAAAGAAGTACATGCCACAAAATATTTTTCAGTATTAGTAAGAGAGCTTATTCTCTTCGTTCGTGGGTCGCAGAAATTACAAGCTTGTTCTGAATCACCACAGTCAACTGGCAATGCTCAAAACCTTTATCTGTGGCCGTTTTGCCCTACAAGATGTTGATGTCACATGTCTTCCTTGAAAACTATTCTAAACAATTACAGTGCACTACTATGTTTTTTAAACAACACAAAAAGTCAGAAAAATGATGCTGGCATGAAAGCAAAACTGTTTTTAAAAAGTGTTCACTGTTTTTAATCTCTTTTTACTACCAAATTTCTGATATTAATTCTGGATCGATGCTATATTTAACTTTACAGAAGATTTCGCACTTTACTGAAAATGATACATTTGAGTAGCATGGAACAATTTCTTAGTGGCAAAATTATACAAGCAGCAGTTGTGTGTTAGATATTGCATGAATAACAAATGTCAGACTGAACCATGAGGAAGACATTGTTTCTTTTATAATTTGTCATTGCAAATACATACTAAAAATTTGATTCCTGAAGTCGTCAAACTGTCAAAAAAACATTTTCCATTATCGCCATCTACCACTGATAGATCATTTTCAGCATTACGGAGAATAAAACTTATTTAAGGAGTAGGCTACTATAGTCGGAGAGCTGGTAAACATTTTTGGATAGGTATTTGAGGCACCAAGCACTACTTTTATAATGTCTAAGAACAAAATCAAAGACCCGGTTGATGGGAATGGGGGCTAGCTTTACAAAATTTTATTTTCTTTCAAAATTGTATTTAATAAATATTGAAAAAATATGTTTCAGGCAGGCTGAGGTTTGCACAGAACATTTACACAAAGAAAACCAAGCGAATGTTATACCTGAGCTTGAATAAGAGGCCGGCTGAGCCAGCCGCCGATATACTGCTAACTCGTGCTCTGGTATAACACTCCCTATCACATGGCAGGTAAGAAGTCCCACAAAAATGATGTGATTTTTCAAAAATATTTTTTCTAGGTGTAAATATTCTGAATGTCTCAAATATATTTTTTCGATATTTATGAACTACAATTCTGAAAGACAAGAAAGTTTTCAAAAGTTAATAGTTCGGCTATGCTTCCATTCCCATCAGCCAGGTGTTCGAATTTGTAATTACACATTTAAAAAAAGGATTGTTATAGAAATTTTCACGGTGCCTATCCAAAAATGTTTACCAGCTCTCCTTCTATATGTCTCAGTAAAAATTAAATGATCACATGGTAATGCGTGTAAACTGAGAAATAACGAATGATTTGAACCATTTGCACCCAGAAAAAAATTGATATCTATATATATAAAAATCAATGCCACTTTTCGTGGTAATTTTATAACTCAAGAACGGGCTCACCTATCCAAACCAAATGTTTAGGCTTTGTTCGGACTATTTAGTAGATGGTTTATGTGAAGTTTGCACAAAATCGGTCGAGCGGTTCTTCATTTATCACATTTTTTGTAACAAATGAATTCAATAAATGGCGGATCATTTTGTTAATGGGGATTTTGCTGTCAAATTGAAACTTTTTTTCAGTGTTGACAGGCAAGCATGTTGTTATGTCATTCATGCGGTCATTTCATTTAGGAAGTGCTTCGATTAAAGCATATTGTCAGCGATACTTATTGCTTTGTGTTTATATTTTTAAACATATTGTTGAGTGTAGAGATGGGTCACAAATAACTAAACGGCTACAAATAACCGTTATTTAAAAAACGATAACTGGAGTTATTCAAATAACTGTCAGCACCTCCCTCTGACAGCGCTGTAATTGTTTGTCGACCATCCGCTACGAGTGCATCAGTCACCGCTTATTGCTTCTCTCACCGTTAGTAATTGTAATAGATACCAATAGATGACACTTCCATCGCAAAATAATAGTTATTAACTACGATAGCGACCACTAGAGGACACTACCTATGTAAACCGCTTTTTAATGTGTTTGACCGTTATTAATCGCGATAGCGACCAACAGATGTCACTACTACTGACGACGTCAAATACTACTTTGCAGATATTATTTGCGATGGGGTCCAAAATTTATCATATTTCTACAAGTTAATGACCATTAAATGGGTTTTCAGCATCCATCCTTCCATAGTGAACAACGTGATTATGCTTTTTGTTACAGCTGTTTACCCGTGTTATAGCGTCTTTGCCAGTTGAAGGCGTTATTAACTTCGATAGCGATCACTAGAGGACACCACCTAAGTAAACAGCTTTTTAATACCTTTAACCGTTATTAACAGCGATAGCAACCAATAGATGGAGAAACCATCGAAAAGCGCTAGTATTTCCACAAGTCAATTAGTTTCAAACAGCAAATCATATTTACATTTCAAATTACTTTTATGTACGTCTGAACAACATATTTAAATTGCAGCTGGTCTGTTATTGGGAGACATTTACAACATATGTAAAGTATGCTACACATATAACTATAGCCACACAAAACTTAATGTGAATTAATAGCCAGACTGAAAAAATTGTTTACTTTCAGCAAAGTTAATTTTCTGTTCTTTACGAGTACGCAACGCGGAATGCTGTATTTGTTGCATATATTCATAAAAACTCCTACCACAAGTTCTTTAGTTTCAAACAGAAAAATATATTAACACATAATCAAAACCGCCCACTTCGGATTATTTTTATATATCGTACTTCCCTAAATCACTTATACTTCATTTCCTCCTGTTTGATCACGTCATACACTAACCGCTAAAGTTGTCCGTGTTAAAATTCTATATTAATTTACCAAGGCATCACTGCCACTTATTAAACAAATACATAAACAAAAGTCAAAGGCGTATATAATGTCTCTGACAGTTACTAGGAAAGCCGCTTATTTGAAAGCAGCTATTGGTGACGTATCGTTAAACGCTAAATAACGCTAATAAGCGGCTTTTCGTGACGTCAGGGCTATTTCGCTATTATTTGGGGGCGTGGCCGCTATTTTTGTCACATCCGGTTATTTGACATGTCCGGCTTATTCAACAAGAGAAGAGCGTTTCTGAGCAGAGATTTTAGTGGCGTCACCACAGATATTACGCCGAAAAAAATAACTGTACGCTATTTCTAACTGTTAAAAAAAGCGGTTAGAAAAAAGAAGCAATAACTGAATAACGTATTACTGGAAAAAAGCGTTTTGCCTCTCTCTAGTTGAGTGCATTCATACAAACGGTGAGTCTTGAATTGTTCAAATGTACTATGTATATGTGTGTGTGTACTTTTCTCAGTTTTTTAGCAAGCCGTCGGTGTTTCACATCGTTTACAGGCTTTATTTGAATTAAATTGTCAAACGCCTTTACACAAACGGTAAGTTTTGAACTGTTGAATTGAATTACATGTATGTAAACTTATTGTGTGCATACGGGTGTTTTATTCTTTTGTAACAGATGGAAGCACGTCGATTTAAAAATGAATTATTTAATGACATTTTTTATATACATTGACATATGCAGTCATATATATTTCCATACACACATATACGCGCATGTATAAATTACTGATACACCACTATTAATGTAGCAATTTGTTTTTAAATTGATTTATTCTTTTTTATATGAAGGAAAAATGCCACGAGCCAGAAGAGCAAATATAGGTCAGCGAACGCGTAATGCAAATGATGTGGCATTACTAAGACGATCACAGACTACAGATGAACGCGCTCAAGCTAATGCATCGCAGCGTGAACGTAATGCACGAAATAGATTTGTTGATCCTGTACCTGTACTGAATCTTGCAGGGCAATCACGAATACGTCGTGCTGTTTTGGCTGAAATGATGCGTGCTGCTTTTAATTACAACAGTCAGATTGATTATAGTATGTACGGATACATTGGAATGATAGACGCAATATGTCCACATTGTGATGCGGCTAACTTTCCAGGTGAAACGCCCGGCATGTGTTGTGTTAATGGCAAAGTGAGACTGCCAGCATTAGAAACTCCACCCAAACCATTGTATTCATTTATTTTTGGGACATCTCAAACGTCGAAGCACTTTTTGAGTCATATTCAACAATACAATTTGGCATTTCAAATGACTTCTTTTTGTGCTACTAAAATTATTAGAGATAATTTTATGCCGACGTTTAAGGTAAATACTTCAACAGAATTGTCCCATGTTTACATCAATCTGAATCATAAAGTATTCGATAGTTTTAAAAATTCTGATCCACCATCTACCTAAAATTGCATACATGTTACAGATTCAGGGCCAGATTTATCATCAAGCTGGTTCGTTATTGCCATACCCCCCCGATGCTGATCATCAATTTTTGCAAATTTATTTTATTGGTGATGAAAATCGTGAATTGGATCAACGTTGTGCAATTGTTTCGAATACAAGACGAGAAATTATTCGTGAGCTACAAAGGCTTTTCCATCAGCATAACGCATTAGTTCAATTGTTCAAAATTGCTCTCGATCGTATGCCATCTGATAATCACAAAATCGTAATAAGGGCTGATAGAACACCTTTTGGAGAGCATGCAAGGCGATTCAATGCACCGACAATTGATGAGGTTGCAACTGTAATTCTTGGTGATCAGTCTCAATCCCGTGACATTGTACTTCTTCGCAGAAATGAGCAATTGCAATGTGTTTCGGAACTTCATCGTAGTTACGATGCATTATAATACCCAATATTGCATTGGAAAGGTGACGATGGCTACCATATTAATATACCAATGATTGATCCATGAACAGGTAAATAATTGACCTATTTTCAGTGTTTTGACATTTCATTTGTATAATTTCTAAAGTCACATTTTGCACTTATTTTCAGGTCTACATGTACAGAAAAAAGTTAGTGCCATGAATTTTTATTCGTATCGATTGATGGTTCGTCCACAAGAATAAAATTATATCTTGAGATGTGGTAAACTATATCATCAGTACATCGTAGATATGTATGCCAAAATAGAAACTGAACGTCTTAATTTTATTCGTTTCAACCAAGCAAACTTAACATCCGAAGAATATATTCATTTGCAAGATGCGATAGCGAATGATGCTAATGTTAATGACATTGGACGTTTAACTATATTGCCATCTTCGTATATTGGTAGCCCACGGCATATGAACGAATATGCACAAGACGCAATGTCTTATGTACGAAAATACGGTCGACTGGATCTGTTCATTACATTTACATCTAATCCGCAGTGGGATGACATCAAAAACAATTTATTTGAAGGACATTCGACAACTGATCGTCATGCACATATATTAATTTGGCTGGTACATAAAATAACTCCGGATCAAATCAAAAATGTTATATCAGTTGAAATTCCTACTCAAACTGTTGATCCCGAGTTATTTCACGGTTGTCGTTAAAAACATGATACATGATCCGTGCGGTGAACTAAATATGAATTCGCCATGTATGATTGATGGAAAGTGTTCGAAACGATACACAAGGCAATTGACTTCAGACACAATAACGGGCAATGACGGATATCCGTTGTATCGACTTAGATCACCTAATGATAATGGCAAAACGGCAACCATTAGAATGCGTAACCAGGACGTTGAAGTTGATAATCGTTGGGTGGTTCCGTATTGTCCATTATTATCGAAAATATTCAATGCTCATATAAATGTGAAGTATTGTAATTCAGTCAAATCCATTAAATATATTTGCAAGTATGTAAATAAAGGGAGCGATATGGCTGTTTTCAGTGTTGCTGGTGATAATAGAAATGATGAAATTACTCAGTATCAAATGAGGCGCTATATTAGTAGTAATGAAGCTGTCTGGAGGATTATGTCGTTTCCAATGCATGAAAGACATCCTGTGGTTGTTCACTTGGCTGTGCATCTTGAGAGTGGCCAACGTGTTTATTTTAATGAAGCAAATGTATTGGAAAGAGCAGCACAACCACCAGCGACTACGTTGACCGCTTTTTTCAAATTATGCGAAACTGATACATTTGCGATAAATTTGTTATATTCTGAAGTGCCTCAGTATTACACATGAATGTGTCTTCGAAAAAATTTCAAAGACGTAAACAAGGAACAGCAGTCGATGGGCATCCAGGCATTATCAAACAGATGCAATTGGGAGAATATATACAGTACATCCAAACAATGCTGAGTGTTTTTATTTGCGATTGTTATTAGTTAACATCAATAGCCCAAAATCATTTCAAGAATTGAGAACAGTCAACGGTCATTTGTGTCAAACATATCGTGAAGCATGTCAA
Source organism: Vandiemenella viatica (assembly GCA_031002005.1). Lineage (NCBI taxonomy): Eukaryota > Metazoa > Arthropoda > Insecta > Orthoptera > Morabidae > Vandiemenella > Vandiemenella viatica. Next base: position 29,590,660 of record JARYHS010011408.1, read on the forward strand.
CTCTTGCATTTGTTGGAGGATGATGCACATTGGGATTCAACACTTCATGATGCATCTACTTCAGCTCATCCACAACAAATACGAATGCTATTTGCCATTATATTATCAACATGTATGCCATCAAATCCACTTGAATTATGGAACAAATATAAACATTATATGGCAGAAGATATTTTAATTCGTGTGCGTCATCATGCAAGAAGTCCTGATTTATTGATTACCTTGGAAATGTACAACGAAGCTTTGATAATAATTGAAGATATGTGTCTAACGAATTGCAAATAAAGCATTAGTACAATTGGGTATGACCGCACCAAATCGTGAGATGCATGATTTGTTTGATCGTGAATTGCAACGTGAGCAGGAATTCAATTTTAATGATTTGTGTTTATTTGTACAATCGAATATAACCAAATTGAATATTCAGCAAAAACATGTATATGACACAATCATACAAGCCGTTTCCAATAATGCAGGTGGATTATATTTCTTGGATGCACCTGGTGGTACAGGCAAAACGTTCGTTATATCATTGATTTTAGCGACTATTTGATCGGAACAGAAAATTGAATTGGCACTTGCATCTTCGGGAATTGCTGTTACATTATTAGAAGGTGGTCGGACCGCACACTCTGCATTAAAATTGCCATTGAATGTACAGGTGATTGAAACTCCAACTTGCAATATTTCGAGAAATTCTGCTATGGCAAAAGTTCTGCGATTAACGTCAATTATTTTATGGGATGAGTGTACAATGGCGAATAAAAAATCACTAGAAGCATTTAATCGAACAATGCAAGATTTACGTGGTAATCAACAGCTTTTTGGTGGTGCTCTGATATTACTGTCAGGGGATTTTCGTCAAACATTGCCTGTCATTCCTCGATCAACTCCTACTGATGAAATAAATGTGTTTGAAGTCATCAGTACTTTGGAGATATGTACAAAAATTGACACTGAACATTAATATGCGTATTCACCTACAAAATGATCCAGCTGCCCATGAGTTTTCAAAACAATTGTTAGAAATTGGTGATGGCAAAATACAAATCGACAGTACCAACGGATTGATCGCTGTACCGAACAATTTTTGTACAATTGCGCAATCGATAGATGAATTGATTGAATTTGTTTTTCCGAATATTCTTCAGAATTACAGAAATCATGATTGGTTGAGAGAACGCGCCATTTTAGCACCGAAGAACATTCATATAAATGCCATTAATTTTCAAATTCAAGCGAAACTGCCAGGTGTAGTCACGACATGTAAATCAATTGACATTGTTATGAATCAAGATGAGGCAATGAATTATCCAATTGAATTTTTAAATTCATTGGAACCGGCTGGTATGCCACCGCATTGCTTGAATCTGAAAGTTGGATCTTTGATTATATTATTGCGAAATATTAATCCACCAAAACTGTGTAATGGCACCAGATTGGCAGTGAAAAAGTTATTGCCAAATTTGATTGAAGCTACGATCTTAACTGGTAAATCAAAAGGAGAAGTTTGTTTGATACCGCGTATCCCTATGATTCCAACTGATATGCCATTTGAGTTCAAACGATTACAATATCCTGTGCGTTTATCATTTGCGATGTCCATCAACAAGGCCCAAGGGCAAACACTTCATGTTTGTGGTGTGAATTTGGAGGAATCATGTTTTTTACATGGCCAACTTTATGTTGCCTGTTCCAGAGTCGGTACCCCCAGCCGTTTGTTTATTCATGCTCAAAATGGAAATATTGTTTATCCAAATGTTTTGGATTAAGTTTTAAAATAGCTAGCAATTAATAAAATATTTTTTTGTTTGAATAAATGAATTTGATGTTCCAATTAAATTTTTTTAATATTTCACTTTATACGTAGCGAAGCACGTACCGGGCCGCTAGTCTTTTATAATTTTAAAATATAAATTAGATTTTATTTGTTTTCATTTCTGAAGTAACAAAGTGGTAGAATCTAGACTGCTGGATGAAATTTTATAATATTAACTGGGTATTATCTGGGGGTTATATTCAGGTGGACTGTTTTTATTTTTTCCTTCTATATAGGCACTTGCAGAAAAATGATCCCACGTAATACAGCATCAGAGTTCAGCAACTCATTTGGCAAATGTTACCAGGAGAAATTCTTCAAAACAGAAGCAGAGTTTCATTACAAGTTCAAAGCTGGGTACAGCAGTCGTTTAACCTGCGTCTATGTGAAGTTCTCATTGTGACTAATATACCAGTTGCAACCCTCCAGAATGCAGTTCTGAAAACTGTTTTTGGAAGAATTTTGTAACAGAAAAATACCAGAAGAATCCACTTTAAGAAAGAATTACTTGCCTCATGTGTATGAGAAAACCATTGAAGAAATACGGGTAGACATTGCTGACCGCTTCATCTGCCTTCGGCAGAAAAGCTTGCATGTGAGGAACTTAGTATACCCCATGTCATCATGTGCAGAGAACTTCGAATGACAAACCACTCTACATTGGCAATTTCTGTAAGGGATACATTATCCAGAACACAAGGATAAGTTGCGGTTGTCGGTGACAGACAGTGCAGTTTATATGATAAAAGCAGGCAAGTGTTTGAAGGCATTCCATCCCCGAATGGCGCATGTCACCTGCCTAGCTCATGGACTCCACCGGGTAGCTGAAAAAGTTTGGGAACAGCACCCTGTAGTTGAGATAATTTCTTCAGTGAAGAAAATATTCCTGAAAGCGCCAAGTTGAGTCGTTACTTCGAGGGAAAAGCTTCCATCAATACCCCTACCTCCCATGCCAGTAGAGACCCGATGGGGACCCTGGCTCTCAGCTGCAATATATTATGCAGAAAACTATGAGATCATCACAAAGGTCATCAATGCATTATACGAAAGTGAAGCTACTGCTATAGTAAATGCAAATAAAGCGTTGCACTCAGTACCAGCTGTACAGGAGATGACATATATAAAGGCAAATTTTTACAACCCAAAAATTTCCATCAAGAAGTTGAAAGGAGGCAATTGACTGAAGCACTTCAAGTCATCCAAGAAGTGAGGGGCAAAGTGGCTCCTGGACCAGATGAGGTATCTGTAGCTAAGAAGCACAAGACTGTTTTAGCCTGCAGTCCAGATTTCAAGAGGATGGAACAAATAGGCAGTGTCTCTCTGGACTAAAGTAACAAGCAATACTGGCTTGGAATCATAAGGAAATCACTGATATAAAGTTCGTACTCTTCCCTCATGTGACATGCAGTGTAGTTTTTCTGCATTAAAGAGAATTTTAATGGATGAGAGAAGATGGTTTACTCCTAAAATCTGTCAAAATATTTCATTGTTTAGTGTCATATTAGAAGTTTTAAATAAAGACAAAATGTTTTGAACATAATAGTGGTTTATGTTACATGTTTTAATGCGAATGAGCAATGTCATGTTAGAAGTTTTTAAGGAATACTTGACAATGTTTTTAACACTATGGTAGTATATATGGCGTGTTTTAAATATTATTTCCCTTAAAAATGTGTAAATTCCTAAATCAGAATTTTAAAAACCTATAAAAGCTTAAAACTTGAATGGAATAAACCTAAATTTGGTTTTTTAGATCCTAAAAATTCGGAGCTTAATGATAAGTATCCATTCTACAGTCTTCCATCTTTTACCAGTCTTTTCTTCCTTCTCCTCTGCACATCTATATTCATTACTAACTGTACCCGAGATGTCATTCACGATGCAGATCCTTGCGGACGCAAATCAAATGCAATAATAAAATTCTTAGTTTCATTATTTTTTATCACTTAAACATGTCAAAAACACTGAACCAATTTTAATGAGAATAAGTATGTTTTCTGGTCTGGAATAGAATTTAGAAATACTCTGCCTGTCTGTTTGCTTATAATTTTTTTTCATGATTATGTAAGATTAGCTGGTGACCTCGACTTCATTAATGTTTATCAAGAATTTTGAAGACTTTTTGTTGTTGTTGTTGCTTGGAACATTAAGTATTTTCAGGATAAAAAATGGCCTATGAAACTATATCATTACCCTCCAGTTAAAGTAACATCAAAATGAACCATACATGTTGCTTTTTGTGAGTCACAAATTGAGTATGAGCAACCAAGGGGTTTTCTAAAAGTTGATGCCCCTGTCACCTTAATTTTTTATGGTTTCACTGCCAAAGACAATGCACCGTTACCACGATTACTGAAATACAATCTGCAGATGCCAATGAATCACCTGCTCTTACACCCACAGAGTTACAACAATCAGTTAACTGTTTTAAGAATGATCTTGACCTCGGCATCAATGCTAAAAACATTTAATTACTTGTCAATACATTTTTGGGACTGCCCTTCCATTGTTCAGTATCATCATCTCAAGTATAGCACCGGAGCATGAAGACACTTTTTCTGACCTTAAGCAAGCAAGATGTGGAGAAGCAAATTGATGATGCTCGTACTATTTTTAGTCGTACTATTTTTAGTCTAAACAAATGAAGACCTAACAGTGCATAATAAACTTGTGATGTAAAACATACCATTGGATTAAAAGTAAATTAGCTCTCATACTGTACAGCAAGTCACTACCTTTAAGCAGATAGAGCATTCTGGCAAGATGTACAGTAGTTTTATTCAATAAACCTTTGAAATCTAGGAGCAGGATGCTTTCAAGCCAGCAATACATACCACACTGTTTAACGTTGAGCAAAGTTGCAACAAGAAGCTAGCTCTAGAATTGTCAGGATTGGGAAGAACTTGTTGACTCTGTTGTGATGTTACTGAAACTACAGTTTCATCTAAGTAAGATATGTCGGGATTCCGGATTGGCTTTTTACTCGGCTTTTCAGCTGCCACATCTGAAACAGTATGAAACACATATCTACTAGTAACAGAGCATTCAAATAACAAACCAGAACAGACTGCTTCTTTAAAAAAAAAAAAAACATTTCTGTAGTAGAAAGAATTATGCAATAATTCTTGACCATTGCAATTGTATGACAGTTAATCTTTGATGTTTACATAAAACTTCTTGTTATTTCTAGTACACTGTTTTCTACAACAAATTTAATTTAATTGTGACGGAGCATATACTCTGGTTGAAATTTCCCCAAGTCTTCTTTTTTACCTTAACAGTTTGGGTGCAATTTCCCAACATGCACTTTTTCTATTCAAATTTTAATTTACATTCTTTCAGAGCTTTGAGTAATTGTTCAGCACTTCCGTTTTGCAATTTCCAATCCCTCTCCCCTTTGCCTTCAAAAGAGATTTCACCACTCAATCAATCACGCCAGAAATCGAGTGCCAGCTTGCAGTCATCATCAACTTTTCTCTTTCATGCACTGCTCCAGAGGTTCCCAAGCTCACTATGCACATGGACCCCTTCTTATAGCAAAAACTTGACTGTCGACCCCCAAGTGAAATAACTACATAACTGTGCAATAGAAAAATTACTAATTTAATTTTGATGTCTTCAATGATAAACAGTAATGTAAAAATAAATTATAATTAAAACGTGTTGATAATTAAGTAGTAGATATTGAAAGGGTCACCCACAGCTTGCTAATGGCCTCCTGAAAGGATGGCAGAAAATCAAGGAGTGGCACAGGGCGCCCTCCTTCCCTTTGGGTTGCAAACGGCCCCTATAGGCAGATGATCAACAGCACAGGGATGCAGAGAAGGTAACGGTAAGCCATTTGCATAAGTCCATGAGGGTATCTCGAGGACATACAAACCTCTCAAATTACATATAGAATGATGGCTTCTCCCTGGGTAAGATATTCTGGAGATAAAATATGCCCCAATATGAGCTCCAGTGGGAACTGCTCAGGAGGGGTCATCAGAATGGACAGAAACATTCTACGATTTGCAGCATGGAATTTTATAAGTTAGGAAGATTAAAACCTAAAAAAAAAGACGACTCAAGTTAGATTTCACTGGGATTAGTGATATTAAGTGAAGGAAGCACTGGTCTGGGAAACACAGGATAATTAGCACACTTGTTGTCAGTGGAGTTACTGCTCTAGGATTATAATGAACAAGGCAGTAAGGAAACAGGTGAGTTATTATGAACAGTTTAGTGACAGGATTATTTGATGAGGGTAGAAACTAAGGCAGCACCAACCACATTAGTACAGGTGCATATGCCAATGTCACAGGAGGATGGTGAAGCAATAGAGAAAATATATGATGAAATTGAAGAATTAATCCAATATCTGAACGGGGATGAAAACCTAATAATCATAAGTGATTGTAATGTGATAGGGGGAGAACTGAAAGAGCAAAATATTATAGGTGGTTTGGTCTAAGAAAATAAGCAAGGAAGCAATTTGTTAGAATTTTGTGAAACAATATAAACTAGCAGCGTCGAACACACTATTTAAGAAGAATAATGCAAGATGGATATAAATGTCCAGAGGACACAGGTAAATATCAACTAAATTATATCATAGAATACAATGATTCAGGAATCAAGATATAGACTGTAAAGCATACTCTGGAGCTAACCAACAGTCTTAGTTATGAAGTTCAGGCCGAAATTCAAGAGAATAAAGATGCAATACAAGCAGAACTGGCTGGAAGTAAACCAAATTGAGAGGAGAAATATTTTAGAGATGGTAGATGTGGGTCTACGGAATAACTCTGAAAGGAGTACAACTGAGGATGAATGGAATGCATTGAAGAGAGAAATAATCAAAGCCAGTAAAGAAACATTAGCCTTTAAGAAACAAGCAACTCGATAACCTGGTATCACAGATGAAATTTTAAGTTGATGGATCAGAGGAGAAGGCTCAAAAATGCTCAGGATGAAGAAAGAAGAGATCAATACAGACAATTTAGAAATCAAATAAACAGTTAAAGCAAGAAAGCAAAAGAAAAGTGACTGCAAGAAAAGTGCAAAGAAGTAGAAAAGGAAATGGCTGTAGGTAAAAAAGATGTGACCTATATGAAGATAAAACAACATTCTGGAAAAATGAAGAGTAGATGTAGAGACATTAAAACTCCTGATGAAAAACCTCTTTCAAATTCAGAAGGTAGTTAATCGATGGAAGGAATACACAGAGAAACTGGATAATGGGGATGACTAAAATGACAGAGTACTGGAAAGGGAAGGCAATGTCGACATTGACGACTTAGGAGATCATGTTTAAAGAACATAATTTGACAGAGCTTTGAAAGATCTGAAATCAAAGAAGGCAGTTGGAATTTATGAGATTCCTGCAGAATTTTTAAAATCCGTAGAAAAAGGAATCCAAAGATTATTCAATCTTATATCAAAAAGTTATGAAACAGGAGAGATTCCCACTGATTTTAAAAAAAAGTGTCATCTTCACACTTCGAAAGACTGCACAAGCTGATAAATGCTAGAATTAACGCACCATAACTTTAACTTAACATGCTTCAAAATTACTATCCATGTTAATAAACAGAACCATAGAAAGGATACTGGAAGAGATAGTTGGTGAACATCAGTTTGGGTTGAGGAAAAAACTGCGGTTCAAGAGAAGCAATTCTGGCTTTAACATTCATACTTGAAGTTCAGACCAACAAAAATAAAAATATATTGTATAGTATTTGTTGATTTAGAAAAAGCTTTAATAACGTTAAGTGGGAGATGATGTTCAAAATTTGAAAAAAGTTAGGTGTAATATATGAAGGTAGAAGAATATAATCAACATAAGAATCATATGGACATAATAAAAGTAAAGAATCATGAGACACGTGCATCAGTTAAAAATGGTGTGAAACAAGGTTGCAGTCAATCCCCATTAATATTCAATTTGTTGTAGAAGGTATCAGTAACGAAGGTAAAAGAAAAATTTGAATGTGGCAAAAGTGCTCAATGAGAAAAAAAATTAGTATGCTATGATTTGCTAATGACATTGTCCTGTTAGTAGAACAGAGTGGGGATATTGAGAAGTTACTAAATGTCATTAGTAAAATACTGAAGGAAGATTTTGGACTATATATAAACCAAAGCAATACAGAAGTAGTAGAAATGATAGCAGCAGTGGATTAAATATAAAAATTGGATCAGATGACACAGAAGAAATAAATGAATTTGGCTAACTAGGAAGTAAAATTACAACTGATGGCCAAAGCAGGAATGAATAGATAGCACTAGCAGAATGTGCTTTCATGAAAAGGAGAAATTTTTTAGTTTCACCCATTCATCTAAGACACTGAAAGAACTTTCAAACTCTATGTGTGGATCACAGCACATTTGGTAGCGAAGAATGGACTTTAGGAATACCAGAAAAAAGGAAAATTGAAGCATTTGAAATGCTACAGTAAGATGCTGAAAAATAAGTGGACAGATAAAGTACAAAACGAACGTGTTTTGCAGATGGTGGGTGAGTAAAGAAGCTTGTGGAAGAATTTTACAGAAAGAAAAGATGGGATGGTGAGTAACAATTTAAGACATGTGGGATTGGTTAAATTGTCTGTGGAGGGAACAGTCTAAGGGAAGAACTGTAGAGGTAGACAAAGACTAGAATATATGAAGAAGGTAACTGAAGATGTAGATTGTAAGGGGCATGATGAGATGAAAAGGATAGCTAAAGATAGGAATGGATGGAGGATTCCAACAAGCAAGTCAAGAGACTGATGACAAAAAAACTTTGAAACATTTGTTTCAAGTATTCTCTAGTGCCTTACTGTCTGTTGCGTTCTGATCTCAAAAACCTCTAACCTATACACCTCAGTATGTACGTTCCATACATCTCTTTTTGTTTCGAAATAAACTTTACTTCCCCATTTGTATTACCTCCTTGAACTGTTAACACTTCAACTCCTTTGTACAGCTATTACATACCAAACCATTCAATGAAACATGCGCTTTTATAATTGTAAATAAAAGCGCACTCAACTTTGGCTACCGGTTTACTGAAACTCCGATATCCATAACAGTCGCTTCATGAACACTTATTCCTTCTGTTACTTAATACCCCACAAGGTTATCATTGGGCTTTATTGGAAAGATACACAACATGTTTAGTCACCTAGTGCTCTGCTTCATAACTTATGTAAAGCTTTCTATCCTTACTAATGTATTTGCAAATTTCTGTTCCCTTGTGTTATTAAACTTATCTACTTCCAGACAACATTTGGTAAATTTAAGTATCCACCATAAATGATCATTCTACGCACACCTCTGGAGTGTAAATTCAGTTTCTCCATGGGAGCTTTCATCATTCATCTTCCACTGTAGTAACAAATCAATCCCATAAGGAACTGATATCTTCACCCAATTCACCACACTTTCCCTATGAAATTGTAACATTAAAGTGTATTATAGGCTGCCCCTATACCTGAAGGACTGGGAGAATTAGAACCAGTTATTCCATTGAAAATACCACCACGCAAATTTCCCACGATTTCATGCAGGTACCGGGGAGACCCTGGATACATATCTGATACCAGAAGCTCATTAAGAAAGTGGTAAATGTATCACAGAAGGACCCCAGTTGCCGCCAGTCTTCCCGGAGCTACTGTTTTGATCAGACATATTGCACAAGCATAAGCCTGTCAGTCCATAATGCAAAATACACTGCAGTTTATTTAACACGCTTTTAGTTTTCTCTTACTGCCTGTGTGAACTCTTTTGAAGCAACAACACACATATGCAATAATTTGGACTTATTTAGAAAAGTTAACCAGTTTTTTGATTTTGTGTTTGTGTGCCTGCTGGAAATGTATGATTGATAAAAACTGTTGTGAACTGTTCTAACACAGAATCTCGCAACCTTGGAAACAGTCGCAGTATGATATATATTCTGACCAAACTGGTATGGGTAGGATTTCAAACATTTCATTAAAGTTTCAACTTATAATTTCAAAGTTTTTAAAAAAATTATTTACTGATTCTCCTATGAACAATAAAATAATAGCAGAATCACTGGTGATCGGGTCAGAAGAACTTTTATCTTCAAACATTTCCAATGATATAAATGTGTATTGCCCCACCACCCAAGTGCATTAAAGTACACCATCAAGAATATAATGCCATATGTTGATATAGCTCCCAACCAGTTGTTTGCCCTCTTCTCAGAACCCACCATCTTCCCTTTTTGCCTCTCTAAAGGTTGAGCCTGAAGGGTCCTAATTGTTTCAGCCATCTCTCTGATCATTCCGCCAGAGTATTCGATTGGAAATTTTCCTAACCTGTAACAAAACAGAATGCCATGGAAGAACCTCAATTTATTTCCCACATTTCCTTTTCACTACATTCAACACAAAAAAAAAAAAAAAAAAAAAAAAAAAAAAAAAAAAAACTTTCTTATACGCAAAGTAATTCAAACTCTTCACCATGCCCTTTGTGACAGGTGTCACATGTTCCAGACATAACAATACTCAACATTTATACAATCTATAAAGCGGTAGTGATTGCTTCTCACACACAAGCAACATTCGACATTTCAACTATAGGTTATCGTTAATAATGATCTGTTAATGTGATTATGTGCTATTATGTGATTAAATTGCGACAACAAAATCCTTCCCTGCTAATTTATCGATACACTAGAAACTGCCAGCAACTTTTGCCACATGGACAATGTTTGTTGGTGAAGCAATAAAACTAATAATAAGTAAAACCAGTTGACCTGTGCTGAAATTCCACACTTACGAGAAAGGATATACATTACAAATGATTTTTGATTCAGTATTATCCTTCTGAATAAAACATAAGGTATTAAAATTTAGTAGCAAGACTGGTTGTTTTAAGTAGGAAGAAAAATAGCCATAACTTCTGTAATCATTGTTTATTCGCATATTTTGAAGTGAATCATAGCAAAAGAATGGAACATTTGTGGACAGTATTAAAAGTTACGTATAACACAACAACCAATTGCAATATATTTACTGAACTCTTTCAATTTAACATTTATGGTGTACTTTTTAAACAAGTATAGACCAACCTGGCACCACTGATAAGTCCATGTTTTGCATTGATATTTCATAAGGTGTTAATTGAAGCACTGAATTGAGCAGCTATTGAAAAGTATTGTATCGACTCATCCATGGAAAAAACTTAAAGAGCCAAAATTTCGAATTATAAACAAATGATACAATAAGCAATTCCAGATTAATAATTCAGCAGAATTGGAGAAATGAATCTTTTAAAAAGGTACCTCATTTATTGATTTTGGATATCGATGAAGGGAGAAGAAGTTTGTAAAAAAAAAAAAAAAAAAAAAAAAAAAAAAAAAAAAAAACTACTTAGGAATAATGTATAAAACAGTAACGGTAATCTTTTTACTTCTGTTGGTAATTTATTTATATTTTAAGTTTATTCAAATGTAAGGTCTGTACTTTGAACTCCAGATACTTCCAGAAAATTCAGGTTTAGATGAACCAGTAAAATTTTTGTCGAACATCACCAATGGATGTCTGAAGCAATTAAGTTACATTATGATCAGTGCAATACTTTCCACCCTCGATGTTCTGTAAGAAATTTAGCTCCCATTTTTTATATTTATTTCAACAGGAAATTTTGTTATTACAATGCTTACTAATACCCTTACAAAATAAATAAATAATGCCTTCAGCAGCACATTAACTCTTCTCTGAAAATCAATAATGATGTTATCAGTCTAACTAACTCAGCGACCTTATTTCACTATGGTCATTGATCAAGCTTACAAGCCGAATATCCAATACTTACAGATAGAATCAGTAGGTGGCATTAGGAATTTCTTTGTTACTGTCTCTCCCTAGCTAAAGGATTGTCATCACAAGTATCTGAAACTCCAGCTAAGCTTTTTGACAGTGGAAATACTATTTGGTAGTTTTCATATTATGCCAGTTCCAGGTAAAATAGTTTGAGATTCAGAGCTGGTTTTAGTTTTCTGTTATGGCACCAGGTGACATAACATCATAAGAAATAACTAATTTTATGTATAACAACCCCTTCTAATTCTCTTCAGTAGGTTTCGGTGTGACACAGCCCTTTTACAGATTTATAATAGTAAGTACAGATTCAAGAATTCAGTAGTAATTGATACACGTTTTAATGATCAAAAAGAGTTAATATCATTGAACTTGAATGGCAAAGAACTTAAACGAAAACAGAAAAGAGAACCAAATTACCTCTATTTCTTTTTAGCAAGTGACTTCTGTCATTCAATTAATTTAAATGTAATTAACTAGATATTCTGGATCTAACAAGAAGAAGAAGAAACTGAAGATAAAAACTAAATGAAGACGGGTAAAGCAAGCACTCCTTACCAAATGCAATGGCGGGATGCTGGAGATAAACTGTAGTAAGTACACCTATTGCACAACCGCAACCAGTGATGCCATTGTCAATGGGTGAACAAGAGTAATGGAACAGTCTGAGATAAGATTAAGTGTACCAGAAGAGGAGGTTCTTTACTGTGCCATGTTTGTGTAGCTACATTATCTTGCCATTATAAAGTGATGAATCCATTCCCTGTTTTTATATAGAGGTACACAAGCTTAAAAAAAATATTTTATCCAAAAAAATCAGTTGAACTGGCACAAATTTCACAACAAAAGCTATGTCAAGCATTCAGCGGTTAATATACACAGCAAACCATCAATGAGTGCCCTCATTCTGGTGTCTACCAGATACATATAGAAAGTCATTACACCTTGTTGCAATCAATTATGACTCATTTCTGGTTGTAGATTAATTTGATGGTGGCAGGATTCAGTTCACTCATTTTGATTTGGATGCAAATGTATTATCAACTGCTCTTATGAGATGATTATTTAGTCCAAAAGGGTCACAATTTTTTGCTGGTATATTCCAGTTACTTACAGGTATTATAGTTACTTGCCAGTATATCAACGTTAGTCTTCTCTTTTCTCTATGACTTACTGTTAAATCATACCCAACTTCTAATGCTGTAAACAAATCTGCTCAAATGAGTTACTTCAAAATATTTGCCTTGACATATAAAGTTATGAAGACTGCAATCAGGAAGAACAAAAAAAAAAAACATTTTTAACCACTACCTTTGGTTGAGTAACTTCAAAGCTCAAGACCAGCAAAAGTTATCTTCCTTTAAGTTAGTGATAGAGTAAGTAGTTCTTTACTTACAGTGACATTTTAGATACATTTGAATGGTCATAAAATTACTAAAAATGTAAGGAATTATAATCAATAAATGAAGCTACAAAAACATAACATGAAGTTATGTGAAATATTATAATTTTTCCTTTCTAGCTTGTAATTTAATTATCTATATAATTTCTGAACAACTTCCCTGAACTCTAAGGAGATTCATACTTCTCCTGTTGTAAATTTACAATTTTAGGGTCAAGCACAAATTAGTTTCAATTAGCCAACCAATGAGGTATTTTTTTATTTTACTTTTAACTGAAAGTTATAATTTACAAAAACCTTAGAATGAGTTATGAAATTTTTGATAATATTAATTATGGGCTTTAAATTTCCACAAAAGTTAAATTAATACAGTAAAAGAGCCACACTTAAAAGTTAAATTGCCTACTTTGTTTGTACCCTATTTTATTTCTGGTGCCATGCAAATAAAAGAAACACTGTCATTTCTCACCAATGTCTGTGTCCACGTTGAATACCTCAAGTCCATATACCAGGAACAAATCTGATAGGGCTTTTGTCACTGTAAGGCGAATCTCTTCACTGTCTTCAGCATTCATCTATCAGGATAGTGTTAAGAAGAAAATCTCCATGTTACTACTTTTGCAAATTGTTAACTTATTGTTTTAATTATATTATATACATACCTAAAACTAAAAAAGCTTTCTTCCTATGTTTGAAGACAGCTGAATTTCAATATAAGCAATGAGATGGGGATAGTCATTTCAGTGTTTGAAACACCCCCATCAATAACCAATAAACATTAAAGCAAAGAGGAGATGTTAATATTGTGGTTATACACACTAACGGAAGGAAAGTCATTCTGGGAGATGAAGAAATTACTTGAGGAGACAACAGCGCAAGTCGCAAATGAGAAATTAAAAAAAAAAAAATATATATGGGTTCCAGTGCGAAAATATTTAAGGCTATCATGTGCAGTGTGAAAAGTGCACTTTTATTCACAAAAAAAAAAAAAAAAAAAAAAAAAAAAAAAAAAAAATCTCAAATATGTTCAACTGCTGAAGTGACAAAAAAATTTGTTCCAAATTGATAGTAGTAGGACTTTGCCAGGTTTCCCTGGCCCCACACTTCACCTCAGGAATCTCTTCTGTTCCTACCTGTCAGAGGCAACCACTGGGTCCATGAAAGCAAGTGACAAATTTCTCTTTTGCGTGTAGGGATAAGGGCAGTAGAGTCTATGAACTGAACACACTACAACAGACAGGTAATTTGTGCACAAAGCAATTTACGAACTGGTATAAAGCAGACAAATGAGATTAAGCATTGCCACATTTTAAGGCGGTTTGACTAGTGATGGTGACTGTTCTGAGTGTAGTCGTGTATGATAATTCAAACATGGAATGGTCCATAAAAGACCCGGACAACATACATATTTTATAAGTGCTAAAGAATCAAGAACTTGTGTTGAGACAGAGAACTTAAAAATAATTTGATTAAGCCCACTGCTTCAAAATGTCTAGCAACCAGACATTTAGAAATGATCAAGAAGAATAAGAAGATGGAAAACCTTTTGAAGATTAAAGAAATGAGTGACTATATCACAGCAAACAACAACAGAAGCCAAATCTTCCAAATTTCCATCCAAGGGCACTTACTATCAAATTAAAATTTGGTTAAGAACAGACAAATTTCTCACCAGAAGCAATCATATACAAAATCAATAAATAGATTAAACTGCTAACTGTACACATATACATGAAAATTTAAGTGTGCAGATAAGACAAGTATTTAAAGTAACTAAGCTGAAAATAAATGAAAGACTAATGGAGATAATCATATTAAAAATTGAACCAAGGAAACAAACATTCCAGTAACTAAACCTGGAATTGATAGACCACAGGGAAAAGAACTATTGATATGAGGAAGCTTAGTGTACTGGCTTTTCAGAATCTGATGGAAAAAATTAAGAAAACCCATGAAAAGTTAAAAATGTAAGAGAAATATGAAAAATCAAAGAATTAAGTTGCTGAAACATACTCGGAAATCTAATGGTTTTTGGGAAGTGAAACATAGCAATCTCAAAGAGGAAAGAGTTTTAAAACTCATAAAACAGAACAAGCAAAAGGAAATAATAATAATAATAAACTCCAGCTGTACAACAGTGAATTTAAAATGAGGATCATATTAATCTAGATAACATATCTAACCTACAACACTGTTTTCACGGGTTTGCAGCCGGATATTTTCTTCAAATGATGACAACGTCCTCTGTTGTCTTCGTGAGGTCTCTTGCTAACGAGAATCTGCAAGATTACTGCGAAACTGCTGGACATCAGCAATGCCGAGCTGCAGTTCTCTATTCGAAGTAGCGGAATCGCACAATCAGTGCGAAGCACAATCTGGATGTTGTCAGTGTTCGAGACTTAGTCCAGAGATGGTTGCTAGGCCGCCCAATTATCGCGCCGAGGAACTTTTAGTAGCTGAAGATGGCGTAATATGTGGCAGAGCAGCAGGGTCGAGACCTCGTGCAGAAGCAGTTGCCAGGCTGCCCAATCAGATCAAAGCAGTAGACGACTGTGGCGAAACAGGTGGAATGAAGGCCAAGGTCCACGCAAAGACAAAGACAAAAAAGAAAGAAATTAATAAAGCATTTTCTCTCAGCATTGACCGTGCACCGTCGCGACCGTCATTATGAAGACATATGCCAGCAGATGGTCCATTTGTGTCATGGCTCTATATACGATCAGCTCCCTTGCGCTCCTGTTTTAGGATTTTAATTGCCGGTTTCCATGCATTGCTCAAAAAGAAACCTGCTGCTGCTGTTGTGTTGTTGTTAAATGTGTTGTTACCGAATCTTATTTCAATGGGTTCTTTTACCACGACTCCCAAAAATAAGGGGTCCAGGTCAGCAACTCCACATTTGCAACGTCTTATTTATAGCCACTCTCGATAACATGTTCTGCAACGCGACTTATCTAGTCGCAACAGGTGAAGGTTGCGCTTGTGTTCGACGCAATGGTTTTCAATGGTGTGGATGGTCTGCCCCATATAGAATTTTCCATATAGATAGGGTATGCTGTACACGTCTGGTATTTTTGAAACCGTTGTCCTTCACCAGTCAGAGCCAATCCTAAATTTTCGCGGGCAGGAGGAACATACTCTTGATCTGTGGCGAGCCAAATTGACCAACCTTCGCAGAACAGTCTCCTGCATATGGGACCAAAACCA
>JARYHS010011408.1:29607899-29776610 GCA_031002005.1 Vandiemenella viatica
CGATATAGAAATGTGGGTCCTATATACACCAACATATTCCCAGAAATTGTTTGACCAAAGTTTAGTTACCTAATTACCTTACTTCCCTCATTCATCCCCTCATCACTCTCTCCAACTAGTGAAGGATTTCCTACATCCTTCGAAATGTATCCTGCCAGTTGAGATTGTTACCACAATATCCCAAGGAATTTACATATCAAATTTTTCGCAAGCAATACTTTGCCACCTTACATTCAAATCAATCTTTATTTTTTGATCTGTATAAATAATAATCTGATCCTTCTTTTCATCCCATGTTGACCTACCCAGCTAGATATCCTGTCTAGGTTACCCTGCAGCTGATCACAGCATTCTACCCTTTCGATCTTAATAGATAACGTTATGTCATCTGCAAACTTCCGGACTTCTGGTAGCAAACCATCAACACAATCATTTATTAGAATAATGGATAGGAATTGTCCTAGTACACTAACCTTTTGTTCAACTTATTTGATACTGTATTTCCTACCTAACATTTTGCTTTCTATCTTTTTAAGAATTAACCTATTTCAATAGTTTTTACTTTATTTAGAACCAATTTATGGCTCACTCCATCAAAACCTTTTGGAAAATCTGGTGCTACACTATCAATTTGGTCTCCCTTGTCCATTTCATCCGAAATATCTTGCATTTAATCTAGTAACTGATATTCGTATAAATATCCTTGCCTAAAGCCTTCGGTGTCGACTTTCATTCCTCACATACGTCTCTGATTAGTTACATATCGATCTCTCCATTAATTTACCTACCACTGATTGCCTTGTAATTTTCGACCATATTATTCACCCCTCCTTAATGGATTCGTACGACTGTCGCACTCTTCCGGTCCTCTGAGGTATCCAGACTCAGTGGTAGCGGGTGTAAGCCTCCTGGGGTACACTCCGTTCAACACGAGGCACAGTGGTATCGGAGCCGGTTCTACTTGTCATGCGAATGGAATAGCAAATTATGCGCGTGATTGAGTGAATGAGTGAAATGAAATAGCCTTGGGATTAACAGGGTGGAAACATGTTCTGCTGTTTCTTTAGAGACTGTCGCGGCAGTGTAAGAAATTGGTGTGTAATAGTGTTGTACCGTGAGTCAGTACCGGATTAACCACGCAGCAGGAGGTAACAAATGCGCCTTCTAGGGGGGCCTCGCGCCTGCTAGATGGGAGACCTTTTTTTTTTTTAGCTGTACAATTTTCCCGCCGACGACAAAAATCAAGGGTCTCTTCGTCATATTTGCTACGGGCCCCGCTGTCTTAATCCGGCCCTGCCGTGAGTTTGTGTTAGGGTTTGGCACAAAGGGATTTGTTAAACCCACCCCTCCGACAATAATGGCCCCTCACAATCGTAATACAGAAGCCCAACGGGAAATGACATGAAATGATTGGTTCTATCACCCTGTAAACATTTGCTGCGAGATATGATCACATGTCATGTTCTTAATTAGCAACATTGTCAGAAACTGTTTGAACCTTAGTTGCGGGAAATAAATGACAAACTGACATCATGAGCTTATAACAGCATCGTACATAGAGGGAAGGCTAGTCCAGCTAGAGGGTGGAAATGAGAATCTGAGAAAATGAGGAACGCAGACCTAATTACGCTACAATGGCAACAATGGGCGTCAGGAAATAAAAAAAGAGGGAGTGCAACCGTCAGCTGCTTGTGCGGTATATATATTATTAGATACAGCTGATAGCCTAAAGCAGGTCCGGATAAAGTCATCCATATCTTGAATCCGGGAGGAGAAAATAAAGATTAATATGATTAACACAGTATAATGTGATAAATGAAACTGCTTCAAATGAGAATGCTAAAAATTTGTTGGCTAATAAAGAATTAACTTTTTTACTTATGGCTTTATGCCTTGTAGAGGTCGAGGTCATTAGAGGTGGAAAGGACTGGGTACAAGGAATGGTAAGGATTTATACCATGGCCCTTTCAAGGAAGCATCCTGGCATTCGATTTGGGGAAATCATGGAAAAATCCACATCTGGATATCCAGAAGGAGATTCGAACTGCGTTCTATAAAAAGGTGGGGAACTACTACATTACCTATCAGTTCCTTCTGCAGAGGGTAGTAAATAGAACGGATATGACAAAACGAGTAATGGTATCAATAGATTAATTATTAATATTAATTCTAATTGCGATGGAGCTAACGCTCCGGTGGCATTCCCCTGATCATCTGATTACCCCTTTTAATTATATTTTCTTAAATTTTATTTTATAATTAGAATTTAATACCTTATGCATGAAACTGAGTCACCTTTCTCCTTCCTGAATTATTCCTAATTATTGACCAATATACCTCAAAGCCCCATCACCAGTATATGACCTGTACATTCCCAGCACCGGTAGTAGCATGTTATGTTCACAAAGATCACAAAACGATGTTCCCATATACACATAAGGTGATGCAAGAGACATTTTGAGATTTCCTGTTTTTCACTACTATAAAATGGCACAGGTTGCTACAAATGTTTCAGACAACTTCAAAATGATAGTAATTTAACCGAATATGGTGGTCAGCGGTAACGCTCTGGCCTCGCATTCTGGAGGACGGCGTTTAAATTCCCGTCTGGGCATCCAGATTTGGGTTTTCCATGGTTTCGCCAAATCACTCCATGCAAATTCTTGGATGCTTCCTTCAAAAAGCCATGGCCAAAGTCATTATCGTCCTTGTCACCAGTCTTTCCCACCTCTAATGACCTCACGTCGATCAGGCATCAAGACATAAGAAAATAAAAACCATAAGTTCTCTGCACATAGCTCTATACATTCATCTGACCCGAGGCGGGCCTTAGGGGTGGCGAGCAGGGCAATCGCCCGGGGCCTCGCGCGGTAGCCCGAGTAGGAGAGAAAAAAATATAGATTCAAAACTTTTGCCTAAATAAAAATTTCTCATTTAGATTATTCCGTGTCACATTCGTAAAAAAGTAAGAATTTCCGAACTTCCTCCACACGCTTCTTTTACATCTACCAGCCATTGTCGGACCACACGCGGTGTCGTTTGAACTAACTTCATAGAGTGAGCGCCAACAATAAGGAACGTGTCGTTGCGCTGGCGGTGCTGACCAGTATCGGTTTAGTGTGGCCCGACCTGTATGCGTTACCAAATCGTTTGTGCGGAACATATGTTTCAGTGAATCTTAAGTTATTAAAACGTACATACAGGAAAGAGTGAATTGTTAAAGAAAAATGCCTCACACTGTTTGTAAATTATTTCTGAAATAGTTTTATGTGTTAAACAAAATTTGTGAAATGAGTTCGCGTGATCGTGATTCCGGAAGAAAATTTGAGTCGGGTAGTACAAAAAGAAACGAGCTATCAAAAGAAACAGGTAGAAGAAAATCTACGTGGGTCTTTATATAATTACATACAGCTGAAATTATTCCATCAACATCGTCATGGGTGCCACTGCCACCTCGTAATAATAGCGAGGAAAATGAGTCAACGTCATTGTCTCCTACATCGCCGCCGCAGTCAGCACTATCCAGCCACGAATGCGTATCTGAGCCTATGTCTACGAACATCACTGACTTGAAAATCTGAATCCTCAAACGACCCTGGTTTGTGGCCCTTAACAATTACTGATGTAGACCGAACTGAGATTGTATTAAAAGGTCCATCCGGGTTAAACTTGATTTTTTCCCCGTAGATCATAATGGAAGGCGATTCAGTGAATATCATTACAGTAAAATATTAGCTAATGTGAAAAGATTGACAGGCGCTGGATGATTTATTCACAGACAAAGGATGCCGTTTACTGCTTTTCCTGTCGATTGTTCGGAACAGAAAATATGAGAATTGGATCCAATAAAGGGGGTGTGATTGGAAACACTTGGGTGACTATGTAAAGTCTCATGAATCTAGCCGACAGCACAAAGATTGTATGTTGAAATGGTTAAATTTAGACAACGGATTAAAAAGTTGTGCCACTATTGACTCTTTAGCCCAGACTCAGATTGAACAAGAACAGCGTTGGAGAGATATTTTAGAAAGACTGCTTGCAATTGTAAATTGTAATTAGCATCTCATAATTTGGCCTTCAGAGGTCATAAAGATAAATTATCTGACTCAGATCCAAGTGAAACTAGCGCAACTTAATGGATTTAGTAAAGTTAATAGCCAGATTTGAGCCAATGTTGCGACTTCACCTAAAGCAAGTAACAGACAAGACTATTAATGACCACTATCTTGGCAAAAATTTTCAAAATGAGCTGAAAGAATTAATGGCAAGTCACGTGAAGACTAAGATTGTTGACAAAAGAATAAATATTTCTCGATTATTCTTGATTGTACCCGTGACGTTTCTCGAGTTGAGCAAATCTCAATTATTATAAGATTTTTTAATACAAATACAGTTGACATTGAAAAACATTTTACTGGCTTTTTAGCCGTTGAATAAACCACAGCTGAGAGTTTGACTAATCATATAGTCACAGAGCTAGAAAGCTGGGTATATCATTGCAAAACTGCCGAGGCCAAGGATATGAAACGAAGCCAATTTGCATGGAGAAAAAGTGGTGTCAGAAACGTATACTTGAAATTGAAATTAATCCACTTGCTTATTTTTTGCCTTGTGGGAGTCACAGCTGGAATCTCATCCTAGCAGATGCAGCATCGTCTTGTGTTGAAGCAAAATCCTTTTTTGGTTTGCTATAAAGGCTTTACACTCTATTCGCCGGCTCAAGTCAGAGGTGGACTATTTGTAAAAGCACATATAAAATCCTTATCGCTGAAACCACTTTCTGAAACTAGATGGGAATGCAGGGAAGAATCGGTGAAGGCCGTTAAATACCAGCTAGGCGATATATGTGATGCTTTGAAGGATTTAGCAGAAAATGCAACAGATTGTCAGTCGGTTAGTGAATGTCATTCTACAGAAAATGAATAACTAGCTACGAATTTGTAGATTCTCTCGTCATATGGTATGACATTTAGACTGGTTTGATGCAATCCTCCATCCCTTCCTATCCTGTGCTAACCTCTTCATTTCTACATACCCCTTACAATCCATGTCCTCAATTATCTGCTTCATATATTCTAATCTCTGTCTACCTCTACAGTTCTTACCTTCAACTGTTCCCTCCACTAACAAATTAACCAATCCAGCATGTCTCAAAATATGACCTACCAGCCTGTCTCTTCTTCCTGTAAGCTTCTTCCATAAACTTCTTTTCTCACCCATCATTTCTAAAACTCATTCATTTCTTACTTTGTCTGTCCACCTAATTTTCAGCAGTCTTCTGTAGCACCACATTTCAAATGCTTCAAGTTTCTTTCTTTCCGGTATTCCTAAAGTCCACGTTTCGCTACCGTAAAGTGCTGTGCTCCACACATAGAGTTTTAAGAAGTTCTTTCTAATTCCTAGATCAATATTTGAAACTAAAAGGTTTCTCTTTTTCATGAAGGCTCTTTTTGCTAGTGCTATTCTGCTTTTAACATCATTCCTGCTTCGGCCATCGGTTGTAATTTTGCTTCCCAAGTAACAGAACTCACTCACTTCTCCTATTGCATCAGATCCAATTTTTATATTTAATCTGCTAGTGTTGGTGTCATTTCTGCTACATTTCATCACTTTTGTTTTACTTTGATTTATATTCAGTCCAAAATCTTCCTTCAGTATTTTGTTCATGCCATTCAATAACTTCTCAATATCCTCAGCCCTCTCTGCTAATAAGACAATGTCGTCAGCAAATCGTAGCATACTGATATTTTCTCCCTGAAAACTTATGCCACATGGAAATTTTTCTTTGACTTTCTTCATTGCTTCTTCTACATACAAGTTGAATATTAACGGGGATAGACTACAACCTTGTCTCACACCCTTTTTAACTGATGCATGTCTCTCGTGATTCTCTACTTTTATCACAGCCACTTGATTCTTATATAGTTTATAGAGGATTCTTCTATCTCGATACTTTAGACCTGACTTCTTTAAAATTTTGAACATCTTGTCCCACCTAACATTATCAAAAGCTTTTTCTAAATCAACAAATGCCATAATAGTATCTTTGTTTTTCTTGATCCGCCCTTCAAGTATTAATCTTAAAGACAGAATTGCTTCCCTTGTACCGTGATTTTTCCTAAACCCAAACTGATCTTCACCTACTATCTCTTCTACTACCCTTTCCATCCTTCTGTATATTATTCTGGTCAGTAATTTTGAAGCATGTGATGTTAGACTAATTGTGCGATAATTCTCGCATTTGTCAGCTTGTGCTTTCTTTGGAAGTGTGAAGATGATATTTTTATTAAAATCAGTTGGAATTTCTCCTGTTTCATAACTTTTTGATATCAGCTTGAATAATCTTTCGATTCCTTCCTCTCCTAGAGATTTAAGAAGTTCTGCAGGGATCTCATCAATTCCAACTGCCTTATTTGCTTTCAAGTCATTCAAGGCTTTATTAAATTCTGTCCTCAAAACAGGATCTCCTAAGTCATCCATGTCGACATCGCCTTCCTTTTCCAATACACTATTGTTCAAGTCGTCCCCAACATACAGTTTCTCAATGTATTCCTTCCATCTGTTAGCTCTATCTTCTGACCTTAAAAGAGGTTTCCCATCGGAAGCTTTAATGTTCATACCTCTTTTCTTCATTTCTCCAAAATTCTGTTTGATCTTTCTATATGCAACATCTACTTTTCCTGCAACCATTTCCTTTTCTACTTCTTCACACTTTTCTTGTAGCCATTTTTCTTTTGCTATTTTGCATTTCCTATTTATTTGATTTCTAAATTGCCTGTACTGCACTTTTCCTGCTTCATCCTGAGCATTTTTGTACCTTCTCCTCTGATCGATCAGCTGCAAAATTTCTTCTGTGATCCAAGGTTTTCGGGCAGCTTGTTCCCTAATGCCTAATGTTTCTTTGCCAGCTTTCATTATTTCGGTCTTTAATGCATTCCATTCGTCCTCAGTTGAGCTCCTTTCACTGTTACTTCTTAGACCTAAGTCTACCATTTCTGCAAATTTTTCTCTTGTGCTAGATTGTTTCAGTTTATTCACTTCCAGTTTGTTCTGCTTATGTTGCTTCCTTATTCGCTTGAATTTCAGCCTGCACTTCATTACTATCAAATTATGGTCCGAGTCTATGTCTGCTCCTGGGTACGCTTTACAGTCAAGAACTTGATTCCTGAATCTCTGTTTGACCATGATATAATCTAGCTGATATCTGCCTGTATCCCCAGGACGTTTCCAGGTGTATATTCTTCTTGCATGGTTCTTAAACAGTGTGTTCGCCACTACTAGCTTATATCTTTCACAAAATTCTAGCAGCCTGCTTCCTCGCTCATTTCTTTCTCCTAGACCAAAACTTCCTACAGTATTCCCCTCTTTTCCTTCTCCCACTATTGCATTCCAATCACCCATGATTATTAGATTTTCCTCCCCTTTCACATATTGGATTAATTCTTCAATTTTAGCGTATATTTTTTCTATTTCTTCGTCATCTTCCTGTGACGTTGGCATATATACTTGTACTAATGTGGTTGGGACGGGCTTAGTTTCTAACCTCATCAAAATAATCCTGTCACTAAATTGTTCATAATAACTAACCCGTTTCCCTACTTTCTTGTTCATTACAAATCCTACACCAGTGACTCCATTCACAGCTTGTGTGCTAATTATCCTGTGTTCCCCAGACCAGAAATCCTGTGCGTCCTTCCATTTAATCTCACCAATCCCAACAACATCTAACTTAAGTTGTTCCATCTCCCTTTTTAAGTTTTCTAACCTACCTGCCCTATTCAGACTTCTAACATTCCACGCTCCGACTCGTAGAATGTTTCTATCCATTCTGATGACTCCTCCCTGAGCAGTCCCCACCCGGAGATCCGATTGGGGGACTATTTTACCTCCGGAATATTTTACCCAGGAAGAAGCCATCATGATATATGTAATTTGAGAGGATTACATGTCCTCGGGATACCCTTTGGGTCTTTAATGCAGTGGTTTCCCGTTGCCTTCTGCATCCCCATGCCGTTGATCATTTCTGATTCATCCGCCTTTAGGGGCCGTTTCCAACCCCAAGGGCAAGAGGGTGTCCTGAACCGCTCCCCGCTCTTCCGCCCTCCTTTCGGAGGCCGTTGGCAAGCAGTGGGTGACTCCTTATACCGGGAATCTTTCAGTCGCCAGAGCCTCGTCCGTGCAAACAGGGTGCACCACGTGAAGGAGAGGTTGACATTTGGTTGGAAAAGACAAGTATAGTCTCTCCCAAACCCTTCTTTAAGAAACTCAATATTCTTACAATGTATTCTCAGTATATATATTCTCTCATGAGCTTTGTCATAGAAAATTTTAACCTGTTTACACCTAATTCACAGGTACACAGTTTCAATACAAGAAACAGAAATAACTTGCATAAAACACAAACATCTCTGTCATTAGTACAAAGAGGAGTTAATTATTCTGGGATACATCTGTTTAATCAGGGTTCTTACTCTTTTAGAAAAAGAAAAATTAAGGCCCTTTTAAGGCCTTTTTAAGGCAATGTTTCATATTTGTTAAGGCTATATTTAACGTATATTAAAACGTTATGAAAAAAATAATATGCAACTTACAGCAAAGAAATTAAAATATTCATGTTAAGATTATGATGAAATAAGTTTTAATTGAGTTTATAAATTAATAAACAATAAATTTCTAATAATTTTACTTTTGTTTTCACACAATACAGTGAATATTGAAACTTTTTCCCTTTTCATATATTAAACATAAACTAAAAAAACTACTATACCCCAGAAAGCTGACACAAGGGTAAAAAGAAATAGTACCACCTTAGTAATAAGAATTACTAACATATAAATACATAATTTAACTTAATTTGTTTTTATACATAATAGCACATTAGTAGTTTTATCACAGAAAGGACTGCCAAATTGTCAGCTCAATTACTTATTAGATTTCAAGTATAATGTTGAATGACGAAGACTCACCCCCCCTCCCTTTTTTTTTGAAAGCTACATGTAAAAGAACCTTTAAAGATGAAAAATTTTCCATAGGTTTAAGAAACAGGTTAAATACAACTTTTTCAACATCTTTTGAGTTACAGCAGTAGTTCCTATTGGGCATATTTGATCAAATATTTTCTTATATGAGTAAAGTTTACTTACCAGATGAGCTACAACATGTTATAAGGGTAAATATAAAACATACTGGTAAGAGTCATTAAAATGTATGCAGGTTAAATAAAAAAAAAATATACACTTTTTAAATTATATTTTTTCTATTTTCACATTGTTTAAAAACAAAGGTCAATTCTCTTTTAAATCTTTCAATAGAGCCTTAATTTTACTTTCAACATCCTCAAATTCAGCTTTTTTAACTTTAGCGGTTCGTCAAACTATTGGACTGTGTGATGTACTTAACATCCCCTATAACCTAAGCTTTATCTGCTAGTTTATCAGCATTATCTTCAAGATCTTTAATTGCAGTTACTAGGTGTGCCTTTTTACACTTCAAATCTTCCAAATCATCTAAAATAGATTTGCGTTTCACTCCCTGAATCCCTGTATTCTTTGCATTTTTTTTTTCTCTTCCAGGTACGCAATATACTTTTGACGAGCCATAGCTGCATACATCCTTAACTCCTTAGTTATTAACAACTTATTTTTGCTGTTTTTGAAATGTTGACTGACTAATCTTTGAGCCACTAAAGACTCTTCTTTTAAATTTTCAACTTCCAACTGCTCGTTCACTGAGAAGCCTCGTTCAACATCAGCTTGTCCATGTGATAACAGCAACAATATTTTTATTACTTTGTGTACTCTTTTATAATCTTCTTTGCCTAGATACTTCTCTAAAAATATATCTAATCGTGAATGCTCATCATGTGGATTAAATGAGCTGAAGTGGTTTGAAGCATTTGAGGCAACTTGTGATAAAAAAACAATGATACTGTATAAGAATTTCATCACAGTCCCCTCCTCCAATTAAATTTATTTTTGACAAGTGAATCAGAAGATATTTCATCTTTTCATAACAGTTGCTACTATTTAGCGCCATCTGTCTAGGATCAATGCAAGTCATACTTCTTACAACTCTATAATTTATAGGAGATTTGTCCAGTATGTGCTTAATCATCATAAAAATGTGAAGTCTTTGACCTCCATTTTCATCTCGACATTTTTTAGAGTTCAAAATCTTTACAGCAAATACTGCAATATCCTTTGTATTTATCACGGGATGGAGCGAGCCAATTTTTGTAATCTTCGTTATTTAACCATAATACATTAAATGTACACTTTCCCATCGTAAATCATACAAAAAAAATAGTTAATGTAAATTAAGCTGTAATATGCAATAAAACAATATATACATAAGAAACTTGTTAGAAATTGCCAAGAAATGTAAGACACGGCATATACGAAGCAGAACTACATAAGAGAGGATCTGTGCAAATACTCTACTACTTGCTTGAAATATAAGAACTTTGACTCGCACTTGGTCAAGATCAAGCCAGACAGAAATCTGCCGATCGGCGCGTCGCCGGGATAGTGAAATTTACTACGGCGTATCTCGGCGTTAAAAAAATCAGGCTTTTTCAAAGATTTTAAGGCTTTTCAGCAAATTTTAGGGCCTTTTAAGGGCCCTTAAAAATTAAAATGAAAATTAAGGCCTTCTTAAGGCTTTTTAAGGCCCGTAAGAACCCTGTTAATAAACTACCTAATCGTATAAAACAGCTTTCAGATAATAAAGATGTATTCAAACAAAAACTTAGAGATTATCTTATTGGCAACTCCTCCTACTCCATTCAAGAATTTGAAGAAAATAATTAATTGTACTCATTATGACGTTTGCAAAACTCAGTTGCAAAAATGTATGTTTATTATTATTTCTTGTATTTGTAAAATATGTATATACATATATATATATTTACTATGATATGACTCATATTATGTGTATATGTATCAACAATGACATGTTTCACATCCCAGAGGCACTTCCTCAGCAGGGATCCATGGAACAAGATTAATAAATAAATAATAAATAAATAAATGCACTCAGTCATTTGTTAAACTTCAGTGTGTGCATAACTCTCGAACCAGATGACATCATTTCCTACAGCATGAATAAGGTGTAAAACCGAAATATTGTGTATTCTAGGGTTTGTCATATATGTTTTTCACTCGTCACACCTTCAACTTTGGTGAGTGATGAATCATTTTCCCTTTCCTTGTAATTTAGAGTATATAAATATTAATAGAAAATTTTAAGTAGGAAATACTAAATTTAAGATTTATAAATTATACTCCTTTAGATGTATTTAAAGGTGCTGACTAAATGGCCTTGAATAATTATTTCCTAGTAGCTGTTACCCGCAACTTCGTATCCGTGGACTTAGAATTTGATTGGTAGAATTGGATGTACAAAACTGAAAGTTACCTAAGATATGTCTCAAACAACATCGAGTCGGCATAAAATGACGGGAACGCCATCGATATACCATTCTACCGCCGAACCAGTCTCATGACTAAAACTGTTATTCATACCAAGAAAAAGTATCCTATTCCCTTCCTAAAGATAGATAGTATTTCCTTGTCATCGTATACACATACAGTCGTCAAAACGTAACAAAAAAACGGAGACTTACTTACGCATATATAACATTATTAGTTTAGATCACACACAAACTGTCTGTGGAACCAGTATATCATGAATAAAGTAAACGCTTAAGGCACTCTTCTACCAACTACAATTTGCCAAGCATTCCAGCCCTGAATTTATGGGACCTACATTTCAAAATAGTATCCTTACTACAAAATCCAGGCTTGGCTCAATCTATGAAACAATTCTTAAAAATCTTTGCTCCCAGTGGGGTTTGAACCCAAAGCCTCGCGGTAAATTTCTTATGAAGCTAGAACCTTACCCACTACACTACCAGCCCTCTCTGTCGTTATGCATTACAGAGACGTATACATATTATGCGTCTTTCACAGTTCAGATAGTTTTCATAATTCAATGACAATATGTATATTATCTATACAGAAAATAGTATCCTATGTCCATCCTAGTGTCAAATAGCATCTCCTTGTCAAATTTCATCTCCATCGGTTTAGCCCTTTAGCCCAAGAAACGTAACAAACAGACAGAGTTACTCTCACATTTATAATATTAGTATAGATTGATAAATTGGATTGATCTATACGAAATAGATAATACTGATGAGAAGATGAATTAGTTCTATGATTTTGTACAAAAAATTAAAAAAAGAAGAGATCATCCCTGCTGGTTCTCCAAAGAACTAATATTTATAACTAAGCAAAAGAAAATAAGGAATTCCAAAATTAAGAAAACACATAGTAGTTACATAATTTTGAATAAACTAACATCTCAGTGTCAAAAATTAAGTACATCCTGTAATCAGAAATATTTACATAATGTTGAAAATGGTTTGAAGGGTGATACAAGCAAATTTTGGAGCTTTATAAAGAATAATGGTGTTGGGATTTCGATATTCCATCAATCATGGTATGTATCTGCAAGAAATGGTAATGAGGTCCATGATCTGTTTGCATTATTTTTAATGTTAATAAAGGTGCTGGACCCGACAGATTACCAAATGTTTTTCTAAGAAAATGTGAAATGGCTCTATATTAGCCTATAACACATATCTTTAACAAATGTTTGGAAACTGGTAATTTCGCTAAATCATGGAAACGTTAGCAAAACTTTTGGAGAAAATAGTAATATCACAAATGGCATTTGCTTTCAAAAATATTATAGTTGCCATACAACATGGTTTCTTTGTAGGTAGATCCACAACCTCAAATCTGCATGAGTACGTTAACTACATACTAAATTCACTGAACAGCAATAAAGAAGTACATGCATTTTATACATACTTCAGCAAGAGCTTTGACATAATGGGATATGAAGTTCTGCTACAAAAATTGTTTGTCTTATTGTGTCAGATCTAAAGCAATGGAATGGTACTGCTCATACTTCTGCAACAGCTACCATCAGGTATCAGTTATTGTATAGTCGGGATTACTGGAGATCACGATTCCGCCAGGAGTTGTCTTCATAATAATGCAGTGGTCAAACGCAAGACTCCCCTAGAAATTCTTTTCAAAGTAAATTTAACGGTTTCATGCTGATCCAGGCTGTATTACAACCTAATTTCTGCTTGAAAATAATGGTCCATGCTGTATTACAATGCAATTACTGCTTGAAAATAATATGTCTTGCGACTGACTACAGCAGTATTCCAACAATATAACTGAATGTTGTTGTAACGGAATCGCGATCTCCAGCACACCCGTATAGTTAATAGTGGCAATATGATTTTATAAAATATTAGGCCTACTAATTATACCTACATGTATGTCAAGTATTTACAGAAACAGAATGCTACTCTGTAGTATTTAGTTAGTTGCCACTGATTCTAAAAGATGATGTAATCAACTTCTCTCTGTGTGACCAAATGAACCACAAAAAGTGGATTAAAAGATATATATAATTATGTCAAAACCCAAGCACACAAGACTAGTAACAAAGACAGAAAAGTTTTTCCATCTAAAACAACCTTAGGCCACAACAGAATAAAACCCAAAATTTGGTTCAGTTGTTTTACTGTTTCTTGATGTAATCAACAGAAGGTGAATTTCTTCATCCCTTTAAACTGTTTGTAGAAAAGGATGTTATAGCATCCCTCAAATGGTTCAATTAGGGGTAAGCATGGGAATATTGATTTTACTGTGATTTGTGTTACTGGCAGTACAGTGCTGTCACACATACAACCCAATGTAATGAAATTTAAGTGAAAAGTTGATAGGTTGACATGATTTCTGGAACAGTAATATTCATAGCATAATAGATTAAGTAAAAAAAGTTGTAATGTTTATACTGTTGATACATCAAATACATTAGATGAGGGGAGAACTGCAGCATTATCTCTGACCAAAAGCATCAGTGTGGAAGAAAGTAGTTCTTGCAGGAT
The DNA here is from genome assembly GCA_031002005.1 of Vandiemenella viatica. NCBI lineage: Eukaryota > Metazoa > Arthropoda > Insecta > Orthoptera > Morabidae > Vandiemenella > Vandiemenella viatica. The sequence goes on from JARYHS010011408.1 coordinate 29,621,872, forward strand.
CATACAGTTTAGTATTGCCAAAATATCTGAATCCAGCTACCCAATTAACTAACACTCCTTAATTTCCAACTATACACCTTGAAAATATTCCACTCATAATGGGTAGTGACAATTACGTTACTTTACATGATTTATATTGCTACTTATCATTATAACACACTATGGGGGTACTTGGTTTCTCAAAATCTTGATTCTCTTAAAATTTCGATTGTTTACAATAGGTCAGGCAAATGTAATATATCTATCTGCCGCCTCACATCAACCAATAACTCTGTGAAGTGGAAATCGAATTATCGTCCGAAATAAGTTAGTAGCAGTATAATAATTTCTTTAGTGCTTATAGCCTAGACCAATCAAGCACACTGGCAGTTTCAATTTACTGAGTGCAAAGCAGTGTATATTTTTTAACTGATTCTCAACAGCAGGGGTAAAATTCAACAGAAATATACTTCATTCATTAGCTTGCAAATGTCAAACTATTATCACAACCCTGTACTCCAGTAAATGAAGGGCATATCTTATTTCAGGACAGTAAATTTAAGAAACCTTATTCAGTGCGATGGTTTATGTTCTTCTTGAAACGAAATTAATTGATAAGGTTTGGTTTATCTTAAAGTAGTAAATATCTTTTCTTTTTTACCTAGTAAAGAACTCCATTTGTAGCCAGAAATAGATTCATTCTCCCTATCCTACAATTTATTCACATTAGCGCCATATTGTTTTGGATTACTGCCAACATAATAGCAACACCGCTACTGGGAACGTCGTGAAAATAAATGTATACCAAGAAATGTTATCAGAGAATGAATGTAATTAGTTTCAAATGAAGAGTAGCACAATGAGAAAATATTCTATAACAGAAGATAAGAAATCCTGTAGCTTCTTGAATATACCACGGCTTGATTACCATTTAAGATTACCCAACTTCTCTACGAGTTTTCAAACGAGTATAGGGTTTCTTGTGATGCAGTACTACTGAATTACAGGTCCTCCACCAAAAATCTAGACAGCCAAAATGTTTATTGCCATAGTAAAAGCGTGAGTAAATTCCGGTGTAACCTAACGACGCCTTTTACACCCTCTCGTCGAATATTATGTTGGTACTTCTGAAAGTGGACGCCTAATGCATCCGTGAATTTAGAATGTGAAGCATATTTTGTACTGTTTGAAGAGTTTGAGCATGTGAGAATAATGTTTACATGATGAAGCCTTTTTTTAACACCTAGAATAGTGTTCAAGGTGAGATTTAGCATACTAATCCTTGTAATGTGACTTTAGATTTTTTGTTTACATTCTAGTAACCTCACAAGGGAAGCTAAGGCGTCTTAAAGACGGACGTCGAATATTTGCCATGTTAAAGAAAACAGTATACGAGTTTACTGTAAACAAATTTTGCATAAGAATCACTTTCCAATTATTGGAAAAGAGGAATGTTTGGAAATCACAGATAGTGACATTGGTACTGTCTGATTTTATTCGTGTCTTATAAAATAAAAACATGAGGATATTTATTTTGCCTTACCCCCATAGCGCAGCAGGATGTAAAAAAGCATTTAATGCTATGTCTCTTTTTGGGAAGGTTTTCTGTATTAATCGTAAATTGTGTACATTCAAGTTACAAAATGAGAAAAGTATTTATTTAATTTTATTGCGATGGAGCGGACGCTCCGGTGGCAATTACCATGCACATCTATTTTCCCCCTTTCCTGTACACCCTACTTTTGCCCTTTACAAATTTTAACTTTAAATTCATTCAGCGTTTATGGTAAATTATTCTTCATCTCTCTTGATAATTTATCCAGTCTCTTACCCCCTTACGTAGGAAAGAAAATCTTCCCACACCCTTATGCCTTAAATCGAGAGCCAGCTGTGGTCATTGTCATTGTTTACTTATTTAATGTGCCCTCCAACTGATGAGAAATGATTTTGGTGGTATGATGAATTATAGAACGAAATTTCAATGAAAATTTTGAGTGTCCAGAGGATGCAAGTTTAGAACATAAAATAATATTCAACTCCGTCAATTTAAGTTAAACTTCAGAATTTAAAATTTTTACTAATATTAATTTGTCAGAGATTGAAAAGTGTATTTATTGTCCAAAAGGTTGTTTCATATATAAATGCAAGCAATGTTTCATAATTTAACATTTTAGAATGATACTTGCATTTAACTGCAGATTATGAAGATGATTCAGCATAATAATTTTGCTCAGACTAATGATTGCAGTTAGGAAAAGTCGTCTTAAAGGAACCCAGTCTTGTGCTGTTTACAAATATTAAATAATGATGGAGAAAGAACAATCACTTTTGCCAGGTGGTTGCAGTATGATGCAGAGATGCAAAACCTCAGAGTAAAACATTATAGTGAAAGTACTGGATGTTAAATTTTCTTCAGCGGAAGATGTACACTGGACATCAGGTACTATCAGCTAACTGTAGGATAGCAGTTGATCAAAGGGAGAACGTAGAAACTAGAAGGGACTTAAAGCAGATAAGGTTAAGCTTTGCGCAAGACATATACAAACTTTATTATTAAATTAAAACTGAAAAATTTATTTTAAAGAAGAAAGTGAACCCGCCAATATGACTCTGAGTGTCAAGGTGCTGCACACTGGATGAGGTAGGTACAACAGTGCAGGATCAAGTTCTGGTTTCAGTGTATGAGCTATCCTAATTGTGGTGTTTAATGGGTTTGTTGCCATCATCAAGGAAAATGCGAGGACGGTCCCAAATACCCGCCTCATAAAATATACCTAACACAAACAAAAAATACACTTAGTGCACACAGAACTTAGTTACATGTTTCACAGATAGACGGCAACACATTTGTTTCCCACATCAAACTACAACTAGCATAATAAGTTGGTAGTTTGACAAAGATGCATGCTTCCCAAAAAATACAGTAGCAGACTCGACCTATGGTTGGAAACTGCTCTGGAAGAGATAGAAAGATAAAGTGAACCCATCGCTTACTGCAACTTAAAGTAGGACTGTGTGGACACGGACACAAAATTAGCAGTATTTATGGTAGCTCTTGAACCATATGAGAGAGTCGGAGTAAGTCTACCAATGGTACCCATGCTGAACTCTCCTTATGAACAAAGGACTTTTACTAGCGACCAGTGCAGTACCGGATTAACCACGTAGCAGGAGGTAGCCTCGCGCCTTCTAGGGAGGCCACCTAGGCTAGCCGGCGACTGTGTTTTTTTTTTTTTTTTTTTTTTTTTTTAGCTCTACAATTTTCCCCCGGACGGCAACAAGGCGACAATCAAGGGCCTCTTCTTCACATTTGCTATGGGCCTCGCACTTTCTTAATCTGGCCCTGGACCAGTGTAGGAGTTAGCAAAACTGTAGAATTAGACCACTGAGTAGGAAAAACAAAGCTGCTAAATATGTCTGTGGAAATTACCACACGATGCAATCAGTAACTGAAATGATGAAGGAGCAGGGTTGGAAGCCATTGGAGGACAGAAGGTGGGTGAAGAAAATTGTTGACTTGTATGGGCAAACTCGGGCGACAATGCCCGGGGAAGGTTTAGGAGTAGCATGAATAGAGGTTTATGATAATAAATTAGAACTCAATTCCAGGCATAATGGAGAAAGGATGTTTTCATTTGAAGGTAGTGTAGTCAGGGTTCAGAACACTTTACCTAATGAGGTAATAAAAAATAATACCTTAAACATCATAAGGTTTTAAAGCAAATATGTGCATGAATCGTATGTGGGTGTGTTAGGAAATTGGCACTGTGGCATAAACTCCATTACAATTTAATAATAGTAGGTATCTATGACACTGGGCAGTCTTTTGAACCATATGTAGGAAGGGTTTTAGAAGAAGGAACTGCATTTTTGGTAGGTTGACAATTGCAGGTGGCCATAGGAGTAACAACAGCAGTAGTCTGCCATTAAAATGTCCTGTTTTCCTTCTTCTTTACTTTTGAATTTCCATAGATTAAGTGTGCTTGTACCAGCTCCATATTTCATTTTCTTGATGGCCTTACTTCTTTCATCAAGCCACTTGTTTTGGAACTCTTTCACTTTCCATTATTTTCAGATAGCTTCTACGTTGTTTTCTATACTGTTAAATTTTATAATTTAAGGTTTGTGTACAGTGTACTTCAACTGGAATGTAGCAATTGGGAAAGGAGAAAGATGGATCCATAGAGCCTTAAAACTGACTCGAGCAGTTCACCAAATGAGGTTTAGGCGAGCATTATTTATGAGATCATCAAAGGGCTTTTAGAATGTAAAATTAGGAAATCTGTTGAAATTTTTAAATACCTCAAAAATTTTAACAGAAATGGTGGCTATGGAATGAGCCAGATGTGGAAATGTGCGTGTGTGGATAAATACGATGCCTAAACAAAATATGACTACTTTTTTGTAAAGGCAAAACTCTTTTATACCATCTCTGCAGTTACTACACCCTCTGCTAATAAAACAATCAATCAAAGGGAGCTTACAAACAACAAATGGTTTGTAATCGTTCTTTTGTAACAGATTCAGCAGACAGAAACTTCAGATTGAAGTATCGACAACAAAAGAAAAAGAGTGACACAGTGGAAAAAACCATAAAAATAATTTCATCTGAACAGCATAAAGGCTTGTGAAACCATTGAAGATACCATCCTGAAAAGGACACTTCTTGATGGGGGAATGTCGGAGATAATCTTCAGTTTAGACATAAAGGTTGCCTAGGGCCCAGTAACCATACCTACACAGGATGCAAGATAGAAACTTCTTGTTAATGGGGTATAATATGTAGCTCCAGCTGTGGTTGAATAATTCTCTGCAGAGGTTGCTTTGGTTATGGTGGTAGAAGATGCATGTTACAACTTTTGAAGAGTGTCAGGTGTAAGTAACATAATCAGGGGATTTTCTTTCCCAGTGTGGATATTGGCATTTGTAGATCAGATGTCGGATGAAGTTGCTGGTTACTGAAGCATGTTTTGGGATATGGAGTTTTTGTAAAGTGCTACTAATCTCATGTCAGGTTATTTTCTGTATGAAAAGTAGTGCATGGAAGGGAAAAGATGACCATGACCACAAGCTGGCACTTGATTTCAGGTACAAGGGTGTGGGAAGATTCTCTTTTTTAGGTAAGGGTGTCAGGGATTGGAATGAGTTACCAAGAGAAATGATGAATAATTTACCGAAAACTTTGAAACAATTTAAAGATAAAATGTAGATGGGTGCAGGATAGGGGGAAGATGAGTGTGTAGGGAAATTGCCACCGGAGCCTGTGCTCCATTGCAATTAAATTAAATTAAAAATTGTATCTGTCACAGGATTTGAGGATTGATAAGAATTGTGCAATGAAAACTAGATGATTGTATGTGTGAGTGGAGACTTTCCCGGTGTACTGATGCAATAAAATCCTCTCGGGTCTCCAGCCGGATAGTGTTGTATAACGACGTTTCAACAACTAGCGCTGCTGTCTTCATCAGGTATCTTCTAGCTGTCGCAAGCTGACTGTCGCCGCCTTGACTGGCTTAGCCACCCATTGAACTTCCTTTATACCTTCAACAATGGCGCACAAAATCTTGGGCTCTCTACGACACCCGCTCCCCTGCCGCCTGGATGTGCTGGCAGGATGCGATGCTGGTCGAGAGCGCCAACTTAATATGTGGGGGTAAATTCAAACAGAGGAAAAGTGGGCGCAGTGATTCAGAGCTAATACCCGAGCATAGATAAATATCCAAACTGATCTCTGGTTGGTTGGAAGAGCAAAATGTAATTAAATTTAAACATGAGAAAAATGTACGTACAATATATAAATTAAAAAATGATACAATAATAATAATTTTAAAAAATCTAAACTAATGACTCTATGAAGTAAACATCACCTTAGGTTAGTGGTGGTTCAATATAGGTAGTGGGGATGGAGGCAAAGGGAGGTTTAAAAAAGTAAAACATAAGTAAAAAAAGCCAGTCGAGGCAGTGACAGTCAGCTTGCGACAGCTAGAAGATACCTGATGAAGACAGCAGAGCTAGCTGTCGAAACGTCGTGTTTATACAACACCATCCGGCTGGACACCCAAGAGGATTTTTTTGTATTAGATGATTGTATACTAGAGCTGTCAAATGAATAGTTTTCAGCAATCATTCCAGCACCACAACCATTTCATATCTTCTCAGGTTCATTGATGCCTTAATTTTCTTTGGTCCTGTCCGAAGGTGAAATAGCCCTTCACAAAATCCTCCCTGCCCCTCTCTGAATATTCTTTACTAATTGCAACAATTTAATTTCATTGTGATACAGCATCTGCTGTAGTAGCAATTTCCTTTAATCCCTACATTCCATTTTGTTTTTAATTTTAATTCTTTTAAATAAAACATTACCACACTCAAACTTTTGTGCTTATCAAATTTTAAATTCTAACAGTATTTTTGGTAAGTATGTCCAATGGTAGCGTTCTGGTAGCTCAGTGGCTAAGGCGCTTGCTTTCAAAACGTTCGCTACTCCTGCCCCGGGCACGAATCCCGGCAGGCGCAGGAATTTTGAGAGTTGTGTTTATTCATATGAGCTATGCCAGGACGCTCCGTGGTTCGGATTCCACGTTAAACTGCAGGTCCCGGAGGAAATGAACTGGCCGTCCTACCTCTGACAAAAATGCCTCCTTCAGGAGGATCCAACCAACCTTTGGGTTGTGGACTAAGTTAAGTTTTTAGTCGTTTGGTAATGTATTCCAATCCCTGATTCATGTGCATACAAAAAAAAAAAAGAAATCCATCCTTGTGTTCCTCAAATGAAGAGTTAACCCATGGGCATGGTCGTAAGTTTCATTCTTTTCCCTCACCTCCAAACCTAGCTGCCCTTCTCTGCACCCCCTCTAACTCATGTATTTGATAGCAAAAATATGAGTACTATATAAGCATAGTCAACCAGTATTCTGACCAATTCACTCCTCCTCCTCATCTCCCTCTCCAATAAGGCAGAAATTTTGAAATCTCTCCCTACTCTGACCATTTATCATCAAATGTTACACCAAGGGCAAGCAATACCTCCTCCATAATAATAAAAAAAATTATTTTTTACTGTGTATCTAATAGGAATTAAGAGACAGCCAGGCATTTGGGAACACTTGAAACAACTAAACAAGGAACTAATAACATCATAGAGGGAAGCCAAAGACAGTTTTATGAAGAATATTATGTATGCAGGGAGGCCAGTGTATGATACGTCTAGAAGTTTCTATCTCTATCTTAGAAAACTATGGAAGGAAGAAGGTATTCAATCAATTTTAAAAAAGGATGGAGAAGTTTATAAGGATTTGAAAAAGGCACAAATATTAGGTACCTGACTCGATGTGACAATTAAAGACTATGATTCAGCAGTGGGAGGGTATAAGTCAAATTATTTAATTAAATTGCATTGGAGTGCACACTCCGGTGGCAATATCCCTACTCACCCATCTTTGCCCTTTTTGCACCCACCTACGTTTGCCCTCTACAAATTTTTAAATTCTTTCAACATTTTTGGTAAATTATTCGTCATTTCTCTTGGTACCTTATTCCAATCCCTGACACCCTTTCCTAAAAAGAGAATCTTCCTGCACCCTTGTGCCTGAAATCAAGTGCCAGCTTGTGGTCATAATCATCTTTTCCCATCCAAGCATTACTTTTAATTCTTACACCAATATCTTTCCGTGCCTCACCACCAATAAACGACTTGTGCAGTCCCATGACCCTCTTCACCCTCCTCCTGTCTTGCAGTGAATCTCATTCCAGCTCTTTTATCATATCTGATTGCATTCTGTGATAATTTCCCTCCAACTCCTGTATTTGATACTTATAATGTGGGTTCCATATTACAATGCCATATTCAAGCAATGGTCTGACCAAAGTTTTGGAACCTAGTTCCTTTACTTCTCTTGTACATCCCCTCATCACTCTCTCCAACAAGTGCGGAATTTTGAAACTTTTTCCTACTACCTGTCCAATGTGTCCTGCCCAATTAAGCTTGTTATCAAATGTAATGCTAAGATATTTACATTTGAAGTCTTCAACAAGCAATTATTTCCAAACCTTATAACCATAATCAACCTTTAGTTTTTTATTTGTATATCTAATAATCTGAATCTTCTTTGGATTTATCTTCATCCCATGTTTACTAACCCAACTAGATATCCTGTCCAGATCTCCCTGCAACTGTTTACAGTGCTCTACCATTTTGATCCTTTTATAGCATTATGCCATCTGCAAACAATCAAATTTCTGCAGTGAAATCTTCATGGGAGTGCAGCCGGATAGTGTCGTAAAATGACGACGTTTCGACAACCTGCTCGGCTGTCTTCATCAGGTCTATTTTAGATATTATTGCTTGAAATTACTGTGATTAATCTCTTTATTAATTTAACTACCACTGATGTCAGACTGATTAGCCTATACCTTTTGACTTCTCACCCCTCCTTTACGTACCAGCATCATCACACTTTACCAGTCCTCTGGGAAGCAGCAAGTATCCAGACTCAATTAAAATAATATTTGAAGATAGATACAGTGTCACATCTGGCTATCTTTAAGATAACTGTAGTAATGTCACCTTTATGTCCCAGTCCCTTTATGTTTTTTCAGCTTTCTTATTTTCTTCATGATATCCTCAGGATGAATTTCAAATTTTTTGGTTTACTTATTCCTCATTGGGTTGCTACTGTGGCGGATCCTCCCTCAAAAGTATCTATGTCCACCCCCGACATCGTAATTTTGGTGATTAAAACCTACCCTTACCTGACTAACTTTTTCTCCATCCTTATCTATAAGTGACTCAACACCCTCCCTTCCCTCAGTTTTCTAACATAGGCATAGAAATTTCTAGATGCATCATTTAATGGTCTCCCTGCACTGACAATACTCTTCATAAACCCATCTTTAGCCACCTTCTTAGCTATTATTAAGTCCTTGTTTAGTTGTTTTAACTATTCCCTACTACCCTGCTGTCTCTTAACTCCGTTATGTTCTCTTCTTACTCTTTAACATGCACACCTCTATTAAAGTACACAGGTTCTCTTCTCTTTATTTTCTGTTTTGGAATAATTTTTTCTTCCCCATTTCTTATCATCTCCTTGAACTCTTCACACCTTAACTCTACTGTACTTGTGCCTTCCTTCCATTTGCTGAAACGTTCTCTGAAGAATCTCTTCAAAATCTGTGCCTTCTTATAATTGTACCTATTTACCCCTTCAATTTTGGCTGCTGGTTCACTGAATCCTTTAATATCGGTAAGAACTGCTTCATGATCACTTATTCCTTCAGTTACTTGACACCCCACAAGGTTATCATCGGGCTTTATTAGTAATATATTCAAAATATTTTGTCCCCTAGTGTTCTGCTCTACCACTTGTGTAAATGCTCCTTCCTTTATTAAGGTATTTACAAATCTCTGTTTCTTATCTTATTTCCTACCCAGTTTACACCTGGTAAAATTAAATCCCCTCCTATAATGACCATTCTATTATCAGCTCTGTAATCTGAGTATGAATTTAATTTATCCCCAAGAGCTCATCTTCATCTATCATTCATCCAACACCCTGATTTTTTTTTTTTCTACCCCCGAAATCTACCCGAAGTAACTCATGGTCATAATCTATGAACACCAGAGAACTGTGGTAGTTTTTGTTAAGTGGTATGAAAACTCCTCCATCAATTGCTCCTCTATCTCTGTGGTACACTCTGTAACCATCGGGAAAAACCTAGTCTAGTACTTCTTCTTTTAACCAGTTCTCTACCCCAGTTATTACTTGTGGTTCATGTATCTCTATTAAGTTTGAAATTCGATTACTTTCATCATTATACTTCTACTATTCACCAGTAACACCGTTATTACTGGCTTTATATTTTCAGCATTTACCTCCTCCTTCCCAGTTCTACCCCAGTCAGTTATTGTTTCAGCAACTTCATCTATTTCTTTAATATCTGTGATTTTTTCCTATCATGGATCTACAATCATCAGTTTGATCATCTATTTCCATCCCTTCACCAGCAGCCCCTAATCTCAAAAAGGCACAGACCTGACCCCATGATCACTAGAAATGGGCTCCCTTACTGCATTAGCTAACAACTCAGAAAGTACCCCCTTGCCCCTATTATTTAGGTGTACGCCATGCCTAGTGAAACTCCACCTATCAATTGTGTTCACAGGCACAACCCCCAAGATGGAACTAATGCCTTTCCCAAGTAGCACTTCCATTTCCACATTTACCCGCTTCACAGTATAGTTCAAGCATGGCTGGCTGGTCATGGCGACTTAGGACCTGCATGAGTTCCACCCTGGTGTGCACCACCTTCACCAGATCACTCTCTAAACTATCATTTCTATCAATAGTATTTCCTGCACCCCCTTTATCACTATTCTTATCATCCTTAGTGATATCCTACAAAGTGAACCTATATCCTCTATTACCTGACCTAATGTTGCACTAGGTATTTAAAAAAAAAAAAAAAAAAAAAAAAAAAAAAAAAAAAAAAACCTTGTGACCTGGTAACCTGTACTTAACTGATCCTGCAGAAGAGGGCCTACACCTCTCCTAGCAGCAGAACCTTTTTTTCCTATTCTTGCATTGCACGCCCTTATTCCTAAAGGCCTGCTGCATCTTACCTACTCCTGCATCTACATGAGGCTCTTCTCCTCCTGACTCTGGCAACAGATCATACCTATTTTTTCCCACAATTTCTGAAGTGTGTGGCTTCTTCATCCAGTTAACCATCATTCTCAACTTCCTCCAACCCATTATCTATACTTTCTGCCTCTGCAGCATGAGCCTCAACAAGCTCAGCCCCCACAGGCTGATCCTCCGCAGGTTGAGCCTCCACAGGTTGAGCCCTCACAGGCTGAGCTCCCACAAGCTGAGCCTCCATAGGCGGAGCCACCACGGGCTATGCCTCCAGAGTCTGAGCCTCCACAGGATGAGCCTCAAGAACTCTGATCCTTTCACACAACTCCCTCATCCCAAAGACAAAGTGAACAAAACCATGGGAGAGCCATTTTTATTTCCCACATTTCCTCTTCCCTACATGTCCAATGAAACCACTTCTTACACCAACTAAAACCCAACCCCTTTGCAACATACCTGGGACAGGCGCCACACTTTCCAGTCATGATTTTTCCCAAGTAATTCTAGCATCTTCTAAATGAACCTTAAATTTGATTGATAAACAAGTCTAATAAAGTTTATACTGTATTTTTAACATTTTTATTAAATTTGATAAGAGCTTTACTCCTCAATCAAGTTATTGTAATTAATAAGAAGATAAAATACTTAATCAAATATTTAAATTATTTTTATTAAGAAGTTGCTATTTTAATATTTTTGGAAATAAGTAAATATGAAACTATTATATTTAAGACTGAAATAAGTAGTAAATATATCTTAGAATTTACGAAGTTACACCTATATTCAAATTTTTTTTTGTGCTTTAATACTATTGAAATTAACAAACTGTTATATTTCAGTCAAAACAAAAGTCTAAATATGTCTTAGCAACAATCCAAATCTATAATTACATTTTATATATTTTTTAAAATTATTATTATTATTATTATTATTTTTTTTTTGTTATACAAGAAATTTGAGATGTTAAATTAGATATACCTAAAAGTTTAATTACAGTTGGCTGTATTTAATCTATCAATGTTACAGGTAATTTCTAAATAAAAAAAATGAGAATTAGCCAATGCGATTTTTGAAGCTCTATTACTGAGTGAAAATGTTTTTATTTTTCCTCGGCTAACAATAATCCTAACTATTTACTTTATAACTAAAAGCATTAAAATGATTTAGATGGTAAAACTTAGCTGATGACGAAGTTAATTCAGGTTTAGTGCACAGCAGTTCACACACACAGCCAGAGTTCACTTCGAGTTTGTGGATACAAGTAGAAATGAGCAGACCAAAAAATTTGAAGTTTTATCCGGAGGATATTATGAATAAAAAACAAAAAAAGCATAAAAGGGCTGTTGAAGATAATATTACTACAGATGTTCCATTGCAATTAATTAAATTAAATGTTTTAAAATTGACGGATATGATATTGTACCATTCATTGAAATGATGTTTAGATTGTGTCCAGAGAATCAATGCTTTCCAGAGAATTGGAAAGGTGTAATAGTGGTACCTGTCTTTAAAGGCAGGGTGACAAATAGGGTTGAAAATTACAGGCCATTTAATTTGACACCAGTGGTATATGTGAGGAAAGAAACTGGTTTGGAAGTCAACAACAGAGATATTCATGTGAATCACATTTAGTGAGCTATGCAAGATGTTTTGTCTGAAAAGGGCAATGGATATTCTGGTCTGATGTTTTGGGATGCTATGAGCCACAGCATGACTGCATAGCTACCTTCTGTATGCAGAGTCAATTTTAGCATTTGTGAAGTACAGGTTTTTTCTTTCCTAAAAGCTGTTCCACAGGAATGTGAAGCAGCTCTTACTTCAGTGTCAGTTTGTGCAAAATAAGTCTCTCTAGAACCTTATAAAGGTTTCAGAATATGCATTTTGATTTGTAGCTTGTTGAACACACAGACAAATTCAGGACTTGAATGTGCCAGGATTAAGTTTTGCAATATACTTCCTGAAAGGATAATTGAAATGTTTAGTGAGAAAATTGTTAAAGAAGTAAAAACTGTTAAATTCGAAATTCTGTGATGTCAGTTAAGGAACATATTGATAATGGTAAGAAGATTTAGCTGATTTTCTTTTTGTTATAACTCTAAACTTCTGACTATTTGTATTTCTTGCAATAAAAATCCATCTGCACTTAATTGATTCAGCAACCATTTCTTTATGACAGATCAAAGCTCTTGATTTAGTCCATTCATGTGTTATCCAGGCTAGCAGCTTCACCATTCTTACCTTTACTTAGAACCATTTCCATTTAAGATAATGTCAGGGATTCAACTAAATCATATAAAATAGACCAAATAACACATTAGCTTCAGAAAAATTAAAACTTATTATTTATCTGAAGTTGATGTATTATTTGATCTGCCTTTATATTGAGTATTAGCTAGGGAAAGATCGTTTTAAAAGCCTTATGGCTGTGCCTACGCATATCGATTTCAAACATTAATTTGATCCATTGACCAAGCATGGTTAATGCTCTGGTCTCGCATTCGGGAGGACGTGGGTTGGAATCCCTCTCCGGGCATCCAGATTTGGGTTTTCCGTGGTTCCCAAAATCACTCCAGGTGAAAGCCAGGATGTTTCCTACAACAGGCCATGACTGAATCCCTTCCCATTCCTTGTCGCCCATTGTTTCTCACCTCTAATGACCTCAACATCAATAAGGCGTAAAGCCATAATTAAAAAAAAAAAGAAGATCCATTGTTCTGTATTCACCTGAGAAATTGAGGACAGAGCACTCTGCTCCATGTAAAGAGTTCGCTCTCTAACTGGCTCTTTGTCATGGAAGCTGTAATAATTACACAACAGAATTGCAGTTTTACAAGTAGTATTCCCCCCCTCCCCCTTTTTTGCTGTCCTCAGTCTATCGACTGGTTTGATACAATCCTCCATCCCTTCCTATCTTGTGCTACCCTAAAATTAATGTATACTGCAACCTCTTGGAATAGAAGCATGAGAACATCCATTCATATTATTTTCAAAGGGTTCATAATTCTCAGGAGTGAGGCAACTTTCTTAATTTTCTCTGAGTGCTAGGAAAGATTTTTCTTTTCTAAAGCAGAATCTCATTTTGGATCGATTTTTTTTGTGACATAGTTGGAAATGAGATTACGTGCTATCAGCCTTTCCCGTGTGTTTGGAATAGGACTGTAATTGAGGTTCAGTGCTTGACCTCAGCAGAAGCGGAGGCAGAGGTGAAAAAAATAAATTTATAGTTATTTGGGATTTAATATATTATTTAAAATAAACTTAACATCACCCTATTTTTATCACAATTCCTACATTTTATATAAGGAGTTGTATTAGTCTTCTTCATATATCGTTTCAGTCTGGTGCCTCTGACTTACGTAACATCCTATTTTCTTGTGGAAAATACGGTCGCCTTTCTTTTTTAGTTTATTTTTATGGAAAGCATCTAACTATGAAAAGATGCACAAACCATTAATTGTTCTTGTACTAACTTTTATTCAATCAGTTAATTATTTCTCATTTTTCGGCCAACACCAGCAGAAACTAAAAACCGTTACTTATATATTGGACTTCTTCCTGATACTTCCCGATTCATATATCGAATTTGCGAACTTAAGATAACGATTCATTTCCATAGGCTCAATTATGTTGCTTTTAGCAATTAACCTCATCTGTAAACAACAACTGCCCGAACGTAAACAAATCTCAAGGAATCTATATGTATATAAATAAGTATGCTTGCATACCATGGAATAACCTATAAAATATGTGATCGTCACACAGTCTACTACCAGATTTAATTTTTTGACCTCATCTTTCAACAACGTAACTCATGATGATTTCACAAGTGAACTAAGTTAGGTACCTAATTCAGCATGCACCAACAAAACTGTACCAATGAACTTTGCTGGTTTTTTGGCTTAATTTTTTCGAGCAACAAGCATAAGGTGACGCTACCGCACATAACCACATCCACCATACGCCTTTCCACTCATTTAGCATCCCATTCAGTGTTCAACTAGCAGGATGTACAATGATCAGGTTTCTCGCTGTAGGATTCTTATTGGACCATGAATGGGATTTCACGGATAGGATGCATTGGACTCGCAGACTAGCCAATACAGATCCTTCTTGACTGACAACCTACCATGTTGGATCATTTATGAGGGATTTGTTCTACAAAGTGTTCAACAAATGTGTGATGAGAACATTGGTGTGCTGCCAGAAAGAATGAGTGAAGAGCACTGGTTAAATCATCTTGTTGTGCACTAGGAGGAATGGGCAAGTGCATCCAAAGGTCGTCCTATAGCTAGGTACTCTAAGTTGTACTGTGAATGGGCTGCTTTTTAACATGAAAGTTCGAGCTTGTAACTCATTATATAGGTAACAACACTGTTCAATTCATTGTTACTCTCTTGCACAACCATAAGGAAAATTGAATCAAGAGTAATGTATTTAAAAGTAAACAAAACCTCTGCTTAAAACAATTGCAGAGGTGGGAGCAGAGGCATGATTTCGAGTGGAAGTTCCGCACTTATGAATGTGGAGGCGGAGCAACATTACAACAGTATTTTGCAATGAGTGAACCTACTGATTTAATGCAATGTGTAATTATTTACGAGGATGTGTTGTGGATTAGATAATCGCTTCCATTTGCGACTGTTGTAGGAAGAAGCTAACAGTGCAAGATGATGTAATCCAGCCTATTAAAGAACTGCCTCACGTTGTTGCCCCCCACTAAGTGACTATTGGCTATTGACATCACCAAGTGCAATATACCTACCATGCGTATTCAAGTTCCCAGCTGTAGGAAAAGAGTGTTCCTTTGCACATTTACATATACATAAGATAGTGGTGGTGTTAATCACTACAGAGATAATCTCAGCATTATTATCTTTGGTTTAGTGGACACTACTCACTTTGATGCTTGGTCTTACAAGGATATTGCTTTGATATATAGCTTGACATCAGTGTGATAAAGCATGTTCCTGGGATCTTTGGATGTCTGTGTTGTTTAGCACTGCATGTTTATTGAACATTCAGAATATCAACGTTTTTGTCCTGATGCAGTTCTCGTAGCAGTTGTTCTTTCTTAATAGACATTCATTCAATATTTATGGTAATGTTAGTCATGACTTGTCCTAAGAAGGGCCAGATTTTTTTTCACATCTTAGAAATACACAAAATTCTGACACTTCTGGTGTGAAAAAAAAAAATCAGCCACTAGAAAGAAAAAGTGAAATATGATCTTATTGGCTTCTTATACTGTGTTTAAGTATTTATACAAAACATTCAACTTCTCGATATTTCCTTTCTCAAAATGCAGCTGTAAATTTTTATGTTTGAACTGAGATTATTATTTAAATTAATTGTACGGAGTACATGCTCTGGTGCTAGTTGCCCTACACACACATTGTTCCCTTTTCCTGTACCCGCCTATTTTACTGTCTACAAATTTCAACTTTCAAAATTTTTGGCATATTATTCATCATCTCTCTTGATAATTTATTCAAATCCCTGAATCCATTACATATGAAAGAAAATCTCCCACACCCTTGTTCCTGAAATCGACTGCTGGCTTCTTGTCATTGTAATCTTTTTCCTTCCATGCAGGGGTACTTGACTAATTTTTGGAAAGTTGTCAATATTGTAGCTGGGTGTCTACTATAACCCAAAAAAGTGTTATTTCTTGAAAAAACAAATGGTAAAATGCAAAATATTACATTTTTATGTTTATATGAATATTAGCGCCTAAATTCTCCCAGTTGTCATGTTGTCTCATGTGACGTCACATCTCTTCTCATGCCAGTGTAAACAAATGGGCAGTTTGCTTATTTCGTGGATAAAATGAGTTCTACGATTTACAAGTGGTGTGTAGTGTCTCAGTGTGTAAACACAACATTTAAAACACCAAACCATTTTATATTTCCACACAAGGAAAATATGCTGAAAAAGAGGCTGAAGCTTGCACGACATTACTTAACGTATTTGCCTACAAAGTCTTCAGTATATTTTTGTGAAGTCTACTTTGACGTAAGATTTGATTTAATATTTTATTATGTCTGATAAGCTATGGGACAAGATGTTCAAAATTTTAAAGAAGTCAGGTCTAAAGTATCGAGATAGAAGAATACTCTATAAACTATATAAGAATCAGGTGGCTATAATAAAAGTAGAGAATCACGAGAGACATGCATCAGTTAAAAAGGGTGTGAGACAAGGCTGTAGTCTATCCCCGTTAATATTCAACTTGTATGTAGAAGAAGCAATAAAGAAAGTAAAAGAAAAATTTCCATGTGGCATAAGTTTTCAAGGGAGAAAAAATCAGTATGCTACGATTTGCTGATGACATTGTCTTGTTAGCAGAAAGGGCTGAGGATATTGAGAAGTTACTGAATGGCATGAACAAAATACTGAAGGAAGATTTTGGACTGAATATAAATCAAAGCAAGACAAAAGTGATGAAATGTAGCAGAAATGATACCAATACTAGTGGATTAAATATAAAAATATGATCGGATGCAATAGGAGAAGTAAGAGAATTCTGTTACTTGGGAAGTAAAATTACAACCGATGGTCAAAGCAGGAATGATGTTAAAAGCAGAATAGCACTAGCAAAAAGAGCCTTCATGAAAAAGAGAAACCTTTTAGTTTCAAATATTGATCTAGGAATCAGAAAGAACTTTTTAAAACTCTTTGTGTGGAGCACAGCACTTTATGGTAGCGAAACATGGACTTTAGGAATACCAGAAAGAAAGAAAATTGAAGCATTTGAAATGTGGTGCTACAGAAGAATGCTGAAAATTAAGTTGACAGACAAAGTAAGAAATGAACGAGTTTTGGAAATGATGGGTGAGAAAAGAAGTTTGTGAAAGAAGCTTACAGAAAGAAGAGACAGGCTGGTAGGTCATATTTTGAGACATGCAAGATTGGTTAATTTGTTAGTGGAGGGAACAGTGAAAGGTAAGAACTGTAGAGGAAGGCAGAGATTAGAATATATGAGGCAGATAATTGATGATGTGGGCTGTAAGGGGTATGTAGAAATGAAGAGGTTAGCACAGGATAGGAAGGGATGGAGGATTGCATCAAACCAGTCGAAAGACTGACGACGGCAAAAAAAAAGAAAAAGCTATGTACCTTAATGTTTTGTTATGAGAAAAACTTAAAAATTTTATTGATAAATAAATTACAACTTCAGATAATAAAATGCTGCTCATTGTAAATGTGTGGAAATTTTTTATTGGTACAGTTGTCGAACGATATGGAAAATTACATGAAGTATCATAGGCAGCACTATCATAACTGTGGTGCCACAAGTTGATGATGAATTCTTATGTAACTCCACGAAACTAACCTTATCTAAAGAATAAAAGTTTTTGATATCTCGCTTAGTTCTCGAGCTATCAAATGTCAAAAATCAGTTATATGTATAGTTTGTTGTCCTCTGGTCCAGACTGTATTTCAGCCTAATCACAACAGCTAGGGAGATAATAAAACACTTATTGTGCATGTCCAGCATGTAGTTCCTTGTATATTTGGTGATTTTTCTTTTCTGTTCCAGGTTGATTCAACCTAACTACCTTAATTTTGAGATACGATATCTCGTGAGATAAGCAAGATATTACAAAAAAAGAAAAAAAAAATTAAATTATTCTTTACTTTCACTTTGTCTCATAGATATACAGAAGAATCCTTCGAATTTGGCTTTGGCGAAATTTTTCTTCTGTTCCAGGCCTCATTTCGACTCAACCACTTCACATTTTAGACAGTATATCTCAAGAACTAAGCGAGATATCAAAAAAATTAATTCCTCATCACTTTCAATTTGTCTCGTCGAGTTACATAAGAATTTATCACCAAATTGCAGCACCACAGTTATCATAGACTCCCCGTATTGTATAATTTGGTAATGTTACAAGTACGTATAAAACCATGTTGTATTCCAACAAACCCACGTTGTGAATTTGATAATAAATTATTTCTCTTTACCAGATTTTTGTACGTAATTATCTGCAGTGTTTTCTAAAACCCTTTATAATGTTGGCAATGAGTTCTCTCACTTAAGTGTTTGTAACACTTGATATACAACAGACAAAGTCTACATTTATTTTACATATTTGTATACTAACTTCAACTAATTCCGAAAAATAGTTTGACCTGAATAAGACAATAGTTTGCGACTATTGTTTTTTGGAAAATATGAACAAAATAAAAATTCTAATGACAGAGGAATGTGTAAAAACGCTAATACAGAAAGGAAAAACTTTATACTTTTACATTCACAACGTTATTGTTGGAAATGTAATGTCGAACGAATGTAAACAAACTAAACTTTTTCTCGCTGTGTCAATAAAAACTTGAAGAATTCACGCAATGATTTTTTAAGTAATAATTACATTAATGCTTAGCAACTACACAAGCTTTTGCACAGCAACATTCATATTAAAAACTTTTTAAACAATATTAAAATGAAATATTTGATATTAATACTCAAAATGTAGACTCGCTGACTAAAAAAACAAATTACAGATTTGTATTAACTAAAATGGTGATAATATGACTAACAGAACAGATACTCCTACTTTGACAGTTTGACGTTCCGAAGTTATGCCGAACAAAAGTTCCTGGCATCATCACCTCAATTTCGGGAAAATTTGAACTATTTCTCTTAGTAAATCCAATTTCCACTTCAAATATAAGTAGTTTAGTAGATTCATAATCAGCACGAAACCCTTAAACACCTTAATTACATACACTGTCAACTCACGGGAACAGCTGGGAGCTAAACTGGCGCAAGCTGATATGTAACGTCATGTGGGATATGACTAACAGTGGTCTTTTTAAATTTTTATTTTATTAAAAGTATTATTTTTTAACTCTTATCCAACAAATAAAGTTGATTTTTGGTATCCTTACAGCTAACTACTCTATCATTATACATTAAGGTTTCATAGTTTCCTTTTTACTATCAAGTGCCCCATTCTTATTCCAATATCTTTCTACCCCTCACCACCAATATATGCCTTACATACTCCCATCACTATCTTCACCCTCTTCCTGTATTCCAATGAACCCCATTTCATCTCATTTATCATGTCAGTTACTGACTGTGTTCTGCAGTAATTTCCAGAGACAAATCTCGTAGCTCTTCTTTGCACCCCTTCAAACTTCCGTATTTGATACCCAGTAAGTGGGTCCCATACTACACTGCCATATTCAAGCAATGGTCTCAGGTCTGACCAATGTCTTGTAACCCAGTTCCCTTACCTCTCTGGTACATCATCTCATCACTCTCGCCAACAAGTAAAGGATTTTGAAACCTTTTACAACTACCTGTCCAATGTGTCCTGCCCAGTTGAGTTTGTTATCAAATGTTATGCCACGGTATTTACATTTAAAGTCTTCAACAAGCAATTCATTCCCCATCTTATAATCATAATCAACTTTTTTTTGTCTGTGTATCTAATAAGCTGACTCTTTTTTGCATATATCTTCATCCTGTGTTGACCTACCCTGTAAGGTATCTTGTCCAAATCAGCCTGCAGTTGCTTACAGTCTTCAATGGTTTTGATCCTTTTATATGGCATTATAATGTCTCCAAAAAACCTAACTTCTGATAGTAAATGATCTACACAATAATTTATTAGAATAACAAATAACAGTGCTCCCATTACATTTTCCTGTGGTACTACATTTTTACTTCCGTTTCTTTTGATCCTGCATTTCTTAACCTGACTTTTTGCTTTCTACCTTTTAAGAATTCTTCTACCCAGGAGATCACTTTTCCATCCATTCCAATGGATTTTACGGTATTTTCCACCATTACTGTCAATAGCCTTTGAAAGATTTAGTGTTATACTATTTGTCGTCCCCTGTCATTTCATCCAAAGTATCTTGCATTTAGAGATTTGCATGAATATCCTTGTCTGAAACCATGTTGTCAACCTGAAAACCACTTACATTCCTCACATACAATTCTGATGTGGCTGCATATCAGTCCATCAATTTACTTAACACTAATGTTAAATTGATTGGCCTATAATTTTCTACCTTATTTGTCACCCTTGCTTTATGTAACTGTACCTCTATCATGCTTTTCGAATCCTCTAGTAAGCAGCAAATATCCAGACCCAGTTTAAATTATAAACAAGGACTTAATAACAGCAAAGAAAATGGCCAAAGATGGGTTTATGAAGAGTATTGTCAGTGCAGGGGGACCATTGACTGATGCATCTAGAAATTTCTATGGCTATATCAGGAAACTGAGGGGAAGGGAGGATGTAGAGACACTTATAGATAAGGATGGAGAAGAAGTTACTGACGATTTGAAAAAGGCAGAGATTTTAAGTAACTGGTTCAGAGAAAGCATTAGGGAAAATGAATCAGAAACAGGAGGGTCTAATTCGGAGAACGAGCTTAACAACACAATTAGAAATGACGATAGTAAAAAATTTGATATCCATCCTGAGGAAATCATGAAGGAAATAAGAAAGCTGAAAAAACATAAAAGGGCTGGTGAAGATAATATTACTACAGATATCTTAAAGATAGCCGGATGTGACATTGTACCTTATCTTGAAATATTATTTAAATTGAGTCTAGACACTTGCTGCTTACCACAGGACTGGAAAAGTGCAATAGTAGTACCGGTACATAAGGGAGGGGTGAGAAATAGAGTTGAGAATTACAGGCCAATCAGTTTGACATCAGTGGTAGGTAAATTAATGGAAAGATTGATATGCAACCACATCAGAAATATATGTGAGGAACGTAATTGGTTTTCAAGCAGGCAACATGGTTTCAGGCAAGGATATTCATGCGAATCTCAGTTGGTGGGATATATGCAAGATATTTCAGATGAAATGGACAAGGGAGGCCAAATTGATAGTGTAGCACTAGATCTGTCTAAGGCGTTTGACAGAGTAAGCCATAAAATGGTAGTAAATAAGGTAAAAACCATTGGAGTGGATAAGAAAGTGATTTGCTGGGTAGAAGAATTTTTAAAAGGTAGAAAACAGAAAGTTAGGGTAGGAAATGTAGTATCAAAAGAAGTGGAAGTAAAAATGGGTGTGCCACAGGGTAGCATATTGGGACCATTGCTATTCATTATTCTAATGAATAATTGTGTTGCCTGTTTACTATCTGAAATTAGATTGTTTGCAGATGACATAATGCTGTATAAAAGAATCAAAACGATAGAGGATTGTAAACAGTTGCAGGGTGATCTGGACAGGATATCTAATTGGGTTAGTAAACATGGAATGAAGATAAATGCAAAGAAGAGTCAGCTTATTAGATACACAAATAAAAAACAAAAGGTTAATTATGAATATAAGGTGGGGAAAGAATTGCTTGCTGAAGACTTGAAATGCAAATATCTTGGAATTACTTTTGATAACAAACTTAACTGGGCAGGACACATAGGACAGGTGGTAGGAAAAGGTTTCAGAGTTCTGCACTTGTTGGAGAGAGTTATGAGGGGATGTACGAGAGAAGTCAAGGAATTGGGTTACAAAACTTTGGTCAGACCATTGCTCGAATATGGTAGTGTAGTATGGGACCCTCATTTTACGTATCAAATACAGGAGTTGGAGAGGGTGTAAAGAAGGGCTGCTAGATTTGTTTCTGGAAATTATCGCAGAATGCAATCAGTGACGGATATGATAAAGGAGCTGGAATGGGATTCATTGCAAGACAGGAGGAGGATGAGGAGGGTCATGGGAGTGTACAGGGCATATACTGGTGATGAGGCATGGAAAGATATTGCAGTAGGTATGAAAAGTAGTGCATGGAAGGGAAAAGATGACCATGACCACAAGCTGGCACTCGATTTCAGGCACAAGGGTGTAGGAAGATTCTCTTTTTTAGGTAAGGGTGTCAGGGATTGGAATGAGTTACCAAGAGAAACGATGAATAATTTACCGAAAACTTTGAAGGAATTTAAAGAAAAAATTTGTAGAGGGCAAATGTAGGTGGGTGCAGGATAGGGGGAAGATAGCTGTGTAGGGAAATTGCCACCGGAGCCTGTGCTCCATTGCAATTAAATTAATTTAAATTAAATGTTTCAAGATAAGGTACAATGTCACATCCAGCTATCTTTAAGACATTGTTATGAATGTGTATGTACAGTAATGGGCTATTCTCTGGTTTTCTTGAAATGTGGTAGTGTGGGTATGAAGTGCTGACTCTAAACTGCAATTTATTTCATCACTGGCAATGTTTTGTAGGATAAATTAGTTTAAAATGGTAAATTATTAACTAAATTGTGTAGAATTATGCATATTTACATTTGAAAGTAATACTTTTAATTCTTCTTGTTACCGAACGTGTTGAGTGAGCTGTTAATGCTCTGGCCTCGCATTCGGGAGGACGGCGGTTCGAATCCCCATCCCGGGCATCCAGATTTGGATCGCCCATGGTTTCCCCAAATCACTCCAGTTGAATGCTCAGATGCTTCGTTCAAAAGGCCATGACCGAATTTATTCCCGTTTCTTGTTCCCACTCCTTTCCCACCTCTAATGACCTCGACATAAAGCCATAAGTAAAAAAAAAACCATCTTGTTGTTATTTATTCGTCATTTCTTAATCACAAATTTTATTTATTTGAAACTAGCTGAAAACTTGGTGGTTATTTTAAGGACAGCATATTATCATCATATATTCTAGACTCTGTTCTGACTGCAATATGATAGAGTGTTATTTATTTTTTAAACATAAAGTTAACAATTTGTTATTAATAATATTAGTAGATTTTGATTAATGTTTTTCACTTTGTGACTAAACAGTATTGATTATTTAAATTCCATCATAGGTTTAATTTTGAAATTTGCAAATATAAGTTATATTTATTGGCTTTATTTAAATACTTTAGTAGTTACTGGAAGGCAACTGAGGAGTAATGTTTCACTCTAATATTAAATAAGTCTTTTAAAAAATAAGTTACTCTCATTGTAAAATTTTTAGCAAACTACTCAGTCCGTCAAATTTAAAACATTACATCATTTTTAACCCTTAAGTTTTAATTAGGAGGTAATATAAGTTAAACTTATCTATTATTATTAAAAATATCACTAATTAACCTTCGTTGAATTAGCTGTGAATATCATGTATGGAAAGTGTGGTGCTTGTCACGAGGACGTAGTGAAGTGTGTGTATTGCAGTGAATGTAAGTAGTTTCTCTGATGTGAATGTTGTAGAGAAGGAAAATTGGAAGTAAATAATGCTCTTTCATGGCATTGTCCATTTTGTTTTAGGTATAGAAATATTTCAGAGCAGGAAGAAAACATCTTGGAGATGAAACAATCAGGAAAAAGCACAAAATGATCAGAGCCCTTCAGACACAGCATATAGAAACAGAAAGTAAAGATCATGAGTTAAGTGGAGAGGGTGAAAACGATCGTTGTAAGTTGGAAGCCGGCTGCAGGGAAAATAGAATAAACAGGAAGGGGATGCCAGACATACCAGAAATTATTGGGGAAAAATAGGTTTGCCCAGTAATGAGAGTCAGGGCAGGGGGAGGGAGATCACCATGCAGGTGCAAATGTGGATAAAATGCAGGGGTTACACACACACACACACAGAAAAAAAAATAATGTTCTGCTGCTAGGTGGTAACTATGGGAGAGGTGTATGCCCACTTTTGGGGACATCCATAAATTACGTGAGGTACTTTTCTAGTTTTCTGCCCACTAGCTCAGTATTGACAGTATTAATGTGGTGTTCTAAATAGAAAACTGAATTCTTTTCATGGCTTCCTGTATCTCAAGAACAATAGGCACTTGTGTTTTTTCTATTTTTTAAATCAAGTTATGGTATGTGGAATTATAATTCCAGTGTTTGCGAAGTGATTTCATGCTGTTGGTTTAACTTCTTATCAAACTCTAAATAAATTGTTGGAAATCATTAATTGTGACTAGAAATTCGAGGTAGTAGGGAAAGAAAGCCACATTAACACTAGCAAAGTTCCCAAAAAATATAAAAAGTGGACTATGTCTATATCAACATTGTTTTAGTATTAACTTTCTGTGTTTTAGTTTTAAAATCATGATAATGTTTTGATGAAATTAAAAGTTATTCGGCATGATGACCAGCTTTAGCTGTATGATGTGAATTAAATCTTCTGATGTGACCATCTACTTGAAATGAGATATATTTTTGTTTTATCAACATCTGTATTGTTTAGGATCTACAAAAAAATATTTTCTTTGAAGTTTGTGTTTGATTTGAAGTAAATATTATTTAAATTCCACATTTTATCCAGAATTGTACCCACCAGAGTGGCTTAGATTGTTTAAGTGCTGCATGCTAGGTCTTGGAGATACAATGGGGACTTAGTCCCCATATACTGGCCATCCTAATTGCAGTTTTTAGGCAGTTTTTGCAGTCATCAAGGAAAATGCCTGGATGGTTCCCAATCTCTGCCTTATAAACTACATCATACAAACAAAAAATACACTTAGCACACACAGAACTTAGTTACATGTTTCATAAAGAGGTATCAACACATTTGCTTTCCCCATAAAATTATAGCAGACCCAACCTGTGGTTGGAAACTGCTCTAGAAGAGGTAGATTTTATCCTGAACTATCCAGTGAATGAGAATAAAGTGAAAATTTCCGTAGTACAAAATAAGATGTGTGGGTATTCGCTACCAGAACATATGCTCCATCATAGTCAATAATACTATATTGATTGTCTGATTTTGTTTTTGTTGTTGATTTGTTACAGTATTAATGTATGGTACCAGAAAATGCTACAGATCTTCATCTGACTTCTGATAGTTTAATAAACCATATACCACTGAGTTGCTTCTTTGGGTAAGTCATTGATATCAATACTAACAACTTCTGTTTCATCGGTGAAAATTATGCAAATAAATGATTTGATTATTAGCTGCATATTTATTTGAGATAGATGAGTGTAACAGCTGTTTGTTATTTAACTTCTGAATTTCAAATGCTAAACTCTTGTCTTGTAATGATCTTAAGAACCAACATTGTAGTATTTATCATTTTATTTTCATTTCAACGAAGTATTCTAGTGTTATATATGAGGATAGAGAAATCCGTACTTGAATTAGGCTCATTACAAATTGATAAGTTAGCACTTTGATATAACATTATGGAAATTTTATCTGCAAACTCTTGTTCTTTCTACACCATTAATATGCAATGAAGTGTAGAACTAGTCAAATCAGAAATGAACAATTTGCACAGTGGGAATGACCTGTGATTTTAGCTTTGTTACCATGACTTGACAATATACTGTTCTGTGCTCATTTTCCATTTTGTGTCACTAAATTCCAGTTTTGCTTCAGAAAAATTGTCTGATAGTGGATGAAGATAGCATCATCAATGAATTGGAACAAAGTAGTTGAACAAGATAAAACAAAATGTTCAGTTGTAAGAAGAGATATAACATTGTAACACTAAGGAAATAACATTTGTTTTAAAGAAGAAGAAAAAGAGCAATAGACAAGTGAATAATATTCTGATGTTAGTGCCAGATTTGTCGTGACTTTCATTTATAAGTGATTTCTGCAGCATCAGAGCTAGGATTCAAAATTATTTGTTTTTCTGCCAGAAAATGAGCTTGGAGTAGGTTTTACCATTTATTACTATATAATATATTACCAGTATCTAATGCAGTGTTTCCCAACGTGGGGCCCACGCCCCACAGGGGGGCAATTTGGTTTTTTTAGGGTGGAAATTTAGAAATTGACTTGATACGACCTTACCGCTTTCTCTTCGGGTTATTTAAATGCAATGCTAGATATAGGTACAAAATATAGCAAAAAAGCAAATTCTTAAAACAGTGCTGTAAATAATTATTAGATATAGTTTCGTTTCATGTTAGCAAAATATATCATCTGGATGATTTGAGTCGTCAACTTGACCTTTTTGGGATTCACCGCGTAATGTTCCGCCTGTCTCGGGAACCCGGATCTTTTAAAACGCGCCAATAACGGCGTTGCTCGTGATTTTTCTATCTTCATATTTAGCCGAATCTGGATTTAGTGCAGTAAATGATTTACTGATAAAAAAAAAAAAAAAATCGACTGGATATAACACAACGTGGAGACTTGAGATTAAAGCTTACCAAATTGGAGCATAATATAAAATTTCTATGTAGCAAGCATCAAATTGCCATAATAAATCTTTATTAAAAATCTTTTGAATTTTAGTATTTCATTATATGTTTTTTAAATTTAGTTACTGTGTTTTATGACAATATTAAAGTGTTTTCTTTTAAAAACCATCCTATATGAGTTTCTTTAATAACAAATAATTTTTTTATTAAAAATTTGTATGGGGGCAAAAAAAAAAAAAAAAAAAAAAATGTTAAAAGTGGGACATGACCAAAAAAAGGTTGGGAAACACTGATCTAATGCTAAATGTGGTGCTATTCATGGTTATAGAGGGAGCACTTTCATATATGTTTCATTTGTGCTAGTTAAATTTGGAAAAATATTTCAAAGGATTGCACTGGACTTGTATTCAAGTATTCAGTTTCAGAATTTCTCAACCTTTGGTGAAAAATAATCTTTTATTTCAAGCGTTTTTGTACCTGTTATATTTTTCATTTGTAATGTGATGCTATACAAGGATGCTGAAAATTAAGTGGGCAGATAAAGTAAGAATTATATGTTTTGAAAATTATGGATCAGAAAAGAAGCTTGTGGAAGATTCTTGCAAAAAGAAGAGACAGGATGGTGGGTCACATTTTAAGACAAGTGGGATTGGTTAATTTGTTACTGGAGGGAACAGTTGAAAGTAAAAACTGAAGAGGTAGACAAAGATTAGAATATATGAAGTAGATAATAAAAGATGTAGGTTGAAAGCTGTATGTTGAGATGAAGAAGTTATTGCAAGATAGGAAGGGATGGAGGATTGCACAAATGAGTCAAGAGACTGATGACAGCAAAAAGAATATTTTGCCAGGCAGATGCAATGTGTGTTAGAAAACTATGACATGTACAACTGGAAACTGGTGACGTTCCGTCGGTAAATATAATTAAGGAAAAAATAATAACCATTACTTGCCGCATGTGTGGTAGATGAGGCCAATAAAAAAAACTTATTAATTTCAGTCTATTGTTTTTCAGTATCATTTCCTATTCTTCACATACATTTATTGGTGTTCTTTGTCTTTTACTATTGATGAGCAAAGCAACTTTATTAAAGTGGACATTTTTTCATACCTCAGTTGAACTGATCATTTATTGCTTAAATCCTGTGTATTAAGTAAGCTATCCTCTCATGTTGCAGCGATATTGTTCTGATATCTGCATCCTTCCTGGCTTCTTCCATCTTGACTAGAATCTGTGTTAAGAATAATATCTTTTTGTTTAGTGTAGTTTTACATCCCAAAAGAAGTTTTTAATAAGTATATCAGGAAATTATTTAGTTATTATAAAATATGACATCACTTTCCTCTTATTGCTTGAGAACCAAAAGACTCTGAATAGTGTGTATACTGTCTTCCAGCAGAATTTTCATTGCAGCATTGTGTTGCCTGGAAACTTGAAATTGGCATGTAAAAAGGTAATGTTTCCCCATTGTTGACAGAAAAAGAGAGACTGGTTTCTAAAAGTTGTAGCAACTTTCATACATCTCAAACTTTCTGACAGAACATGAAATGGAACTCATATTTGCGGGGAGTTACAGTGCAGTCTGCAGGTAGACTGTGTTATGTTGAACTTGCACACTTCTCATTCTGTGTCCCTCCTCCTTCCACCCCACCTTTTTTCCCCCTCATCTCAACTCCACATGCTCCTGAAAGCCCAGCTTAGGAGCCAAGTCCAGAATTAGGCTTAGTGCTACAGATGGCACAGAGATGACTTTAATTTCTTTTGCCACTCTATTTTTTTCTTTTATTTGTTGCTTCACAGAAATTGTTCACCTATATAATGAAACAATCGTTAAAACAAATAGTATATCGTGTCTGTAGGTAAGTATTGCTTTGAGTATCTTCTATACCTTAGATGACAATGCAGAAAAAACTATCATTTAAGAAAATTAAAGACTTAAAATGAATTTGTTAATATAAATTTATTTTAACTGTTAATGTTGACATTTGAGTGTTGAGGAGAGACAAATCAAAATTTTATTTATCACTAAGTATTGTATTTCCACAACAGAAAATACAACTATTTGATAAGACCACATGCAATTTATTTATATCTGAGCTTTATAAAGTGAATTTGTTGTGGGACGCAGATGTGTACAGTTAAGTACATTTTATGTTTTTCTCCAGTCCTTTATTTCATGTTATTCCTTTAAAAAAACTTAACCTAGTACACACCCAAAAGGATGGTTGGATCCTCCATGAGGATACATATGAGTTGAGTGAGTTTGTCAGAGGTTGAACAGCCAGTTCTTATTCTCCAGGACCTGCAGGTTTTATTGAAGTGATCTGCTTGGACATAATTATATTGCTAGAATGAAAGGTTGGGCTAGAGGCCTACAAAATTATGACCTGTACCTGT
The DNA here is from genome assembly GCA_031002005.1 of Vandiemenella viatica. Lineage (NCBI taxonomy): Eukaryota > Metazoa > Arthropoda > Insecta > Orthoptera > Morabidae > Vandiemenella > Vandiemenella viatica. Next base: position 29,650,950 of record JARYHS010011408.1, read on the forward strand.
ACCAGGAATTGAACTTAGGACCCTCCCTTTTAATAACAGGCACTGAGCTACTGGAGATATTTTTTAATATTTGTGGTTAAGTGTGCCCTTTTCTCCTTGCAGAGTCCACAAGCAAGAAATACTTGATGCATACCAAACTTTAGTGGCTTGTAAGTGAAAGATTGTGCAGCATTAGTGATAGATTTTGGATGCATGTAGTCATATATCACTGTTTGACATTTGCCACATAATTGTAACTTTAAAAAATACCCCTACTTTTGATCTAACCAAGAATGACTGGTTGAACCTCCAATGTCATCTAAATGTAAAAGCTTAAAATGAAATAAGCCTAAATGATTTACTAAAATCCTCCTCTGCTTTTTAGTTAACACATTGGATCTTGTAATTTAATGCCAATAAAAGCTTATGTGTGACAGATCAGATGCCTTTGACAAGCCCGTCTGGATGAACGATATAAACAAAGCTATTGAAGTTTATAAATAAATAAAAAGTTTCTAGTCGTTAGACATTAAAATTTAAATTATGAAATATTTTTCTTGGTGTTGAAATGTTTTTGAAAAAAATATTCTAAGATTTATTCAGAAACTTAAATGTTGAAATTTTTTATTTGAAATCATTATATGTTCATTTCAGCTGTTGCCGATAAATCTGTCAAAGTCGTGCAGTCGATTTAATATTTGTGATTTGAATGTCTTAGCTGGCAGCTCTCGTGATGGCAGGAGTTGCGATAATACTGGAACAAATATTTTTTGATTATTGTAAAATATTAATATATATCGAATAATCTTGGTTGCTGAAATCTACGGTTAAATTTAATGTAATTAACTCAGTGCGAAAACATAGTGGTCGAGATGTGAACTCCCCGCAATATGCTTACCAGCACGGACTACCTGGCTGAAATTCGCTTTTGCAATTTTGCACATTATTAATGTGAAATAGCCGTCTGGTAAAGCTTTTGCTTTGTCTATGTTAATAACTTTTAAGTTCGGATTCCACTGCCGTCACGGGAGAGAAATGTACTGGAAAATCTTTCACCATGTCATTAAGAATACATGAAATTATTATCTTGATTAGATGTTTTGGCGGTTTCCGTAATCGTCCTAGGTGTATGCCTTGACGGTTCACAATATTTCAGCATCTAAATACAAGTTTCGTAAAGAGGATAGCACAATAGATTACATAGTTAGCAGACAGATGACACTGACTCCGACCGTCAGTTTTTTTTGCTATCATCAGTTTTTCGACTGGCTTGATGCAATCCTCCATCCCTTCCTATCTTGTGCTAACCTCTTCATATCCCTTACAACCCACGTCCTCAATTATCTGTTTCATATTTTCTAGTCTCTGTCTTCCTCTACAGTTCTTACCTTCGACTGTTCCCTCCACCAGCAAATTGACCAATCCAGCATGTCTCAAAATATGACCTACCAGCCTGTCTCTTCTTTCTGTAAGCTTCTTCCAGAAACTTCTTTCCTCATCCATCATTTCCAAAACTCGTTCATTTCTTACTTTGTCTGTTAATTTTCAGCATTCTTCTGTAGCACCACATTTCAAATGCTTCAATTTTCCTTCTTTCCGGTATTCCTAAAGTCCATGTGTTCTATAAAGTTTTTTCTAATTCCTAGATCAATATTTGAAACTAAAAGATTTTTAGATCGTTCTTAACATCCGCAGCCTTCAACAGCTTCAGCGAAATAAAAAGAAAGAGAAGGAAACAGGTCAGTTTGTGAGGCTAGAACTCTCATGAATTTCTGAACGAGAAATAAATTCAGATACAAAAAATGTAACGTTTCCATTAGGATTTTTAGATTCACGCGCTTAGTAGACGTATCTGGTGTCTGTTTAAAGATAAAATTTCAATAAGTGGCAAACTCTCCTTTCTGTATTTATTTCAAATCCTTTTTAATAATCATCGAAGAAGCAGATTCGATCACTCATATTCAAGTGGCATCAGTATTGATTTTTGAATCTCAGAGCCTTCTCAATTTGCGGATAAGATAATTTAAATTTAATCTTAGATTTTTATAGATACCTAACATTTGTGCAAATCATAACGTTGTTCTAGGATTTCGGTTCAAACTGCTATTGTATATATTAACTCCAACAAAACTTTGATTTAGTGTAGTTGTAAACAGTCGATTAGTAACATTGTAGATGAAGAATGAACCTGATTGATTGGGTGGATGCCTGAATTTTATCGGCCTTCTGTCGAACACAAATATTAAGAGAACTACGGAAGTAAATGACAATTATGTTTCTTAAATTGCGGAAGTAATCTAGTAATTTAGTTAAGTGATTTGGATTAAATTTACTTCTTTAGAGGTTCTCATTGATTTAGGATATCTTTGCTGAGAGACTTCTGTTGAAACCCCCAATTTCTCTCTTCATTTTATATGCCTTATTCCTTATTCTTCTCCGATTAAATTTTTCGTGTGTTTGTTAAGTACTTTTATTATTCGTTGATGTTAAGATTAGTATTTAATTAAAATAAAACAAAGAAGGTTTATTTATACGTGGAAACTATTTTCTCCAAATTATCCTTTGTATGGTAACTCAGCAATGTTATGGTATTGCCTTTCTCTATACCGAAGGATTCTCGCTTAGATCACTGATTCCGTCGAAATTTTCAATTCTTAACTTATTCCCTATAGTATAGTTTTCTTAGTGGAGTAACGTAACACCCTTCGGATACTGTTACTGTCAGCATTACCCTTAAAATTTATTAAGCTGCAATATTCTTGACTTGAATTCTTTGGTTTTTATCGACGTTTCTGTTTATTCTTAAGTGAAAGCCAGAAATACAGCTGGGAATTTGCGCTCTACTGAGATGAGGCAACCAGCGCAGCTCAAGTAACACAACCGCAAGTTCACAATGCCTGACAGTATGCTTCAAAAACGCAGGCACAGTAAGAGAGAGATACATCTCTCTTCGCCCCGTGTGTTAATATTGCGTGTCCTACTTGAGATGTGAATGTCGGAACACGCGCTACAGTGTTCGGTATTAGGGTGATTACTCGTTTGGCAGTTTCCGGAAGACTGCCCGTGGCTACTATGTGGGCCAGCTCGCAGCGCAGTGTCACGGGGGTAGCGCGAAGCACAGTCGGCGCGCGCTCTCTGTCTCTCCTCCTCTCTCGCCACCGCTTTGCTCCGCTCCTTCGTCCGTCCTCTACCTCCGCTGCCGTCGCTGCCCCTCGCACCCGCGCACTGCCACACCGCCAGAACAATGGCGGACGCTCTTGCTCCTATCTCTTGATTGGTAATTGTGTGTTAAATTCTGGGGTGGGAGGAACGGGTTGGGGGAGGGGGGACAGCGTGCGCGGGGGTGTCGGGTGGTCGGTCGTTCGGCGGTCCGCCTGTCCGTACGTCCATCCGCTGGGGTGCGGTGCGGTGTGGGGAGAGTAGTCAAGAGTTGCTGCCGCCGCTACCGCTAGCCCGTCTGCTCACTCGCTCGCTAGCTGGCTGGATCAATATTTTAACTTCCACAGATAACAACACAAACACAGAACTAATATTTAGTTTGCACGAAGCATGCCCATCAGGCGCTGCGGTTGTCGTCATAGTCGTCTGCACGTGCTGCCTCATTCTCTTCGCCTTCGACGGTGCCTCACTTCCAGGGTCTGCCTGCGGAAGCAGGAAGAACTGTTGCTGGCATTATTTTGCACCTTACATCAGAACTCTTTTTGTTTTCTTCATCGGACACGTCCTTGTTATCTATTGCTTAAAAAAAAAATTTTAAAAAATAAAATAGTAACTCCTAGATACTGCGTCAAAATTCAAGTTCAAGTGATGGGTTTTCTTCGTCATTCATCTTTTCTGTCAGACAGAAATTGTAAAATACGTTCTGGCGATTGATTAAGCAGGTGCCCGTTTTCATATTATTGCATCAGCATTTACGGGCATGATTCCTTTTGGATTTCTGCCTTTTGGCTGAACAGAAATGTAAATATTGTGGAGGTAGTAACGTTTCATTTTGTGTTAACACTAAAGAATCCCTACTAAGGAAAATTCTTTACATTGATAGCAATTTTCTGTGCCAACTAGCCGTTGCTCTTAGGATGAGGTTAGGTACCATTAAAAGATCTATTTTTCACCAAATATAGTTTGGAATTTAATTTAATTGCGATGCAGCGCACGCTCCGATGGCAATTTCCCTACACACCCATTTTCTTCTTTCCTGTACCCACCTAATATTTTTTCCTTCTACAAATTTCAACTTTAAATTTTTTCAACATTTTGGTAAATTATTCATCATTTCTCTTTGTAACTTACTCCAATCCCTGACCCCCTTGCCTTCGAAGGAAAATCTACCCACAAATTTGTGCCTGAAATCAAGTGCCAGTTCGTTGTCATGGACATCTCTCCCCTTCCATGCATGACTCGTATTAGTTACACCCATATCTTTCAACGCCTCATATATACGCCTTCTACATTTCCATGACTCACCTCCTGTTGTCTTCCAATGAATTCCATTCCAGTTCTTTTATCATATCGGTAAGTGATTGTGTTCTGCGGTAAATTTCAGAGACAAATTTGGCAGACCTTCTTTGTGCTCCCTCAAACTCCTGCATTTGATACCCAAAAATGGGGGTCCATTACTACTACATCATATTCAAGCAATGGTCTGACCAAAGTTTTGTAACCCAATTCCTTTACTTCTCTTATGTATCCCTTCATCACTCTCTCCAGAAAGCGCGGGATTTTGAAAACTTTTGCTACTATCTGTCCATTGTGTCCTGCCCAGTTGAGCTTTTTATGCCAAGATATTTACGTTTCAAGTCTTCAATAAAAAATTCTTTCCCAACCTTATAATCATAATCAACCTTTAGTTTTTTTTCTCTCTCTATACCTAATAAGCTGACACTTCTTTGCATTTATCTTCATCCCATGTCTACCAACCTATCTGGATATCCTGTACAAATCATCCTGCAGCTCTTCACAGTCCTCTACCGTTTAGATTCTGTTATATAACATTATGGCATCGGCAGACAACCTAAACTCCGATAGTAAACCATCAACACAATCATTCATTAGAATAATGAATAGCAATGATCCCAATATATGTGGCACTCCAATTTTCACTTCCACTTCTTTTGATAATACATTTCCCACCCTAACGTTTTGCTTTCTGGCTTTAAAGAATTTTTCTACCCAGTGAATCATTTCCTACTCCTGTAGTTTTTACTTTATTTATCAACCATTCTGTGACTCACTCTGTCAAAATCCTTTGGAAGATCTAGTGTTACCCTACCAATTTGACTTCTCTTGTCCATTTAATCCGAAATATCTTGTATTTATGCCACTAACTGAGATTCGCATGAATATCCTTGTGTAAAGCCATGTTGCCGACGCGAAAACCACATGCGTTCCTCACATATATTTCTGATGTGGTTGCATATCAATCTCCCCATTAATTTACCTACCACTAATGTCAAACTGATTGGCATATAATTTTGGACTTTATTTACCACTCCTCATTTATGTACCTGTACTACTGTAGCACTTTCCAGTCCTCTGGTGAACAGCAAATATCCAGACTCAATTTAAATAATGTTTCAAGATAAGTTACCATGCCATATTCTGCTATCTTTAAAACATCCGTATTAGTATTATTTACACTAGGCCCATTATGTTTTTTGAGCTTTCTTAGTTCCTTCAAGATATCCTCAGGATAAATTTCAAATTTTTTAGTCTGCTCATTTCTGATTGTTTGGTCAAGCTCGTTCTCCGGTTTACACCCACCCATTTCTGAATCATTGTCCCCAATGGAATTCTCGGCATACTAAATCATATCACGTCGGGTTCTATGTTTTATTATTTCGTCATAGTGAAAGAAAGGTACTTTCACTAAAGTCGATATTGTTTTTTTCCTTATTGCGTAGTGCGGGCAGTTAGAACTAATTTTTTGTTTGTGACGGTAGAAATTTCTCTAGTAGTTTCAACAGTAATTCCAAGATTTATGTTAACTGCGCTTGTCTTGCGATTTCTTGCTCTTTGCTACCTCCTCAACACGTCTGGCATTGGACTCGGAAAGATCATAGTTTTATTCCTGTTAATTCCTCCGACTTCCTCCCCCCCTCCCCACCCCCATTACCTCAAGTGGGTGGCCAGCTGGGAAGTTGGTAGTATTGTTATCAGAAGCGTGTCTTTCAGCAGTTATCTGAAATTAGTGTTTGATCAAAAAATCTTATGAATAATACTAACTCTTTTTTCTGTTAACAACGAAGAATAGAAGCAACAACAACAACAAAACAAAATGTCAAATATCGACTGTAATTTTGATTGACATACATTTAGAGGCACCTGTTTTACCGTGGAATTGTGTTTTCTTCTCGAAATTCGTCTAATTATTGAAGCTGTGGAAAAGAAAACTGTTCATTGCATTAACCAGGAGAAAAATTCGAAATATTATGTGGTTTCTAAACCTGGTAGATAAAATTGAGACATTAACATTGTAATGGGATGGGAAGATGGGTGTAAACAGAACTGATGTACTGGATTGTTGTGAGTGTGTCGGGTAAATGGAAATTTGGATATTATTACCATAAAAGATAGTGGACTGTTACTATTTTGCTTGGGGTCAAATGTGACTTTAAAATTGGCTTGGAACAAATTTTAATTACAGGTATATTTCGCAAGAAAGCTAATCAAAATGGACTGAATATAATATGCTGTTGTACCATTTATAACAGTACCTGACAAAACGATAAAATTACAATATTTAATACAGTGCTCTAAACATCTAAAACAAATCGAATGTTTGAGCTGACAGTTCTGTTGGTGCTAAGAAAATCGTGATGAAACCGAAATTGAAACAACTGTCATTACGTTTGAGAAATAATTACAAAAGCGAACTTTAGTATTTCTGATGGCTGTGTTCAAAACTTACCAATTGTTGTGGTGTTACGGTGGTGCTTCCTTCGTAGAGTCGTCAGGGACTTACATTGTTTAAGCATATATATAAAATTATGGTGGAACACAAAAGACCTGGTGCCCTACATATCCTACTTTCACTATGCGGGTAAATTAATTAGCATTTCCCTTGGTAATTTTGTCCAATTGATGAAGCCCTAATACACAAAAGAAAATTTTCCAACTACCTAATGCCTGACATCAAGGGCTAGTGTGTGATTGTTGTCATCTCTCCTCTTCTACTTTTTACTCCGAATTCTTCTGCCAATATCCATACAATCCTCAAAATGATACAAAGCCGTGTGTTTTCTACGTGTACACCTAATAAGCTGACTCTGTTGTGTACATGTTAAGATGAGTGTTTAACTTCCGGAACCGAAGCTGAGTGCGTGTTTGTCACCTCTGTTGTAAAGTACAAGGTCCATCACAGGTGTTTCTGGCTCACGTCAGTATTGTCCCTTGCGGGCAAACGTGATTCTCTGAGTAATAATAGCAACGGAATATCCGTCGCCTACAAGTCTTGCAAGATACGCATCATCCAACACCACTAGGTGGTAATCGTCGGAAAATTCCAAGCCTGTTTGCTTCATATCAAGGAATGTCACTGTGTTGGTAATGATATATGATTAAAGTTGTTGGGAATCCGAGCGAGTAGCCACAAGTGAAGTGGTAAGAGATTTTATTGGAGGGTGTTACCAATGCTTTTTGAAGTTAGGATATTGTACGAATTCTGATGCAGTGTGGAACACCCTTGAGACAGAAGGTCAGAATTCCCTTCGTCTCAGTTTGCCACTTTAACCACTTTGTGGAAGTAATTCATGTTAGTTAATAATACATTTTTTGAAGATATTTTTACTGCACCCAATTTAAAGTTATTTAATTTAAATATTACTTATGCTTAGTCGGCAAAAAAAAAAAAAAATAAGGATATCACAACAAAAAAGAAAATACTAAAAATTGTTCACACAAAATGGATACTGTACTCTAACTTTATAATGCTATAAGCTATAAACCTAACTTTCTAAAAGTCATGAATATTTCAACTACCTGCCAAAAATCTGATATTTTCAGGATCGGGGTACATTATTATTCATTTGTGTGATAATTTAAGATTGTTCTCAATATGTAATTTACTTTTAATAAGGCTTCCAATTTCATAATTGTGTTTTGGTAGAAATTCAAAACATGCTATTAGATTTCTTGTGTTATAATGGTTTAATACAATAGGTCCCAAATTTTAATAATACGAGACACATTTGTAGAAAATTAGGCCCATGTGGTCCTAGAATTGTTTTTGACATTTTTCTGGATCGGCATGACTATCCTCGTCGATAGCAACCAATGTCGAGCAATTTGTATTTTTGTTGATAGAAATACCCGTAAAGACGGTTTGCGATACACAGATTTTGATGTCTGTTGGCAGTTGGGAGCCGCAGGAAATGCTGTGTAGTCGGTAACCCCGGTTTCTTTCTCCCCACTCTCTACGCCAGCAGGGTGACCGCTACCAGCTAATCAGGCATAAATTCAATTTTAAAAAATATTGACTGAATATTCGCCTGCATATATTTATATGTACCGCGCGCCACGTGTATCCGAAAATTGAGTAACATAATTCAATTTTTGGAATGCATATGCAGATGGAAAATTAATTTGTTAGTCTCTTGTTGGTTGTTTTCCGCCTGGGGTCTGTCGAATCCTACAGCTCTTTTTTTCGACGAAAGGTTTGTGGTTGGTAGCTACTGCGCCGACAAGATTTCGTTGGACTCTGGTATTTGTGCCTTCATCGTTCCGTCTGTGATTGCACCAGGCTTGTTGCTTCTCCGTGACGAATCATCATTAGTAGCGTGTTACATAAATTCGGTTTCTTATGAACTCTTACACCCACCACCTATCTTAAGTAGAAATAGATAGACTGGAAACAAATGCGATATTGTCACTAAGTAAACAACTTTCGGCGCACTGTTTATTGAACCCCTGCGTTATTTTTCTCCCAATAGAAATCTTCATTCCAGCAAATTTTTTTTTCTGTTTCCTCACTTTTTACCCTCGTGCATGTTTATTTTTCTTTAAAAATATTGCATTAGGTTTTATTCCTTGAAGGCCGGCCGTATTATTTACGTTCAACAATACATATAGTTCCATACTGTTTTGAGTTAAAAGTGTTTGTTTAGTATGTAGTTTGCAGTGCCTCCTTCATGAATTTAGAAGTATTCTCGGTAAAGTAAATTAGTATGGTCTTAAAACCTGATGACAGAGTTTCGATTTGCCACGTAGTTCTCTGGACCTACGATTTAATGTGGAATTAGAACCGTGGAGCTATTTGCGTTTGTCATACGAACAGAACATAACCGCAAAAACTCTCGAACCCGGGACCACTGCTCTCGATTAGGTGAGACTTGAACCGTTGATGCTGTGCACATTATCCTGTCTTTGTTGCTCCAAAACATTCTAAAAATTCTTGGTTTCCTTCTTTCACACAGCTTTTCAATGTGGTGTAGTAACCAACCGTTGTGTGTCGATAATAGCTTTTATAATGAGCTGCATTTGCTCCATATTAGAGAATCCTACACATTCGTAATTTTTGCAGAGGTTTCGTATTACACATTTTACTTTCTTTGCATTTTTCCAAAAATTTCATATTCTAAATTCACTGAATCTTCATTTTTCGTGTTCTGTAGTTGCTGATACTGTTCCTTCCAGATGCCCATCTTTCTGCTTGTGGAATATTTCTTTTAACTTTTTTTTGTTTTGAACGCAGAAACTTGATTACTGAGGATAAGAAGTACGCGAAATTTATCCTTTAACTACGAAAACCACTATAAAATATTATTTCTGCTGTGTAATGATAATGTCCTCGAACTGTATAACTTAATGAATACTCATTCAGTTTTTTGTAAAATTTTACTGTAATCCTTGGGAAGTTTTCTGCTTGTTAAATTTTGCTTTTATGTATAAGTTATTAAAGTCGGCATTTACTTGCAAAAGCGCTGGTCATCATTAAATAAACTCGAAATGAATTTCATATTAATGCTCAAGATTTTACATACACAGAGTCCTAAAAACAGGCTACTGAAATAAAAAATAGTCGCAAGTGATACAATCAACGTAGAAAGACATTACACAGACATCTGGATCTTTCAAAAATAGGTTTTAAATATGTAGTAAAGTTTTTTTTTAAAAAGCTTGGCAAGATTTGCAATAATATAGTAACACTTATACTGCAGAATGGCCGTAGCACTGAATTACTAGCAAACAAATTCGTGGCGAGAATCATATGATGCTATCCCGAGAACTGACTATGCAGAAAAGGTAAGGAGTGTCCTGCTGAAAGATAAATTTGCTGCTATTTCTGAACTTAACTGCTTCTCTTAATGAGATTTGACATGATAGGAGAGGTAAATGTAGCGTATTAGTTTAACCAGATTTCTCTAGTTGAAGGTGATTTTGTGCGTTAAGGTGATGCTGACCTCCATATTTACAGCTAAAAGTTTTAGCACATTATATGATTTTCGAAATACGACAGATTTATAGATTGCAGGGTTTTCATATAGACAACAAGCATTAAAGCAAATGTTTCAGAAGGTAAAAATATCTGGTCCTTCGTAGGAAAAAGCACTGACAAGCTGGAAATCTATATAGACAATAATGGGGAGAAGTTTGCGTTAGAAATAGTATTTTATTTAGTAACTTCGAAGATATACAGTACTTGCAATTACGGATTGCAACCAAGGTTTACATTAAAATCCATTATCTTTTGTGAGTAAAAATATTTGAAAATGTGTCACTAGTATTTTGAAACAGAAATGTTTTGTTCCTTTTAACCGGTCCTGCACGCGTGAGGATGTTACAACGTTGTGTTATTTCTGCACGCCGCAATTTCTGTGCTCCCGTAGATTTGTTAGGTTTGTAAAGAATTTTTTGAGTTATTTTCAAAATAAGCTGGACTTAATATGTCAGTTTCTTCATTGTTATATAATGATCCCTGTTTGCCTGTGATCGTTAATAGGAGAGTCAGCCCCAAGCAGGAACGTACATTTCTCTTGATGTTCCCTTGTGTGAAATAACTAACTCAAAGACTTTTTTTATGTTTTATTCTTTCTGGTAGAGGCCTCTATTAGTTATCGAGCTCCTGCTGTCACGAGCGCTGTTATTATTGGCAGACATTACGCGTAGAATGTAATTTTCCATTCATCCTTGATTTGAGTCCGTCGGTGAATAACGAACGTTAATAAAGAACTAATAATTACGGGTGAGCCGTGAGAGCGTTGGGCGCCGGTGAAGTCTCCGAAAGCGCTGATTGCAGTGGCATATTGACGCGTTCCTCTGCTAATCCCAGCACACCTTCCACTCCTGCCAAAGTAAGCGGTAAACAAAAGTTCGCTGCCTCGCCTGTTTAACTAATGGCGGTGCCCATTTGCAAATAACCGCCGCCCGCCCAGAATACAACAAAGAACCACCGCTATGTCGATATAGATAAATCTCCTGGGTGGAACCAAAGTGAATGGCCTGAGATTTCCTCGTTACAATGGGTAATTAAAGGGAAGACGGAGAGTATTTTAAGAAGAGCGCTTAGTAAACAATGGTCACGACAAGTAAATAGGCGAGCGACAGCCGAGGCGGGGGCGGCGACGTAAGCAACTGTGCCTCGTGACCTCAGCGCTCGGACTTCGCCAACCTCAATGGCATCTTTAATTCACAATACTTGCGGGCAAGCACGAAAGTCCTGCTTGATATAGCGCAGGACTGATACAAGGAAATCCATTTAAATGTTGCCGTCAAAATTGGGCTGGTGGAATATTATTTGATAGGGAACACGTTGTCCTGCTTACGACATAAATAGGACGGTGATTTTAGGCATCTCATGCATGTCGTAACATGGTAACAATGGGTACTTAGTGGACTCTTCTAAATGTGGCTGCGATATATTCAGTTTTCAACCGAGCGTGGTGATAACGCTCTGGCCTCACGTTCGAAAGAACGCGGGTTCCAATTCCTGTCTGGCCATCCAGATATAGGTTTTCCACGGTTTCCGAAAATCACTACAGACGAATGCCGGGATAGTTCCTTTAAAAGGCCACGGCCGAATTCCTTCCCATTACCTGCTCCTAGTCCTTTCCCGCCTCGTTGTCGACAAGCCATAAGAACATTGAATTTGTTGCGAAGATTGTAGATAAGCAAAGCCAACTCTGGCATTGATCTGTGGCTAAACGATCTTGACGTAGATAGTAAACATACGTTTCATCTGCAACTGTCTGATTTTGTATACTTTGGTCCACACTATGCTATATCGTTTATTTTTCTTGTGGCTTTACTCCTCGTCGACATCGACGCCATTAGAGGAAGGAAAGGAATTCAGCCATGGCCTTTTTAATCGAACCATCCCTGCATTCGCCTGGAGATATTTCGGGAGACCATGGAAAACAGAAATCTGGATGGCCGAACGTGGATTCGAACCAGCGTACCCCCTCCCTCCCCGCCCCCTCCGAATAAGAGGTCAGAGCGTTACCGTTCATCCATATTTCAGTTTCCGGAATTACTACTGACGAATGCTGGAATGGTTCGTGAAGAAGGCCGAGGTGGATTCCTTCCCATTCCTTGTTCTATTTCCTCTCCCGGCTTTAATGACCTCGGTGTCGACAAGCCGTTAAGCCCTAAAAAAAAATAGATTTTGATCGTTGTGATGTTCTTGCGTCATTATTACACTGACATGTACATTAAATCTCTATTTCACGCGTATGTTTGATTTGTTCGCTATGGATATAACTCAAAACCCTTGTTTCCCCGTGACGTATCCTCCCCCCCCCCCCCCCCCCCCACACACACCTTCTCCCCACGCAGTCATATAGTGATAATAATGCAGCAGTTTGGACGTTAATCAGGTTCACTTGTAATGAGTGGGGTACTGGTACCAAAAACATCATCCTTGTAAGACAAGCTTCTGTAGAGTATATGTGTGTGTGTGTGTGTGTGTGTGTGTGTGTGTGTGTGTGTGTTATTAGACGTCTTCCTTCAGCTGGTGGATTTTGCGCGATGTTTTCTAAGTGTTTAATTATAACACAATTGAGATACATTTCTTCCAGGAGAACAACTGGTTTGGTTTCTCTATTTACATCATGCTTAACATAATTTCAGAGGTTGTTTCGAGTCTTCTTGTTCGTAGCCTCATTTAGATAGTGGTTATACTTTCTCGTGGATGGTGGTGATGATTGTTTCAATTTTAGCCGTTTCAAAAACAATACAAAATCATAGCAGGCAGCTAAGAATGGAAAGGAAAAAGAGATTGCTTATGTTTGGCGATCTCGTTCCTGTCGTAATTTTGGATGACATTGATCCTAACCAACTTTATGCCGGATGCTGCCTTTCAGTCAGCAAGCTCAATGTTAACAAGTTGTAACTAGTCAATCTGCCGATATGCTGTTTAACGAGTTCACGGTGAATGTGCTTTTTAACGATTATTAGACGCTGATGTGCCGTGCTGACTAATGAGCTAGCTCCGCGTCATTACGATTCCGCTGTAACGTTATCTCCTCGAGTAACGGTATGTCACACCTCGACTGCAAGGTGCGGCGATATCTTGCCATATGCGAACATTCAGACACAAAATGAGTGACCTGAAACGTTATCAAAAACAACACTGTTTTTGGTCGCTTCGACCTTATTTTGAATGACAAAATTTTGTACATTATATTTTGTCCCGTTACGAAAAAATATCGTCTGTAATTCAAAATACCTACATTTGACCCTAAGTAGGCATCACCTTATTTGAGTGTGATTTCGAAAATGTTTGAAACAGCTTACAGAGCGTTTACAACGAATATGTCCTGTTATAAAAGAAATCTTTCATGGCGGGGGTGAAGCTCTGATTTCAAGAGAAGTATCGAGCTGGTTCCATCCCTCCCCCTCCCTCCCTCCCCCTTCCTTTTCTACATATTATATTCCACAGGAAAGTGAAAGGAACGATGACGAGATAAGTGGAGGGAGACAGGGAGGGATATTTTTAAGAAGCGTCAATAGCCCTTACATGCAACAAGCAACTGCCACAGAGAAGTAAGGGAGTAATTTATAATACATACTATGTTCCATTTCTCACGTACGATGCTGAAACCTGGACAACGAAGAAGTGGGATATCAACAGGATTCAAGTGAGTGAAATGAAATGTCTAAGAGCCATAATAGGTGTTAAAAGAATGGACAGGATAAGAAACGAAACGAGCAGAGACGCAGTAAAACAGGAAACCCTGCAGTAAATGGTAGAGAAGTCCAAACTAAGATGGTATGGGCATGTTAAGAGAATGGAGGAACGAAGAATACAGAGGAAAATTCACGAAATGAAGAGAGAAGGTAAACGGCCCTTAGGAAGACCAAGAGTTAGATTGCTGAGAGGAGTGGAGGAGTGTGCACTGGAGAGAGAGAGAGAGAGAAAGAGAAAGGGGGGGGGGACTGGCCTAATCTGGTGACAGAGAGGTGTTGCGAAGAAAGAAGAAAATAGAGAGGCTTGTTAGCAAAGCAGACGCAGCCAATAACTGGAAATGTTATTGATAATAATAATGCCGTGTGGTCGTAATGACCTGGAGATAGGGTTTTCATTCGCTGCGCATTCCGCCCCTATCGTAGCCTCCTTAACCTAACCCGACAATCTTGCTGGGTACAGGGGACCTATAATTTAACGTGGAATCCGAACCACGGAAGCGTTCTGGTGTACTTCACTTTACACAGCAAGCTGTGGCAGAGGTGAAGGTCGTGTTAAGCGCCTTTGAAAATCCCCGCCGAGACAGGGATTCTAAACGGGGACCTTTCGATCTCCAGTCAGACGCTTAACCACTGAGCCACCAGACCGCTCAACTGTTATTGATGATGATTGTGGTACTGCATTAATGGTTTTTCCTTACATAGACCTCATTCTGGCGTCTGATGGAGACGTTGGCAGTTTCAGTGAACTGTCGCTAGGCAGAACATACGGTGTTGTAGAAAGACGAATCTCAGCAACCGACCTAATGATTATATTTAACTGCTAATGGGGGTTGCTGTTGTAACGACAGTATCTTCCTTAGTTGTTCGTCACTGGAACTAATTTTGTGAAATATCTGCCTCATTAGGAATATTTGGGATCGTTGTGAGGCAGGCAGATTGAGCTGTAGATTTGTATGGAATGGAATGCAGTTGCTGGGTGCTGTGTGTGGAAACACTTGTGGGGCACACGGTAGTCATTAGAATAGCCTGGTAGCGTCGGCGTGGCGTCGTATTATTGTGTTCGATTCGCTCGCTTGGTTTACGACGAGACTATATCGCCGCCCGCCCCGTCGCAGATAAAGTAAATTACTGTTTTCATCCCGCCCGCCTGCCCACTCCAGTCCGCTGCCGTTATAATAAAAATGTCCGCCACACCGCTTGATAAAGAAGTAACAAAGGTGTTGCTTATATTTGTGCAAGGCACTCGCATATTTATTCCCCACCCCCCCTGCTCGGCGCCGGGTGTCGTTGAGAGCCAGGTGATTTGCTGGGCGCGTTTTCGTTTGATTCCTCGATATACCGGTCTCCCCTCCCCCTTACCCGTCCACTTCAGCTGCAATATTTGCGTTCGTTTGCCGCTGTGGAAATCTGCTATATATTTTCGATCCGGCTTTAGGTGCAGGTAGTAACTAACCGTAGGAGACGCGGTATAGTTGAATCTCGTGTGAAGTATTTTGTGTAATATCCTCAGGTGCAGACTTTCTCTCTCTAGATGTCATATTATTGAAGGGCGAGCTTGTATTGTAGTGTACCCACGAGTAGGGGTTGCTGTTAAGGTTGCTCTCTACTATTAAAATTTGTGTATAAAAATGCTTTGCTCAGTGTTGCCTGGGCGCCATGGAAGGAGTCCTTCCAGAATTGACTTATGCAATCAACATCTAGCAATATTATTTGCTTTTGAACAATAATGTAATTTTATATTACTTTTGACATAGTGACATTTACATTTATTGACATCAAAACACAAGGATAGGTGATTTGAATCAACTAACACACATAACAAGAAAATCGACATCTACATAATACATAAAATTGATTACATGAATAATGAAATGCTAGATCATATACAAAATCCGACTAGCTCAAAAAAAGTCGGAGAGCACAAGTCTTTACGACTTTTCGCTTGCCGGTTCAATGCACCACAGTCTGGCTCAGTTTGTTCTTGCGGATAAAAGTTATATATATTTCCCAGATGATTTATTGACGTCTACTGCGGAAGTCAGCGCCGTCCGATCATCAGCGCTTCACACACACAAAACAAAATTTGTTATCGCACTGTTCAGAAACTAAACGAACACTTGTTTTAGCACACATTCGATGGCCAAATGGTTATCCTTTTCGAATGGTGGCTCCGTGGTCCAGCTCCAACCGTCTCTTCAAAACGAGGGTTTTCACATGGGAACAAACAACACAACTTGTCACAGCTTATAATCACGCGCGCATACAGCCGCTCTCTATGAGGGCCACCCCTGCACTGCCGTTCGCATCTGTCAGGTACCACTAATTCTTTGTTCCATGTACACCTGCGAGTGGCCATGAGGGTAGCGTGGCCTTGGGGATTCCTCATATATGCATCCCTGACACAAAGACTGCCCCTAACGGCGTCCAGTATGCAGGGCGAAATAAAATTGTCCGTGTGGCGTTTAGTCATGTTTCACTAATAAATATGAAGCGTCCCGGAAGAGGACCGCTTCAGTATGGTGGCGCCTGGGTTGAGGTGTGAACTAGCATGCTCAGTCGTCTCTAGCACTCTAGTTAATCTCAATGGCTCTGGCTATGTTTGAATTCTAACGACATTTATCAGTTTTAAGCACAAATTTACCGGATAATTATACACAAGAACGAATATCTTGTATATCATTAGTGGGAATTAGTCCTCAAGATGTAACCAATTGACATAAAAATTAGTTTTACTTCAAAATATATTTTACATGAGTTATTGTGTACAGTTTACACCCTGTGGCGTTTGTACGTGTAGGCATTTTCCTGGGTAATGTTTTTTTATCGTTTTTACATTATAGTATTGAATACCGTAAACATTAAACTCGCGAAAAAACACGTCCTGAGATACGATATTACACGAATTATTATGAGCATGGAGGAAGGAAATATATGGAGACGACGCAAGAGACCGTCACCACGTATTGAAGTGAAGCAGGGCGGAGGATGAGTGGGGGGCCATGGCCGGAGTGGAGGGGGCATGGCCGCTTCCATACAGACACGGGGAATATGTACAAAAACCTCAAGGGGACTCTAGGATAAACGTGACGCCGCAATCTGGTAATTGATTATTATGTAACTCGATATGACAAATAAAAAATGAAGAATAAAATTTGTTGATATCCTGCTTAGTTTTCGAGATATTCTGTCCCAAATGTGAAATGGTTTTGGTTGAAATTCAGAAGATAAAATTGGTCAAAGTCAAATTTGATGATGGATTCTTATTTAAAAAGACGAGACAAATGAAAAATAAAGAATAAAATTTTTCGATATCTCACCCAGTTCTAGAGATATACTGTATCAAAAGTGAGGTGTCTTGAGTTGAAATGGAGAAGAAAAATTTCGCAAAAGTCAAATTTAATGATCGATTCTTATGTAACACGACGAGACAAATCGAAAATAAAGAATAAAATTTTTCAATACCGTATCTTGCTTAGTATACTGGGATTGGGCTGATATGCGGCCTGGACTAAAAATTAATTCTGCCATAGCTACCATGAATTACATGCAGAATGGATATTTCAGTTTTTTTTTACTACCACTTGTGGTTAGGTTGAAATGCGGCCTAGACCAGAATAAAAATAGTTATCTTGTTAACATACATCGTAAGCTTAATTGGAAATGGCTGGAAGTAGCTTCCATCGCGATATACGTTTTGTCAGTAACTTGGTTCTCATGAAATTACTAACAGTAATAGATAAATTCTTTGTCCCTCATGTAACAACAAAACCATTCTGGTACAGACTGCATTTAGACCTAACCACAATCTCCATTAAATTGTCGCTACAGAATCAAACTGTGTAGACATACCCACACACGCGTATTTGAATCGCAAACTGTATTTGCAGTAAAACATCGTTTGCTTCATCAAGATTCCTAGATTGCATAGCATAATTTAACATATTTCATTTCATCATACAGTATAAACTGCAACGTGACGAAAGAAAGCGCAATACTAAATTCACTGAATCGCGATGTAAAATACACCGCCTTAAATCTCATTTTCAACAGTCGTTAAAAAGTAATGCTGGTCTATTATGTGCAAAATAGCAAGGTATGCTGATTTTCTACACTAACAAAAATTTGAGAACATAGTCATCCCATTGAGATCTATAACTAAATATTTATAGACAGGCTGCGAAGTTTGCAACTTCTACAGCTCACTTCAACAACGATAATTAGAATTCAACTTACTTATGAAATGATATTCCAGGTTCTTTCCTGTCTGGCCTATTTGTGCAACCGTACGCAACACAAGATGGCATTATAAAACACTTATACACATTACAAAATGAAATAATCACTGCATCTAACACAATGTGAACACCTCAATTGTTTGGAAGCGCAATATCGCCGCTGCCGCCATGCGGGAGAGTTTACAGCAGAGACAGCCTGCTTCAGCGATTTAACGTCACTTCTCCTCCATATATTTCCTTCTTCCATGATTATGAGAGCCTTTAAACATAGTAAGTCTTTGACATGACATACAGTAAACGAAAGAAATAACGGGGAAGTATTAAAGATTTACTTTCCATCTCAGCAAACGATAGCGAAAAGGAAAATAGAATTATGAGACATATGTAAGTGTGTATGTAGATATTGTTTCAATATATTAATTTAATTGTTAAACTCGTATTCAAAAGATATTATGGGGAAGGAAGCTGGGCCGTTGTAGTAGCTTTGGAGTAGAGGAATTGTCGGTAGAGATTAAGTAACTTTGTTGGCTGTTTTAAAGAAACCGGCAGTTTTTAGGCGAAGAAAGATACAGTTAAAATTTAGGTGAAAAGATAAAGAGGCGGTACGAACGTGTTTTAGCTGAATTGTTGGATTCATGTGTTTGGTATGTTTGTTGCCGAGAAATAATTAAGTGATCCTTTGTGAATGTGAACCTCGCCTTATTGATTGGAACGTTCTCCGATTTTTTAGCAAGATAATTTACTGTTGGTACTGTAGCAAAAATCTAAGTATTATAGTGGCGGCCGTCTTTATTTGCAAACAAACAAGCAAGCCTAAACTATATAAAAAAATACTTCGATCCCGAGAGTTAACAGTTCAGTTATTTAGATTACAGAGGACTTTGTTAATAGTATTTGAATAATAATAATAACGATATTAATAACCACGACGACAAGAAACATTGCAACATCCAGTTTGTGGCAAATAATTCTTTGAAGGATAGTCACAACCGGTATAAATACAACTGGAGCATCCGTGAAAAAATAAAGAGACATAGTGTTATCACTCCATCTTGTCTTTTCTCTTTCTCTCCCTGTCTTTAGATGCAAAACAAATAAAATAAAACTAAAACAAAATATTTGTTCTGTATAACAGTCTTACAAATACACCTTACATAAAATTATGAAACACAAGCATTTTATATTTCTCAGTCTATTTTTACTTGACCTAACTCCTGAATCAAGCGCCGTCAGGAACAACGTAAGCTCATTGTTCTCAGCATACGACGCACATCACATATTTCACAATAACAGCATGCATTAAGTAGTCTCACGGAATTGAGTCTGATTGATTTAATTTAATTGCAATGGAGCACAGGCTCCGGTGGTAATTTCCCTACACCCCCATCTTCCCCATATCCTGCACCCACCTACATTTGCCCTTTACAATTTTATCTTTAAATTCTTTCAACGTTTTCCGTAAATTATTCATCATTTCTCTTGGTAACTCATTCCAATCCCTGACACCCTTAACTAAAAAAGAGAATCTTCCCACACCCTTGTGCCTGAATTCAACGTTTTCGGTAAATTATTCATCATTTCTCTTGGTAACTCATTCCAATCCCTGACATAGTTACCTAAAAAAGAGAATCTTCCCACACCCTTGTGCCTGAAATCGGTGTATCACTCTCTTAATTGTTTCTTGTATTGTAATAATGTATTGATTCCATTAGCTTCTATTGATTGTAGTTTTCTCTCGTATTGTCTAATAATAAGAAGGCGTAAAGCTGACAGTAAGCGGAAAGTCAGTTTACTTGGAGACGTCGAATATAATAGATGTGACCAGTATGGAGAAATTGTACAATTCCAGCTTTGCGGCGCAGCCGATAGCTATCGAAAACAGCTGGTTACCGGCGCGTGTCGCTCTCACAGAAGTGAAGTTATTGTACCGACACAACGAGACATTAAAGTGACGCCGGCAGCGAATGTTTTATTGAGGAATATAGTAACTGAATAATGCATACCGGTTGACAGTATTTCAAACCGGTGGATGGGAGTTGTGACACCAATATGTGTATGAAAACTATAATGTGAAAGATGGATGAGATAGAAAGCGACGTAACGCAACTTTGTTCATTATTTATGTGATCGTGCATATTGCCGGCTATTACAGCGGTGTTTTTGTTTTACTTGGTACCCTGAATTATTCAGCGCGCGTCGTGTCGATAATGTAGAAAAATGAGCCCGACCCGGTTGCGGCCAGCTGCGAGGTGTCTGAATTAGATATTGTAATACTCCAGGCCGGCCGCCGGATGTTTGGAGAGTAAATTTCTTAACATATGTCTCGCATCGCGCGCACCAACATAAATATAAATACTTCTCGATTGAAATAAGAGGACGTATTCACAGTTCTCGGAAGGGACTCTATAAATAGCATTGTGTATGATATATGCCGAGGCTGGGGAACAAGCTTTAAAAAATATTTAAACTTTGTTCCGTTTCACCATAAATAATCTCGCCTGTGAATATCACAACTGCTGGTGAACCCGCAAACATCCGTCTTAGCTGCTGAAAGGGAGGAGAAACACTACTGACGTTGTTCGTTTGCTTGCTTACTTCTGGAACTACGTGGACACAGTTCTGGCTGGTAATAATTGTAATATGCTCTTTATTATTCGCTTTCATCCATTGAGTGGCGCAATGCTACTGTTCAATAGCTGGCCACGTAAGTTTCGATACAGTAAACACTCCTACCAGTTGGAATGGTTCCTTGAAGCAGAATATGAATTTTTTCCATCTTTCTGCAAGTAATAATAGACCAAACACAATTAAAATATATATCTTGCTCTTTTCTAAGACCTTCGTAGTAACTTAGTGTGATTTGTAAACATTCTAGGGGGCAGATTTAGTACTAAGTGCGATTACTTATTTTATTCAGTTGTAATTTGTAGAAAAGTTGCCAATATTAGATTTGGCGAAGTGATCGTCTTTGTTGTATATCAGTGATTCACAATTAGTGATACCTGTACCCCCATTGGTACGTGAGATTGCTTCAAGCGGTACGCGTGGTAATCTCTTGACTAAGGTAATTCAAGAAATTACGTAACATTACTATTTACAAATATATCTTTGGACATTTCTTGATTTTTTTGTGATGATTGTTATTAGATTAATTTATTGAGAAAACCAGGTTTCATTTATAATTTCAGCTGTAAGGGGTAGGCGAGGTTAAGCTCTTTCTTGAACGGTCAGTCGGGAGAAACTTACTGGGAACCAATGATGTATAGAGTACGGTTGGTATACACCGATCGGACGTCTCTTGACTGAGCAGTCAGCGAAAGATCTCCACCTCAGTGATACCACCGTAAAGAAGAGCTGTAATTATTCATTGACATACTATTGTGAAGGAAAGTGTTATGAATGTGATCCATGTCTCACAGTAAGACGGCGATGGGTAGTTTGTGCTTGCTTGTTAAGGCTCCGCTACACAACCGGCAGCAATTCCAATCTCGTATCAGCCATCTTGTGATGTCGTTTAGACATTTTGTCGCATAGGAGAAACCTGGTATATTCCCAGCTTTTTGCTGTATAAACTTCTCGTTGCACAAACAGAATAACTGCTGGACAAAATAATAAAAGCTGGCATACAGGCGATAGTACTAACAATTTCTTAAGTTTAGATCGTCGTTAATGGTCTCCTTAATTTCAAAAAATCTAGGTGCATAGTTATCAACTAATTTCCAATTTGCTCCTGTGGCATGAACGTTATTAGGGTAATATGATTTGATCATTCTTAACAGGCATACAAATTTGATGGTGAACATGTTTTTAGACGAATCGTGAAATACTACCAGTAAACTAGAATTTTCAGTCACCGTGCAATCTGGTTGAAAACGTTAATATCAAGTTTACACACGTTAAACAATTGGTTCAATCACAACAGAGGCAAAGTGGGCAGAAACAACCTTGTTTGATAACACGATTTTGCTTTATCAGAGATTTCAGTACAACCCTTGGAAAGAGTTTATTATATTTCTGTTGGATTATCGAAAAAAATGTGACCTGCTCAAAATTAAGAGATTTTAAACTGGACGTAGGAAAGTTAGTTAGCTCAGCTTGTTTGTTAAGAGATTTTTCATAAGAATTACGATTGTAAGCTGTCTTGAACACAAAGCAATCTGTCATGCAGACAGATATGCCGAAAGTGATCAGAGCTTCGGGGCAACATGTCGATCCTTTGACAGCTCGAAATTTGAACGAATGTAATATTTCCCGTGCACTGTCGTCCGTCGAGAAAGGAAGCAGAGAAGAGTGCAGTTGACGTTCTCGAGTGAGTGTCTTAGATGGCCGATGAGTGCCCTGAATGGGACTGGCCAGCGGCCGATCAGAGAGGCTGGTCCCATTGTGGGCGCGCGATTGTGTGCCGGCTTTGTCGTCGCTGGCTGTTTTGTCTTCCCCGCAGGCGCCGTCACCGCGCTGCCCGGTGACGTCCTGTGATATGAATAAAAGAAGGCGCTAACTAACTGTAAGTCAAAAGAACGCTCGCTCCCTCCGCTCTCGTCTTTTTTACAACTGTTGTCCGTATTGCTGGAGGGTATGTCAACGCCAGGATCGCTCACCACTGGTATCGTTTATGTTTGCACTGCACTGCTGAACTAATTCATTTTTATTTTATGACCATGTCAGCCCGATGACTGTTATAGTCAATTAAAAATATCGTAACTATTTCGTTACGGTAGTTTAAGGATGGAAATTTATTTTATAGTTTTCAAGGAACAGTCACAAGAACTTTAAACAGCGAGATCGGGAGTAATGTTGGGCATTTGTAAGACACTGACCTGATAAAAATGTTGGTGTATTGTATTACAATAAGTATTTGCAGTGTGTAGAACTGTAAAAGTAACGAGGAATTGTCTACCCGTATGTATTCGTTACTATCGAATCGTGTTACTCGTTACTTTTGATACAATCCAGCGCTAGCATGAAGCATTGTACCGAGTCGCGCTGCGTACTGGACGACTTCGTTACTATCGTATCGCTTCGTTACTCGTTACTTTTCACACAATCGAGCACTAGTACGAAGCACCGCATCGAGTCGCGCCACGTACGGTATGAC
This sequence comes from Vandiemenella viatica, assembly GCA_031002005.1. Classification (NCBI taxonomy): domain Eukaryota; kingdom Metazoa; phylum Arthropoda; class Insecta; order Orthoptera; family Morabidae; genus Vandiemenella; species Vandiemenella viatica. The sequence goes on from JARYHS010011408.1 coordinate 29,674,380, forward strand.
TTCGTTACTATCGTATTGTTTCGTTACTCGTTAATTTTCACACAATCGAGCACTAGATACGAAGCACCGCATCGAGTCGCGCCACGTACGGGATGACTTCGTTACTATCGTATTGTTTCGTTACTCGTTAATTTTCACACAATCGAGCACTAGATACGAAGCACCGCATCGAGTCGCGCCACGTACGGGATGACTTCGTTACTATCGTATTGTTTCGTTACTCGTTAATTTTCACACAATCGAGCACTAGGTATGAAGCATCGCATCGAGTCGCGCCACGTACGGGATGACTTCGTTACTATCGTAGCGTTTCGTTACTCGTTAATTTTCACACAATCGAGCACTAGGTATGAAGCAGCGCATCGCACTGAGTCGCGTCGCGTACGGGTTACGGGATGACTTCGTTCGTACTTTGTAAATTTTAAGTAAATTGTTCATTTAGTAAAGTAAGTTTAGGTAAAATTTGCACTGTAAAATAAAATAGAAGTTAGAATATCGCATTTTAGAATAAAAGCATTTGATAAATGTCTGAAATCAATCAAATCAAAGGTATGACAATAAAGAAACAACACCCATCTCAAATTATCAATAAAATTTTCTATTTACAAATTATGCTCTGTAAATTTTAATGTTAAACAAAAACAAAACAACTCTTTATATCGTAAAAATTACGTACCTCGTTAAAAATAACAACACTTAACAGCAAACAATATTACTTATATTCAATTTCAATACATTGATTTTCCATAGCTCCCAATATGAGAGACTGACTCTGTGGGATGTGTTTGTACTTACACATTTTTGTTTGTAACGAAACGAATTCAAATCAAAATTCTTAGAAATAGGCAACGCACGATGCTCAAGTGTTCATTCTCTCGTTCAGATTCATTTAGTCGCTGGGCAAACCGTTCCAGTTCCCACATGATACGTCGTATTGGTTCGTTTATCGAATCAAACTGACAGCCATACGGCAAATGCGAGTAACAAAATGAATTTGTGAGTAACGTTTCGGTACTTCGAATCAGGTGATCTACTCACTACTCAGTAACGAATACATACGGTTTGCTACAGCCATAGCAGCGTGACATATCTTGGCTGATCATTAACTCTGGAACACACTTTTGAAACATTTGTGTCCATGAAATGAGAAGGACCCTCTGCACTCTGACGTCTTATCCAGTTTTCACTGAGGTTTTTGATAGGCTGGACTTCTTCTCAGACAAAGAATAACTGTCACAGTCAGCGGCATTCTTCTTCACTGCCACTTTTGCCTAACATTTTGGGGTCTGATGCCTCCAATGAGTTTTAGTCATCGATGGCATGCTCAGGGATTTGGAGCTGTGATTTTGCGGCCTCCCGCATGCCCTTGCTGACGACTAGCATTTTATACAGGGCTAGTCAAAATGATTGCAGTGATTTCAGAAAATTACTACAGATTTATTATTAGACATATACTTACAAGATTACACAGATATATAAACAAACTGTGAATGTTTTTTTTTTTTTTTTTTTTTTTTTTTTTTTTTTTTTTTTTTTTTTTTTTTTTTTTTTTTTAGTGTCTACAGATGCTCAATGTGTGCACTTTTAGTGACTCTGCACACATCAAGTCTATAATCGAGTTCTTCCCATACCCGATGCAGCATGTCTCTGTCAATGAGAGCAAATGCATTGGTGATGCGATCCCTCATGTGAGTGGAAAAGTGAACAGGCACAATGTACGCATTTGGGGGACCGAAAACCACCATGCTTATGTGCAGCACGTTCGTGTCTCTCCAAAGTAAACGTGTTTTGCGCGATGTCAAGAAAGAAACTTTACGTATGGGCCTTTTTTTCTTTAATGAGGTGACAATCACAGGGAAAAATTGTCGGACTGTAGAGCTAAAAAAAAAGTGTACAAATGACGCGAAAGTCGATTGTAGGGGTGTGTTTCGACGAAAAGTAGGGGTGTTGCCGGTTTTTGGAACGGTGAGACCTAAAAAAAAGTCTCAAAAAGTTGCGAGGGCGATTTCTAGGGGGGGGGGGGAGTAGTCTCGGACCAGATCTCACCAGAAGGGGGAGGGGGGGTCGGACCATATCTCACAATGTCCCACCAGAAGGGGGGGGGGTCCGGAAATCCGGAAAAACACCTCACGTAATTTATGGATGCCCCCTTACTCCTGTCAATACCAACGTGGATGCCGGCCTGCATCAAGTATATCTCTTGTAGACACCTTCGAAGCGAGATTTGATGTTCGAATTTCTACCATGGAGCACCTTTCCGTCAGTGCGGTTCGTTGCACAATAATTGTAGTGGTTTCGTGAAATTTCATTTTTTTATTATTACTCCGCGATTCACTAAAAGTGTGTGTGGTGGAGGGTGCATTGCACCTATCCGAAAGTGTAATAGTTTGAAGGGATATACGGGATATGGCAGGAGGCGCCAATAGGCTATTTTGAGTAACCATCCCGTCATTCGCCTGGAGCGATCTGGGAAAATCGTGGAAATCCCAGACAACTCATAACTACAGCATGTGACGTTATTGGTCATAGCCATGTTTACCACTTCGGTTCGAACACAAGCGGCAGAAAACTGAAGTGCTACGCTTAATTGATTTAACCTAGTTTCCATTTTACAGTTTCATTCAATTTTTTCGAGGGAGAAATCATATTTTGCATATCGCGTAAGTGATAAAATACAAAGTAAGGAATTTGATTCCTTTTATTGCGCCTTTTCTTTTTGGTTTCTTGTTTACAAAGATTTTTCATTATGTTTCTTTGAGGTACTGTAGTGGGACTTAATCAAGTTTTACCTTGAAAAATGTATACATACATAATATATACTAAACCAGTGCAAGTTACTTTTAAAGAATGGCAGTGATTTATTCCTAGTTATTATTTATGAAATGTAACCACTAGTGGTACACACTTCAACTGCTAATGCAATTTTCTACGTTCTGTACAGAATTTACCAACATCTGGAAACCATAATTCCAGCTTAAAGAACGGTATTTTCGTCTTGTTGAATTTCTATGTAATGTTTAACTTTGTCATTTGTTCTACGAAGGTTATATGCAAACAGCACATATTCAGCCTCAGTGCGCTAGTGGACTGTTAGTAATATTTTCATTATTGTAATAATTATTATTATTCCTATGTATAGTATAGAGAAACTGTCATATTGATACAAAAATTTGTTTTCTTGTTGTCAACGAAGCTATACTGTCTGGAAACTATTGAAGCAGCTTTTCCATGTCAGTTGGTGTCGTAGATTATTGATTTTTTACTGGCAATGCATACACAAAACTTCTCAGATGAAGTAGATTTTAATTTTTTTTTTGTACTTCATTTTTACTGCCCTTACGCTAGGCATTTCATTGAGACTTTTGCATATAATCGCTGCGCAAGTTAGAATCACACGGCTTTAATACCTAATAAAACTATAAACTAGCGATTTTTTAAAGCTATACTAAATTGTAGATTATCATTGTAATTATTAGAGACAAAACTTATTTATGTCCTGTTCAGATGTGATAAAAATTTAAGATGTGAAACTAGGCTATTCATTTAATAGTTTCTGAGTTTCAGAATCTGATGCCTAAATGCTGTTTTTTTTCTGTCGATGTGTGTTAAATTCCTTAGATCGCTCTATTAGTTTTGCTTCGCTGCTTTTTACCCGACGTTTGGCATGTTTCGTTTTAATTAATACTTGAAATTAATATCTCATTTACAGCAGAGTTTTATTGGTGTTAGCCATTTATTAAGTTGAGATGGTTTGTTGTCATTGGAACCTACTGTCAATAAAATGTTTACGCAAATTTTAATACAACTTTTTTCTGTTGCTGAAAATTATCGCGGATACCATTACAGAATCAAAAAAAGGAAGATATAGAATGTCGGATATATGGAGTGTTCATTTAAATACTCAACGCCTCACTTACCACTGCATATAAGTATGATATCGGTTCTCTTTCGATGGAAAGGAAATAACGCAAACAAACTCTATATTTCGAATTTTGGGTCCACAATTGAATCCAAACTTTGATTTGATTTAGATTGGGATCCAGCTTTCTCGCTGACAATGCGGCGTGGCAAGTTCTACTGGGCATGAAATAAAAGCTGGAAGTAGGGCCTTCTCTGTTTTAATTGAGTTCGATTGGTGAATATTGGTTTTGTTGGATTATATAGAAAGCTTTGATAACTCTATTACATTGTCTCGTCCATATTTCGGCTCGGATATACATTTAAAATTGTCGTCTGTAATTTGATTTGTATTTCTAATTATTACTTCCGTCCGATAAACACGCGAGTCTAAAAGGGGAGGATTGGCGATGTTCGTATTTCACGTATTCTCCTGTGTGAACCGTCATCTTGGCGATTTCCTCTGAGACATTGAAAATTACACAAACTCTAACCTACTCTGGTTTCGGCATATGTATTGTCTGTCACTTTAGTAGGCGAGCGTGACTTCAGTTTATTGTTTGCCTTTTGTCAATACATGAAAGCTCCTGGATGGAATAAGTTAAACTTGAGTTCCCCGTTTAAAGAAATTGTTTGTATGTATTTCATTATTATAGAGAAAGTTTTTACAGTTAGAAAGAAGCTGTGCGTTTTCCAATATCATTTAGTAATCCAGAAAAAAAAAAAAAAATCAACAGAAAACGAGTGGTAGAAAAATTCGAATAAAATAACTTCGACGTTAGCATTCTGTACTGTTTCGAAGTTTGGTTCTTGAAATTTCAGATTATGAAGTCAGATATTTTTAACTATCATTGCACAATACTGACTGGCAACAAAACAGTGTTTAGGTAACACTGATTTGATTTAAGATCTTTGCATCTGATAGAAGCTACTTAAAAAATCTGTCCAACCTCAAAAAGCCAGGTTCAGTTTTTTTTACTTGTGACTTTATGGATGGTCGCGCTGGGATTCGAATCCGCTGCTTCAGAATGCGAGGTCAGAGCGTTACCCTCCACGCTTGGTTTTCGGGTAAGGGAGCGTGCATAAACCACATAGCTCCATTTTGCCCTCCTGTGAACCCCCCTCCCCCACGTAGCCTTAAGTGTCTTTTGCCTCTCCCCCCCCCCCCCCACACGTAGCACGTGGCTTTTTCCCTTTCTTTTCCGGAAGACATTTTGTACTGTTTTCTCTTGTCACACTATTGTAAATTACATACGAAGATAATTAGCTGAGGGAAATAAATATTCACATGCTGTTGTGAGTTCTGTTACTCATTTTAACTGTAAAAATGTTATGAAAGCAAAGCTACATGGCCTGGCTCGCAACCCCCCCCCCCTTCCCCCACGTAGCCCAGCGTAGCCTTCCAGCCAACCCCCCCCCCCTTTTTTTGGACCGAGCCACGTAGTTTGTGCACGCTCCCTAACATCTTGGCGTGTTCTGTTGTCCCTCGCTATCTGCATTATATCATCTTCTCTGTTGAATGATGAGTATGATTCTAGTGAGGCGTTCAGAGGCAGCGGGATGAGAAGTTATTCCAAATAAACTTCTCTGGCCGAAGTGAAGCGGCAACAGGAATGTCGAGAGGAGCGTCTGAGATTTGTTTACATCTGGGCCGCTCTGGATCCAAGTATTTATTACTAATGAGCGCTGTAGAATAGCAAATACGCGGCGTTACTATAAACAACAGTCGTCTGGTTTATACTATCGATTAATACACAGTGCGAGTATTTGTAAGCCAAGTTAATCGTTAATCATGTGAGTGGCTCCAGTACAGTCCGTTCACATAATCTCCTTCAGCTGACCGAATTATTGCATGCAATTATCTTAGCCAGAAATTGAAATAAACGTACTAGACGAACTATAATGAAAAAATATTTTTTAAAAAACTTTAAAAAGTGAGTTTCTCTTCAACAGGTCCTAAAATTCCAATGAACAGACGTTTTATTGAGTTACAACTGATTCATCACGGGCTCTCGAAAGACTTTTTTTTTTTTTTTCGACATCACATGCCGATATGCACTTTAAAGCTTCGACTGCAATCATTTTTTACTACGAATCTGCCAACTTCTACGGTTTTCCCGTAAAATATACGGAAAGATGCTGTATTTTACGGTTCTACGAATGAACTGTGTTATTTTACGAATTTACAAACTAAAATTCGATCGTCTAGCTGAGATGTTTGTATGGAAAAGTTTTTTTGCTGTTTTTATGGACAGTTGTGGTAGGTTTCTGATTTCTTTCGTAGCTTTAAGTGCTCTTTTATGTACGTTGAAGCCTTTTTCATTTGACTATAAGATTACGCTAAGATACGCTATATTTTACTGTGGTCAATTATTAATCGATCCGCCCGATTTTACTTCGGTACTATTTCTGAAATTCGAATCGTTTAATATCGTTTTCTTTTACTTTCAGACAGTCCCTCGTGCGAAGTATTGCTTGTTAGTAATTTATGTAGCATGTGTTACGGTGATATAACCATGAATAATTCTAAGAAATAGTATTACCACACATTTAGTAAAACATATTCCATAATATTCCGAACATGTTGAAATCAAGAAAAGGGGAAAATTTGCGTTTTTTTAATTAGTGCGTGGCAGTGGTATTAAAATGGCATATAGTGGAAGAAATGATTTGGCCGATCATGTGAAGTGTGGTAAACACATTGCGAGTTTAAGATAAAAGGAAGACAACCACAAAATCAACATTTTTTTCGCTTAATTTTTACCAATGTTAAAGATACTGAATGCAAAGTTAGTCTTGAAGGTTATGTTTGTCAACAAATAATATGAAATAAATGGATAAGATTTCACTTAAAAATGCTGTTTACAAATTTCTGAATTAAAGGTCGATTAAATGAAGATTTTAAAATTTTGTGGTGCGGGGTGTTTACGGAAACACAATTTTAAAAGTTGGCAGGTATGCTGTTATTACGGTAACATTGAATTACTAATTTTCGAAGGGTGAAGATTATTAGATTTTTGGCTAAGACAAAACTATCAAATTCACTTACTAAGTTCATAGAACATCACATTTCTAGCCTAATCTGGGTTGTATTCAACTTGGCATCGCGTTTGTTTTAAAATCGTTCAATTCCCTAGCGAAGCTGCTACAAGACGTATTCATTTAGGAGCTACTTTACAACGTCGCCTTGATAATAAGAGAGAGAAAAAACACAATATGTTCGAATTTGAAATTTAAAATCTTTTCCTTCTTCAAAAATAGGAGGTAGTAATGAGTACTGAAGCAAACTGAGTGAGAAGTGCACAGATCAGTATCAATAATTGGAACCATCTTTGGCGTGCCTATCGACGGTGGTCTGTTGGAAATGGTTTCCATATGTACTAATTTCTAGTACTGGAGATGTTTACGGAAGAATGAAAAGAAAGAAGAAAGAAAATCATTTATGAATACCACAAATATCAGTAATAAGAGTGTTTTTATGACATGTATAGTCTTGATTATATGTATTTTGTATCGTGAAAAGGAACTTCATTTATACCGAATAAGTTGATTTACTTTTATTATGTTGGGACTGTTATAATATCGTTAGCCTTAAATGCTGGTAAATGTCATCATGTCCGCTACCTTTCTGTACGATTCTAACTGAATATGGATATATAGTCATATTTAGTATGCAGAATAAAGTATTTTCAACGACTTAACCTAGAACGAAATACAGAACCCAGTAAAGGGAAAAAAATAAATCATTTTTGGTGAGATAATCATTTAGTATCCATTCGTTTGTAATAACATGTAATTAGCTGGAGACATAGCGATACTGGACAGACGTTTAAGCTGTAGAATCATTTCGCTCCAATGTCTTTTGTAGAGTAGGGAACGTTTGGCTGCATACTTAGGGAGCGTCCATAAATCACGTAGCTCCATTTAGACACTTAAGAACCCCCCCCCCCTCCCCCTCACGTAGCCCGACGTGGCTTTTGCCTCTACTCCCCCTCCGCGTGGCACGTAGCTTTTTTTCCTGTTGATTTCAGAAGACATTTGGTACTGTTTGACTATCGTAAATTACATACGGAGATAGTATGATAATAATTCCGTGTGGTCGTAATGACCTAGTGACAGGGTTTCTATTGGCTGCGCATTCCGCCCCTTTCGTAGCCGTCGTAACCTAACCCGGCAATTCTACCTGGTATAGGGGACCTACAGTTTAACATGGAATTCGAACCACGGATACGGAGATAGTTAAATAACGGAAATAAATTTTCACATGCTGTTTTGTGTTCTGTAGCTTATTTTAACTGTGACAAATAATACGAAGGAAAGATACGTGGTTTGGCTCCGAACCCCCCCCCCCCCTTTTATTTCTTCAAGTAGCCCAGCGTAGCTTTCCAGCCAACCCATCCGCCCCCAAGACCGACCACATAGTTTATGGATGTTACCTCATCAAGATTTCTCTGAAATAGTTTTTACTGGTGTCAAGTAAGACGTTCATATTATTCGTAAAGAAAATTAATTTGTTACAGGAGAACTGCAGTTACAAAGTTTCCAGTATATATTTTCCACGTAAAAAATCATTGACGGTGTCGTCTATAGTTTTAATGTGGATGCACTGGAAGTGGGCATAATTTGAATCCAATACGTATTTCTCTGACTCCGCCACGAATTTTGTGATACACCAAAGACAGTGTTCAAGATTAAAATCTAGAAGACTGTACGAACAGTTAAAGTAATTCACTGTGTGATAATTGGCGTAAGATACCGTGCCGTCGATTTTCCACAAGAAGGCGGTGTCCAGCGAGGCGAATATTCGGCGTCGAACGCGCAGTTTCTAGGTTTCTGCCGAAGAACAAGGGGCAGGGCGCGGAATATTTGCGTTATTTGTCCAGTGAGTCATGGCGCCCGGCCGCGTCTCTCGTGTTATTGCAATATACATCCATTATTCATTGGAGGGGGAGCCGTAATCAAAACAAATCGCGCGTACCAAGAGCGCATGCGCGGACAGTCGCAGGAACTGGAGTCGCTTGTATTACACGCCAAAGACAAAGTACTTCGTCGTGGAAGATAGTCCACATCTTGTCGGCGGAACTCTGTCCTCGTCAATTTTGTTGATCCGGTTATATTACAAGATCACCAGTCAGCTAGATAAACGAATCGAAAAATCTTTGATTGAAAAAAGTACATTATTTTTACACCTTCACAAATACCAATTTTCTTCTGTTTGCTGTATCATTTTACAGGCGAAGATAACAAATTATTGTGTGTTGAAATAATGGTTTTAGTCTTTCTGAATGCGCATTTTGTATTAATGGAGACACGTAACTGAATATCACATGTGGTAGTCTTCGGGAGCAGTTTAACCATGTTATTCTTGGTTGTGTTAGTTAGTAATATGAATCAAACAATAAGTAATTTAATAATAAGTTAATTTCTATTAGACGTAGTGTGTACAGAGCTCAATATTAAACATATAATTTCCTCACAGTGACGAACATAAATTTACGACCATTATAGTAATAGAATATATTTTCCTAGATAAGTTTATATTTTTCCTTCATCTACACCGCCTCTCAACACTTTTATTTCTAAACTCGTACACACTACAAATACTTTCTTGAGAATGGCAAATATAAATTTATAAGAGTTTTTTGACACTAATACAAAACTTTCTTCTAAAGGTATATTATGAGTATTGTATTAAATGCAGGGTTATCAAAACATTGACCTTATAAGGGTTAATGTGTTACCGCTTTCTTGAATGGAAGTTTCAAAAAATTGATTTTGTTGAAATATTAGCCAACACGTCTTTTAGCTGGCGTATTCCAAATATTATTATTATTAATTTTAATTGCGATGGAGCTAACGCTCCGGCGGCAATTCGCCTAGTCATCTAATTGCCACATTTTAAATGTGAACCTAAATACTCCTTTAATTTCTCTAAAGCAATCTGTCCGTACAGAGTGATGTTTCTTTCCATTTTTTAATACTATAAGATTCATGACATAGTAATTAACTATAGTAAGATGTTAACTGAGGCTCAGGAAATGAGAGTTTCCTTTAATTTCGCTGTAAATTTCACCGAAATATTCCTCCCGCGTTAGTTTAGTATGTGTCTTGATACCTATATGTGATCTCGCATTCACTTACTGTTTTGCACTTCCGTTCAAGTTCAGATTTTGTAGCTGATTAATTAAACTATTTCATTTGTATTTAATCTTTTTTTTAAAAAAATCTGTTTTTTACTGTTCGCCGTGAACTTATTTTGTCAACTGTGTAATTATCTGAAACTGTCATCTCTGTTAATAAATTACAAGCAATATGCTTTGTTAAGAACTGGATTAGACGATAATATTGAGAATTAAAGTAGTATTTGAGTGAATTGTTGAGTACGGAATTTTTAAATCGCGTAAAATCCGTCGCAAAATTGTGACTATTAACTCTCTGGGGCAAAAGCTATAGTTTTCTTTCGAATTAGAACGTAAGTCAGTCTTAACGATCGTGGTTTGTTTCTGTGAGGCAAATGTATCTGTGCGATATTCCGCCTTGCGTTACAATGGCAAGTTGAACGGTTAAAGAATTTGGGGCATTGATCCTTGGTATAATATGTAAGTACTGTGCCATGTGCGTTTGTTCCTCAACATCCACCCGACTGTTTGGTCGATCGCTTAATGCGCCACCATATTGAACACGGGATATATATACAACGGGCGCCAGATAATAACGGTTTCCCATTTTGGATTTGACGAACGTTGGATTGGTCCTCCACTTCCGAACCCGACAAATAGTATGAAACACATTAACGTAAAACTTAAACGATTTCCAGACATTTTACAAGACTTATGATCTCCTTGTTATTAGATCGTCCTTATCGAATCTGATAAAAAAAGAAGAAGAAGAATCTTAACTCGCCCTCTGCTGCGTAATTACTAGCTGATTTAAAGGTTTACATTGGTAATACAATTAAGATTATTACCAAACAGATTTATTAATGTGAGGTGGAACATTTGGAATTATTACTGCTTACTGTAATATGTCCTAATGGTTCACTTTTTTTGATTCTTAATAAAAGATTATCTGAAAAATGCCTCATATTTTATAATGTAATGAGATGAACTGTTTATTTACCGCATTCGACATTTTTAAATAGTTCACAAGACAACAGGTAGCACATAATTATAACATCATTATATAAGTGTTCTCAAGTGCCCATCCAAAAATACAAATCTGCACTGTATCAGTCTGGTGGGGAAACCCTGGACGCTATGGCAGTTTCTCAAAGTAACTTTTGCTCCATTTACAGCATTATAATCGTTCTCGGCACTTTGGCTTCACAGATCGTCATCTTCACACTTGGTGCATGGCGCTGGCGAAATCTTGATGTTTGTACACCCCCAGCTCCGCCTTATTGCCAATTTTTATAGTTGCAGACGTAACGTACGGCGTCTCGCGGCGGACATGGCCTGTTTGGGAACCAGTGTCCAAGAGAAATCGCAAGGAGTCACCACTGCAGAGGAGACACTTGGCCGTGTATTCCGTAAGTATTCTGATAGAATCCAACTCACAGATTTCTATATCGAGCTGTTTTAGTTGTTGATCCACTTGTGTATCCTCAGTATTTTCTACCACCCTGTAATACGGTTTTTACGATGTCTAACCTTCAATTTTGTTTTCTTCTGTTACAGGCACGGGACGATTGCAAAATAAAGTTATGATGATGGTTAACAACTCCATTTGACACAGGATGTACCAATAGATTTTAGCACTCGAGTTGCTGAAACTCTAATAACTTTTTGTTTAGAGGAAATTTGTGCGACGCAGTATTTGAAGTCTTGAATATGTTGAAAGGAAGTGACAACTTTTTCTGTGTCGTCTTAGTAGCAGTATGAACTACAACTTAAAATAATGTTGTTTGCGTTCTTGTACAAGGTTCAGAAGAATTTTTATATGGAAGTCCCTTGATGATTAAGAATAAAAAAATGTGTTTTTGTATTGTTATTGTATCGTTTCGTGCTTACTGTATTTTTGCGTTGTTTGTCTAGTTTCCACTGTGTTCTTGGAAGGGCAGAAAGGCGTTTCACCCAGTTCAGGTAGCAAAACTGCATTGTGTGATAAATATGTGTTGTTTCCTGTATTAGTTTGTGTGTTTAGTCTTGTAACCCTGCATGTGAACTTTTGTATGCTTTCTTTTTCAAACAAAAAATAAATTGTTCGTTTTTATTTTAGTTTGTTTTATTTTACAATCCTTAACTCCTTCTTTCCACTGTCAGTTGAGACCAAACATTATCGGCAGCTCTTAACTAATAGTAGCTAGCAACGTGCGTTGGTTCAAACTTTGAGCGTGCAGACGTTCCGTGTTGGTGTGCCATTCAACTTTAGAATTCATATTGAGAGTTGAGCAAGTCGAATACTTTAGATCGAAGCTAAGTAATCATGGCAATTGTGATTAACCAGTAATTATCCGGTCGTACCTGTGTTTGAGTGGTAGCCAAATGGCTGCCTTGTTTTCTACAATTAGTCCCTTTCCTACATTTCCATAGCTGATCATACCTCAGATAAGATGTTTTTATTGCTATGCCCCCAACAACTGAGTTGTTCCTGAAGTGAAATATTTGTGTTAAAATCAATGCTGATGTATGATGTCACTATTGTATGGATTTGATGCGTACTTTATCCGTAATTATAGCAGGCTGCTTCCCCTCCCTAAACCATAAAGCTTTCTTATTTAACAGCAAGAAAAATTTATTTTACGATAGATACCGTACAAAGAGACTAGTCATGTTAGCTGAACTTTCTGACGTGTACACAAATATTTGTGACAGTTTTCGTTATAGAATGCACTTCTAGTAGAATTCTACTGTAGACTAGTTGCATTTGCTTAGTATATGCATGCGGAACTAATAATTCCCTAGTTTGTTACAACCGAAATACAATATTGCACCGTACCCCAATAAGTTTTTTGTTGTAAAAGCACGATTACTGATACATTTAGTATTAACCTTGCTGTCATTCCTGTTAGAAGACTTCAAGAAACTTATATTTTTTAACGACGATTTTATTTCTATTTCGTGAAGCTTTTATTGTAATTTATCGTTTCGCTTCTTATATATGTTTCAATTGTACTTTCATGTGGTAAGTGGTGAAGATGTTTGCTGTGGTAAGGAATAATATTGTTAAACGCTTGTTATATTTGCTTACATTCGACCCTTATATGCCTTTCATCTTTGTTTGAGTACGATACAAAGTTACGTTACACACGGTGGCCTTAATACTTTCTTTTTCGTGCTATATGTAGCCTCGCGTAAGTATTATATATTAAAAAGGTATCATTATGTGTTAAAGGGCCCCGACGGTAAGACCAAGAATATGACTGACTTCATGATTAACATTAAGAATGTCGGCGTTAATTATGAAAATTCTAATGTTTATCCAGCACTCAACTAACTGTTCTATCAAGTAAGACGTCGCCAAGATGAAATTTATTATGAAGCATCTTGCAAGGCTGGCAAATGAAATGTGCAGCTAAACTTGCAATATTACGCATGAGTTAAACTTGCGTAATTCTGAAGCAATTTGTTTCCACATACGAGGGTGCTCACGGAAAGAATTCGGCGAAGAGCATATAGTCACAGCCACAATGGTATGTATGATCATTATAAAATAGGCTCCTTTCACATACGACGGTTTTGGACGTAAGGCAAGATATCGTACGTCCACATTTCTTTAGTGACGTGAAGAAGTGTATTGCCCCTTTCACACGGCACGGCGACGGCAGAACGCCGTTGTCGTGCCGTTCAACAGTCGCTCACTGCCACTAGAGTCGACGGCATCCGGGCGGCAAAAATGGCTTTGTATTATGTAAACAAACGCAGGCTTTCATACGCTACTGATTTTTGCCGTACGTCGTAGGATAACTGGGCGATTACGTTCCCAATCCTTGCTCCGTGCGGGCCTAATGACGTCGATGCCGAATATCCGTAAATCCCTAATATGTATGGCTTAAATGTTGAATATGAAGTGTCACTGCAACTTCTGTTTTCCCATAATTCAGTCATTTTTTTTCTGCATATCCCGTTTTCTGTGACTTAACCATGTTTTTCACGCTTATTTTCGTTTGACTTTTTTCGCTTTTCGTTTCCGAAAATTCGCCACTGTCGTCTTCCTTCTTCATGTTAAGGTTTGTGTTTTCGCCTTTGATAGTTCAGTTTCGAGATGTACGAACTACTGCTTTCTTCCTCGGTTCAATTTTTCTTTATCGACTCTAATTATCTCCCTTCGTTGTCTCCTGCTGAATTTCGTTCACAGCTTTTCCTTCTCCCAAACAGTTTACGCAGAATTGTTTCATTTTGAGGTAGTTCTGGTTTGACCCGGTCTGTCTGTCTGTATTGAGATTTTGAGGGAGACCTCCCCTACCAATCGACCTCGCAAGTTTCTTTTTTTTTTAGCTCTACAATTCTACTACAATTTCAAAACCTCACGTGAAATTTCCGTTGACCTCCCTCCCCACCTACCCCTTCATGAGGTTTCGTGTAATTTCGCCGAACCCCCCCCCCCATTTCACCTCAAGTCATTAATGGTCGCTCCCCTCCCCCTTACTGTCAGATTTTTAATTTCACTAGCGCAGTGGTGTGTGATTTGCAGTGCAGAATTTGGCTTCTTTATCTTTGTTGAATCGTGGTTTGGTCTAGTTGATACCGTCATATGTTCCCTTGTCGTCTATGTTGTTCTTGAAAGATTTGCCAATTGTTTATTGACTAAAAGTTTGATTACACTTTTAACAACATCATAACATCGTGATGAGTGAAGGATAACGTTCTGCTGTCGCATTAAGAAGGATGCGGGCCATCCTTAATTTTAGTCTTCGGTTTCCCGAAATCATCCTTGGAGAATTCCGGGATGGTTTTCTCGTAACAGTCCTGGACTATTGCGTTGCCAGTCCTTGCTCCGCGTCCTCTCGTGGGCCTAATGACGTCGATGATCTCTATTAAATGATTATAATAAATATAGCATAGCTTTTCGCTAATTTATTTATTATACACCAAAGTTCCGTGCTGTATTATCCAGTTGTCCCCTTCTCCTTCTATAATATTCCAATCGGCCATGGTAATCAATTTTTTCTCACGGTTTGAATATTCAGCTAACTCTTTAAATTTTGCATTTAGTTCTTGTATTTTGCCACCCTTCCCTTTCCGCCATCAGGAAGAACTAATAACACCAGGAGGCCCGTGTGAAAATTTTACGAATGATATATGATGAGTAGCGATAAAAGTAGGATAAAAGAAGAAACGGCTCATTTGTAGCAATTTTTTATTATTTATAATAGTAATGTAGCACAGTTCTTACAACGTCTTACAAAACAATTAGGAATGAGGAATTGTTTCCGCAACAGAGACAAAAATATCCGAAAAGCTCCTTACTGTAGAAAAGACACACAGTCTATCTGTATTTCTGAGATATGTGATCCTTACCGTCACCATCCAATCCTACCTAGCAGCTTGACTCTGAACTATCGCATATCCGTGACCTTGATTCTTCATAATTTTAACATTAGAGGCTGAAATTCGGAATTTCCTTTCTTAGTTGATGAGGAAAACTTAATCTTTAAAATGATACATCATTCATCGAGTCTGGTGAAATATGAAGGGAGAAGGATGGCTACTCACAGAATAAAAAACTTTTAAAAATAATATATGATTGCTTACGTATTTTGATGAGTGTAGTCATTGAGCACTTGTAGCAGGTAGGCGGGCAGGGCACCTTTAAAACATCCGCCCGCTGAGCGGCCACGGCAGCTAAGCCGGATCGCCGACAGATCGCGTTTGCAGCCGGGGGTGGACTCCATAGCCCTCACTAATTTTCTCATTTAGTTGCGACCATCCGCGAAGCTAGAAATCCCATTTTGCCCTGTCAATTAATATCTGGTCAATTAACCAGGCGCATGACAGTTTGACTGCACAAATGCTCGGAATTAACTGCAAATCGCGAGTTTTATTTATTCTGTTGCCGCGAATGCTGCCGCCGCCGCTACAGTCGTCGCCGACCGGCTGCGGAGCAGTGTGTAAATATTGGTAAATTTAAATATATTTCTTTAATGTAGCCGGTATCGGCGGAGATTGATTTACGTTCGTTTTTTTCGAGTAGCGAACTGCAAAGCATAGGTTAAATTGTGTTGGTGCTATGATTGCTTGATCATCCCTTGCTTTCGCCCTTAGACTGTAAGTATAATGAAGAAAAATACGTTTGACTCGCTATTTCGATTTAATATAAGATACGTTTAACTTTTTAAGTATGTTTGGATTGATACAAATAAGATTGTGTAAAGAAACAGTCGTCCGCTTAGTATTCTATAGCAATGATTCTCAACGTAAGGTTCGCGAAGGTGGGGCTGGTTTGTAGGAAGAATACTAAAAATTGAATTTTACTTGAGCTAAGGATATTGTAACAAAAAATAAATTATTAAAAATTTTTCACATAAAATAGATACAGTGCTCGTATTGTATAAGGCTATAAGAGAGTACCTATAATCATTGAGTCTATAAACCAAACTGTCAATGACTATAATGATAGAAATGTCCCATGTTCGAATACCGCTCTCCTTCGAAACTTGTACAGGCTCGTAACTGACCATATCTGCCATAGAGTTGCTTTGTTCAAGTGAATGATACTCCTTGGTTCCTATTTCCTTTATCTGGGTTACCATATTCTTAGGGTAACCATGACAGAGGTGGACCTCCTTCACTTAGGCGGCGTGACCTAAGGGCCATTGGTGTTCACCCTACCGATAGTGCCATATAAATTTACTTTGTTTTTTTATTAAAAGACTGATGAAATTAAAAAATATAAAGCAGAATGGAATAATTAGTTTGAACAAATTATGGCCAATATCTCTGCTCTTCATCAAAAGTAAATATCACCGAGTTCGTCGTTATTAATTCCGTAATATCGGCGAACTTTAAACCTCGGACTAAAAAATAGCCTGATAATAATCATTTCAGTAGAATTGGAGTTCATATCACTCAATTAGCAAGTTCTGTAACCAAAAACATCGAAAATATGCCGTACTGGACACTGAACCGATTCGAACATTGCCACAGAACATTTAGGTTGCGGTCTACAGGCGATTTTTTTTTTTTTTTTTTTTTCTTCTTCTATTGGAAACCCAGATTCGGCGTTTCACAAGTTTGTAGATTCATTAATATTTATTTTTGTGTTAAAGACACATAGGTCAAAAAGTCAATGATGATCACATTATTACTACTACAATTGTTTTCATGGAAGTTTTGTAAAGTAAAGAAGATTGAAAAAAGACATCTGACAAAGCCAATATTTTTTAAACATATACTTTTTAAATGTTTTACAATTAAACATATACTTTTTTAAATATTTTACAATTAAACAGGTAGTATTTAATGATAACGACTTTTTACAGTAAAAGTGATGTTTATTACTGTTCTTCAAAATAAAACAGATTTCATTAATTAATACTTGCATTTACTTATTTTCATATTATTATATTATCATTCGGTGACTGGCCACGATACTACTCGCATGGGTCAGCCGACGTTTCGACCGTGATATCACGATCTTTTTCTTCGACCGAACTGCGTCTTCTTTCGGTGTTGGGTGCTGTTATATAGCCTTGGCTCGCTAGTACCCAACGCGGATAAAAGACGCAATTCTGCCCAAGAAGAAGACCGTACTATGACAGTCGGCTGCACACATCATAACACTTAGTCACCCTGACAACCAACAGACAACTGATTCAGGGCGCAGAAGCCTACGATTACATTTAGGGAGAGGTTCCCAACGTTTTTCTTATCACGCCCCCTTTCCGCCTCGGTTTTATTAATAAAAAATAAATGCCTAATTCTGAGTGCTAACAACATCTCAGAGGAAACTCACTAGTATGTGATGTCAGAATAAAGGTTTTCAACGCTAAGAGGCGGTGAAAGAGTCATAGTACTCCTGACAGTGTAGAGCTACGGTAACATCCACACTGGTGATGAAACTACCCTCCCCTGACATGACCTCCCACTCCCCCCGCTCGCCCCCCCCCCCCCCAAAGGTTGCGAACCTCTAATTTAGGCCTTCGAAACACAAGCAAATAAGGGAACCCACAACAGTACAAACTTTATTCGGTTCATCCACTTAACTTTTTAAGCTAGATCTTTAATCGTATATCTATATTGCGACAGTAGCTTGACATAAAAATCGATAGCCAAACCATTTTTATGTTGGGCAGAGAATTTCCACCCATGACTCTACAACTCCGCTGGCGGTGGTAACGCTATCATTCAGTTCCTATTGTAATGTCACATTTACCGTTAATTGAATTGGTTATTTAAAGGTACGTAGATTAAGGATCTAGGCAGAATGTCAAGCATGTTTCTCCTTTTAAACAATGAGACTTTAAAATACATTAAAGGGAATTATTATTATTCTCAATGAAAATTATTAAGGATGCGGGATGGAACTGTAAAATGAATTTGAAATAAATAGCCGAAATTAACACTTGATAAAATAAGAATCCTGAATTGCGATGATATCGGTAGAGCATGAGAGGGTATCTGTAGAGCCGTTACAGGGTGAGCACTGGAGTCAAGCTGTGGCTGGCGTTGACTCCCGTGGCCCAGGTTGGGCGTCCTGATCGCGCTTTGTCTACACAGGACCTATCCCGTCGACTGCTCGGTCAGAAGACAGGCCAGGTCGCCTCTGTGAAACCGCGGTTCCATTGCCCTATAAAATGACGTCATTTTCAATACAATAGTGTTAATATATGACGAATGAACCTCAAAACACAGGGTGAGACAAAAAGGACTTTACAACTTTGGAATGATATAGAAATTTGTTGAGATAACTTACAGAATCGATAGATGTGCCATTTTGTAGCAAACAACGTCAAGTTTGATATACGTAGGAGCGCCAGCGTAGTGCACAGTTAAAATGGCTACTTTCACTGGTGCGGAGCGTGCTCGCTGTGTGTTTGGCTTCATGAAACGAACCCTGCAACAAGATCGAAGAAGGTGACCGAGATGGGATGGTTTACTACCAGCAAGAAGGTGCACCACCTCATTTCCTCATGGAAGTTCTAAGTTTCCTCTATAATCGCTTCCCAGGTCGGTGGATTGGCCTCGCTCCCTAGACTTGACACCACTTGATTTCTTTCTCTGGGATTTCTTTAAAGATCGTGTGTATGTTTCTTCCCTACCAAACAATTTAGCCGACCAAAAAACATATTCTACGCTGCCGTTGCACAAGTTACGCCCGATTTGCTGCAACGAGTGTGGAAAGAAATTGGTTATCGGTGGGATGTTTGCCTCATGACAAATGGTAGTCACATTGAACCAAAACAACACTTGGAACTTATATGTGAAATTTGAGTTTGTTTGTTACAAAATTACACATCTATCGATTCTGTAAGTTATCTCAATAAATGTCTATATTATTCTAAAGTTGTAAAGTTATTTTTGACTCATCCTGTATAAACTTTTGCTAGTTTCCCTCATAACTTACAAAGTGTTAGTATGTGTAAGCATTTTTAGTATTTGTCGTTTAAAGGCAGAAAATAGTCGATATAAGGAACAAATATCAAGTTCCTAGGTCAGAGGAATTTATTATTAATCCGCTCCACTTCTATGTAATCCCTCTTGGGAAACAATTTTTACATAATTCTGAATGATATTCGGTATAGTATGTGTAAATTTGTAGTCTGAAAGTTGTTTCGTTTACAAGCCTATAACCGACGGGCATACTGCTGAGTGAAGGCAATAGGGTCCCGTTTCCCTTCGGTTACAGAACACTAATAGTGTTGCATACATTGATCTTAAAGCTAAGCGTGGCCCTCAATCCGAAGATTGTTTAAACCCTCGCGAAGGAGGCATACTAAGGCTGGTATCGGAGGTAGAACGACCGCTTCCTTACCTCCTTAGCCGGTAAACCTACCGGTTAAAGGAGACATACACTTTAACGTGGAATCCGAGGCACGAAAGCGTTCTGGCTTACTTCACATTACACAGCTTTCTGTGTCAGAGGTGAAGGCCGGTTTAAGGGCCTATGAGACAGGGATTCGAACTGAGGACCTTTCCATCTCCAGTCAAACGCCTTAACCACTGAGCCGCCAGACAGCTCATACGTAGATCTGATTCGAAAATTGTCATTAAAGGTTAGTGATATATACCACAAACGGCTTAATGAATATGATGGTATGTCATCTGAAATACCTTTCATGTTAGTATCCTGTCTATTTGCAGCTGTCTTCCTTGTGTATTCCAAACGTTTCTTTTACAGTTCACGCTAACAGCCAAAAATTGTTTTGGAACAAGTCTTGTACACTAAACTGAGCGTGGTGGGTGAGCGGTAACGCTCTGGCCTCGCATTCGGGAGGATGCGTGTTCCAATCCCCATCCCGCCATCCAGATTTGGGTTTTCCATGGTTTCCCCAAATCACTCCAGGCGAAGGCCGGGATGCTTCCTTCAAAAAGGCCATGGCCGAATTCCTTCCCGTTCCTCGTACCCAGTCCCATCCCGCCTCTAATGACCTTAGCCGTCGACTAGGCGTAAAGCAATAAGTACAGTACAGATTTCGGTTTTCCATGATTTCCCCAAATCGCTTCAGGTGAATTGACGGAATGGTTCCTACAAGAAGGCAATGCCCGAATTCCTTCCCGTTCCTTGCCAGCAGTCCTATCCCGCCTATAATAAAGATGTCTACGAGGCGTAAAGCAAATAATAATAATAATAATTAGTAGATTAAGAAGTAATAATAATTATTATTATTTAGATGGCTGTAGTGCTTGTTTCAAAATAATTTCTGATAGGAATGTAGTTTGGAAGTCAATCCTCAACAACAAAAACTTCTGTTTTGTTTTTAGTTAAATACTGTGCAGTTGGTGTCACTCAGTAGCCTATGTTGCTTATTCCATTGATTGTCCATTTGATTGCTTAATGGCTTATTATTTGGGAGCATAGATTGTGAGCGGCTTTTCTTGCGTGGTCTGTTGCCCTTGGCCGCCGTCGTATCGGGCCAGCTATAGAGAGAGAGGGAGGGAGGGTGGCGCCACCCCGCCACCGCAGAATCAACAAGTGCGCCCTCTTGTTGGGTCCCCACCCCCGCCCCGTCCTCAGCCGCCTTCTTTTCGGCTTAATCTGCGGTCTCTAAGGGATCACCGCGTCGGAGAGAGGCGAATGGCGTTCTGTGGCTCCCGCACTGGGCTGTCGTATCGAGAACCAGAACAAGTACTTCACACACCTGTTTCCTTACTCTACGCGATCCAAAGGATACATTCACACCTGTGTTATAATTTTTCAAGGCGTGAGATTCAATTATTTTACGGGATAACAATATGGGACAAATTCAAGGGTGCTTATATTACATACTGGGTGACCCAAAAGTAATTTTATATTTCTTTATAATCAACACTGATTTTCCATTACAGTGGACCGGGAGTTGTAATCAACAACCCACAATCTCCTGTTTTGCCACCACTTCTCTTCTAGTATCTTCTTCCAATCTGTACTGCGACTGGCCATGATTGTACTTGCTTCATCCAACTATCTTGTGATATTCCTTGTCGTCTCTTTCCAGTCATCGAGCTTGGTGAGTGAACGGTAACGCTATCGCGACGCGGGTTCGAATCTCCATCCGGCCATCCAGATTTCTGTTTTCCATAGTTTCCCCAAATCACTCCAGGCAAATGCCGGGATGATATCTTCAAAAGGCCATGGCTGAATTCCTTCCCGTTACCTGCCCATACTCCTTTCCCGCCTTTAATTACCTCGAACCGAGCGTGGTGGGTGAGTGGTTACCGCTCAAGCATCGCATTCGGGAGGAGCCGGTTCGAATCCGCGTCCGGGCATCCAGATTTGGGTTTTCCATGGCTTCCCCAAATCACTGCAGTCGAATGCTGGGATGCTTCCTTCAAAAGGCCATGGCCGAATTCCTTTCCTTGTCTCCAGTTCCATTCCACCTCTAATTACTTCGACGTCGACGAGGTGTAAAGCCATAAGAAAACAAATGACCTCGACGTCGAGAAGGCGCAAAGCCATAAACAAAAAAAAACAAAAAAAACTTTTTAGTTAATGATTTATAGGCCCTACTTACGGATACTTCTTTATATAATGTCAAAATATTACAAACCATATTTAATTTCCTCGTCAGCGTCAGTTATTGCAATATCACTTAGATTATTTGATTTGAAATTTCCGAAAGCTCTGCAGTAAACAGTCTTTGGGCCTTCCTTGAACTATTCGTGACAGATAGACCGTGTTCTTTAACTCTTGCTATCTTAAATGGTCCACTAAGGTACTTTCACTTCCAAATTTGAGCATAACTTTGTAAACAGGCCTACGTGACGGTGGATTAGACTAATTGGATTCCACTGTTACTGTACTTGCACCGCTTTTGTAACTAGTCTTCATTACCGAAATTGTTTACATCTTAAAAATAAAATAACTAACACGACGTACATGGAAAGTTCGTCGCTATTAACGAGTCATTTCCCGTTTCGTTCTCTTCTCGCTGATGACATTAACTACTGTACCTAGAAACATATCATTTAAACAGAAATTAAATTAACAGTATATTACAATAGAGTGAATCAAGTGTAAAGTTACGTGTGCTTTCACCTGCATGCCTAAACGCGACGCAGCGAATTGTTTCTTTAACTTGGCGCTTTACTAATGTTGCTTCTTGATATCATTACGTCTTGATTTTAGAGTATCCAAAAACGCCGTCGTAAATCAGTTAAAAAGTATGGCATTTCTGTATTTGATTTTAAAAAGTTCATAGTTTTTGGTTTAATTGAACCCTACTGGTGCAATTAATTCGTGCGAATAAAATAGACGTAATAATAAAGACCTAATTTACAGTATTTGTGTAACTAGTGATATCTCGCTTTAGACGAGCCGTGCGAATGACACTGCTACTTAAAATTCTTTAACTTGTGCTCTTCTTTTCTATTGTTTTTAAAGCAATGACGTTCTTAAATTTTCACAATTTTATGTTTCAACATTGGTATTTTTCAAGAATTGTTTTTTTTTTTATCAATGTGGTCACGCGATCGTTAATACGAGGATTGGCCCAACTTTGGCGCTTAGTCACCACAGGGTTTTCAACAAAGTGGTAAGCCAAAATAAAAGAAGAAAAACAAAATGTAGATCAACACAGAAATGGTTCAGGGTAATGCGGTGATATCCTTTCCTTAATACAAAAATGAATATCACCTCCGTTTAAACAACAAACTGATGTTACTTTTAAGCTTAACGGCTAAGGTGGTGGTAATGTCTTTTCAGTGCGGGCAAGAAAGCTGAGTATTCGGAGTGCTGTTATACAACAAAAGGTGTAATACATTATCGTAGCATTATTTTTATGTTTATAATTAAAGATGCCTGTGAAATTAAGGTGCACGAAATATGCCACCCACAAAATCTTCTTAGTATTGCTTCGTCTGACATACGGTTCTTGCCAAATTAAAACACCAATAAAAGGTTTTCATAATGTCAGTGCTGGCAACCATTCCGTAAGGATCGTTTCAGAGATACTTCCAGCAGTGTCTTAAACATTCCGAGTCCACTTTTGAGGAGAAGAAGATGTTAATGTAATGAAATGGTCATATTCTTTATATTTTGGCTAAATCTAGAATAAATATTGTACAAATCTTTTACTAGTGTAAACGTACTATTGTTTGAGGTTTTGCTCTTGGCGTTCTTCGACTTATTGTAATCTAATTTTGAGAACACTTCTCAACGACACGCTGTAAATAACGTTATTCACTTGCCAACTGATCATTTTCATTAGCAATCCACTATTCATGTTGAATGTTCAGAGTTTCATTTTTTCCTCCCAGGGTTTAGGAGCGTATGTTTTGGAACATAACGTATTCGTAGCCTTGGAGGAGAAATTGTTTGTTGTGTTTGTTATTCATTTAAGCAACCGTTTCATCTCCCCTGCTGTAATGTAATACCTATTTCTCTCCGTCTCTGGAAAGGGGAGTGTTCATTTGATTCATGAAAATGTTTCTCTCCGAGGCCAGTTTATTTTGGTAAAAGGAACTATCGTAAAGGAGATGGAAACAAAACAAACTAAACAAGTTTATGTTTAAAACTTTTATTCCTGTATTTTATGGAACAGATTATACAAAAGACTTTCCAAACAAACAAAAATCTTAGAAGATAAATCGGCATTTTGTTTTTTTACTGTCTTTCTTTGATGTCTGAAGCCACAAATATTGTTCCTCATAATGCTCATGCACGGGAGGTTTGACAATCTTGTAACAGCCATTTCATCATCCATTTATGCTGAATAATAATGTCAAAGGCAAAACACCTAAACTTATCTAAACTTTTGTTTCCACAAATGCAACACATTCTTCACTTAAAATGTGAGATCAAACGAAGCAGTTCTAACAAAACCATTACGCACAAACTGTTGTTGATAGGACGAAACAAGGCACAAAATATAAAGAAAGAGCATCCAATGTTGATAAAAACGCAGCTATGCTGTATTTTTTACTTTTTTAAAATAACAATTTTCAATCCTGTCCTCGTTTATGTATGTCAGGTTACAAGCATAATATTTTAAAGGAGTCTACTTGTTCCAGAATAGATTTTTTCCTCTCATTTATATCGCATTCTATTTAATTATAATTTCTTAGTGCTTAATTTCCTTACAGAAGTTTTTTTTTTCTGCCTTGGTTTTCTGATATGAGCTTAAACAGATCGTGTCGGGAAGGTAATTCGTTTGTGTGTAGTAAATTATCTTCCCACAGTTAGGACATGAGACCTATTTTATTTTGGGCAATCTGTGAGAAATGTCCGATATCAACCGCAGTCATTACGAAAAATACAGCACTATATTAGACGATAAGTTCTTTTTCAGTATGGCTCTGAAATAGCTGTGCAGTCTTCTACGAGACGTTCGTGCCACAAAAACAATCATTTGACAATACATGTCGCAAAACACCATCTGAATGTGGTGTCGTACAGTGAGGACTAAAAATGAGGCAGCAGTACATAAGAGAACAAACAATATACCCGTCTAATGCATTCAGGTTACGGAAGGTGCTCAGAAAAGGGGAAGCATTTGCAATGAACACATGGTTGACAACTCAGGCGCATGGGATTATGTACATCTCCATCGCCATTCCTGTGAAGTAATATTACAAGAAGTATTATTTATTTAGTGCTTATCACTTTATGGAGCAACATAATAGTGATCCTAAAAAGTGTACACAAGAAATGTGGAGTTTTGAATCAAATTTGTGCTTAAGCTATTTTTTTTTCATTAGCTGCATTCAATAATGCACCAAACCGGTTTTGTTGTTGTTATTTTTGTTTGTTTGTTTTTTGTTGTTCTCTTTTAAAAAGCACCTTTCCCAGATTACGGCACGCATCAGCACATCGGTCATGGCGTGTATGTGTGTATTCGATTGATGGTCTACCATACATCTCTAATTTGGTTGAATCCTGGTGTTTTCTTGGCGACACAAGAGATATCACTTTATTTCAAAGGGCAACTGATCAGCCATTGCTGTTTAAATACGCCGCAGTCTTATTAATCACCCGGCTATATCACTTTAAGTATGGATAATACTGACGGAGAAATGGAGGTATGATAACACCTTTTATCGTAGTTGACAGTGTTTCGGACCACCAAGAACTCTCGCTGGCGAATAACTCGGCCTATTACATGAAAATACATTGCTACATTATGCTGATTTGTCTTGGTGCTCCCTATCTATGCTAGAAACACATGCACATATTTCTGAAACAACCTGGGATGCGATAGTTCATTTGGTTGTGGTTATAGTGATATATAACCCAAAGGCAAATACCATGCTGCCATCTTACCTGCTCCAGAGGTTAACCTCTCTGCGATTTCTATTCACTGAACTCGAGATACCTTCACAGAAGCGCCCTTATAATTGTATCAGGAGTCTTCGAAAAGAAATCTTCAGGTCATGGGACGAGAAGTTGTGCAGGGGTTGTTGCCTTTTAAATAAAATGCGGGATATATTTAAAACTGTTGTCGGCTTGATTCCGTGAAATCAGTTTCATTTAATAATCGCTGCAAAACTTAGGAATGTGACTTGCTAATCAGGTCACGCATCCTGAAAGTATGGGAGTCCCGTTAAAAGCCAACTACTGTACGCTGGCTGTTGCTAATGATGCATAAAAAAAGAAAAAGAAATTCAAGTAGCGAATTTAGACAGAATTGTTGTTGGAAAAAAATTCTTATCACTTATTTTGGCTTCATGAAAAAGATTAAAAACACTTCCCACAACGAATAGTAAATCAATTTAACGAAGAATCCATTTTTCCCGTATCGGTTTTACTAACAGAGTTTTAATATGGTTAAGTGAGATTGTGCTTTGTGTTTGTTACATCTTTTCAGCTGGTAGTAATAATAGATTGTAAATTTGAAGTACTTTATCTGTATTCGCTATTTCTTTCTTAAATGTTTTGTGTCTTAATGTTGCGGACGATGCTCTTTTGAACTGTTGTTCACGTGGTATTACAGTTACTTGTACTGAACAGAATAGACAATAGCTTAGGTGAACAGTAACATCTCGCCGCTGCCGTTCACATGTTTCGATGTTCCGATGTTTCTTGTACCTGAATGTACGCGGGATTCTGTTTTTTCCCCCTTCTTTCTCCTTGTGAAGCAGTTTCACCAGCGTTGTATCCACGCGGTGAACGTCACATAAACAAAATTGATCATTTCCTGCTGGTAACAACGTTTAACTGTGCCTCTCATTTGGAGAGATGAGTGCGGAGAGGGGGTGGCATAAATAGCAAATTGAAAGATGAGCGCAGTTAGTATACAGAGGTCGGCGCTTTGTTTCCGGAACTCTGCTAATTCGCATTCAGCCACATCGAGATAAATCAACACCGATTCGCCACCACCTTCTATTTTTATTCGCCGTCATACGAGCAGAGTAATAAGGGGGAGTGGGGGAAATTCCTCGCTCGTGAACGATGGGTCGAGGAAAGTTTCTCAGGCGATGGTGGCGACATATTTTGCCGCGGATTTAAAAGCAATTACACTAAACACCGGTCGTGTGTCGTGTATCAGAGCTCGCCAACTTCGTGCATTTCGCCGGTATTGTTCCGTCCGCCCCTGATGGAGGACTTTCGCGGTCGCCACGTCAAGATTAATCAAAGGTTCTGGACTCCGTGTGATTGCCGTGGCCTTTTTAAAGCCGCTAGCGAGCCGGCTCGTGATCTCGCAATTCACGCCGGCCGCAGTATGTTGTTATTACACACATATATGAGAGTGTGCGCCGCTCTGCACTTTATGTATTCCTCCCCTCTCGGCCAAATTACACGGCGAATAAAGTTTGGGCCCGCTCGCTCACTACCTGGCGCGGGGCTACTTTATAAGCGCCCGCGTTTATACGTCTGTACTGGTCGGACATACTTTTCCCGGGCAATTATTTCCTACGCCGTACCCACCACCTCTTTCCCTCGCTCGCCCACAGTCCAATTATATAAAGTACAACTTATGATAAGGCCCGCGCTGCGTGATTCTCAGACATTTTCTTTTCTCTGTGTGTGTGATTTCCCCCCTTCACGGGCTTCGCTCCAGACTTGTACTGCTCGCGCATTCGGGCATCTATCATGCCGCAGGTAGGTTACATTGACCGATGCAAATTACAGTTTCGGAGTAATTACACTTTTGCCCCGAAATAAAAAATATTATCCGCCGGATTGAGATGGACGACTGGATATTATAATAATCAGCAATGACGCTGTCGTGAATCACCGCCGTCTCGGCGCCCGCCTCCCGGCCATTATAATAATAATAATGTTCGCTCTGGCCTTCACTCAGACGTAGCTCCTTCAACCGTCGCAGGTTCGATTCCCGGGTTCCTCGCCGACTCGCAGAAAACTTAGAAAGCTGACTTGCTAATCTCTTTCAGAAGGTTCCGTTAAAAGCCAACTACTGTATACTGTCTGTTGCTAAAGATGCATAAAGAACTGTACACATAACCGACTCCGGTAGCATAGAGCTGGTCTCTCGTTGCAGGGCTCACCGGTTCGAGTCCGGCCTAAGGCATGGGTGCTTTTAGTTGTGTTGTGGTGTGTTTTCCACACTGTAAACTACATAATACTAAAGATATTATACACACACTGGAATAAATAGAAACACTATTGCGCTTGCTCTAGTAGCTCAGTGGTCAAGGTGCTAGCTTTCAAAAGTTCGGTGTCCGGTTCCGGCTTCTATTACTATCATTATTACTCCGCGATTCACTAGAAGTGGGTAGCGGAGGGTTCGCTGCTCCTATGCTAATGTGTAATTGTTTGTACATCGGAAGGAATATACGGGATGCGGCAGGAGGCGGGCATGGGCTGTTTTAAAGGAACAATTCCGGCATTCGCCTGTAGCAGTTTGGGAAGACGGTGGAAAACCGAGATCAGGATGGCCGGAGTGGTTTCTCGGGACCTACTCCTATCTGGTTCTATGTTTTCTCGCTCGATAAAACCTTCGTATTTCATTCCTTAATCGCTCGTGGAAAAAAAGGGGGTATAAAGAAGAATCCCGGTGGGCCGGGTTTATTTAAGAGTTGCGATTGATCATATGGTCTATGCCAGGACATTCCGAAATTCGTATTCCACGTTAAACTGTAAGTCCCGGAGGAAAGAAACTGTCCGTCCTACCTCTGACACAATGGGATAGTATTCCTCGTTCTGGAAGATTCAAGCAATCTTCGGGTTGTGGACCAATTTTTTTTTTTTTAATTTGCTCACAATGCCAATAATTGTAAATGATTTGGTCTTTTATACACTATTCCATTCAGTTTAATTGTATGAATCTTTTCCTTTGGCGTAACGTGTCCTTCATTGTACTCACTGATGGAATTTAAGGATCAGTATTCTGGTATATTTTGTCGATGAAGGTCAACCAAATGAAAACGGGCTTTTTCGATAACGTGGGGCAGTGTATATTTCATAGAATTCATACGACAGATAGTCTCCGTTCTTGAAGATTTTTGAATGTTTTGCCATCATTTTGAAGTTTTCCTCATATGTATCCTTAGTCATGGCAACGATTTATTCGGTATTAATATTAAACGTCTCTTAGTTTTTGTATGGTCCTTCAAATAGCCTTTAATTAAATAGTTTTTGTGCTCTAGGAAAATAGGAATGGCGATATTCATCTTGTTTTCCCCTACATAAGTTATTTTGTCGCGTTAATAATCTCCTTGCCGATAATAACCTCCTTGTACTGCTTGATTTAAATAATATGACATTAAATTTACAACTCTGCCTTTTTTTTTAAAAAAAAAAAAAAAAAAACCCTTCTGAACCTATCTGCAGTCTGATCCTAGTTGTGCTTCTCAGTTGCTCCTGAAACCACTTCAAGAATTACTGACTTATGCCTTACGGAATAACACAGCAAGCTTCTTTCTTTGTTGAGACACCCAGTGTCCTGTCTCCTATCGCTAAGATTGGTAAAGCTCGTGTAGTAGCATAGAGGCATTAAAATTAAACACTATTCAAGGTCATTTCAACCAAAATGTCATAAGAGCTCCGATAGATTTTGAATTTAATTTTAATTTCGATGGTGCTTATGCTCTTGTTACAATTTCCCTAGCCATGTAATTACCCCTTTTTATCTTATATACTTTGATATTACATTCCTCTACCCATCTTCTTTTGCCGTTTGCAAATTTTCATTTTAAATTCCTTCAGCGTTTTTGATAAATTATTCATCACTTCCCTCGGTAATCTATTTCAATCCTCGATACCCTTAACAAAAATAAAAAATCCCACTCCATTTTGCGTCAAATCGAGTGCCAGCTTGTGGTTATGGTCATCTTTTCCTTTCCATGCAGTACTTCTAAAATTCCCTTTAAGCCCTATCATCAAAATACGCCTTGTGCATTCCCAGCACTCTCTTCATCCTATTCCTATCCTCCAATGACCCCCAACCCAGCTCCTTTATCATATGAGTTGCTGACTGGATGCTGCGGTAATTTCCACAAACAAATTTAGCTGCTCTCCTTTGAACGCCCTCCAACTCTGGTATTTGATACGCAAAACGTGGATCCCAAATTACACCACCATATTCGAGAAGGGTCTGACCAAAGTTTTATCCTTTTCCTTCCACCTGCAAATATGTCTTGTCCAGTTGAGTTTATTATCAAATGTTATGCCAAGATATTTACACTTCAAACCTTCAACTAGCAGATTTTTCCCCATCCTATAATCATATACAACATTTTTTCGTTTTATCTCTGTACCTAATAAGTTGACTCTTCTATGCATTCATCTTCATCCCATGTTGACGTCCCAGCTAGATATGCTTTCCAGATAACACTGCAATTGTTCAGTCCAATACCGTTTTGATCCTATTATATGGGGTTATGTCATGTACAAACAAACTAACTTTTGCTAGTAGACCATCAGCACAATCATTCATTAAAATAACGAATAGCAATACGCTACCCTGTGGCACTCTGATTCTCACTTCCACTTCTTTGATAGTGCATTTCCTACCCTGACTTTTTTTCTACCTTTTAAGAATTCTTTTATCCAGGAAATCATTTTTCCATCTACTCTAGTAGTTTTCAACTGATTTACCACTATTGTATGGCTCGCTGTGTCAAAAGTCTTTGAAAGATTTAGTGCTACACTATCAATTTGGCCTCCCTTATCCATTTCATCCGAAATATCGTGCGCATAGACTTCTAACTGAGATTCAGGTTAATATCCTTGCTTAAAGCCACTTTTGTGTTCCTTGACCATGAGCATTAAAATTTGCTCAGTGGTTGTTTGATTTGTGAGCCCTACTCTTAAGCTGGTGTGGCCACTGTGACGTTTGACGACGTAGCGCTTCTCATTAGCGTCCGCTAGCTCGCTGCGCGCGTCTGTCATCCAGTTAAACAGCGCCCGCACTACCCCTCCGCCCTGCCCGACAAGTGTCGTTGAGGGATTTACAAAGACGCGCGCCGAGCCTCGCAGCTTACTTTCATCCGCCCTCGCCTTTCTTTTTTTCCTTCTCCTCATCTGAATGACTTTTAAGAGCGCATCTGAAAGTAGCTTCTCACGTCGCCCCCACCCCCCCTCTCCCCGCCACCCTACTCGGCGCCTCGGGATCGATGGCGCCACCATCCCGCTACCGACGTGCCCCCCTTCCCCTCATTCCTCCTCCCCAACCCTTCCTGCTGCCTCCGACGCCGAGCGTCATTCGGCCGACCCCGCCTCGGGCACAATTGATTCGGCCCCGCTCGCCCCACAAACACGCCATGCGCTACTATCTACTTGTACGGGAGCCGTCCAAGACGTGAAACCAAAATAGTCGCATATTACCAAACATGCATTCTTTACTTAAAGGGATTTTGTAGCTCATGTTGGCTATCACTTTAGAGCTATTTTTGTCATTATGGTGGTGTGGCATGGAACCCTCATTTTGTGGATTAAATACGGGGTGCAATGTAGGGCTGCTAGATTTGTCTCTGGAAATTACTACAGAACAAATCTAGTAAGAAGCCGGAATTGGATCCATTGATTGCCAGGAAGAGGGTGAAGAAAGTCATAGGAGTGTGTACAATGGGTACACTTCTTATGCTGCATGGAAAGATATTAATGGAAGAATTAAACGAGGTGCATGGAAGGAAAAAGATGACCATGACCACAAGTTGGCACTAAATTTCTGGAATAAGGATGTGGGAAAATTTTCTTTCGCAGTTAAGGTGTCAGGGATTGGAATAAATTACCAAGAAAAATGATGAATAATTTACCATAAAAACTGAAAGAATTTAAAGTTGAAATTCATAGAGGGCAAAGGCAGGCGATACAAAAAGGCGAAAAATGGGGCGTGGGGTAAAATTGCCACCAGAGTGTGCGCTCCATTGCAATCAAATTAAATTAACCATCATGTATATCTGACTTCGTACCCGTCTTCTGCAGGATTAGTATATTTTGGTGTTCCACACATTTTTGATGAATGCTGGATCTCGTATGGATCGCTCACCGAGACCGATGCGGGAGGTAACTCCCGGGTCTGGCATTCGGTAGGGCGCGGTTCAAATCCCTGCCTGGCTATCCAGATTTTGGATTCGCATGGTTTTCCCAAACCACTCCAGGCGAATTCAGGGACGGTTCCTTAAAAAAGGGCATGGCTGAATTCTTTCCCGATTCTGTTCCTCCATCCTCTCCGGGCTGTAATGACCTCAACGTCGACAAGCCACAAAACGCGACGCAAATATATACATATGTATATATGTGAAATCTCTTATCTGTCTGAGTCCCGTAACTTCTGAACTGTTTAGCACAGAAATTTGTAACATTATAACCTAAAATTTCGAAAAATTGTTAGGGTGATTTTATTGTACCGGCATGGATTAAAACTTTTTAGATGATCTTCACGCGTGTCAAATTGAAGCTAACAAACCATCTACTTTCATAAACTTTTGGGTTTTCCTTTTTATTCCACGAATTGTGTTTTCTCAACAAAACTGAAAAATTGTAATTTCCCCATTATTTCAGAAACTACTGACCGAAAAATTCTCTTAATGATTTCAGGGTAAATATAGCCATCTTTCTTGAGTTTATGGGTTTCGAAAAATGTGGAAATAAGTAATCTTACAAATTTGGTACTTCAGGAGAAAATTTTTTCGACGAACATCATATTTTATTCGATAGAGAATTTCATAAATCGGACAGTAAATATGTCGTGTAAATGCATTTTTTCAAAAAATTTCTAGGACCTACGTCTTTTTTTCAGTTTCTTTTATTTCAGTTGATTTTACCGCCTTGCAAGACAATTTCATAAAGCGAATAACGATTTCAAGCGAAAAATCACTTGTCAACTTTTTTTTTAAGTTGTTACCAGAAAAAATTGGAAGTTTAACACACGATGGTTGTTTGTGACGCTCAGCTTGCAAGTGATTACTATCTTCAAGCCTTTTTAAGATTACGGAATTGTTTATAGATTGATGAATATGACAGACATTGGGATTTTGATATATTCGTTATTTACGCGGCTGTAGAATGTCAATCAGCAGAATTATTGCTCAACTTTCAGGTTTTTCTGTAAAATCCAACATCTTTACGAGCAGTAAAGGTCAAATACTGGAAACGTTACCAACTATTTAAAGGTTGTCTCTGATAGTCCATGTACCACGAACAACTTTTGGCTTCAGGACGGTTTTATGAGACTTCGTTTATAATTTTGCCCGAAATTTCTAGTTCACAATTAAACTCGCGTCACGAGATATTGCTAGAAACTTGAGATTTCAGAGAGTCAAACTTAATAGTTCTCTAGGTTTTCTGAATGGCAGGTTCTCGGGGAAACGCATGTACACCTTGCAGCTCACATAAAGTTGGCAGAAAGTTAGAAATAATTGTGCTATTTCGAACATCTTCATTACCGTCTTGTCTCGTTTCTTTATTTATATTCTATTATTTTTACTTTTGGCTTTACGCCTCGTCGACGTCAAGGTCATTAGAGGCGGAATGGGACTGGGTACAAGGAACTGGAAGGAATTCGGCCATGGCTTTTAAAGGAAGCATCGCGGAATTCGCCTGGATTGATTTGGGAAAACCATGGAAAACCTAAATCTGGATGCCCGGACGGTGATTCGAACTGGCTTTAACCGCTCACCCACCACGCTTGGTGTCTTGTCTCGTACACTCAGCATTACTTACAACACTTGTATAGACCGAGAACTAATTCTATTAAGAAAGTAATATGGATATTTGTCTTAATACCTGCTGACTTTTGATGATGAGGATGCATAATTTATGTAACTCCACCAAATAGTATAAATTGAGATTAAAGGATTCTTAAATAGGTAGATTATATGAAGGAAGGTAGAAATTACTCATTTTGCCTTCTGGCATCATGGCTAGTCGTCCCCACTTGCAGAACTCCCGTTCGGTTCGTTGTCCGTTCTTCGCGAGTATTGTTTTCCGTGTTCTGGTTAAGCCTTTGACTTTTTTGATACGATCAACAACCATTCCGTTTCTTAATTTTGGGAACAAAATATGCGGATTTAGTGATGACGACATCGACGAAGCATAAAGCTCAAAATCTATTGGATAAAAATTAGAAAAAGGAAGAAAAAGCTGTCCATTATCGGTAACGTGAACTGGTTGAGTTTTAAGGACGGCGGACGAGAGTCAAATTATCTGTCCTCGTGATTTTCATACAGAGCGGCCTGAATGCCATGAGACATGTGGAACAAAGGCCTCTGTTTTGTCCACTCCTCTCTATGTGACTATCGACCAGTTAGGGGATAGGACGTTCATTTGGTTGTCACGTCGCATGTGAGGTCCCTGGCGCGAGACGCCGTGGGCGATCGCTGGATGTCGTCTTTCACAAGTGGACAGCAGGTCTTGGCTGGCTCCGCATTGTGCGTGAAGCACAATACTGTGCGAGAAATGTGATTACTCGTATATTATTTCAAACGCTCTGCTTTACTTCTTCATTTACACACCTGCTCGCCTTACTGTGCTGTTACCGAAGATTCAAGGGCTGAACTGTGGAGAAACACTGTGCAGTGACTTAGTTTGCAGAGTCTGAAACTACAGTGTTATCGATCTCCTCGAAATGGGGACAAAAAAGCCGGGGTGAATAATTTGCATTTCTAGAATTTATTAGAGTGCTTTCCTGAGCAAAAGCTTTCTTCCTTTGTAATGGTAAACAGGTAAAGACTTACAGTAATGGTTTTTGAATAATTTAAATAGTTTTTCGAAATTTTTTTCCCCATTTGAACCCAAATAAGTAATGGACTTTTTTAATTTTATTTTTGGCCTTTTCGTAAATCCTTTACAACCAGTGCATTGTAATGTTACAGGTGGTTACCGTTATTAGTTTACTATTCATTAAGTACCCACTGTTCTGGCAATTCACTTCTTAGCATTTGCTTAACTAAATAAGACTGTTATTAAATAACGCTCATAAGCTTGATTTTTGTTATGACGTAATGTAGAACGTATTTCGACCCCACCTCGTTCCATTGCGCAATACTCTTTATAATAAACATATAGATTTAAACTAAATCCATATCTTTCTTTACGTTTGGTTTCAAATTTTAATTTAAGGGAGAAAAACTTGAACATTAACATTAACACTAACAAAAACATTAATAGGTAACCTAAATTCTTTCCTTGATACAAATACCCACATCTAACGACAGAGAAAATGACGAAAACATCTAAATTTAACGAATACAAATAAGCAAAAAAACTAATAATTAATATATGGATTCAAACACGGGTTACACACGTTTCTTCATAGTTTGTTTGCAGCATTAATTTTAAAAATTGACAGGAAAAAAAACAAGGTAACCCTCATTCGTAGATTGCTATAGCAGCATTATCTGTGGATAAAGAGCGAAAACATCTTTGGCCGTTACTGGACCACCGGAGGAGACCGGGTGCGTGACGTCACAGCGTCACAAAGATGATGGCCATTCTGGCTTCTTATTAGTATCGATAGTTTATTAAGTATTACAGTGCCCATATGAGTGACAGAGTCTTAATTATGTCCTACTTACGTCATTAATTTGGTAAAACAAAATTTAAGTTAATGAACAAGCCAGAGCTAACCGTCTAAATATTATATTTTTTCAGCACAATCTGGCGGTGCACCAGTGATTTCATTGCAACCATACACCGGGAACTTCTTCGTTCTTACAACACACTGAACTGTTTGCCTAGCACGCCTCTGCAAAAAAGAAAACTTCTTGTGCTAACGTCCTGTTTGAATGTTCTCCCCCTCTCCAAATTTCAGGCCTATGTATTACCTTTTGCGCTGAGCCTACAGCGTGCTTTTTAATTACGAGCCATTTACTTCCTTCCATATCTAACCTAAATCGATAAATTACCTATCGTTTTAACGATTAACGTCTCCAATAGG
Source organism: Vandiemenella viatica (assembly GCA_031002005.1). Taxonomy (NCBI): domain Eukaryota; kingdom Metazoa; phylum Arthropoda; class Insecta; order Orthoptera; family Morabidae; genus Vandiemenella; species Vandiemenella viatica. Next base: position 29,710,135 of record JARYHS010011408.1, read on the forward strand.
TAAAATTGTCAATTAAGGAATAAATGTTTCGGAATTTGACGCTTAAAGGGCAAAAGTAATAACTATGAAGGTCGCGCGTATGAGACAGTTCAGAGCCAAGTCCCTAGATGGCAGCAGCTCGTATCACGGATATCAATAAGCTGTGTTACAATAAGTAGTTTTTCGGATATTTTTTTCTGTTACGGAGACGTTTTTATTTGGCTATACAATTCGTATGTAAACATTTTATTCGTGAAATTTTCTCACAGGCTATGATCCCAGCAACACATATTACAGGGAGACATGGATATGCTGTGTGTATTTTGTTCAGGTTAGTTGTATTCTGTTAAAAGTCAGTGTCAGTTTTCATACATACAGTATGTTTTACATTTTCCTAATTGTTTCGTGATATGTTGTAAGTATTACACTATTACACTAAACAAATAAACAATTGTTACAAATGAGGCGGTTCTACTTTCTTTCTTTACAAGTCGCCAACCTCACTATTCATCGTATTTTATTCGCGTAATTTTCGCGCGGATCTTCTAGTTAACTTTAAATAGTAGAGTTCCAGTTTCACAACTGTTTTCGTAGGAATTCAAAATATGATTGACGTTTATAATGTTACAGTGGTACAATGCGGTATGTCCCAGATGTTAAAAACATACACATAGGTAAAACGTTAGGGCCACATCATTATTTTTGTCAGTTTATTGGTACTCGGGTTGAAAAAGGTTGAAAAACGCTGCTATAGGAGATGATGATTTGACAGCCTATTTCGTCATTATTTTCTACCTATGGAGCCAAATTTCCTAACCATCTACTGATTGTAACGTATGCCGAAGAATCCCTAATAGTTTATATTTACAAAGCCCTTGGAGGTGTTACAAGATGTACGTATTTTTTTTTTTTAACTGCTTTACGTCTCTTTTTAACATCGAGGTCTTTTAGAGACGGGAAAGGATGGGGGGCAAGGAATGGGAAGGAATTCGGCCATGGCTTTTTGAAGGAAGCATCCCGGCATTTGCCTGGAGTGATTTGGGGAAACCATGGAAAACCCAAATCTGGATGCCCGGACGGGGATTCGAACCGCCGTCCTCCCGAATGCGAGGCGAGAACGCTAACCGTTACACCGTTCCGCTCGGTAACGTATTTTTAATAGTTTTCGTTTAAATACAGGTTACAGTAGTTATTGGGAACAAAGTTCATTTTCATTGCTAATACAGCTTGTTTAGGTACAGTTAGTAACAAAACTAATGTAACGGCCACTTACTGTTATCCAGTGGAATAGATATATATTTTTTTTTAATATATAAATTTTAGTCCTATGCTGGACACTTACACCACACATGATGGGATATAAAAAAATACGAACTTCTCTGGAATATAATTTTACAAAATTCTAAATACGAGTTAATGAGTTACAGCAGATGGACTATAGAAATAGTACTGCGATTTCCTTTGGGCACGGCGCATTGTTCACAACATCATTTGTTTTCCATAGGACATTAAATCCTCATCCCATGGGGAAAAAAAACTTGCAGTTTTGCCGCTGCTTAAAACTGGTCAAGCATATGGTTGTGTGTTTCATATGGTACAAATATAACAGTTACGGCCATTTGTAACAAAATAAGTCAATTTTTTCAGTTTTTTCTTTCCAGAGAAGAAGGTACATTGAGTCACAGTTGTTTATGTATTTCCTAATTGGTCTTTTTGGGGATCGCGTAACGTTCTTATTTTACGAATACCTGCCAAGAGAGCCCATAAAGAGAATTCCTATTTCGTGCTACATGCTTCGCTTCCGGCTTGTTAACTCTGTTGTTCGTTTTTAGCAATTACGGGAAAAACTCGCTTTATTAGTTTCCTTTCAATATTGAATATAAATTCAGACTAAAAGTTTTATTCTCATATCACCTTGTTAACCTTTCGACTTTCATTTCTCCAACTTCTGTAATTAGTTTCAACTTTGTTGTAAGGTGGCAAGTTCCCGGTGCCTTATCATCGATAACAATTAGTATGTGGAGAGCGCTTTTGACAGAAAACTATTAGCATATTGAACTAATTACATATTAACTTTTGTTTATAGTTAATTTCATATTCCCTGCAATATAATGTCGACAAATCACGTACTTCAACGCGTAAACTTGGTTTCTGCATACTCACACCAACATATGCAAGCTAAGGAAAAAAAGTCTGCTACCTGACATATTGCAAGGTAAAACTATCCCTTTATTAGACTAAGAGTAATAGCTTGAATGTAGCCTTCCCAAAGTAAAAGGTATGATTGTAATGATATTGTGATAGGATTTTTATTGGCCGTGCATTCCGTCCGTATTATAACCGCCTGAACCTATACTGTATACTCCATGTTACACAGAAAACTGTGGCAGAGATGAAAGTCGGATTAAGAGCCTTTGAAAATCCCAGGATTCGAACCGGAGATCTTTCGATCTCCAATCAGATGCATTAGCCACTGAGCCACCAGACTGCTCTAGCCGAAGTATGACACACACGCTCGGCCTATCAGTGCCATATCTGCACTGATGGTTATATGCCTATTACTGACCATACCATGATGATTCATTGGTGTATTAGATGTGGAGTGACAATATGAACTAGTGTATACTGTGGGTGAGCGGTAACGTTCGGGAGGACGCAGGTTCGAATCCCCGTCCGGTAATCCATATTTTCGTTTTCCAAGGATTCCCGAAATAATTTCAGGCGAATGGTTACGTCAAAAGACCATGGCCGAATTCTATCCCATTCCTTGTCCCCATCCTTTCCAACCTCTAATGACCTCGACGTCGACGAGGTGGAAAATCATAACCCTGAGTAATCACTATATATTACCAGCAAGCTGCGCCCCTTCTGCAAGCAAACACGTTTCCGTAAACTGGTGATTGGTTAACATTTCAGAAGGACGTTTAAGGTATGAGGTATTGATCCCCGAGGCTTGTTTTTCTTTTACCAAGCAAGCTCTATCCACTACCGGCTTGCCACGCCTGCCGTAGCTTCGCCATTTTTCAGGGTTCCTGTAGGTCCTTCACAGCTACCGTATCGGTCCCGGGGCACACTAGGTCCCCAAAGGCGATCCCCTACTTTATGCCGTTGCCCATCTCTCACCACGTGGAGGAGGGGTTGGACTTTAGGATAATCCCAAGAAAAATCCACGAAATTAAGATCCTTGGTAAACGACCCAAAGGAAGACCAACAGATGGATGGCTGAAAGGAGTGGAGGAGTGTTTACGGAAGAGAGGAGAGGACTGAAACAAGGTGGTGACAGAGAGGTGGTGAAAAGAAAGAAGGAAATTGAGAGGCTTGTGCGCGAAGCAGACCCGGCCAGTGACTGGAAACCTTTTTGTTGTTGATGATGATGATGATGATAATGAATGGAATGGTAACGGGCATCAGGCACTACTTTACAGTGGAAAACATTATGCTGCAATATATCATATACCAAGATGATGCTATTTTTATGTTACCAACATGCTTTCCCCTCTTTCTCTACAAACAGATCCACTTTACTGGATCGGAGGCTTCTCGTGAACGGTACATAATGAAACTGGTGATCGGCTAACATTGCAGAGGAACATTTCAGGTGGAAGGAATTGATCCTTACAGTAAGAAATTATGGCATTGGTCAGACACTACTTTACACCATGCTGCAACACATTATATACCAAGATGATCTTGTTTTCTGAACATCGGAAGAAGGTGTAACGGCGATAGTTAGGACGAGACATAGCCATGACTGTTGTCTAGCCAACTCGTTACATCCGAATAGCGTAGCCCTACACAGTAGCGTGTTTGTTCCATGCTTTAGAAACGTCATGGCTTCTTGCTTCCGTTACCAACAGTGTATTCATTTCGGTGATAACTTACTAAACATCTATTTCCTGATAAGTATCGCTCCCAGCAGAAAGCTAGAATATTATTAAACTAGCTTCGAGCCCGTCAAAAATGACGGTTTGAACGCAATATTCTGGCAGCTCATTTTTTTGCAGTTGGGTAATTAAACGGAACTGATATTACATAATAATACTAATGACCTCGATTTTGCAAAGTTCTACATATTTCATTTGCCGTTCACATAGCCATACCGTAGTAACTTCTACTGAATTAATGACGCCGGAAGTAAAGAACCAATTAAATAAAATCAGATTAGGAATTCCAAAAACTTTTGCTATCCATGTAATATCAGTTTTATTCCTGGTCCAGGCACAATTCAGCACGTTAAATATGAAACTACTTCCACCCGCATTAATTAATACATTTAGTAACATGGTGCTTATGAAAGCAGTTTAATTGGTTTGTAAAACTCGTTTCAGAGTGAATTATGCTGTAACAAATTGTGTCAGTTGCGATTCTGGTAAACTTAACCACAACCTCCAGTAATATTGCGTTCGAAAATCATAGCCTCTATTACCCTCAAATGAATAATGATGGGTATCACCTATGGTGGTAGTAGGAATTCATTCTGAAAAACCTTGTAAGAAAAATAATCTTTTTTAATTATATCTTTCGTTATATGAATACGTTACTCTGGTTAGATTATCAGAGCACTTGGTTAGGATCTCACATAAATAAATGCATTTTACGTTAGATGACGGAGATTACAATTTCGAAAACAAATAACTGTTATTTATTTGACTAATACATGTCGCGATTACGTATGTACGATTCTCTGAGTTTTTAATAAACCTCATTGTTTCTTGTCGTGTGCCAAAAAATTCTTAGTTTACGGTTTAAACTGGTGCTTACAACTGAGGCAGGTAAAATAGCGTAAATAATGAAAACCCTTCTCCTTACATTAATTTCTGCATCTGGTTGTCGTAGATAAATAAAAAGCAATATGTAAATTTAATCGAACGTAATAATTGTAACTTTGTGACATATAGTTGCCTGGTATTAATTTTTTCCCCCTACTCTCATTATTTATTATATCACTGCTCACTGCTATTTTGCGGCAATAATATCGTTGTTGAATTGCGAGTGTCATATCCTTGATGATTTAAATCTGATAAAAAAGTTATCTTAAATCTCATTTAATAGCTCACACATGTATCAAAAACTAAGGGTATCATATATATAACTCTGGTTAGATTATCAGAGCACTTGGTTAGGATCTCACATAAATAAATGCATTTTACGTTAGATGACGGAGATTACAATTTCGAAAACAAATAACTGTTATTTATTTGACTAATACATGTCGCGATTACGTATGTACGATTCTCTGAGTTTTTAATAAACCTCATTGTTTCTTATCGTGTGCCAAAAATTCTTAGTTTACGGTTTAAACTGGTGCTTACAACTGAGGCAGGTAAAATAGCGTAAATAATTAAAACCCTTCTCCTTACATTAATTTCTGCATCTGGTTGTCGTAGATAAATAAAAAGGAATATGTAAATTTAATCGAACGTAATAATTGTAACTTTGTGACATATAGTTGCCTGGTATTAATTTTTTTTCCCTACTCTCAGTATTTATTATATCACTGCTCACTGCTATTTTGCGGCAATAATATCGTTGTTGAATTGCGAGTGTCATATCCTTGATGATTTAAATCTGATAAAAAAGTTATCTTAAATCTCATTTAATAGCTAACACATGTATCAAAAACTAAGGGTATCATATATAATGGTAGTAGGAATTTATTATGGAAAAGCTTATAAGGAGAAACGAATAAGTCATCCTTAATGATATCTTTAGTTATACGAATACGTTATTCTCGTTAGATTATCAGAGTATTTTGTCAGGATTTTAAAATAAAAAATGCATTTCACTTTATATTACGGAGACTATAATTTCGTAAATGGGTAACTGTTATTTATGTGACAAATACATTTCGCATTATGTACATTTCTCCTAGTTTTTAATAAACTTCATTGCTTCTGACTTTCTGCCAAAAAAATTCTTAGGTTATGCTCATAACTGATGCAGATAAAGTAGCGTAAATATTGAATCCCCTTCTCAATTTCTGTGTCTAACTGATATGGATAAAATAGTGCAAATATTGAATCTCCTTCTCCTTATATGAATTTCAGCGTCTAGCTGTAAATAAACGAAAAGCAAGATGTTGGTACGAACGTAATATGGTGGTTGATGATTGGCCGTTCGTTAGCCAATAGGAGAAGCAGCTATAGACGACGCACGCAGACCACACGTTAGCGTTTTATATATAAGGGGATTTTACTAAATTCATCATTCTCTCAGTATTCTAACTGCAACCATTTTCGCGGTCTTTCTTACAAGTATGAAATGCCATAGTAAGTGTAGCTGATAGAAGAATTTCTTTTAATCAATAGCTGGTCACTTGCTAACAGACCGAAAGCAGTAAAAAAAGGAAACTTGTAATCATTTATGAGCAGTATTAAAGGAAAAATTATAGTGTATTTCTTCTTCTTTTTTTTATTGTTAATGAGTAGAGTACGAATAAAATTTCCTTTTTGCTGCAGGTTTACTGCGAGTTGCTTAGTATTTATCAATAAGGAATTTGAACATAAGAATAAAACAAGGTCACAAAACTAACAGTGTGGGTAATAAAGACTCATAAAATGCCGTATCTTGATAATTTTAATTTTGAAATTTTTTGCTACCCACATATGTATGTTTATCAACCTCCGGCTCCCTCGACACGGTTTTATTTGACGAAATATGTGACCGGAATGTGATGTGAAGGCATTTTAATAAATGTTGATGCAGCGAAATTGAGGCTGCAGATTGTCATCCCGGTCATTAGTTTGCCAGTAATAACTGTTATTTTGCCATGTTATTTTCGGCAGGGCGACCCGTGTGCACTAACGAAGAACCTTCAGTATGTAAATTTCGGTGGGCCGCGAAGTTCGAGTTTCATTTTCTCAGGCTTCATTAGTGCGACGGTTGGTAATCACAGTTATTTCCGAAAGGGCTGGAAACGTAGTTCTGGGTTCGGTTTAACGAAGGACGTGTAACTGTCACCAGTTCTCATTTGTGGACAGATTTTTGAGTGGGCCTGGCACGCAAGTCATGCTTTGTTGAAACGGTCTCAAGTGTTAGACAAGCTGTTAATGCTCTTCCGGCGGCAACATTAAGCTTGTTTTGATTTAGATGCACAACAAGCAACGAAAAACATTGTGGCTCTTTCATCCGAAAGCCATTCATGTAAAGTTAATTTTATCTCTCGCTGAATGTGCTTAGAAGGCAGTTACAAGAAGACCCTCGACTCTCTTCGATTATTTCTTCAGACATCATTCGCTATTAATTGCACAGTCCATGTTCGATGGGGGGTTTGATTTGCACAAAACAAAGAAGGAAGTTGTGATATATAATTCGCCTGCTTACAGGTTAGCTTTCCTTGCGTCGATTAGAAACTGCCATGGTGCGAACATCCATGCCAGTTTTGGACATTCGGATTCTTACTAACCATGGAAAATATTTGTACTCTCTTTTCAAGTGAGAATTCGTGACAGTCTGGTCGCGTGCTGTTATATAATACTCAGGAGAAATGACCAACTTCCCGAATGCAAGTGGAAGTGCAATAAATTCCATTTCTAATTTAGGTATTTCTAACGCTTCTTTGTTATGTGTTAAAATAGTTTCTTCCTTATTAAATCTCCCGAGTTGAATGTATAACCACACAAATAGAAATGCTGCACGCAATAAATCTACGTTTTGACACCATTGCGACTCAATGCGTTGAGGGAGCCGCACACTGGATCGGATTGGTACAATGGAATATCTGGTTGGCCTCTTTACAGCCAACCAGACATGGATTGTGAAGTTTGTATTTTTAATGACCCCTTTACAGCCAACATTTTAGTATTTTATTTGGATTTTATGTCTGTGTCGCCGACCCCTCTACAGTCGTCCATACAGACGGTAATATTTAAATTTTAAGCCACATTGCTAAGCCGGTTGTTGTTTGGGTGCTAATGACCCCGCCGTCGACGCGCCCTTAAGCCCCAATAACAACAACAACGGGACAAGAGGACAATGTTAGAGTACTACTACCCTCCTTCTGGCCGTCCATGCTTGGACTGAGCCCAATCGCCGGCTCATAAACTACACATTTCACAAACAAAAAATACACTTATCATACAGAACACAAAGAGTTAGACGTTTCGTTCGCCATTTCATATGATTCACTCTGGTGACGTGGATACAACAGGAGGCCGGTGGCACGTGGGCCTAAGGTGCCCCGATCGTCTCGTATATTGCACGTAAGCTTTTAATAGAGGGAGGAGCTGTAATGGGACTCCTTGGAAGACACGGGGAGAGTGAAGAGAATCATGGGCTCGAAACATATTAGTAGAAGAATTAGGAGAGGCGCATGGAAGGGAAAAGATGACTATGATCACAAATTGGCACTCTGTTTCAGGCTTAAGGTTGTGGGAAGATTTTATTTCGTAGGCAAGAGAGTCAGGGATTGGAATTAATTGCCAAGACAAATGATGAATTATTTTCCAAAGACGCTAAAAGAATTTAAAGTTGGAGAGGGAAAAAATAGGTGGGAAAAGGAAAGGGAATAATGGCTGTGTAGGGAAATTGCCACCGTAGCGTGCGCTCCATCGCAATTAAATTAATTAAATTAGATGGTAATCGGCATGGGAAGAGAAATGGTTGATAACATCAAACCATTCGAGAGAATGAAATGAAATGTGTATTTGTGATACGGTAATTTTGTGATGGAAAGTGGCATGTTCTTTTCTTGTTTTGGGTGAAGATATTTTCGCTATTCGTTATTTGACCAGCTAAAGATGCCAAACTCCTTTACAGGACTTACGGATTGAGTTATTGGTTGAAGATGCTGGACATGGTACGTGTAAATAATAATAGTATAGGTAAGTATTGGTACTGGCTTTCACGCGCTGCATTCTTTATATAACAAGCAATAATAATCTCAGTGAACGCTGCGTGCATTAACGCTGAGTACTCCAACAAGAAGGATCGTCCCATATCTATAACATCTGTTTGTAGTAGAGTTATGGAGCATATTATATGCTCGAACATTATGAATTTTCTAGATGATAATAAATTGCTTACAACAAATCAACACGGATTTCGGAAGAAAAGATCATGTGAAACACAGCTGGCCCTATTTACACACGACGTAATGAAAGTTATCGATGCAGGTTCACAAGTAGATGCAATTTTTCTAGATTTCCAGAAAGCCTTTGACTCTGTGCCTTTTAGCGAAGCTTCGAGCGTACAGTATATCGGATCAGCTTTGTGAATGGATAAAGGATTTTCTAACTGGTCGGTCGCAGTATGTTGTCGTTGAAGGAGAAAGTTCTTCTAATCTAGATGTTACATCGGGTGTACCTCAATGAAGTGTAATTGGACCACTTCTTTTCTTAATTTTTATAAACGATCTCGGAGACAAATTGAAAAGCCTTTTTAGATTGTTTGCAGATGATGCGGTTATTTATAGGGAAGTAAGAAATTTGGCCGATTGCTTAGAAATTCAGCGCGATCTGGATGTTATTTTGGCTTGGTGCGCTGAGTGGCAACTTACTCTAAATTGTAAAAAGTGCAAGACAATGAGCATAACTAACAAAAAGAATCCAATTGTTCAGAAATACGAGTTAAACAATACAGTTATTGATATGGTCGATTCTATGAAATATTTGGGAGTAACAGTACAAAGGAATATGAAATGGGACATACACATAATTTCGTTAGTAGGTAGAGCAAATTCAAGGCTGCGATTCATAGGTCGAATCTTGAAAAATTGTAATGAACAAACAAAGGAGATAGCGTACAAATCTCTTGTGCGTCCACATTTGGACTATTGTAGTGCCATTTGGGATCCGTTTCGTAAGGGGTTGATCGAAAGTATAGAGAAAGTACAGAGAAGAGCCGCTCGATTCGTGACCGCTTGCTACAGTCCTTATGAAAGCGTCACAGAACTGATTAGTAGATTAGGTTGGGAGTCTCTGGTAGATTGACGACACACATTTCGTTTAAACTTATTGGAAAACATGCGTACTCCAACTTTCACTCATGAGTGTAGTGAGATACTTCTTCCACCAACCTATTTGAGTCGGAAGGACAGGAAAGATAAAATTAGAGAAATAAGGTGCCGGACGGATTCTTATATGAATTCTTTTTTCCCTCGTACCATTAGGGATTGGAATGCACAGCAAAGAGATTAGCTTTGGTGCTGAGCACCCTCTGCCACCCACAATTTTGTGATTTGCAGAGTATATATGTAGATGTAGATGTAGAAGGATCATTAAACGCTGAAGATTGTTAATCTTTATTAATTAATGTCAAGTAAAATTATAATCATTTTATTCTGAAAAATGCTTTTTTGGGGGGGATTCAACCGCTCTTTGGAACAAGCATACAGGTCAGTAATGTGGCAAAGGTTCGTGTGCAAATTGTGTGGAGCAAATCAACACAAGGAGGGAAAAAACCAGTTTTATAATTAAAGATAACACCAGGGTCAATTTTTGCTAAAGAACCTCTGTATCTTCACATAATGGAATTCGTAGATGCAACTTTGTTTTAGCCAAGTATGTAACGACAGTCATTTATATTGAGAATGTACCAATCGATTAGCATGAGAAATAAATATATTTCATCTTTTATTTATCAGTGTTTTTTGTTATGATAGTTGATTCGGGAACAAGTTGTTAACTCATTAAAGTGACCGTCGTCAAGGCTCACGAAATGTCAGTACTTAGTGATGGAGTGTTGGTAAAAAAACACATGGTGTTCGCATGAAACCATATTAAAACATACTATTAAACATAGAACATTGCGCTTTGATCCATGCTGCAAAGCAACTCAAAAAGTTCTATACAAAAAATCAGCGTACTTCTACGTGTGCTCCTTTCTTAGCCCTCAAAATGTCTAAGCGATACTCAAAGTCCATGTGCGCCCAAGAATGTTTCGAGTGACGAAACCAATTGCATCCACAATTCTTACGCAGAGACCGCCAACATCATGTGCATGTGAGGCATACTCAATGTCTTTCATATAACACCACAGGTAAAAATACAGAGGGGTCGGAGGTCGCGGTAGCCACTCGGTCGGTCCATCTCGATCTCTCACTGGCTAGAAATTTCTCATACCAAGCCTTAATTGTCTTTACATCTGGTGGCACCCTATGAAACACATGTCTGAAATTCTTTGGATAGCGATTGGTGCATACCACGGCACGCTTTGGGCTCTGTCTTTTAGAGAAGTAATTTTTAAAAATTATTCAACACCGGAAACAAAATTAAAGCACTAACATAGACAGAAAAAACATTTACACAAAAAAAATTTAGTTGCTTTACAGGATGGTGCGAACTGCAAGGTCCTATGTTTAATAGCTTTTTTTTTTTAATATTGTATTTTGAAATCAGGGAGGTTTAAAGTGGTAACGTTCTGGCCTCGTATTAGGGAGGACATGGGTTCTAATTTCCGTTCGGGCATCCAGATTTGGGTTTTCCATGGTTTCCCCAAATCACTCCAGGCGAATGCCGGGATGCTTCCTTCAAAAAGACCATGACCGAATTCCTTCCCGTTTCTTGCTCCCAGTCCTTTCTCGCCTCTAATGACCTCGACGTCGACGAGGCGTATGGCTATAAGGGAAAAAAAATCGTGTCGACAGCTTGTAATTTTCCTGTTCTGCTGTGAATATTTGTAAAGCGAACAGTATAAATTTAACACCTGGATGTCTGTTGTATTTGTCGAGATTGAGTAACAGTTATGTGAATAATAGAATTGTATTATTAGGTTGCAGCTGTTTCGTACCTCTGATTATTTTAATGCGAAGAGCCAAGTTATGGGAGGAGGCAGTGTTCAGTAATCGTGCTCCGCAGTGGGCAGGCACTCTGTGGACAGCCCTGTGAGTCTCGCCCGCGGTTGGCGAGAGCCCTTGAGCCGCACAATACCGCATCTGCCCTCGTAATGAACTCTTTATTGCCGCTGCCGCCCGCCCGCCCTGCCCCTCCGATCCCCCCGCCCGCACGACACCATCTTTCCGCTTTTTTCCGCTGCGCGGCGCTGTAGGCAAGTGGTTCACCTCCAGTGTCAAGGTTCTTCAATAGTCGCAAGTAGCGTGCGACACCCGAGCAAGGCGCAGTTTTAATCGAACAAGATGGAACTGGACCTTGCCTTATATTAAAGGACACATCTCGTCGTTACCGGGTATCGATTTTCGCCTATCAGAAACTGGGTGATATGTTTGAACTTCAATATTTCCTTTTTATAATCTAGAGGAATACAATCCAGATGGAGAACTGGGAATAAAGTTAATCTATTTTTCCTTGATTAAATAGAGATCTTCATCTTACATAGGGTGGATAGTATAGTTCGCCCAGGAAACTACGGAAAAGGTAGTCAGTGGAAACACAGAACAGAGGAGGAACTAGGGAATAAAGAACGAATGAGTGAATTCAGATATTCATGGGAGAAGTAGAAAATAGGTAAAATAGCTGAAAGATTTGGTGTTTGGGATATGATACGAGCTGTAAAAAATATAGCTGGAAAAAAATCACAAGTTGAAAAATGAGAAAATTATCGCAATGTATGTCTCACACACTTCTAAATTATGCAGAAGAATAAGAACGATAGTAGAAGAGATATTCGGTGAACATTAATTTGAGCTTAGGAAAAATCGTAGTACAAAAGTAATTCTGGTTGGAAAGGCTTATCAACAAAAACAAGGATCCTTTTATGGCTTTTGTTGATAATCTCAGATGGGAGAAGATCATCAAAACTTCAAAGAAGTAAGGTCTGAATAATTTGCGATGCAAATAAGAATCAGGAGCCTAAGATAGAATTAGAGAACAATCAAAGGGTCGGTTGAAAGGGAAGTTGTCGCAATTGTTAACAAATTTTACATATGTGCTTATATGTTGATTATATATACAAATGAGATTATTTGAGATGATAATGTAATGTGCAGTTTTGAAGATTGCTAGTTCTTTTGCGATCTTTATCAAATGGAGCATATTCCTGAAAAAGATACTGAATACTATGGTGTATATGGACCCGCTGTTAAATGGTTTAACTCATACCTGGAAGCCGAATGCAAATTGTCTTCTCTTTTGATTCTAAAATCAATGAAGATGCTTCATTATAGAAGAAAAAATTAAATATGTCATTCCACAGGTTCTATCCTGGAACCCTTTCTGTTTTTATCATACATCAATGATCTTTCTGAAAACTTATCCGACAAGCCTAAGAGCGTTTTATTTGCAGGTACAACAAAGATACTTTTATGGCATTTGTTGATTTAGAAAAAGCTTTTGATAATGTTAGGTGGGACAAGATGTTCAAAATTTTAAAGAAGTCAGGTCTAAAGTATCGAGATAGAAGAATACTCTATAAACTATATAAGAATCAAGTGGCTGTAATAAAAGTAGAGAATCACGAGAGACATGCATCGGTTAAAAAGGGTGTGAGACAAGGTTGTAGTCTATCCCCGTTAATATTCAACTTGTATGTAGAAGAAGCAATGAAGAAAGACAAAGAAAAATTTCCATGCGGCATAAGTTTTCAGAGAGAAAAAATCAGTGTGCTACGATTTGCTGATGACATTGTCTTGTTAGCAGAGAGGGCTGAGGATATTGAGAAGTTATTGAATGGTATGAACAAAATACTGAAAGAAGATTTTGGACTGAATATAAATCAAAGTAAGACAAAAGTGATGAAATGTAGCAGGTTAAATATAAAAATAGGATCGGATGCTATAGGAGAAGTGAGCGAGTTCTGTTACTTGGGAAGCAAAATTACAACCGATGGCCGAAGCAGGAATGATGTTAAAAGCAGAATAGCACTAGCAAAAAGAGCCTTCATGAAAAAGAGAAACCTTTTAGTTTCAAATATTGATCTAGGAATTAGAAAGAACTTTTTAAAACTCTATGTGTGGAGCACAGCACTTCACGGTAGCGAAACATGGACTTTAGGAATACCGGAAAGAAAGAAACTTGAAGCATTTGAAATGTGGTGTTACAGAAGAATGCTAAAAATTAGGTGGACAGACAAAGTAAGAAATGAACGAGTTTTGGAAATGATGGGTGAGAAAAGAAGTTTATGGAAGAAGCTTACAGGAAGAAGAGACAGGCTTTTAGGTTATATTTTGAGACATGCTGTATTGGTTAATTTGTTAGTGGAGGGAACAGTCGAAGGAAAGAACTGTAGAGGTAGACAGAGATTAGAATATATGAAGCAGATATATGAGGACGTGGGTTGTAAGGGGTATGTAGAAACGAAAAGGTTAGCACAGGATAGGAAGGGATGGAGGATTGCATCAAACCAGTCTAAAGACTGACGACAGCAAAAATAAACAACTATATATATATGCAAATGAAGTACTCATTGAAGTAGCAGATTGGTTTAAGGCAAACTCATTAAAATTTAACAAAAAACATTGTTTTAGATTTAAAGCATCAAAATTTACATATAAATTATTTTAAAAAAAATCACAATCTTGGAAACAAAGAATGTGAAATTTCTTGTCATTTAAACACATGATAACCTCAATTGGAAAGAAGATATTTATCACATTACCACAGAAGTAGTTAAGTAATGCTACCTTTACAATAAGAATACTTGCTCTAACAACAGATTTGGATTAATATAACAGGTTTACTCCCCACATTTTAGTTCAGTTTTGTCTTATGGAATAATTTTCAAGGGGAAGCTCTTCAAAAAAAAAAAAAAAAAAAAAAAAAAAAAAATTTTTAAAAAAAAAAAAAAAAAAAAAAAAAAAAAAGTTTTTATAGCGCAGAAAATAGCTATTAACGAAGAACTTCTTGTTCGGAGTCTTTAAAAATCCCAATACCTTATCAGTGATTCTCTTAGGTGTTTTGTTAAAAACATTCTCACTTATTTAATCCAATTCACAGGCACACATTTTCAATACAAGAAATAAAAATAACTCTCACAAAACATAAACGTCATTGTCATTAGAATAAAGAGCCGTTAATTATTTTTGGACATATAATAAACTTCCTAAAAGCATAAAACAGTTTGTAGATAAAAAAGATGTATTTAAAGAAAAACTGAGAAGTTATCTTATTGGCAACTCCTTCTACACTAACCAAGAATTTATGTACAAGAATTAATCGTACCTAATATGCATTTTGCAAAATTCAGTTGTAAAAATTGTTTATTTTATTTGTTTGTTTGTAATATACAATATTTTTGATATTATGTTTATTGTTCATTTGTATAACAAGAATAATAACCATGACATGTTACATATCCTACTAGTCCTTCCTTAAGGAGTGACCTATGGAACAAGAGTAAACTAAAACTAACAATAAGTACCTTTTCGGATATTTTTTTCTGTTACGGAAACATTTTTGTTTTGCTACGCAATTCCAATGTAAATATTTTATTCGCACAGCACACATATCACAGAGATGTTGATATGCTGTGTGCATTTTGTTCAGGTTGGTTGTATTCTGTTAAGGTCAGTGACAGTTTGCCGTACATACACTGTGTTTTAAATTTTCTTAACTGTTTCGTAATATGTTGTAAGTATTTGGATGCGTACCTATTACACTGACCATTTGCTACAAAATTGCGGTTCTACTTTTCATTATATTACAAGCATTCAACCTCACTATTCATCGTGTTTTGTTCGCGAAATTTTCTCAAGGGTCGTCCAGTATTCTTAAAAAGGGATCCGAAGTTTTCGCTTCACGTATTAATATATGGATATATTTATAAATGTGTGTCTGATGATCAAAATAAATAACTAGGGTTCGGATCTTTATGACCAATAAAATAGAGAAATATGCAGGCAAATATGACCTTAAAAATGGGAAAATATGACTTAAAAATGACAAAGTTTGACCAAACGTTTAAAGTTACAATACATCATAATATGCCCAATTACACATCATTTATTTTATCTAGTAGCGTCGCTTTCATGTAGACAGCATAATTTGGTTCCGTGCACTCGCTGCACCATTGCGAAATTAAATTTTAAATCGTTTTGTTGAAGTCACTTTAATTTAAGATAATTTACAGAATAGAACTCTTTGCCTGTACTAAATTACTCCTTTCTAAATTCTCCTACGTAACTTCGCACTTTCAGAAAATTTTATCTTCGGCATGGCGATAGGTCTACACACTAATCCAATGCAGATTTAACGATGACTGAGGATATTTCATTGAGATATTGATTGACGTTGATCGACACAGGTGTGCTTCTGCTTTATTGTCGATATTAAAAGGTGGGCGGAACATTAGGTTTAGAGAGTGACAATAATGTATAACTTTAATTCTCGACTGGTGAATTCTGACCACAGTGAAAATTAGTCGCCCCCCCCCTCGCACCCCCATTTGTAAAGCAGAAGTACAGGTCTGTGAATAATTATCTTAATTTCTTTTCATCTGTAGCTAGTGAATTCCCGGTAGGTCTACTATTAAAACCTACCAGATTTTTGCTCAAAATATGACCATAAATATTATCGAAATGTGACCAAAACTAGGAAAATGGTCTGAATATGCATTTATATGCTATATAAAATACATTTAAATACAATCAGAAACGTTGAATCAGTGTTTAACTCAGCATTTCAGCTCAAAAAGGAGGCAGGAAAAAAATATGACTTGTCCTAAAGATCCGAACCGTAGTTATAACCAATAAAAAAAATAAAAATTTACTGTGTTGTTTCCAGAGTGAGAGGAGCAAAACTATAAGTATGTAGCTTCAAAAAGTTTCGACAAATCTGAAAATATTTCAGTACGCACTAAAAGCCCTTAGAAAAATCATTCATGTATGAGGAGAATAAAAAATAGATAAATCCAAAAATTACCAAACTTTTAAGCCAAAACTCACTAGGAGTCCCAGTTAAGTACATGAGTTCGGCGTAATTCGGTTATTTTACTGGAACAGTGAAACTTATAACTAAAAGGCAGCAATGGTACTCGCAGCCCAAAGCCGATGCCTCTTTGTTCGAACAAGGGGTTCAATAAAATTAAATATCGATTGGACCCAACCGGGGTAAGCCCATACTTTCCGATTAAAAACTAGTAGTATTACCTAGAACGGGGCTTGAACCGTTAATCACCGAACCGAAACTTTGGGTGGTGTGATCTAACTGGGACTTTGTTCTCGCTACCGCCGATCCTTTTGCGGTGATCGGAACCTCAACCGAGCATTGAACCGAAAAATAACACACTCATAACAGTCAAATTACCTCAAACGGACCGAGATGGGCTGAGAGCGCCTACCAAGACACCAAAAAAAGGGCATAAATAATATCACCGGGACTAGGACCGTGTCCAAACGGTACTGACAGCAATCACATCGTTATAAACGACGAAAAATATAATATGTTTGTTGCATCTGCCCGCTGGCTCCAACCAATATGACGTTGATTATGTGGCTACAGTTATCCATCGTGGGTGGGCGACGTGTATGGACATGACCTTAGTCCTTATCTAATTGCTGGGTCGACTGCTAATTACGGGTCGTGACCCCTGATAAGATAAAAAAAAAAGTCTACCGATCATCGTGACTGCACTTCTGTTATATATCAAGAAGCCATACCATTTGATCGAAATAAATAGGGTTATCATGAAACTCGATAGTTGGATTGCCAAGAGAAACTTGATGGTAATGGAATCCATTATGTGTAGGGATTTTCTTTATTAATACTTATTTTTAACAGCTTGGTCGTCTCTCTCGTTTTTATACACGCGTCATTGACTTGTGATTGAAAAAAAAACACTTTTTACTAATGCCTCAGTGGATCTGATGTGTTTGTGGAATAGTGATACAGAGTGTGGTGGGTGAGCGGTAACGAACCCTCTGTCTTGACAGTCAGGAGGACGCAGGTTCGAATCACATTAGGCGAATGCTGACTTGGTTCCTTCAAAAGACCATGGTCAAATTCCGTCCCGTTCCTTGCCCCCAGCCCTTTCCCGCCTTCAATGACTTCGGCTTCGATGAGGCGTAAAGCCATAAAAATGGAATAGTGATGGCGAAAAATATTTTTTTTTTCACCTTTTTACAATAATTGCGATTTTTTCCATACCGATTGTTTTAAACCATTTATTGAAAACATTGCTACGAAAGGATTATTTAATGTGTCTTTTTACACCAACAGCTGTTAAACGTGATTGAGGTACAAGTTTATGTTCAGCTATGTTCCATTTAAAAGTGTGTTTTACTTTAAATATTTCTGCCATAAGAATATAACTAATTCAATGTAGCTATAATTCAACAAGTGTTTTTTGTTGAAGAAACTAGCCTCAAAGCTCGTAAAAAATGACGGAGTGTTCTGACAATTCATTTCTCTCCGGTTGCGTAAATAAAAGAATTGTTGTTATGTAATATTCATAACCCTACTTTGTAATTTGTACATATTTCGGTTGTAGTTTACTCAGCGATACAGACGGAAGTTCTACTGAAAGAATAATATTAGAATTAAGGAACCAATGAAATTAAAAATAAATTAGGAATCTTAAATGCTTATGCTATAGCGCATGATATTTGTTTTATTCCTGGTCCAGGTATCATCCAACACGATAAATACGGAACTACTTCCATCCGTATAAAAATATTGTAACTTCAGTAACGCTGAACGTATGAAAACAGCTTAAATCTTATATATAGGCCTATGTAAAAATAGACGTGTGTTTTCATATATTTCACTTTTCAGCCACCACTACCAAGCACAGATCACTGGTCTTTGTGTGTCGAAGTAGCATGGAGTTTCGTGTCATGCACAACGTTGGCCGAATATCGATAGCTGTGGGGATGCGGGAGATATGATGATTAAGGTTGGCCGATGCAGAGCGTTTTCATATTTCGACCAAAAATTTGTGTCTTCTTATACTTCTCTTTCCTGCCACAACTACATTGTTTGTGTGTGGTAGTAGAATCGTGTCTCCTGTCGTGCACTATGGTTGTTAGATGTCGGTAGCTACGGGGGTGTGGGAGATAAGGGGGTTGAAAGTGGTCGACCTGCGGCAATTTCATATTTCTGCCAAAGACGCATGTGTCATGGTGTATCGCCTTTCAGCGAAAACTATCTATCGCATATCACTGGCGTTTGTGTGTGGTAGTAACACAGAGTCACCTTTCGATCAAAACATCGGCCGAATTTCAGTAACTGTGGTAGTGTGGGAGATATGGTGGTTGAAAGTGGCCGATCAAGGATATTTTCGTATTTCGACGAAAGACATGTGTCTCTGCATATGTCAATTTTTCTGCCACAACTACCTAGCATTGGTGTTGGTGTGTGGTAGTAGAATCGTATCTCCCATCGTTCACTATGGTTGTTAGATGTCGGTAGCTATGGGGGTGTGGGAGATATGGTGGTTGAAAGTGATCGACCTGCGGCAATTTCATATTTCTGCCAAAGACGCATGTTTCATGGTGTATCACTTTTCAGCGAAAACTATCTGTCGCAGATCACTGGCGTTTGTGTGTGGTGGTAACACAGAGTCACCTTTCGATCACAACATCGGCCGAATTTCGGTAACTGTGGGAGTGTGGCAGATATGGTGGTATAAAGTGGTAGATCAAGGAAATTTTCGTATTTCATCCAAAGACATGTGTGTCCGTAAATTTTACTTTGCTGCCTGAACTGCATAGCGCAGATGACTGGCATTTTTGTGTGTGGTAATAGCATCGCATGTCCCATGGTGCACTATGGTTGTTAGATGTCGGTAGCTGTTAATACAAATTCTTTACAAACACGAACGAAGTCGTGGATACCAGCTAGTTATTTATAAAACTAAATTCATCGTGATTTAGTCTGTAAAAAAATGTTTCAGTTGCCTGGTCTTATCTGCATTTCGACATAACCACAACTTCTACTTTTTTTTTTTTAACTTCTTAACGTCTCTTAACAGCGAGGTCTTTAGAGAAGGGAAAGGATGTGGGGCAAGGAATGGAATGGAATTCGGCCATGAATTTTGAAGAAAGCATCCCGGCATTTGCCTGAAGTAATTTGTGAAACCAAGGAAACCCCAAATCTGGATGCCCGGACGGGGATTCAAAGCGCCGTCCTCCCAAATACTAGGCCAGAACGCTAACCGTTACACCACCGCCCTCGGTAACTTCTACTAATATTGCTGTTCAAAACTCATAGATGCTGCATACCAATACAGTCATTGTATTGCGATCTAATTTTGACCTACTGGAAATATTTTCTTGTGTCTGATATAATTGCATCAATATTAAAAGCAACTAATAATATATTAATTTGAACGCAGTACATACCTTTATTTCTGTGTTTCGGCAAATCATTCCTTCCAGTATATTATAACAGTGACTTAAAATATCTACATTGGATATAAATATCTTGTAAGCCCTTCAAAAAAAAGAAGTGTTGAATGAAGTATTTTAGCACTTCGTTTCTTCGCTGATTTAAGTACAATTTTCATCAAATAACGCTCATTATGTTGAAAATGATGTAATGTAAATATTTATTACTGTATCAACGGTATCGCTGTCCATAGTGTATAACAAAAATCTGCATCTAACGAATTTTATTTAAAAAAAGGCAACTAGTAATTAATATGTCGATTTCAACGGAATATGTACTTTTCTTTTAGTGTTCTGACAGTTAATTTATTCGCGGATCCATAACTAAATAGAGCTGTTATTAAATAACGCGCATAACCTCGGACATCTCCATTCGTTGTTTGTTGTGCAGCGTAGGCGAAAAGCGTGACGTCATAGTCCGGCATTATTGTGTGTCGTCATGGCGTGAAGATACATGGCCAAAACTTGCGTTTTATAAGTATAGATAATAATATATCGAAGCTAAGTAACTTATCCCAATGAGATTTATTTTAGGTAGTAGTGAGAGTGGGAATTGCAATATCTTGGGCGTTGCTTGAACTAGATAGAATTTCGGCAGCTCCGTCATAATGTGTATATATAATTATACAGGGCGTTCGCCGGAAAACGCTACCCTCCCAGTCTGTTGCCGTCGGCAACTTCCTCGGTCAGTCGACCCAGCAGTTTCCGCCACACGGCACCGTGAATCACCGCACTGTTTAACACCTCCGCTGCCCCAACAGTGCAGTGACGCAGTATAATGGGACCCTTACATTGTTAAGAACGGTTTCTTTGCATTGTAGATAGTTTGTGACTTCAGTCTCTTATTAATCAGTGTTGTGAATAAACGTTTCTTTGCGGTTTGGCTGGTTTGGGGCTTCATACTCTTATTAATCTGTACCGTGTTTGAGTGTGAGTAAAATTATGGTACGTTACAGTTTGCAACAAAGAATATTTCTCTACGGTACATATGTGAAGAAGAAGTCGTTTAAAAAGTGTCGCAGTAAATTTCGTCGCGAATTTCCTGGCGCTTTACTGCCAGCTAAATCAACAATTCTGCGTCTGGTTAAAAAAGTAAGAGAAACGGGTTCATTTTTTAACAAAAAGAGACTGTCGGTCAACCGTATTCTCACAGAGGAGAAAATTAACGATATCGCTTTTCGACTAGAACAGTCACCCAAAAAATCATTAAGTCAGTTAGGGCAGCGTGTGTCTCGAAATATGTTCAGAAGATGTGAAATGTGCATTACACAAGAGGGTCAACACTTCCAGCATCTTTTATAAGGTAAGCTAATGAATTACGTCACATTTAAATGCTTAGCACACAAGTTTATGAAGTTTATGAAGCGTAATTATTATGAAATAGTCCGCGGCCGACGGTCGAACAATGCCGGAAACTGAGCGCTCGCTTGCCGGGAGCAGTTTCTTCCTTGTAGCGCTAACAGTGGGTTGCGTTTCCCGGCGAACGCCCTGTATAAGCACATATGTTTTGCAACCTCGTGATGAATTATATGGGAAGATAACAGCATGTAGAACACAAAAATCGAGGTTGTACCATTTAAATTTGAATTTTTGAGTCTTCAATTACCTGTGCTGAAATATTTTGAAGTTCCAGAATACTCGGATGAATAGGTGATCGAGGAGATTGCATTGATGATGATAGCGAAAAGTGTTGTAAAAAACGCATGATCATTCCTTGCTATTCTGATTAAATCTATAACTGATGAGTATGAAACCGTTGCAAAAAATATAATATCGAGATCAAGATATTCGGGAAACAAAAACATCGCACCCGAATAGTAATCAGTTGGTACATTATAGTAATTTAATTTACTGCTTTACCAATTTCGCCAGCGTTGTTAATTAATTTAGGTGGTGATTTTCTTTTGAAAACGAATACTTGTTTGTAATCTAAGCTGTGTTTAGGTTCTTTGCTTGGCGCAATGTTGTTGTCAGGTACTCACGCAGTCGAATGTAACAATATGTTTTTCCACAAACCGGAAACTGGAATGCAAGTAATTAGTTATTTTAAGACGGGAGCTAAATAATCCGATTATTGTATCGTAACGCGCTACGTGTCGGACGGATACGAATACTGTCCGGCGTCAGGGTTTGGAAGGGACGTCTTTCCAGCGGTATTAATTACCATTGTTGCGTCATGCGTTGCGGGCAGCGCGGCTCCGGCGGTGAAATTTGATATTTGTGAAAGCTGCTCTAATAATACGCGCCAAGATTAATGGTGGCCCGTCCATCTTGACCGAGTTATTGCGGCTCCCAAGTCTTGCGGCCAGTTTTAATACCGACCTCAAAAATATATACCGCTGTTTGCATTGCTCTTATCCTTACGCTACAGTAGCAAGCCACCGCATGCTCGCAATAAACCAGCTGCGCAATGAAAATTGATTTGCACCGGACGTGTTTATATTTATTTCACTGCTACGAAACTGCTATAAAAATAACGGTTCCCGTATGAATTCACAACCGTCAACCGTATTATTCTGTTAAAAATATTTTTATGAAGGTAAATATAGCTGCCTATAGCCCTAGAAGTTTTTTTCCGAATCCTCTGGTTTCCAGTCCAGTCTAATCTGCTACAGAATTCTCACCTACGCTGACAGCCTAGGCGGATGAAGAGATTCGCAATTAGCCCTACTTTCTACGTCACCACCCCAAAACGTCACACAAAGGGAACAAATATCAAAGACCTGGCCAAAACAGCGAAAAAATGAAGTAATTATTATACAAGACATGATTCGATACCTCAAGAAATTGCTATAATTAATTATATAGTGTTCTGTTTCAATTTAGATGGTGAATCAATACATACCGTGATCAATCCATTTCTAGAAATTTTAGCCGTCAGTTTCCGTTGATCATGCAGTGGTTATTCGTCTTTCCAGTTTTCTTGCGTTACTTTACGAAGCAGGGACACCTGGATCATGAAGTGCCGGGAGGTAACTTAAAAAAACAACCAAGGGTTCTGTGAATTGTGCATCACACTTATCCAGAACAATCAGGACAGGTTCTACGTGAAGTTAAAAGTGGATGCGTACACGCAGACACTGCAACCACGAAATTGAATAGTGGCAAATTAATATTTTGAAATCGTGATATTGTTCGTTTTCTTAGTTGTGAATTTTACATGTTGGTAAACTGTAAGTCGTAGTAAGAACCATAATGATAAAATTTATTTGTACTTTCCTCCTTTGGTGATCATTCAAAAGATTGGTTGGCATCAGTCTCCGGACTGACCACCAGAGGTGAAGAATAATAAATAAATTGATCATTAAAATTATTCTGTTGTTTACAATATCTATTATTTATTTTAAAAAATCGTTTTGAAAATGAATTATAAATTCAGTAAGTAAGTTTTTAGAGTAGACTAAATTTAAAATTGTGTAAACTTGTGGATATATTTTAAAAAGAAATTACGCCATAAGAAGAACCATACTTCTTAATTATATTTTCTAATTATGTTTAAGCAATGTATGAAATTGTCTCGGGTAACTAGCCGAGTTAACGAAGTGTTATTATCACTTCGATATATGGCGACAGTGTTTGTGATCGCCGAAATATTGTGTGATGATAACACTTCGTTAACTCGGCTAGATACCCGAGAGAATTTCATATGTTCTCAACGCCGAGAGAAAAAATTCGGATTCACGAGCATCGAAACTTTTTTGTTTCGGTCTTAACTACGTTAAGTGTTCAATTTTAAGGAATGTGAAGATGTTGCGACACGATCTCTACATTAACCAACCTTTACTATCGTATCCGTATTTAAGAGACACGTCTACTAATACAGTAAACAAGGAGCAATAACGCATACAGGCTGTGCTAAGCTGTCTGTATCTGTCGTAAATTCTGATTACAAGAGTAAGGTAGCAAGTGTTGCGAACGTAAGATAAGATAAAAATAATAATAGAATAATATTTCGTTTAAAATACTATTTTGTGTGCACATCCTGCATTTAGAATCGAATACATCTCACTGTGCTAGCTACTTTGAATTGTGATTATGTTCATTTTTCTGAGGAATACACTATCACCACCTTCCAGTTAATTGGCAGCGTCTGTCACGTGACTCTGATAACTACAATGAGGTGTCACTCATTAATTTAATTTGATGTAATTGCGATAGAGCACACGCTCCGGTAGCAATCTCCATTCACACCCATCTTTCTCCTTTCTTTTTCCCATCTACATTTGTCCTCTACTAATTTGAACTTTAAACTCTTTCAGTCTTTCCGGCAGATTATGCATCATTTCTCTTGATAATTTATTCAAATCCCTTACACCCTTCCCCATAAAAGAAAATTTTCTCACACCCTTATGCCTGAAAACAAGTGCCAGCTTTTGGTCATGGTCATCTTTACCCTTCTACGCGCATCTCTTAATCCTCCCCGCATGCCTCATCACCAATGTACGCCTTGTACACTCCCATGACTCTCTTCACCCTCCTTCTATCTTACAACGAATCCCACTACAGTTCCTTTATCATTTTAGTTACCGATTCTGTTCTGCGATAATTTCCAAAGACAAATCTAGCAACCCTTCTCTGCACCCCCTCTAACTCCTGTATTTGATACCCAAAATGTGGGACCCATACTACACCACCATATTCAAGCAGTGGTATAACCAGTGTTTTGTAACCCAGTTCCCCTTATTAAGTGAAGGATTTTGAACCCTTTTCCTACCACATGTCTAATGTGTCCTGCCCAGTTAAGTTTGTTATCAAATGTTACGTCAGGGTATTTACATTTCGAATCTTCATCAAACAATTCCTTCCCCACTTTATAATCATAATCAACCTTTAGCTTTTTATCTGTACACCTAAGGAAGCGTCCATAAACTACGTGGCTCGGTTTAGGGAGAGGTGTGAGGGGTTGGCTAGCAAGCTTCTCTGGGCTACATGGGGGGAGTGAGGGTGGGGTGTTTGTGTTCCGAACCAGGCCACGTATTTTTCCATTCATATTATTTGCACAGTTAAAATGAGATAACATAACACACTGCAGGATGTCAATATTTATTTCCGTCATTTAACTATCTCCGTATGTAATTTACTATAGTCTGACAAGAGAAAACACTACAAAATGTCTTCTGGAATCTATAGAGAAAAACACTACGTGCTACGTGTGTGTGTGTGTGTGAGGGGGGGGGGCCAACATGGAACTATGTAGTTTATGAACGCTCCCTAATAAGCTGGCTGTTTTATTGCACCCACTATATAACTTTGACAACGGTTTCTTGATGGGACATAGAAGGAGTGGTTCGAGGCACCACCTTGCTCTTGGAGATGGAATCGGGCTATGAGGGCGTGTAAATCAGATACGATGCAGACCGTAATTGGAAATCATTCCTTAGAAACGGGAGAGGTTACCTGGAGACATGTAATGCTCCCAAATTATATAATAGCTGTTTCTACGAGAGTAAAATATTCCGCAGGAGAAAGTAGTTGCCCAATCGAATCTCGTGGACAGGCTTACATTGTTTTATCCACACGGAAATATGGCAGTTTATATCGTTGTTGATAAAGCACTTAATTCACGTGAGTTAATGGGTTTGTACAAAATCGATTTACCAGTGTTTTCGAGGTCCAGCAACAGATCCTGGATAACAACAGAAATTTTTAGTGATTGGTATGAGAACTAGTTTGATTGAAAAGTGGAAGCTCGATCATGATCATAATAAACACTGTTAATAGTTGTTGTACTGATAGACGAAGTGCCCCGACATCGTCAGTACTCGAACAAAATCATTCAATGTTGTGACGTGTTTCTTCCAAACAACACCATTTTTCTGCATTAGGTCAAGAGGTGATAACAGCTTTCAAGGTGTATTAAGTGCGATGAGTGTTCAACGGTCTATTGAAAAATATGGTAGATAGTTAAGGATTGACAGTTAAAGAAGAAATGAAAAATTCTGTCATTGCGAAATATCTCAACATCGAGGAGTCAATTGCTCAGATTAAACCTTCCGAAATAAATGGTGTTTAGGGTTCGCTATGAACAGAAGCTGTAACTGGTAGAATATAATCTTTTTCGCCTATGGGTTTACGCCTCGTCGACCTTTATGCCATTACAGGAGGAAAGTGATTTGGGGCAAGGAACTGGAAGGAATTCGTCCATGTCTTTTTGAAGGAACCATCCTAGCATTCGCGTGGAGTGATTTCGAGAAACCAAAGAAAACGGAAATCTGGATTCCCGGACGGGGATCAAACCCACGGCCTCCCGAATGCGAGGCCGGAGCCTTACTGCTCACCCATCACGCTCGGTGTATAGTCATTCAAATTGTGGAGGAAACACAGAAGAAGAAGGTTTCAAGAAAATAAACCAATGAATTATCGTTTATTGTGATCAACAGAAGACTGCTAGAGGAGTTGGAGGTATTTTCAACAGTCACGAATTAAGGGTGTTAGCAACGAAGACTCAATGGTAGCTTTTTATTTATCAGAAGAGCTATTCTCAAAATGTTTGTCAATAAGTTTTATACATTTGGTTATGCCTGAATTATACCTGACTTATTTAAATAAATTTTCGTCTAATATTTTGTTATTTCAAGATCCCAAATAGTGTCTTATGTCATAGTGTTGCTAATGTTCAGAAAAGTCTTGGAACAGTAAGACGCTTACAAGACATATGATTAATAGATCAGTCTAACGATTTTACAAAACATATTTTTGTGAACACTTTGACGGACAATATTGTCATTTGCCAGTGAATCAATTAATATGACAATTAGCTTTAAAAAAGTCAGAAAACATTGGAAAATTAGCCAGAGACTACTGGACTGTAAATATTCTGATTATCGTGGAAACAGAATAGCCACAGTTCAAAGCTGACAGGACATGTTAAATATGTACAAATTTGGTTGGACATCATTGTTAAAACTATTCTGTGATACACTGATGAAGAATTTGGAGGAAACCAACCCCACAAGAAAAGTGTTTAATATCTGGCTGTTAATACACCGAACCAAATGTTTAATATGAATTAATAGTCCCGTTATTCCTGGGTTCATCTGCCGTGCAAAACGTAATCCCCTCTCATAATGAGATATTACTGTTTGCGGACGTTTAATACACTTGCGTTTAGTAGATTGAGAACGAATTCAAAAGAGAAGTAATGGTTGTACGGTTCTTAAGCGCATTGTCAACAAGTAGAAAAGCTGAGGCTGTCGAGTCGGACGTGAGCGAGGCGGATGTCAGGTGCCATCGGGCGGGCTGTACCGCAGGTTGTCGATTTATTGCGCGACAGGTACTACAATCGAGGGATTCGCGCCGAATCCCACTGCTCGTGTGAACAGGGCTTCATCCGAGAAATCGATATTTGTTTTAATGGTAAAAATAATCGTATCGTCATGTTCTACAACGCCAGTGCGCCACGTGAAATATTGAAACATATCCCGCTGTAGCCAACATTTATCCGCCCCGAAATCTATTCATATAGTTGTAAATTATTTGAACGCCATATAATAAATATCTATCGGCCAGCTGCCGCGTGAAGGGGAAGAGTCGGACAAACACGTACATAAATTACGGCATAAAAAATTATTGTTCCAAACAGCGTTCCTCGGAACAAAAATAATTTTTGAGCGTTACGTATGGCGATTCCAAGGCACGCCTATAAATCGAATAGCAAATTTCATTAACGTTTCTGATAACACGTCGCTCGTATTTTATCTTGTGAACTGTGTTATTGCTGTTGAGGGATTTGCCATCGGATATCCAATAAATGCGATTAACACAATCGCGATTAAACCCCCGGAACTAATTAATTTATTATAGAGACGATTCGTAGCAGGGAACGCCTGAAATATTCACGCGGCAAGGGGCAGTAGGTGTTGTAATTCGTTAAGATCGTTAGCCCATATCGAAAATTGTATGCTAATGCTACCGTTTATAACCGCATTAGTTCTTAATTCATTCCTCGTCCCCCGAAAACAAAATATTGATCCAGCGCGTACGGTATCTCTGTTTTTTCCTGTTTCGCGGGAGTAATGGAATTATCACCCGCCATGAGACAGCAGGTGCGTAATGTGACGTCGGAATTTAGTTGTTAAACGTGAGCACGTCGGCCGCTTGATGAAAGATTAATATTAGCTTTATTTTGCGCTTTCGAGGAACTACCGTTTTTATTGGAGTGAGTTTGCTCCGAAATTCACTGTTTTTTTCGCCGAGAAAGACCAACATCAAAGTGCTTGCGCGGAGTAACGTTTATCAAACATGAAGCCCGCATTTAGTGAGGAAAAAAAGATGTGGAATCTTGCGGTATTGCCGCGCAACTCTGGCGTTTAAACTTGCACTCGGAGGTTGCAATCCCGACAGCGAGATGGGTTTCACGCTCCTCTAAATGGTATAATATGTCACTTGCTTCGTGCGTCAGACCCATAAAGTGAGAGCGGCATGATTCCTCGTTAGTCTCCGTCACATGCTACAAGTTAGTACATTCGTCTCGATATAGCTACCTAAAAACATTTCGGTTGCTTCTGAGCTGTACGTCATGTTCCTATCTGCACTATAATATTCTAAATAACTCTGTTTCGTTTTCACGACTAAACCTGTCGTGATAGAATTTGGCAGGGAAATAATGTGTGTCATTAGAAAGGACATAGTATACTTTTTTCGGGATAAATAACATATTTTGTCATGAAATTATGAAAACTAACCGATCGGTGAAAGACAGATGGATAGCGTGTGTAAGTCTCTGCAACGTTATATTGGTCACTCAGACTTTGTTTATCTCGCAGTCTGTCTGTGTATGATCTGTTCATAAATTTCATGTACAGACACAACTTATTATCCCGACTCCTTGCTTTTTGGAACATCTTTTACGTAACTTACAGCTTTCTATACCCAATTCTAGTAATAGAATTCTAAGTACATGCGTAAAAAGTCGTGAGTAACAACTAGTATCTCGCTTAAAAAATTAACTATTTGCAAAAGTGAGTTTTTTTTAATTTTAAATTGTACTACCACTGCTACTGTCTTTCTGATGACGAAACTCTTGCGGGGAATAGTCCCAAAAACGAAAACCTTTATAGTGTATTCTTCTTCATTTTTGTCAAATTAACTGTCTCATGTTTCCTTCATTCAGTATACTTTTCTGTATACGCAATTCCTGTTATGCCACTCAATTTGTATTAATAAAAAATTATTAGAAGACTTAAGTCCTTTCATTGATTTACAATGAACAATAAGCTTTTAGACAAATTTGATCTTTACAGCTAGAGTAACTCTTCTTTTCTATCCACCTAATTAGAATGCACACTACTCAAGTTTAATTCTCCTAATGTACCGGTTTCTTACTTGCACTATCTACATGATCAGAGAACACGCAGATTAATAATTTGGATAAAAGGTCCTTAAAATAGATCGCAGGTATGTCACTGGTGTTTTTGTGTGATAGTGCCTCGAGTCTCCCATCGTGCACTATGGTGGTTGCATGTAGGTAGGTATCAATAAAAATTCTTTATAATCACGAAGGAAGTCGTAGACTTCAGCTAGTGTTAAATAAATATAGGTTCATGAACTGCTGAGTTTTCATACTTAAAGGTTTCTCAACTTGGAGAAAGCTATTTTATGCTTACCTGCTTTTTAAATCATTTTTATTTCACCAATCGGCTTAATTTTACTTCCTCTACGGCGTTCTTTAAAATTTTAATATTCTGAGAAAATTGTTAGGACCAAACAAAGTAACAACAGATCAGTTTATCTTCCGCTCGAGACCAAATCAACATCTCAACCGCTATGAAGAAAAGATGACTGGCTTTTTATGGACACTTAAGAACAATGGGACCTGAACGAATAACAAATAGGATAATCACCTTCCAGGAGAAGATGAAGACTGCATGGTTGAAATAAATTCGTCAGTATCTAAGGAAATATGGCATTAGGTACAGAGATATAAAAACAGAAAATTGCTCATAAGGAAAATTGCGCAGGTGTCAGATTTGTCTGTGGATAAAACGAGATCAACAAGATGTGTTTTCTCGGAGGAAGAAGATAATAGAAGAGTACTTGTGTGAAAGGAAAGGGATATCTTTGCATTTTACAATGTGCAACGTTTGTAGTTTCACAATTTATCATTTATTAAAAAAGACACATTAATTGAAATGTATGTATAAACCTTGACATTCTTCGTTTAAGATTCTTGTGTAGAATATACATGATTTTAATTAATTAGGCCGCAAACTCGGCTATAATTTTTATAGTTCACTTTGATAAGAGCAACTGAGAATCTCTTTGATCTCCCTGTCAGAGCGTTTCAGGTCTTATCAAAACCTGATGTGTTCTTATTCGGTATTTACCATAATTTTTAGCCAGTCAACATCACGGTTTGTTCAGTTCAGTTGCAGTCCAACAATTTGACAAGTGAGACTCCACAGAAAGCAAAATAAATAATAATAAAAAACTACTGTCAACACACCCTTTAACTCAACAGCACAGTGCCACTGTGACGACTAAAAGGTTATTCCCGCCATCCGCATCTTCCTTGGCCACCGAACTGTAAGTGCAGCCAGCAATTGCCCAAACATTCTCTCCTGCCGGGCTTTGCATGCAAGGCGACCGACTTGAATGCCTCCTATCAAGAACCGGCACATCCCAGTACATTGGTTGAAACACACAAAAAAAAATCCCTTAAAGGCTACTTTCAACGCGTTGCTCATAGTGCTAAAAAGTCTGGCCTCTCGATTCACTTCTCTCAAAACTATCGTCTAGCTTTTGGCGTTTCGTAGTAACCGAAACATGCAATCACCCCTCTAGGAATGACCTCTTGTCCTTAAAGTTCTACACCTGCATATATACTCTCGGTACTGTGGGTGGCAGAGGTTGCTCAGCACCAAAACTAATCTCTTCGCTGTGCATTCCAGAAAGAATTCATATAAGCATGAGTGCGGCATCTTTTTTCCCCCTAATCTTATCACTCCTGTCATTGCGACTCAAATAGGTTGGTGGACGATGTATTTCATCCTACTCGTAAGTGAAAGTGGGTGTACGCATGTTTCCAATGAGTTCGAACGAAACGTGCATCTACCAGACTCCCAGCCCAGTCTACTAATCAGTTCTGTGACGCTTTCGTAAGTACTGTAGCAATCGGTCACGAATCGAACGGCTGTTCTCTGTACTTTCTCTATATTGTCGGCACAACAGTAGTTCAAATGTGGAGGCACAAGAGATATGTACGCTATCTCCTTTGTTTGTTCATTACAATTATGCCGATACACGTCTGCCTCAATCGGCAGTTGACGGCCGCCCCGTACTTCCGTTGGGAAAACATTTCATTCGCAGCTCAGCTCGACCCTGCCTTTGTTGGGTGTCGCCAGCTACCTTGGCCTCATTTTCACCGTCCCGGGAATTCACCTGAAAGGAATCTGCTTCTTGCTCAAACATACACGCAAAATATTACTGTCGCGCGCTCCGTAGCTACAAAATATTGTTTTGCATTTACAACACGCACTTATTCTTGTATGAAAATTATATAATGAGTCAAACATATAATGATTTAAGTTTCATCATTATAACCTTGATAGTTTCTGTGGTTGCCGGTGTAGTAGTTGTAACTCGCGCAGTCTAATTTAACGCGATTTTTGGTCTGGTAGCGACGCCTGTTATCGCTGCGTGTCGAGGAAGCCGCAGCGGCGGCGTGAAAGCGGGCGAGTGACGCGCATTGTCTGGGCGCTGCCTTTTGTGGCGAGGTGCGGCGCGGAAGTTAAGAACGAGCCGCGAGAAGCCACTTACTGTGTCCGCTCTGTCAGAAGCGCTCGGCTCGGGAGGAAGTCGACAAAACTCCAGCCAATACGATCGCCCCACAACCGCCATTACCTGCCTTCCTTTGACGTTCCCTTTGCCGGCATCATTGAAGCCAGTTACCTGGCTAACTTTTGCACTCGTAAGCACGATTTCCTGTACGTTCTTAAGGAAATTCTCATGGAAGTTAAGACAGCGTAATAACCGAATAGGCTGAAACCAAATTTCCCAAGGGAAAATATCTAATCTTAATGGTTTTCTTTGGGTCAGTCTCTTCAGTAGTCTCTCAGGGAAACTGAAAATACTGGTATTCGGGAGGACGCGGGTACAGTTTCCCACACGGCCATCTAGACTTCTGTTCTCCATGGTTTACCTAAATCACCCCAGGCGAATGCCGTGATGGTTTCTTCAAAAAAGCCATGTTCGAATTGCTTCTCCTCCTCTGCCCCCATACCTCTCTCGCCTCTAATTATCTCTACGAAGACGAGGCGAAAAAAATTAAACGATGTCCTCTACCTTGGCTATTCGTAAGGATTATTCGAGCTCATTTTTATGGCCACAATGAGATTTTAGCCAGCGAGGAAAAAGCTGCGTTTTGCACCATGTATGAATATGAACTCTTAACTCTGTAGGATAACATTAAATGAGGTTTAATACGGCCATAATCGAACGGTGTAAACCAACGAACTTGGGATGAACGTAATTAAAATCGTGTGCTTAAGCGCAGCTCTATGTATGCTTGTGTCGGTCACTTAGAGCGAGAAGGTTAACAGGGAAGTTGACATTATCAACTTCGCCCACCTCTACCAGTTGGGTGCAGTTTGTGTGGCCGTTTGTTTCACGTTAGGATCGACTGTTCAGCCACCAGAAATATATCCATGAACTGTCCGCAGTGGACAGACCGTTGGGATGAAATGTGTGCTAGGAACGGAATTACGCCGACAGAGATTCAAACATTTTTTTTACGTTTAATTCTTCCCACTTGAAGTCCAGGATGCACGCTGCTGTACGGTCTCAGTGACCCTTTTCAGCAAACCTTGTCTATGGTGATAAGGAACGGAGTTCGCCCATGACCTTTTATAGTAACCATTCGCCTGGAGGATTTTGGGAACCATGGAAAACCGAAATTAGGATGGCCGGAAGGGGATTTGAACCCCGTTCTCCCGAATCTCAGATGGACGTGGTTCACATCTTCGCCTTAACATGCGCAGCCAAACTGACGAACAAGATTAAAACATCTTCACTGGTTCTGTTCTTTGATAATTCATTAGTAGGCCCTTATGAATCCCAGTAACATTTCAAAACGACTTGAAGTTCCTTACCATCTGAACTTGGAATATAAACATAGTGGTTTCTTTCTTCACCCACCTTTCTAACTGACATGAACGTCTCTGTGGGTAAAGCGGCAATCTTGTCAACGAAGCGCTAATTGTCGGTTGGTCCGCTTGTTGTTTAGAGATCGTTTCCCGTTACAGGGTCCGTTTAATTCCTTGTCAGTCAATTTCCTGGACAAGAAGCAGGCCTACAGTCTATCAGATAGTAGGAGACTGATGTACGGTTATGGATCACATCACATCGAGCTAATTTCGTGTTTCTGCATCTAACTTGGAAGTTCGCTCTCCTGCTAAATAGTTATGTTACGCAATAGTTACGTTAAGTCGGAACTATGTTGCTGTGGCTTTGTATCTAATAACTACTGATTTATATTGGCACAGAAAATTGTGTTAAATTACCGTTGAAATGGTGGTTCTGTTATCCTTGGCCTCCAACTCCAATCACACGCGATAAACAAATCAGAAAAATGTTCATAGGCTGTCGGTCTCTTGTGAATACCAACAATTCTTTCTACCAGGAAATCTATTTTTACTTAAACCCTCGAATCAGGGGGTATTAGTTAATATTTAAAAGAATAATTGCAGATTTTTCAAAGCAGATGCTTCGAGTTGGGCAGATATCTCATGTGTGAAAGTACCAAGAACCTCTTCGCCTTTTTGTCGCTCCGCAGATTCTTCTGCAACTGACTGACTGACTTTGTGACGCCGTGAGTCTAGCCTATAGGTCATAGGTTCCCAACCTTTTTTGACCTACCGCCCCCTTTTCGAAAAAAAATTACTCACCGCCCCCCTGTTTGAAAAAAACAAAACCGAAGTCTTCTGTTGTAATCAACGTTGTGTAATCCACAGCGCTTCAATTTAAGTGGCTTGTTGCCCACTTCTTCAAACAGTGATTTGATGGCACCCCTTTTAGGTGAATTGGGCTATATTAAATATTGGAAAAACAAGGACAGATTTTTAAAATTACTTTATTAAAGAATATTAACAATATTATTGCCTTGTACAAAATTTTATTAAAAACATATATTGAAAATTATCGTAAAATTATCAGTGAGAGGTCTGAGCTTGATGTAATGATACAAATTTGCTACATTTGGTGCTATATTTGTTAGCAGGAGTCTTAAATCGCCGCGTTCCGCTACTGGAAACCTGTTTCTTTTCTTTGTTGGTAAATTGCTTCCTACACTAAATCCACTTTCGGCTAAATATGACCACAGGAATGCAATAAAAAAAACTTTATTGTTGCAGCCCACAAAGCCTGATATAAATCTGGAATTTGACTCTGTAGCCAAAATTCTTGATATCCATTTTTTTAATTTCAGTTTTAAATCTTCATTTTTTGACAGTTCTGTCAAATCTTCCTGCAGTGATAGATCTGGTGTTTGTAGTTTTGAGAAAGGTTCTAATACCCAATCTGGAATGGTCATGTTAATAATTTCCTGAAATCTGTTTTTAAAATGTTTTTTTAAGTGCTTCCAATTCCCTAAATAGAAAATTAAAAAATTAAAAAATAAAACTTATTTTTAAAAAAAAGGTCAGATAGCCTAAGGGCGTTTTCACACACACCGGCAAAACCGGAGCCGGCGCCGGCCTTATAGCACCAAGTTCAATAAGTTTTTTGCTTTGGCGGAAGAAATAGGCATCCACCATTCAAAAAACGTTACTTTAATAGATTATTATATCGCAGAACGAAATATAGTAAATATTTCATTAACATACAGTACTGGATACATCCTGTATTGACTCAAATACAAAATGAGGCCTAGAAAAATAGTGAAATAAATTAGGTACACAAATATTCTGCTATATTTTTGTTTCATTGAAAAATTTTGACCAATTACGAAATCAACTGAATTTTTTACATATTATACAATAGCTACGACTGCGATTGAAATCTATAAATTTCTTTTATTGATTTTTAAGGATCTCGTTAAAGGAGCAAACTTTACTGACTTACATGAGACTTACAGATTGGGAATAAGCACAAATAAAGTAAAACGTAGGCATGGAAAGAGATGTATACATTTCTGAAAGAATATTTCGAAATGAAAAGAAAAAGAAACCAATTGAAAAATGATAAATTACATATTTATCATTAGCATTAACAAACATTATAATTAACTTTACCTAAAATTGTTAGTCTGGTTGTGCTATTATTTGTGGTATGATCACAACGATACTTTGTCAGTATCGAAGGCGCGTTGCCGTGACAAATTAACAAATATGACATCGTTTGTACCGGAAACAGACGCCACATATCGATTTTAGGTGCCTTAGCGCCTCCCATAGTATATGTTGTAAACGGTATGATGGTTTGTTCAGTTTGCAATTAAAGCCCATTTATTATTGATAAGCGTAAATTCGACACCCTTCTCGATTTAAGGAACACCTACCTTTGACAGAGAGCCCAATCATAATAGAAATATTATTCCCGGTTACACTTATTTATTTCATTGTGATAACATTTCCATATTCACGTTCAGTACAAAGTATAGCAAACTTACATTAACTGAGAGTTAAAGTACTTCCAGACGCTGCTATTTCGCTAACAAGATACGCGCACTACATACAGAAACTGTTCACCTTCGACAGAAGCGATTATCACCGAACCCGTGGACACGTTCAGTTAACCTGACAGTGTTGCTGATTTTCTGGATCACAGTATTTTCTTAAATTTGAATTTCATACAATTTCATGTCAACCAAAGGTACACAGTCAACGATAGGTATTCTTACCCTTTGTAAAAACCTCGAAATGTCAAAAATGATATGATTCTTAACCCTCCTTACAATGTGTGATAAATGATCTTGATAATAATAGGAATAGTAGCAGTGATCAGTACAGAATGGAATGGAGTTAGTTAGCACATGATACAAAAATGAAAAAAGATTAAAACTTAGTTGAAATTTCACAGCACATTCCTCACGTCATATCGATCAGTAAATAGAATAATAAGCAAATAATAATAACGAATATGTGCTAACCGCTGTGGCAGATAGATATTCCAAAATAAAAAATCTTCACTAAGTAGGTCCACGTAAGCTAATTATAAAAAGGCACAGGTTTAAAATTTGAAGAGATATTTCAGGGAACAATTCAACAAATGGAAGGAAGACACAAGTACAGTAGAGTCAATTTGGAAAGAGTTCAAGGAGATAATAACAATGGGGGAAGATAAATTTATTCCAAGGCAGAAAAAAAGAGAAGTAGAGAACCTGTGTACTATCATAGGGAAGTGGGGAGGTTAAAGAGGTTGGTAAGAAGAGAACATAACAGAGTTAGGAGACAGCAGGGTAGTAAGGAATATTTAAAACAACTAAACAATCAAAGAAAGTGGCTAAAAATGGGTTTATGAAGAGTATTGTCACTGCAGGAGGACCACTGACTGATGCATCTAGAAATTTCTATGGCTGTATCAGGAAACTGATGGGAAGGGAGGGTGTAGAGACGCTTATAGATAAGGATTGAGAAGAAGTTACTGAGGATTTGAAAAGACAGAGATTTTAAGTACCTGGTTTAGTGAAAGCATTAGGGACAATAAATCAGAAACGGGAGGGTCTCTTTCGGAGAACAAGTTTAACAATACAATTAGAAATGAAGATAGTAAAAAATTTGAAATTCATCCTGAGGAAATCATGAAGGAAATAAGAAAGCTGAAAAAACATAAAGGGGCTGTTGTAGATAATATTACTACAGATATCCAGATGTGACATTACACCTTATCTTGAAATACTATTTAAATTGAGTCTGGATATTTGCTGCTTACCACAGGACTGGAAAAGTGCGATAGTAGTATCGGTACATAAAGGACGGGTGGGATATAGAGTTGAAAATTACAGGCCAATCAGTTTGACTTCAGTGGTTCGTAAATTAATCGAGAGGTTGATATGCAACCACATCAGAAATATATGTGAGGAACGTAAGTGGTTTTCAAGCAGGCAAAATGGGTTTAGGCAAGGATATTCATGCGAATCTCAGTTGGTGGGATATATGCAAGATATTGCAGATGGATTGGACAAGGGGGACAAAATTGATAGTGTAGCACTAGATCTGTCATTGGCGTTTGATAGAGTGAGCCATAAAATTGCAGTGAGTAGGGTAAAAACTATTGGAGTGGATAAGAAAATGATTTGCTGGGTAGAAGAATTTTTAAAAGGTAGAAAACCAAAAGATATGGTAGGCAATGTAGTATGAAAAGAAGTAGAAGTAAAAATGGGGAATGCCGCAGGGTAGTGTATTGGGACCATTGCTATTCATTATTCTGATGAATAATTGTGTTGATTGTTTACAATCTGAAATTAGATTGTTTTCAGATGACATAGTGCTGTATAAAAGAATCAAAACGATAAGAGGATTGTAAAAAGTTGCAGGGTGATCTGGATATGATAGTTGGGTTGGTAAACATGGGATGAAGATAAATGCAAAGAAGAGCCAGCTTATTAGATACACAAATAAAAAACAAAAGGTTAATTATGAATATCAAGTGGGGAAAGAATTGCTTGCTGAAGACTTAAAATGCAATTATCTTGGCAATACATTTGATAACAAGCTTAAGTGGGTAGGACACATTGGACAGGTGGTAGGAAAAGGTTTCAAAGTTCTGCACTTGTTGGAGAGAGTGATGAGGGTATGTACGAGAGAAGTGAGGGAGTTGGGTTACAAAACTTTGGTCAGACCATTTCTCGAATATGGTAGTGTATTATGGGACCTTCACTTTACGTATCAAATACAGGAGTT
Organism: Vandiemenella viatica; assembly: GCA_031002005.1. Lineage (NCBI taxonomy): Eukaryota > Metazoa > Arthropoda > Insecta > Orthoptera > Morabidae > Vandiemenella > Vandiemenella viatica. The sequence continues at coordinate 29,748,166 of JARYHS010011408.1, forward strand.
GGAGAGGGTGCAAAGAAGGGCTGCTAGATTTTTTTCTAGAAATTATTGCAGAATGCAATCAGTGAAGGATATGATAGAGGAGCTGGAATGGGATTCATTGCAAGACAGGAGGAGGATGAGGAGGGTCATGGGAGAGTACAGGGTGTATACTGGCGATGAGGCATGGAAATATATTAGAGTAGGTATGAAAAGTAGTGCATGGAAGGAAAAATATGACCACGACGCCAAGCTGGCACTCGATTTAAGGCACAAGGGTGTGGGAAGATTTTCTCTTTTCGGTACGGGTGTCAGGGATTGGAATGAGTTACCAAGAGAAATGATGAATAATTAACCGAAAACGTTGAAAGAATTTAAAGATAAAATTTGTAGAGGGCAAATGTAGGTGGGTGCACGATAGGGGGAAGATGGAGGTGTAGGGAAATTTCCACCGGAGCGTGTGCTCCATTGCAATTAAATTAAATTAAATTAGATACCGCACAGGTTCACAGTCACTCTGTCTTTAGGCACTATCGAATAATCGAACACTGACCAGTGTAAATGTATCATCGTTGATCGAGCCGGACATAAAGATACCAACAATAGTGATCCCTGTGGTGCACAGCGCTTGCTGTGACTCATTCACAAACTATTGAAGCAGGTGTTAGGAGCAAAGATATTGGAAGTATTGTGTACTAATACCAACTTTTGGTGCACAGCGCTTGCTGCAACTCATTCATGAACCAATGAAGCAGGTGTTAGCAACAAAGATATAATGTACTAATACAAAGTTTAATCCCCACTGATCTTGATTAAAGGACGTTTGGAATTACTTCCTGAAACATTTGTTCAATGTTTTTTTTTTTTTATTATTATTAATTGATCTTATCGGCACATCCTTGCCAGTGTTGGCTAGGGGGGCGTTGGCTGGGCGTCAACGCCCCCCAAATTTGCCTTTGTTCACAAACGCCCCCTTCGAGCTCTCTAACGCCCACCGGGGGGCGGTACGGCCCACGTTGGGAACCACTGCTATAGGTGTTACTCTTCGCGGCTGCTTATTCTTGGTTCCCACTGACACACTCCCTTCCTAATTTCACTGTACGGCGTGCCTATGCTCTGTATCTGTGGGTCTGAGTGCTGCGGCGTTCTCGTATTATGATGGTGCTCTGTGAAGATTGGACGAGCGCACGGGAACCCATTCCCTTCAGTGATACCTCAATGCGTAGGGTTGATGCGGCGAAGTTTGCGCTAGGAGTGTGCCCCATGGACCTTTCGGTTGCTGCGGGTTCCGCTGCGTTCCGTTAAGCCGCGTATACACTTGAGCATTTGCCCCGAATGAGCATACGTTCGGCCCGTTTTGCTCAGATGTATACGGGGCGAGCAGAATGGGTCCGCATGCCTCAGCCCGATCCGAGGGTTGTCGGTACTTCAAAGTGAGCAGGTGCTCGGTTCGTGCTCAGTGGGTACGCGCTATGTGTATGCAGTCGCACCGAACAATATGAGCCAACTGCCCCCTCCAGTTTCAGTGAATCCTCTGCTGTAGACACACCTGCCTCGTGCCTAATTTGTGTAAACTGTTATTTTGTTTTTATAAAAATGGATATTTCTCTTGCCCTTATCGGGTATTACCAAAAGCATCCCGTGCTGTGGAACCCCAAGCAAACAATAACACGAAAGTTTTAACAGATTTGCAAAATCCATCTCCGTCTTCACAAAATTCAGATTCCGAGTCAGTCCAACCTTATTTTCAAAATTTATCAGATATTAATAATTAATATTATAATTGTGATTTCATGTATTAATTTTTAATCCTTAAATGCATTTTTAATGTTTGTTTTATATAATAAAAATTACTTAATTTAATTGATTTCCTTACCTACACACAATCCTTTAAGCAGGCCACGATGGCTTGACAAGTTTCAGGAATTATTATCCCAATTGCTTGTTTTGAAATTTTAAGGAGGTACTGCAAACTCTAGTACGAGTCTCTGAAGCCAGAAATCGCGGTGTCACAGCTAGGCGTTCTTCGGCAGTTATCGGTTTTCCAAATGTTGTGTCTTGCCTCTCAATTGTAGTCCTGACACTATTCAATATAAACTGAAAATCCTCAGGTGACATTCTTGTAAAATTTTTATAGTTTTCATTTGTTTCGTGTCCTATTGTTTTTAATAGTAAAGCGTTACACCTCTCTTGAAACAGTTTTCTTGTCCACCACTGCTTTCTCGATTTCTTGTTCGAAGACTGCAACAAATGCATGTAACAATTACTGGCGACGGTCAATTTCTGGTTAACCATTGCAGTGTACTCAGCACTTGCGCAAAACAGACTGGGTTCCCTGTTCGGGCCGCATGGGGTCGGAACACAATGGCCCACTGCTATGCAGGGGGTGGCCGTGCGCCCCCCCCCCCTCCTCTCAACCCGCATGCTCATTCGGGGCAAATGCTCAAGTGTATACGCGGCTTTAGGTAGCGCTGGTGGGACTAGCAAAAAAATTTACTATGGGGCCAGGTTTTGGAGGATCTTCGGCCTGGTTCGTAGCGCGCCGCATCCGCGTTGCTCCCCGTGGGCATCACTAAAGGGGGGCAAAAGCTATTCCTCACCATCGTTGCTGTAACCGCGGGTAATTCCTGAAATGCCTAATTCCGCGGCGGGAGCTGCTGCTGGGTAGCTAAAGGTCAGACAAGACTAAACAAAGGAACCATTGTACGCCCTAAGTAACAAGTTTCCTTGTACTAATTTATTATATTACAAACTTTTAACTTTTTCCTCCTGTCAGTCTTGCGTTGTCAGTATATGCTCTGTATATGTGGGTCCGAACATCTGACTCGTGTTGGTGTGTTGCGGTGGCCTGCGGAATGCTGCGGCGTACTCGTGCGTTGCGATGGTGCTCTGTGACGCTAGTGCTCTAGCTCCGACAATTGTCGTGGTGTTACTGCGGCAATGTCTAACATCCTCGCCATTGATTACCGATATATAGCAGACCTGACGAGTCTCAAGTTTACGCTCCGGTTCTGGGCCGAGATATCCGTTGCCCGATAAAACATCTATCTTGTGAGTCTATGACGGGAGTTATCGGTTGATCCCACGTCAGGCAAAGAGCTATTCTACCAATTTGTCAGCCGGCACAAGTCCGACTACTTTGTCAGATGGAAATATCACGTCATCTTTTTAATTTCTTCAAGAATACTAAAGTTAAAAAAAAAGTCTACAGACGACACCGATACCGACTTTGCAGGGGAAAGGGGGGGGAGTATAACCGCTCTAGGAAGCAGGAGAGCTTAAAAAAAGTATAAAAAAAACTACGAGGTCGATTTGGAGGGGGGAGGGGGGTCCGACCAAATATCACCAGGGGGGGGGGGGTTCCAGAATTCCGGAAGAACACCTCGTGTAATTAATGTTCGTTTCCTTACTCCTCAGCAGATTCGGCTAGTTATTTCAAAGAAGGGGAACCCTAAAGGTCTTGCCACTTTCGGGTCTCCGGATGTTCCTCATGTCATCGTTAAATTTAGATCACCCCCACCAATAGTTACAATAGTACCAATCCTCATTGCTGACAATATGGTAGTTAAGCAAATAATACGTGTACTGTTGAGATTTTCTGACTCTTTCTGCTATTCTCTTTTTCTGTTTTCACAATTTCATAAAGTTTGGAAATTCTTTGAATGGTACTATTCTTGTGTCAGAACTCGGGATTCCTCTGAGCAATATGTTTGCATATAAGATGCTCGTTTTCAATAGTTCGACGTCCGGTCCCGAGTCCGGATCCCGGTTGGACCAGGAATTTTTAAGAATTGTTTTGATCATATGAGTTCGGATTCCACGTTAAACTGTAAGTGCCAGAGGAGAGGAATGGCCGTCCTACCTCTGACATAAAGGCTTGGTAAGCCTTCTTCGGGAGAATCAAAGCAACCTTCGTTGTGGAATAAGTTAGTTTTCAGTCCTTAGTATTATGTGATTATATTGTAGCTGGGGGGTCCTAAATTATTTGCTGTGGTCAGGATTAGCTTTATCATGGATAATAATTTTTTGTAGCTGAATTCTCGTTAACATTTATAAACATTGGGAATCGGTTGGGAACACGATTTAACATCAATGAAATAAATGACATTTGCACTTAATTTATTAAACACAGTACTCACATAAATCAATACACTTAAGTTATACGTGGGCTTAAGACGGGAACATATATGAATACCGTGTATCGTACAACGCATGATGTTAGTTGAGAGTAGAGATAAAACTAATTCTGCAGGCTGTTCATCATTGCATTTACAAGCTTTACATTCATGTCTTGAGGAACCTCAGTTTTGTTAATAGTCAGGAACCGTGAGAACGTTGGCGAGCATGAGACTCTCACCAAAATTGAAACACTGGAGTAGATCAGTACGGGCCGTTTTAGAGGTTCGGCAAAACTTGTTGCAGAATATCGTCTTGGAAGGTTGAGTCACTTTACCAACGAATGACGATCTATGGTGGCGTCGAGAGGCCTCCATGCAGGTAGTTGTCGCGTCGCGTGGACACATCTGTTGTTCAGCGGTGCCGGCCAAGCGAAGACCAAGGATGCTGGCGTATAGCAAGCGATCATAACAACCCCCGTCGAGTACTTCCAGACCGTCCGGTAAGACCATCGGGGACCGAATAACGTACTCCCACGGAGCTTCCAGCGTCCGTCTTCTTACCCCTGTGCTGCCTCCGCTAGCAAGCAGAAAATAAAGTTTTAAAAGTTTATTCGCAATTTTCGGGCCTGCAAGGCCATCAATTACACACCATCAATCATTCTGTAGGCTTCTTTTCTGGCGCTCAGGGCATGTAGTGGTTTTGAGAAAACGGTCGTTTGTGTTCTTACTTTGCAACCTCAATTAAGATCTCTCTCTCGAATCGCGGCCGCCCTCTGCTGAAGCAAATAATCAGCTGTGATACTAGTCCGTCACCCGCTACGCTTGCTGTAAAATATTCTAGTTTTATTAACGTTCCTTAAATAATCACTTGTGCTGGAGGTCTATCACCACAGTATTATCTGGGGGCACTGAAGCGTACCTTTCCGTTGTTGGCCTTTCTCTCCCCACTTGCGATCGACAGTGGAGCCGTATGTTTTTTATCGATCGTGCTGGCAGGCACCTGCTGGATTGGACTGATCTCGTTTACCGGCGACGGTCAATCCCGATTAGTGGCCGCTTGACGGACCCGCTGCTTTTAATAACGGAAATGAACGTCAGCACAGACGAAGGCTCCTTGCCGCCCGCCGTAATCGAATAGCCGCGTGTAATCTCCTTTACTGTCGTCAGCGATATAACACGATTTTAAGTGATGGGCCTCTTTTTCCTGCGAGAGCGAATGTAATTTGCACTTGTTGGCACAGGCACAAAAATTATCGGTGACGCACTCACCGGTCTGTTATTATTTTTAGAATAAACCACATTTATACAAAATTAACCTTGTTACGCAATTAATAACTGCGGCTGAAAGAATATTTTTCGGTGACATTACTGGAGTAGCTGAAAAGGTGGTGGAAGGTCTGTTGTTTTCACCGCTAGTTACGCAACTCGCAAATGGGACAAAAATAATAACTCGTCCCGGACAAGACAAAACAATAATAAAGGCACTACGATTGAAACCAGAATGTCTATAAGTGAGTGAATTCCTGGTATACGAGTACATTGAAGAGCCCAAGAAACTGGTACACGTGCCTAATATCGTGTAGGGCTCCCGCGAACACGCAGAAGTGCCGCAACACGACATGGCATGGACTACTAATGTCTGAAGTAGTGCTGGAGGGAATTGACAACATGCATCCTGCAGGGCTGTCCATAAATCCATAAGAGAACGATGGGGGGGATCTTTTCTGAATAGCACTTTGCAAGGCATCCAAGATATGCTCAATAATGTTCATGTCTGGGGAATTTGGTGGCCAGCGGTGGTGTTTAAACTCAGAGAAGAGTGTTCCTGGAGCCACTCTGTAAAAATTCTGGACGTGTGGGGTGTCGCATTGTCCTGCTGGAATTGCTCAAGTCCATCTGAATGCATAATGGACATGAATGGATGCAGGTGATCAGAGTCGTATCTAGACGTATCAGGGGTCCCATGTCACTCCAACTGCACACTCCTCACGCCATTTCAGAGCCTCCACTAGCTTGAACAGTCCTCTGTTGACATGCAGGGTCCATGGATTCATGTGGTTGTCTCCACACCCGTACCGTCCATCCGCTCGATACAATTGGAAACGAGATTCGTCAGAGCAGGCACCATGTTTCCAATCACCAATAGTCCAATGTCGTTGTTAACAGGCCCAGGCGAGGCATAAAGCTTTGTGTCGTGCGCTTAGCATGTGGGTCTTTGGCTCCTGAGTGTTTACATATCTCTGTGTTTGCATACGCATGCCTATACCAGTTTTTGTGGCTCTTCAGTGTAGATTACTACAAAGAAGAAACATGAGAAAAATCATGAGTCCAATTGAAAACACAACTATGGAAGCAATGGAGTTCTTCAACAGGGTGTACCCCCGGATTGTGTTGGCAAAACACGATATTTCGACGACTAGCCCCGCCGTCTTCCTCAGGTGCGAAAACATTTGTCGATTGGCAGACCATATGTTTCCACACCTGAAGAAGACGGCGGAGCCAGTGAAAAATATCGTGTTTTTACCACAGAATCTGGCGGTACATCCGTGAAAACTTCATTGTAATCATACGTCGGGAAAGTCTCCGTTCAGAACTGGAAATTTATAAGCAATAAGGAAATATACAAAACATAGAAAATATAACAAAATCTATAAGAATCGATGAATAACGGATTAACAAAAAAGATGTCCTGTTACTTTTGTGGAAAAAATCAACAAGAAGTTGGATTAAAGAGACAAGAAAAATTGGCAAAGAAATAAGATAAGAGGAAATATGGCAAGAGTGATCTTTAGAAAGAGGATGTGAAGTGTGGAAGGATTGCAAGGCAGAGAAGAAGGAAGTCCGGTTCAAAGTGGTATGAGAAGGGAAGGAAGAAACATAGTGAAATGATGAAGTAATATTGGATTGAACGAAAGAAGAAAAAGCAACACAGGATAAAGAATTGAAATTGTCACCTGGTCCTAGCAGGCCTTATCGGAAAGAACAAGTATTACCCCGGCCTGTGTTTCTCCGCCGCTTTCGTTTCCGCGTGCCGTTTATTGCCACGCTGGTGTAGGCGGTGAAAAGGAACGTGCAGTATTCAAAACTTGGGCCATTAAGCAATTTATAGTTTCTGGGTATGAGTGATGCCACGGCCTGTTCTCGGAACAAGATTCCAATCGGGAGAAATGAAAGCGTCGGGACAATCGCCATTGTATGCTAACGTCTGGAACGATTCTTACTTCGGCTCCGTTTCGTTATGCATTCATATTAATGATATTTAATACTTCATTTGCATTTAAATGATCAGAAACGAAGTCTCGAAGATAATTGTCTGGCATCGTTATGTTTTCAGAGGTTCGCTGCCAATTTGTTTATTTTATTTCTTATTTTTATTCTTTGCTATTGTTTCGGTCATCTACGCACCAAGCCAATTCAACTGTCCTTCCCCTTTCCCTTGCGCCTGAGCTTTAACTTTCACTCAGTATTCCCGCATTCGTATCCTATGCTGTTCCTTCCCCGCTTCACTCCATGTTTTGCCAGTTTTTAATTTCGGTTTTTCTTGGGAACTACAGCAAAGTTGGAGTTTATCCTTGAGCGAAATATATTTCTGGATACCTCCTGTGTTTTTCTCACTTCTTGCAGGTCGTGCCTGCCTCCTTGTTTTCTTATGAGAAGGTAATTAAGGATCGTATTGCTCAGCCTTGTAGGATTCGTACAGAAAATGCGGCTTTAGAAAACAGTTCTCATATTGCAAATGGTGTCTGTAATCTTTTCCGTATTTGTGTAGAGTTCATGATTGTGTCGTCTTCTGAATTCGCCAGTTTCTTTGATTGGACATCTCAAGATTTGCCTTTATTTTGTATCTAATTTCTCGATTTGACCTTATATATTCAGAGCAAGACATTCGGCGGCATATGGGTGATTATTGTTAATTATACAGTATTTAATACACGCATGACTGAATTTAGCATTTTTAAGTTGTACTTAATGAAGATATTAGAACGAGCAACAAAGTAAAAATCCGAGCTTTGTATTCTAAAACAGTGAGAAATTTAATGTTGTATTAAAATTTCTTCCTATAGTCACTATTTTTAATGAATTGGGTTTGTTCATGTCCCAGTTATGGCACCGATTGTTAGTGAGCCACTTGTAATGAAAGGGTTCTACTGATCTTAATACACACATTATTTTTAGAATAGTTAGCATTTGTTAAACTTTTAAGATTTGGAATTATTATCAAACAAAATTAGAGAAGCAGAAGGTTGCTAAATATTGAATTTATTAAACAATCTGAATGCCAAACAAGTCATGATAACTAGTTGGTGTGCCATAGCAAAATGCGTAATAATTTGCCAGAATCGATAACACTTTAACTTAAAATGTGCCCATTGAATCTGTGAAATGGATATTCAGAAATCACCGTAGTTATCATCATGCCACGTGCTTGCTATCTGAATGTTATTAAATGCAGGAGAATTTTGAACATTTATTATTCGCAAAAAATAAGAACACCTTTTTTTTGCTTATGGTTTTAAGTTTCATCGACGTCATGTTCATTAGAGGTAGGGAAATTCTGGTGACGAGGAACGGGAAGGAATTCAGCCATTGGCTTTTGAAGAAACTTTCCCTGCATACATCTGGAGTGATATGGGAAAACCATGCCAGATATCACTGGTGGTAAATCATTCAGTACAGGCTTCAGTTCCGAGTTATAACTTACGTTACTGGTGGGCTGGATTTGTTACCGAGGGAAAGAAATGAGATAAGCTTTTGGACTTTTGGATATTTTCCTTTTTGAATGGAATTCAAATAGACTTTTCATCATTTTTTTCTTAAAAACAATAAAGAGTGGAAAACAACAACATAAGAAATATTTATAAACGTTTCTCGGGAAACAAACCGAGTGATGTTGTTATTAATGCACAATATTTCGGCGACTTTATTCTCCGTCGCCATCTTCAGGTGCAGTTGCAAGTATTGAAGTCTGCCTTGAAGTCAGCCTTGAGCGTGTTGTTTGTAAACTGGCATGGCAACGACAGATGTTGTTATGTTGCCTAGCAGCATCTCAGATGTCATTAGACGCCCGCGGAACACAAAAAGCAGAGCGTTGGTGATGAGCAGCCTCAATTACAGGAATCCATGCATCACTTATCTGGTATCCACAATCCCTGTTTACCAAATCAGACGCGAGGCGAATTTCAAATGCTTCTTTAATGACGCTGTCCCAGAAGCCTCTCGCATGTGTCAACACCTTAGTCGCTTCGAAATCGAAACCATGTCCTTCTGTCAAACTATGTTCCGCCACTGCTGATTTATCTTTTTGCCCCAGGCGAACATGTCGGGCGTGTTCCAAACAACGTTGTTGTACGCACCGTATGGTCTGACCGATGTATTTCTTTCCACATTCACACGGGATGCAGTAAACTCCGGGTGTACGCCGAAATATTGTGCATTAATAACAACATCACTCGGTTTGTTTCCCGAGAAACGTTTATAAATAAACAACGCCGAGAAAGGTTACATTCATTTATAAGAAATATTGTACTCATTCCGTTCGATTGAAGTTTCTTGGTGGTATGAAATCAGAAATAGGATTTTGCAACTCACCGCAACACAAATTCAATCTGTTGTCATTTAGAATGTCAAAATAATGGTTGTAATTTGGTGCAGATATAAAGTAGGTCCTGATTACGGCGTTTTTGAAGCCGACAGCCTACATCGGTCGACGTGAACAGGAAGCTAATCGCATTTGTGAACGACGTCTATTAAAACTAGGCGGTACGCTCTTTGTGCACTGCCGCCTGTGTCTGAGTAATTTCGTTTCGGGTTGTTAATAATACGGGCCGCTTGCCGGGGTTGATATAGTCGCTGCTTGTTTAATTAGATTGCTGTTGGCAGTGTCTCGCTGCCTCCGGGAGACGAGAGGCATGGCAAGGCCCGGTGATCGGCTCAGATATCACGTCTCCAGTGCACTGTGGTCGCAGCAGGGACTACATAGTGTCCGACCTGCGCGATTTGTGTACATTGTGCCCTCCAGCATGTTCTGTAGGAGGAAATTGTTGGGTATAGATTATAGCTTTCCGCCCTTTGGTTGAATTGTTTGCGGCACTGTGATGATGTCCTGCACCTGACTCGGCGTTAGCTGGTTCGAGTTCTGGTAATAGGAGAAAATTTCCTCATCAGGATTTGGGCGGCTAGGTGGGAGAGATAATGGTGCACAATTCCTAATCGTCAGATTGTGCGCCTGAGTACTGCGGTAAATCCCAAACCTCTGCATACGATACTGTAGATGGGTGATTCGTCCATCGGATGGTGTCGACTAGCTCGCTGTCCTTCGGAAGAGTAGAGTAGGCCTGAAAGGTCTGCCACCGGATTTCACTCTCTCCCTTCTTCCTCCTTTCATTCATTTACAATGCAAACGACACGACTGAACATACACAAATATGCACTCATCCGCACAAAACAATAAACACTTCCATCACGGGGGAAGGGAAAAGAAACCACCCCATTTTACCAAGAAAAAGTATCAAACAACCTGGCGGTTGAGGAGAAAAAGAAGTACTCTAGTTACTCCTACATGTATAATAATAATCTACTGTATGTATAATGTTACATTACTGAAAATCACTATAAACTACAATAAAATTAGTTGAAATTTCAGTCAGTCAAAAGATTTGATAGTTATGATATTATGGATAAAGCACGGACTACTGTACACCAAAACCGAGCGTGGTGGGTGAGTAGTGGTTAACGCTCTGGTTTCGCGTTCGGGAGGACGGCGATTCGAAGCCCCGTCCGGACATCCAGATTTGGGTTCTGTGGTTTGCCCAAATCACTCCAGGCGAATGCCGAGATGCTTCCTTCAAAAAGCCATGGTCGAAATCCTTCCCGTTCCCCAGTCCCATCCCGCATCTAATGACCTCTACGTCAACATCGACTAGGCGTAAAGCTAAAAGTAAATAAAAAAAAGTGTTGAACAAAATCTTGATAGTAATAAGAACACTTGTACAACGTACAAGAATAAACTATCACAAGACTTTAAACACCTGGTAACTCTGATAGAATAATTTGTACACGCAGTAACTAAGAGACATCTGATTGATATGAGACATAAGGATACAAGGATACAACAGAGACTGCGCAGACAATACTCCGGACTCTTACAGCAGACTAAGGTTCATACACTCCACAGAGACCTGCAGGCTGTGCAAAAGGATGTACTCCATAATGGATATATTTCGCTTCTGTTGTCACTGTGATTTTTGTTTGAAGCTGAATGAGGTACGTTTCTTTTCTTTTTTTGCGGCATATGTAAAAAAAAACTGATCGTTTGAATTAATGTGGAGGCAGATATCTTTACTAATGAAAATATGTTTCATTTTAGCTAAGTTATTTATTACGGAATGAAAGCAGATATGTTTGTTCATTCAGTGATGGAAAAACAACCTTGGCAGGGCGTTTTCCCAGGCCGCTTACGAGCAGCTACAATGTGAATCAAGTGTGCCGTACCCGCTAGAGACAGACTGTTATTATGGAGGATTCTACTTGTCAATAATAACGTTCTGACGTGGCTTCTTGTTGCTTACTCCATTGCTAAACTGTTGGACGATTGTGATGATGTGTGTTCAGTGCAGAGTCTTGTTTGTGTTTTACGTGAGCAATGGAAGAAGGGAGAGTATGAAGCCCTTTACTGGCCCATTCAGGGACTCTTCGGAAAGACACCAAGGCATTCACTCGTTTGCGAGTATAAATACGTCTTTATACTATGGGTCCTGGAGTGGCTAAAAGTCCGACTTTAAAACCGCGGTGTCTTCCACAGTGATGACACACATCAGCACGGAGTCGTGACGAAATAGCTCTTCTCCTCATCTCACATTCCTTCTTACTGTTTGTTTTGTCTGGTTAAAGTGGTAGAAGTTGTTCTTCAAAATGCTGTGAGCCCTCGTGAGCCATTCGAAGTCATGCAGATGGATCGGAAGCTACACCTTCCCAGTTGTTTATATTTATTAGACAATTCGTAAGATTGGTCTTAAATCCAATGTTTTATCGTTCGCCGTTTTTTTAGTAGTGAATATTGTTCGGCTTTCGGACGACATGCCCACGTTATAGAAGTTGGTACTTAATTATCACTCGGGTACGCATCAGCTGACTGTGTTACAGAGGTTAATCAAGTTACCTTGAACGCTCTCGAGCAATAATTCTGTATTGCATTACGCAGCTTGGCATGGCTGGTTAACTAGAACTCAGTAATCTCTCTGGCTCTATCAAGTGGCTTTCCTCTCCCCGCAACAGGACAGCGCGGTCCGCTTCAGTTGCTGTCCGGTTGTACCTTACCGCCCACTGAGACTCCTTGTAGCGGAGTTAATATAATCTGCAGTGGCTGATTTAAATGCCAGATCGCCGTCTGTCGGAGAGCTCAGACAGGGATAACTGACAAGACGCGGTCTGTATAAACAGGTCGGCAGCCAGTCGGCACGTGGTGAAGATCCCAGTCGCCTCTTTCTCTCGTTCGCTATAAATATATACACCAGATGGGCGCCCGGCTAGGAGAACTTCCGATAAATAATAAACTGCCAGTCTTCCATGTCGAGTGAGGCCTGCCGCGGAATGTCGTCTGCAAACGCGTTTTTGCTTATCGGTTTCAAAACACCTGGCTAATCTGCCGACTTTGTTGGGCGTTTGCCTCTTACAAGGAGACCTTATGGTCTTGGAAATTCAGTTCGGGATGAGACTACGCAGGCAGGTTAGTAGTATACCTGAAGTGTGTCCACCAAGTAAAGTAGTAAAGAGCACTGGCCACAAGATTCCAAGGAAAAGGGGTTTAAAGTGTTACGCGCAGCTCATATACTGGTCTGTTTGAACGCCATACCAGCGCAGCGAAAGTGGCTGAGTCTGTAGCGAGCTCGCTTACCAGGCGGGCGATCCGGGTTCGATGCTACCTCGCGTCACTTTAATTCTCTCGGGCTTGAACACAACGGTCATGTGTCCAGGAATTGATTTCTTCCTTTTTTTATTTCTTCTTCCCATTGGGATAAGTATTCCTTCTTTTTTAACCGGCTGCATTCTTCTTTTTTTTTTTTTTGTAATATTTGAAGATTCCACATGGGGCGAGCCTTTGCGATATTAACAACTTTAATTTTGTAATCTAAAGATAGATTGTCTACCTCTCTTCTAGTTCATAATCATCTGATGAGTAATGGTCTTTGACTTTTTCAGAAGGTTCCTCGTCACAGTTTTGATTTTCGTGAGCAAATTCTTCATCAGTCACAAGTATTTTTTCAGCTAGCATGTCCATAGTACGTTTGTAAATTTCTTCACCCATCAACATTGCTTCATGAGAAATTGAAGTTGAAAATTCCGTTGTAATCAAATTGTTTTTAGCAAGCAAGCTTTCTTAATCAACAACCGCATCTTTTAACCTCAACTTCGACATTTCACTATATAATTAATATTCACTGATTTCATCTGCAGTTTCTGATACTTTCCCGATTTCTTCATTAATAGACATTTTCAATTCCCAATATTTTAAAAATTCGGATAATATTTCACATTACAGATAACTTGAATTTCGGCGAAAGAAAAAAAAACTGTTAGTTCGAGTTTCTAGAGGAATAATAGTAGGATAAACGGTATATATCATACCGTAGCAGGTAAGGATCATTATTCCATTAGTACCGTTAGGGTCTTCAAAATTCCTGACTACCTACCTATTTGCAATAGGGCATCAGTTATACTCTACTTTTCCTCATAGAAATTTACAACGAATATTTTTAATCTCTCCACAGCTTTGATATCTTAAAATTTGTAAATACTTTTTAACGACATTAGTAATTGAAATCTTTATTCATCTCCATTAAAATGCATTTGAAATCATTCAAGCTTTTAAAAATAAAATATTATCTTTAATTCACATTTTAATTAGTTGTAGAAATCATTTAACAAATAAAAAGTAATTATAATTTAATTGATAATATTTTAGTTCATCAACTTTATTTAAAAGTTGTTACAATTTAAAAAGAGTTACCCGAGGTAGCATCGAACCCGGATTGCCCGCGTAGCAAGAGAGGTCGCTACAGACTCAGCAACTTAGTTATACTGGCATGGCAACAAAATCCACCAGTATATGAGCCGCGCTTGAAACTTTAGAGCCCTTTTTCTCTGAATCTTCTGGCTAGTGTGCGTTACTACATCACTGGATGGATACCCTTAAGGTATATTAATAACTAACCTGCGAAGTCTCATCCCGAACTGAATTTCCGATACCGTAAGGTCCCCTTGTTAAATAATTTTGGCTTTTTCGTACTACGTGCAGTAAGTCACTTGTTTGTCAATAGAAATCCAGAAAGGAAGGGTCATATAGTCTGACCCGTCCGTGTGGCTAAGAGCGCTGAGGCGCCGCACACCTGGAGTGGGGAGGTACAACGGGACTGAGCCCCCCCCCACCCCTTCCATAGTACAGGTTTCCCGCAGCCATCTAGGCGCCTAATAAACTACACATTTTACAAACACAAATACACTCGTCACACATAGAACATAGGTAAACATTTCGCAGACAGATGACGACATTTCACTTCGTCCATTTGTTCGTAGTACCTCCTGGTAGTAACTACAAAGGCAAGGGCATGCGGCCGTAAAATAATAGTTCCAAATTTGACTATGCCAATGATAAGTAAAACTCATCAAAGGTAGCTGATCCCTAATGTAGGGAAATGTGGCGAAGTAGAAGCCAGTCTGTATTTGATTGAAGAAAGGATAATTTCGCAATTCGATTCAACGTGTTATTGTTTAATTCTGCTCATTTTTATGTTCGAAGACATTTAAAGTATTAAAATTTTTGCTTTCTTCTACACCTCAACATACTATGTTGGAAAGGCAATTCCGTTACCAATTCCTCTCCCCCCCTCCCTCCACCCCTTCCACTCTCTCTCTGCACTGCCGCTTTCAGCCGACGGCACGACATACAATCTCGACACGCAAACACGCACACTCACGCACACTGGCACTCGGCTGCTTTTCTGTGCAAATGAAACTACTAGGCGTATCTCATTTGAACACAATGTGCAATTCGTGATATACCAGCGCAATGAACAATGCAAATTAATGGTCACCAATTGTTCGCCTGCCGGCCTGTGCATTACCGTACGTGTGTTATTTTCGACCCTGGTCTCGAGCTCGCTCGAGCCGGGCTGGGCCGCCAGCTAGCCTAGGAGATGCGGGCGGCGAGGTTTCACGCACCGGGTTCGACTCTGGCGGGCGCCCTTTGATGTCTCTTGCCGCTCGGCTGCGGCTACGCTATTCGCTTTGATTGTAGGCGATTGCAGTGCACCGCTCCACAAAGCAATACTAAAAAAGATATATAGAATCGGAAAAACAGTACCATCATAGATTCTTCCTCACAATCGAAGACGGTGATGCGTAAAGGAAAATTACGAAGTTCGAAACGTGACGTTCTGGCCTCGCATTCGGGAGGACGCGGGTTCGAATCCCCGTCCGGGCATGCAGATTTGGGTTTTCCATGGTTTCCCCAAATCACTCCAGGCGAATGCCGGGATGCTTCGTTCAGAAAGGTCATGGCCGAATTCCTTCCTGTTCCTTGTCTACAGTCCCATCCCGCCTCTAAATGACCTTAGCCGTCGACGAGGCGTAAATAAAATAAAAAACGAAACGTGACAAAAATTTGATAATCAGCACCAGCACTTTCAGCAATGAAATTAAAAGTAATGCATGGAAGGGAAAAGGTGACCATGACCACAAGCTGGAACTTGATTTCAGGCACAAGGGTGTTGGTAGGTTCTCTTTTTTTAGGTAAGCGTGTTATGGATTGGAATAAGTTACCAAGAGAAATGATGATTAATTTACCAAAAAAGTTAAAAGAATTTGCAGTTAGGGCAAATGTAGATGGATGCAGGAAAGGGGGAAGATGGGTGTGTAGGGAAATTGTCTCCGGAGCGTGCTCTCCATTGAAATTTTAATTTAATGCAAAAAAGGAAATTAAAGTGTTTTACAGCCTCCTATAAATTCCTGATTGTCATCTTCTGCCGATACTCGTTTTCGAATTTAAGTTTTTCATTTGCAAACACTTATTTATGCGGCCGTCGTTGATGGCTAATCAGGCAGATCTTGGCATAAAATAATCGCCCGCACACGTTGGACCTGACTGTGGGCGGCGGACGTGGTTGGTTTTGTTGAATTTTTGTCTATTGCCCGTCTTTGGTGTTGCACTTTAAATAGTGCGACAGCCACGGAAGTGGTTTTGCGCCAGAGTGCGCATTTGTATATACTGCATATATGCGCGGTCCGTAACTTGAAGATTGTCTTTCCTTGGTGTATCGGAGTGTGATTATGTGAGTGTAAATGAAAATTAAGAAGACAGATAAAGTACGAAATGAACACCTATCGTGGAGGGTGAGCGGTAACGTTCATGCCTCGCATTCGGGAGGATTCGTATCCCGGTCCGGCCATCCAGATCTAGGATTTTAATGATTTCCCCAAATCACTCCAGATGAATGCTGGGAAGTTCCTTCAAAAGGCCATGGCCGAATTCCTTCCAGATCCTTGCCTCTAGACCTTTCCCGCCCGAATGACCTCGACGTCGACAAGGCGTAAAGCCATATTAAGGAAAAAAATTGAGGAAAGAACTGTAGAGGAAGACAATGTTTCGAATATGTGAAGCGGATAATTGAATACACAAGTTGCAGTGGGTATGTTGAGTTGAAGACGTTAGCTCAAGATAGAAAGATGTGAAGGATTGCATCGTACTAGTCAAGCGACTGATGACAGGGGAAGAAAGATCCCGTTCAGCTGATGTGTTATGAATTGCGGACCTTCGGCCAAGCAATCGGCTGAGCGGAGGCATTAAGGCCCACAGGAACTGTCGACAGATGTCTGCTACAAGACGCTCGTTGTCCACTCGAGCCTTGAAGGCTCGCCAGTTCTTTCTTATTCAGCAAGCAGCTGCGGTCTTAAAATTAGAGATAAGATCTTTACCAATTCTGTGATCCTATTCTGCTCATTTCATAGTCATGGCTACTTTTATCATTTTAGTCTGGTGTAAATCGTATGCATTATTTCTCAGTTTTTTTGTCACAAGCCATTATCTCCCTTCGTACCTAACCGAAATTGATAAAAGAGGTATCCTTTCAAAGATTAAGGTCTCCGCTTTGATCACATCATATTTTAAGAGTGAATTTTTTCCAAAATTGACACTTAAAGGTCAAAAGTTTCAATATTTCTACAATTTTTTTTTACGAGCCATTTACCTCTCTTGATACCTGACCGAAATTGATAAACGTATAATTTTGAAGACTGAGGTTTCCGCTTTGGGCAGATCATATTTAAAGAAATGAATTTTTCGGAATTCGACCCTTGAAGAGGAAAACTATAAATATTTCTACAGCTCCTTTTTTTTTTGTCATTAGCCGAAATCTAGAAATGAGGTATCATTTTAAAGATTAAGGTCTCCGCTTTCGTCACACCATACTATAAAAAATAATTTTTCGGAATATGACCATTAAAATGCAAAAGTAATGATTTATGAAGGCAGTGCGTGCGTATGAGAGAAGCAGCACGTATCGTAGCGATATTAACAAACTGCTTCACTGGCGTCGACACGGATTGAGCGGCTAACAGATAGATATCACTATCACATACCACAGAGATATCAATAACCTATGTGCTCCTTCTACAGTAAGTATATTTTCGGATATTTTTTTCTGTTATGGAAACATTTCTGTTTTATTATACAATTCCTATGTAAATATTTTACCCGTAAAATCTCACTTGCTGTGATCGCGGGAACACATATCACAGCAACATGGATATGCTGTGTGTATTCTGTGCTGGTTAGTTGTATTCAGTTAAGGTTAGTGACATACGTATGTTTTACTCGCCCAAAAAATTTTCCTAATATTTTCGTAATATGTTTTAAGTATTGTGTTACGTACCTGTTACACTAAACAAATAAGTAACTGCTAGAAATGAGGCGATTCTGCTTTCATCCTAATACAAACTACCAACCTCACAATTTTATCCGTGAAATTTTAGCATGGGTCATCTAGTTTTTTTGTTTTTTTTTGTAATTTTGATTCTGAAAATTATATTCAAAATTAAATGTAAATAAAGAGGTTTCGTAACTGCGTACCGTGTTTTAAAGGGATTAAGAGCCGTTGGCTGGATATCAGTTTAAATCAGAATTTCAATCACGTGTTTTAATATGTTTAGGATTAACTGATATTTGCAAGTCGTACTACCAAACAGAGATTGAAATGCATCGCAGACGAACCTTTCGTCACTCTTTTAAAACGCAGTGACAGTCACTCGGTAAAACTGTTGTTGCATTTCTGCTGATGACTTTTACATTACTCCCTTTCGCATTCAGGTTGATATTAATTCGAACTTTCCCGTTGTGTTACGCATCTTGAGGCGTTTGCAAAATCCTTATTTATTTCCGTCAAGAAATTGTCTTTCAAATGCAAAGCTTGGTTGGTGAGCGGAAATGCTCTTGCCTCGCATTTGAGAGCACACGGGTACGAATTCTCGTCCACCATGTAGATTTCGGTTTTCCATAATTTCCAAAAATCACTCTAGGCGAATGCTGGGATGATTCCTTCAAAAGAATCCATTTCTTGCCACCAGTTCTTTCTCTCCTTTAATCACGAAGCATAAAGTCCTAAAAAAATATAGCTTTCATATACGCACCCCCTTAACGAATGTGTAGCTCCGCGATCAATTTGCCTCTTCTAACACTCATTACAAAAGTTTTGGAATTATCTCCAGTATTATAAACATATCTCGCTGGAAGTATATCTATCTGTCTATCTATGTCCCTTCTTCTTTATATTTATAAAACGAATACCGCGTATATAGGTTCCAAAAAACCTAATGCGCAGATTTCGAGGGAGGGTTTCGTTGTTTTAAAAAATAGAATCTGAATTCAATCGTTTGGTATGTCTTATGCTTCAACGTAATATAACGCAGGAGCAATAAGAGAAAATCTGAACGTGTAGCGTGAAACACCAAAGATGAAATATCAACTAGATGTATACGTCATACTTCGTAAAAAAATAAAAGCCAGATTATCGCATGTAACGTTTCGTTCTTTAAACCCCACAGATGGCCATACTGAATGTGAAGTAGAGACTACCTTAAGAGCAAAATATGTAAATCAATTTTAATAAAATAATGGAAAAATCCTTCCGAGAGATTATTTGCTTCTTGACGCTACTAGCAGACTCCAAAGCCCTGAAAAACGTAATTTAAGAAAGCCCCCCGCCCCTATAATATAAGAAGATTTCGGCTGTGAGTAGAGACGTAGTTAGTGGCGGAAGCTGTAGCCGAAAGTGTTACAAAGACAGATGCGCGAAGGAGAGCAAAGAATGGTTGTTGACCCCCACCATTTTTTTAGCTTTCCCTCGCGTACCTGTCTTTGTTGCACTCACGTCTGTGATACCGCTGAGTGCTGCCTATATTATGGTGGCTCCCCACGGGCCGTGGTTTTCTAGGCCGCACCACGCAGCCGAATTGTACGGATCAGAAGCACGCGCCACAGGCTAGCCCTCGCCACCTCATAGCCACCTCCCCACCACGTTGCCTAATGTCGTTTCGGCTACTACGGCGTTTAACGTTTCCAACTGGGTGACGGATATATATATATATATCTAAAGCTTATCCCACATCTTGTTTAGTACTGGAACAATCATGTACTCGTATTTTCATAATCGATTGTAGTGAAAGATGTTTTAATATAAACTGTTAAGTAGTTTCTTAAATGAGGTGAAAAATTTCAGTAATGTTTACAAGACATTGTTGTAATAGGTCCTTACTGTGAAGTGATAGTTGTTTATTTACCGAAGAAGTTATCAATTCTATACGACAGCAAGCTTCCGACCCTACAGTCCTACGGAGAATATTTAAGATTAAAAATTCAAAGCATTCGCTCAAATGTGATTCATGTATGAGCGAATGGCACAGCCACCTTGGAATATATGAACATTCAGTTCTTTTGGACACATATTTTTCTTAAAGCATTCCAAACGGGCTTGCCATAAGAAAAAATAGAATAACCTTGAAGACTTCAGAATAAACCCTTCCTATTTCGTGTTCCACTTCTGCTGTTTAACTTTTCACAATAAAATAGGAAGCCAGATGAACTTCAAAATAGTTTATGCATAGACTCCAAATATCGTTAACGTGAAATGATGTACTTTGGCAAGTGAAAGGATTTGACAGTGCGCGAACGGCTGTAATCGTCGGTGATCCTAAAGCAGATGCTGTCATTTCCAGAACTGGGGCAGTGGTGCGATTTTTTTACGACAGTGCGGTGAAAGTACGATTCAGCACACACGCAACATAAATTCACACTTCGACAGTACAATGAAGCCACATTTGCCAATTAAACACAACGCTGGTACTAAAACGCGAGACTTTTACCCTACATAAATTTCTCAAGTCGTCTTGTTACTGTACCTGACTTACCACCAAGTCAAGATAAATGAGTGGAGAGTCCCTAAGGCTGGATGTTTAATGTATCCTTCACTTGCATAGTCAGAGATATACTTGGCAGTGCATTGGTACGCATGCTGATCGTATGAAGATATATTGTACGGACAACCAACCAAAAACCATACAAAATACTTAGTGAAGCGCGTATTTTGTCTTACCTCCTCCAGCTATCGAATTTCATTTGTCCGCCATTAGGAACGCTGCCGAGAATTGAATACTTTGTTACTTATTTAACATTCGACATTAGACTTACCACTGCTAAATGACAAAAAGCAGAAAACCAACACATATGTGTACAAGACAAAAAGTTATTTTATTTCTGATGAAGTGTATGCCCCAGTGAAAATTTCTTAATCACTGACTCATTTAGATCAATTGTTATCCACTGTAGGAGCGCTACCCCCTGGTAACAATGTTGACTGAAGAACAGGCTGAAAAGTGGTGTAGGAATGACAAAAGAAAATTTAGCAAGATGGCGCTATCTCGAGGATCCAAATACTATATGTGAAGGTGGAGCAGAACAGACCATCCAGCATATATACAATTTCCTGCAGTGTCCAACAATCTGCACTTTACAACACCTGTGACAACGCTGTTCAGGTTGCTGACTTTTGGTCTTCCACAATATGAAATGATTGGTGTGAATGGTAGGATTTTTTGGTAATCCTGTTTGTGTTTTTAACTATTGTAACAACGGTTTTTAGCAGGAAATAATAAATTATTATCTTTAATCTTTTAACTGTAGGTTTTGCCTTTTATGAATTTTAATTTTAGATTATTTTTTGCTGTTTTCTTAATTGGTAAATTATTCATCACTACCTTTGATAAGGAAGCAATAGTTTGAGCTTTCTGTACAACAAAATATTGGTGTTCCGTCCACAACACAAGTTCCGTTGTTAACAGAGAACATTCCTCGCGAGTCCATGGTACTCGCGGGTAGCATACATTCACTGAAAATGCGGTGGAGAGTCACAGTAATTAAATAGAATTTGTAGGTTTCCACACTGATACAACTTATCTTCGCATATGCCATGCCCTCTGCTTGTGTTGAGCGCAGTTCAGACCATGCAACACATCATACAGTCTATCAATGATTTTGGGCCTGAGTATATGAATTTGTACCTCTTTATCCGATTTCCATCGCTCATGACATTCTGTTCAAGGCTGCTATATGGCACGAACAAACTGGTGGCTCAGTGGTTGAGGCGTCTGATTGGAGATCGAAAGACCGCCGGTTCGAATCGCTGCCTCGGCGGGGATTTTCAATGGCCCTTCATCCGCCCTTCACCTTTGGCACAGCTCACTGTAAGAACACCAAAACGCTTCCGTGGTTCGGATTCCACTTTAAACCGTAGATTCCCTACCGAATTAGGTTGCCACGAAAAGAGGCGTCCGGATCTCCCGGCCAACAATGCCATACGATGGTTTGATTTGATCTCTGGGAGGCACGCTAACGGCATCGTGCAACGACGGTTGCGTGATTTTAGGGTCCTGGGTTTATGCACGGACGAGTCGCTATCTATCCTCGAAGTTTCCGTGAATTCTGTGATCTGCGTGGAACTGTTTGTGATGGTCGGATGTGCAGTGGCAGGGGAGACCGCGTGAGTGCATCTCCCTGGAGCGGCGTCATTGTCGCCGGCGGGGGACGGGGGTGTTTGTGGACCACTCGAGGCGCGCGCGTGAGTGCTTCCGAGGTCCCCTGCAGAGGCGTCGCTCCGGAAGCTGCCCGACAGCCGGTGGCCGGCCGCATCTGCGCCTGGATGGCCTCCCGCCGGCACGCGA
Organism: Vandiemenella viatica; assembly: GCA_031002005.1. Classification (NCBI taxonomy): domain Eukaryota; kingdom Metazoa; phylum Arthropoda; class Insecta; order Orthoptera; family Morabidae; genus Vandiemenella; species Vandiemenella viatica. The sequence continues at coordinate 29,770,524 of JARYHS010011408.1, forward strand.
CCCCCCTCGGAGGAGCCTCTCGTTTCCTGCGGACCCGCCTTTGTCGCAGGATATTGCGCCCTTAATGTCATAAATGTGCGCACTTGTAACGCGATTACTTGTTTGGTAATAAGTTCTGCCGACCGGGCGTTCGCAGCGGGAATCCGCGAATTTCGAGTCGCTAGTGCGGGCCCTCGCGGAGCGGGGACTTGTTTCCCGCATTGTTTGTCGCGCGAACCGCCGGCGAAAAGCTGTCACCGTTTGATTCACAAACAGAACGATTAAAATGTAAGAGGCGACCCGAAAATGGGCCCCCCACCGACTCTTGGCTTCGAACGTTCTGCTTTGTGTTACGGGAGAGCAGCTGTACGTTATTTACAAACTGCTCTGCACCGTTTTTTATTGCACTATTTAGAAATTAAAAATAAAGGTATGGTATTGTGGATACAGACTTCTGAAGTAATAACAAAGAAATGGTTTCTGTTTTTTTTTTTCCTTTTTATTTAGCAGGCAAACTTTAAATCATCATATATATTATTTCTATAAGGTTTTTTATTTATTTATTTACTTTTTAATTTTTTGTCACAAGCCATTATCTCCCTTCATTCCTAACCGAAATCGATAAATGATGTATCCTTTTAAAGATTAAGATCTCCGCTTTGAACACTCATATATTAAACAAGTTTTTTTTTTTTTTAATTCTGCACTTTTAAGGCTAAGGTATTGATATTTCTACTACGCGTTTTTGTATCACGAGTCATTTACCACCATTGATATCTAAAGGATATAGATAAATGAGGTAGTATTTTAAAGTTTAAGGTCCTTGCTTTGCTCATATGACATTTTAAGAAAGGGATTTTTTCGCAATTTTCCCCTTAAAAGGCAAAAGTATCATTATATCCGCACCTTTTTTTTTTTTTTTTTTTTTGTCACGAGCTATTTATCTCCCTTCATATTTAACCGAAAATCGATAAATATTATTTTAGAGAGTAACGTCTCCATATTGGTCACATCATATTTTAGGAAAGAATTTTTTTTTGGAATTCGGCCTTTAAAGGGCAAATGTATAACTAAATCTATAAAGCTTTTTTGTGTCACGAGCCATTTATCTCTCTTAATATCTAATCGATATAGATAAATGAGGTATCGTTTTAAAGATTAAGGTCTGCGATATGGACACGTCATATTTTAAGAAAGGAATATTTCGGAATTCTACCTTTAAAGGGAAATATTATCATTATTTTCATAACATATTTTTTTTCTAATGAGCCATTTATCTTCCTTGATATCTAATCCAAATCAAGAAGTGAGGTATTATTTTAGAGCTTAAGATTTTTCCCTTTGATTATATCATATTATAAGAAAGTAATTTTTCGAAATTGGTTCCTTAAAGGTCCAAAATATCATTATTTCCATAATGTGTTTTTTGTCACGATCCATTTATCTTCCTTAATATTTAGTCGAAATTGAGAAATGATATATCATTTAAAAGATTAAGGTCTCCGCTCAAACAATATTATAAATCGAACGAAATTTTTCGGAATTTGTCCCTTGAAGGACATAAAATAATTGTTTAAAAAACATAAAACCGCATTAAAAAAAACACTAAAATTTTAAAATAACTTTATACCTTGCTCAGAAGAAAATAAATCTAAATGGCAGTATTTTACATTACTGTTATTAAATTTTTTACATTAATCAGTTATTTTTGGAGACGGTTCAGCTGTCACATCGCGAAGAAACGAATTGCTGAACTCTATTTGCTTTTCGAGGCGACGCGGGGAGTAGGAACAAAAATTCCGAATATTTTACAGCATGTAGTGAGGCAGATATTGTTATTTGCGGGTGACAGTTTTGGGGAACCAATTAGACAGTATTTTAATTTGTGGCTCGACCTCGCTGGTCGTTGGAGCATATGTCTGGCGCTATAGAGTTGCTGGCAGGCTGCATCATGCGGTAAACGCCTTTGATAAGGTTCATCCTTTATCACCACTGAGAGACTTGACAGGACATTAAGCGATTTTTTAAATAAAAAGATAAAGTATGGCGCAGTGTCGTTCTAGTATTCCTATTCCAAGCGTTAGAGGAGTTTGATCCTGAAATTATTGCCAGACAAAGTAAGTTTGCTATCTGCTGTTTATTATAAAATATTTAATGTGACGAATTTTTATCTACTCCTGTGATCGTTCGGATTGTATAATGACGGTATTGCTTCGGTGGAAAAACAGACTACTCACCTGTGATTGTTAAATAACATACTTTACCACAGATTTTAATTTTTTTTATGGTTGTAGTAAATTCATAATTGTCTTTGAGTTCTTTGTGTTTGAAGTTAACATAACTCTTTCTGTTACAGATGTACATTGGTCAAGACTACACCAATTGGATAGTGCCTTAGAGTAAGTACTTGAGAGCTTATAATTCACCAAATGGGACCAACAAAATTTTTGTCGGTAGTCATTATACGCCACATTCTCAATTCCTTCGATTTTAGCTAGAACATGAAGACTGGAACAGTTATGTTTCTTCATAATACTACGAGAGATGGTTTTTCTTTCTTTTTTTTTTTTTTCATAGTGAAAATGATTTTTTTTTTCCGGCAAGACCTCTTATTTTTATTTTTTTCAACATGATTTCTTTGATGTTGTTCACCTTGTCCAGCGATGCTAGATTTTATTGATCCTCGTGTGGGATTAGTTGTTCGTCGATCGTGGTTACATTCATGAATTTCCCGTCACGAATCGCCAAATGTAGAATTAATTGTTGTTACATGTATTATATCTGGATCTCATCTGAAGATTCAGGTTATTCCGTCAGAACATCGTATCACTCAGGTATGTTATGTTCCAGTTCTTACCGCCTCGCTCTCTTCATCATTGAAAATAAAAGCATGATTCGTGAGAGGAGAGAAAGCAGGATAAAGACTGTTATTGAACTTCGCAGCTGAATTTCGTTTCCTCTTTCACTGTCATCATCACATTTTAAATAATTTCATCGACAAATTTAAAAGAAACACACTTCTCGAACATTTCAAATTAGTAAAGAAACAAGCAGTCATTTCGTATATCACTGATCAACGAATACATACATGGATAACAAGATTTCTGATAGTTTTTTGGCTGACCACACTAAGCAAAAACTTCTACTGTCTTCTCTCGTTTTACTTCTTGCTAGCCTCCGACAACCTTGCAAACTTAAAATTATCGGTAAAATATTATTATTTTTTACTAAATAGTGAACAAAAAACAAAATGGGAAGATAACCCTGTCATCACACATGAATATGGTACCATTAGTCCAGATCTGCAGTTACGTTTTTTTGATCAAAACGAATCTTCTATTTCGTCCAGAAATTGACGTTCTGCGACGGTGGGAGGCCAGGGAATTTTTTATTCAATGTTTTAATACAATGTTTTCACCAATATTTCGGTTTAAGATGACTTAACAATTAACTACTGAAAGGGAATATGCAACACAGGAAGAGTGCAGCTGTTGGCGATGTCTGTTTTAGTTGCTGTTTGTCTTTTCGGCCGCTTTCCTCACCTCCCGTCCTGAGCATCCGCTAAATGTTGTAGGGTACAGCACCGCGGCCTGGAATAAAATAATCATGTGCGGACCGTAGCGGGCCTGCAAGTGGCTCTGTTTTTCTTACTTGCTGCGCGCCGCATGAACCAACATTTCGGAGACTAGGTCCAGAAAGAAAAACCTAATTAATTCATGTCGTTTCTGGCTTCAGATATCGTGAGGGCATAAAATTAGGTATTCATTTGTGAATGCCCCGCCTAGAATTATTCATGAAATCATCGGGGGGGAGAGAGCATGTGTGTGTGCCAGAGATGGTATAACGTCACTGGTCAATACTCCTCTCCACAACTTACATTTTTTGTTCACTTATTGCGATCCAACTACTATATTCGAAGCTGAAGTTAATGCATCCTTTTTCTCCGAAATGCATTTCCCAAGCAAATTGCGTGCAAACACTTTCCGTGTTGCAAACGTAACGTGAAATCAAACTGCTCATTATTTCTTTTCCGTTACGCATTTTTTTGTTAATTACTCGCTGCATTGTAAAATACAAGTTATGGTAATTTCTGTTTATATGATGGTTTTGACTTACTAAAATCTCCCCGCCCAGTATCTGAGAGAAATGCAAGAAAATAAGTAACGTGAAGAAGAAACTGTTTCAAAATGAGTGGTATGCACATATAAAAACTCACTGCGCCCAGATATTTACGGGGGGGGGGGGTACCCCAAAAAAGTAATTATTTTTAAAAGCTATATATTTTCCATTTTTTTACAAAACAACCTTATCTCCTTCAAAATACTCTCCATTACAACTAATACATTTGTCCCGCCGGTTCTTCCACTGTTCGAAATATTTTCTTCAGTCATCATTAGAAATGGCTGACAGCTCCTCCATAATTTTTTTCTTGACCTCTTCAATGTTGTCAAATCGTTGTCCTTTCATGCCCCTTTTCATGTGTGGAGATAAGAAAAAGTCGCACGGAGGCAGTTCAGGCGGGTAACGTGCCCTGGGGCAGCGGAACCATGCCAGTTTTAGCCAAAACTGCCTAACAGAGACAGCTGTGGTGCAGGTGCAGTGTCGTGGTGGAAGAATCAGCCTCCTGTCTGCCACAAACTGGGTCTTTTTTTGACGAACACCGAGCTCCAAGATAACCCACTAATCTCTGACACTTGATCAATTGTCTGTCGCCGGTCTGAGAGCACAAGCTCTCGAATTTTGTCAACATTTTCGTCGATTCGGGCAGTTGATGGACGTCCAGAACGAGGTTTGTCATCAATCGACATGTCGCCATTTTTAAACCTAGCGAACCACTCGTACACTTGAGTTTTTTTATAGCGTCATCTTTGTAAGCTGTTTGCAACATTAAAACAGTTTCAGCAGCATTTTTACTGAGTAGAAACCAAATTTCTCAGCTACACGTTGTTCACTTAAATTTGCCATCATCAAAAACGAAACAATAACAAAACAGCGCTAGCAAAAACAATCACTGCAGATTAACAGAACAAGCCAGGTCACAACACAGGCGGAACTGAACTGACAATGAGTTGCGCTATAAACCCCTAACGGCAAAAACGCGTACTACACAAGCTCCGCCAACGGCATTGCTACTTCTGTTAATTTTGGGTACCCCCTTGTATAAGAAGGACGAATAGAGAAAATGAAAATTTTGTTTATTTACATTCGATCGATGTATATGTATTCTGATGTTGTTTGTCCATATATGTCGCTGTTACAGTAAGCAAAGAAATACGACGTTACGTAATTTTTAAGTTATGAGTATTATTTGATAACAATTGTTTTTATTTAAGGAACCGCAAATAAGTGATTTGCCGGAACACTGCGTTTGACCTATCATTTTTGACGGACTTAGAAGCCAGGAAGTTGAATGCATGCTCGCATGTTAACAACACAGGTCAGCTGTTTTCGGAGTATGGAGAAGGCCGTTTTATCCTTATAATATAAGGATAATATAATGTAATATAATATTAGATAGAAGAAGAAATTGTCGACACTATGTTATCCAAAATGTGGTAAGGGCAATTAAAAAATCAACATTTCTCTTGTGGTGTCGTCCATACAACACCATGTGTGGGAAAAAAACTATAAATGTGGGACTACGCCGACATTTACGAGGTATAAAAATGGCTGCCAACCAAACGGAGTGTTACCTGCTGAAAAGGAAATCCGCTGGCCCCGAAGCGTGTACCGGTTATCGTCCCCTTACAGGTTCCAGCTTTGAATAGTCCACTGATGTTCGACCGCCAAGACGTGAATAACTCGGCGGGCAGCTCCAATCGCAAGTGGAAACCTCTTTCAGTCAGTCGAACTGCCCGTACGCCCTCAAAAACACTTCCCGGCCGCGCGGCGCCGTCCCTGCTTCTATTTTAAACATTAATTCCCGCGAAACCTTCCGAGTGAGGCAATCCCGTTCGGCGCGAGGCATCCGCTCCCAGCCAAGTATTTCATAATTCCCCCCTCCCCTCCCCGCAGACACACACATATACATACGTGCTCGCACGCGAGAACTCCGGCGGGTGTAATTTCCCTCAATAGATAGATGTGAAAACGCTTTCTAATTTTAGA